>OX457048.1:21055587-21080750 GCA_949752735.1 Lumbricus terrestris
AAAAAATGCGCTAAATACAGCACGCTTGCGCAAACCTACCACTTTGTCCCATTGGCAATTGAGACTCTTGGCCCAATTAACAGCAGTGGCCTATGTTTCATCACTGAGTTGGGGCGCTGTCTAGCTCGTAAAGCTGGTGACACGAGGGAAACCAGTTATCTTTTCCAGCGCATTATTGCCATTTTAATTCAACGTTTCAACGCCATAGCCTTCCAAGGCACCTTTGCTTCGCCTGATCTTGACGAGTTCTAACCGTTCCAGAATACAATTTTTTTATGTCTCCGGATAATTTTTTGAAATCCCAAGGGATCTGAGATACCTCGGGTAAAAAAAAGAAAAAAAGAAATAAAAATAATAATAATAATAACCTTCGTTTAGTTTCAACCTGATACACGACACAGCGCACGTTATTACAGGCGTCGAATTTAACTTAAAAATAATGATAGTCATGCATGGCGCCTATCGTGCCTACTGCTCAGTTACCATGGTGCTAAGTAGTAAGCATTGCCCTTATCCGGGTCAACAGCGACGCCAGAGGGGAGGCTAAGGGGCTAAGCCCCCTAAAAGGCCATTCGGTTTTTTATATGTAAAAATGAAATATTTCCATGATTAGCCCCCCTAAAACTAAAATATACGCATCATGAGATTTCGACGAAAGGAAAAAGAGTCGTCTGAAATTTCTGCGAACGAAAATGGTAAATTTCCATGAGATTTCGACCAAATGACTAAAAAGAAAGGTCGTCAGAAATTTTGGCGAATGAAAAAGAAAAAGTAAAATTTCCTCCTCGAGGATTCAGCCCCCGAAAACTGAAATCCTGGCGCCGTCACTGATCGGGGTATCCCCTCCCACAAGAAGCGCCTTTGAGGTGCGTGGTTCTGGTCGTGATGTGCTGTAATCGTTGAAACTCTTACGTCAGCAGATCAGAAGGACTTGCAAGTTTCAACCATCTTCTTTCCACAGGTGTAGAAACGATGTTGCTGTGTAATTAACGCAACATGTTTGTCGGCTAAATACGGACTTGGTTGGAGTGAAACACGAGCGATATATACATGTAGGATGTTCGTGGGCGATATGTTAGCGACATCTAGAGATCAAGAAATCCGTTAGCTGATCGTTGTCATGGCAATTGCGAGATCTAATGCACAGATCCCGCTGACGACGATTGTGAATGTGTTACATTTCACGTCTAATTTTCTAGGAATTACATTTTTTCGTAGACCGCCAAACCGAACAGTGGCCGAGAAAATCGCAACGACCTTTCTACAACTCGCGTGATGCGTCAGAGTCATAGAATAATTGCACCAATCGAGAGCAATGACTATTGGATAGTGTGCAAACTATTGCTCCACGGGAGGGAGAAAATCGAGGTCTCGGAGAGCGGGGCGAACTTTTGTCCGGCGGACGTAGCACCGAGCAAGGGAGGACTTGAGGTGGGGGATGTGCCCCTTCCCAAATAGATTTTTAAAAATTTCCACATTGCAATGGTACCGGTAGCATTTTAAGCTGCCATCCTAACAAAATTATGTACTCTTCAGTGCTGATAATAGTAGTCTTATACTTCAAAAAATATGTACAGGGTGCGCCCAAAAAGACCCCCTAGGTTTTTTGCCAATATCTTGGCCAAAAGGAAGAATATCGAAATGAAATTTTACAGTCTTAAAGACAATTCATATCTACACATGATGGTCTGATTTCATCAAACTATTTCAAACACAACAAAAGTTACACCACTTTTAGTGAGGTCACCCATCATTTAAAAACGCGACGCAACAAAAAGTAACAAAAAACCAATCTTATTATTCTGACCAATTTCTTGGCCAAAAGTAAGAATATCGAAATGAAATTTTAGGGACTTAAAGACAATTCATATCTGCACATGGTGGTCAAATTTCATCAAAATATTTCGTTCAGAACAAAAGTTATACCACTTTTAGGGAGGTCACCCACCGTTTTTTGACGATTCAAAAACGAAACGCAACAAAAAAGTAACAAAAACACGATTTTTTCTCATCTCAAATAATTGGTATCAAATAGCCTTGATATTGCCAGATGATAATTATTATTACTATCTAAAAAATAAACAGGGTACCAGCGTAGCTTCGCGTCACTGAGAAGTCACTTGGCAAGATGACAATCAAATTGGTAAATAAGGAATCTGTCAGATTAATCAACATGTCCATCAAGAACTTTGCAAAGAGACTCAAAAGAAGTTTTGGCACTGGTGATGGGCACATCGAACACAAGTTGTGAAGCACTACCAAGTTCATTTGACAACAGTTATTTGAGATGAGACTTAATAAAATCGTGTTTTTGTTACTTTTTGTTGCGTTTCCCTCAAAAGTCTTATTTTTTGTTGTCACCGGCATAGCTTGGCTTCTCCATAATTATGTTTTTCAACGTTACCCTGATTCCTTTGCCTTTGTTCAATCTAGCCTGAATTTCCTTACTACATTCTGCATCCTCTGTGATTACAATGTGATCCAATGTAAACAAATGTATAGCCTAAGGTGTAGGTGACTTAATTTTCTTGACCTGGGAATGCCAGTGCCGGAGGACATTGCTCTCACTCGCCGCTTTACATGCGTGCAGTAGGCTTGCTCGTTTTATTACCAAGTTCGCTTGGGGTACCGTATAAGCCTGTAAGATAAGTCATCGTTATTTCAAGCAGTTTTATCGTAATTCTTTATCTTAGAAAATCAAGTCTTTCGTGTTTTTCTTCATTAATGTTTTTTACGTTTCGCCATTTTCTTCGTGTGCAGCTTCATTTACTTACTGCCTGTTATCATTTTATTTTATTTCGTGTTTTATTTATTGTAATGATTGAATTATTAATTTTTTTAGAATTTCTTTCCTTGTTACTGGCTTCGGGTACATTAGCCCACATCAGCCAGAGATCAATAAGACGATTAGATCTATGTAACATTTTTGTCTGATGTCACTTACACTGTCATGTCTTTCCAAGGATTTAGCTAATCTACGCCTACATGCACGTCTCTATTTAACCATTATTTGAAGTCATCGTTTTATAAATGAATAGCTCTGCATAATTAAATTAAATTTTAGAGGTTATTTGATGTCAAATTCTTATGCAAGCAGAACACTGTGTATAATTTGTAAGTAAGTACATTCTATAGACTACCAGTTTATGATCACAAAATTAATTTTTAATCGCGTCAGTTTACATTAACATGGACTTAACGCGAGCTTAGGTGATCTATATTTGCAATACTGGACTAATTTTAGATGATTCCAATATTTTTAATTTCCCAATTCCTTATTTGAAAAATCATTAGAAACAAGGTAATTGTTGCAGATGAATGTCACTATACAGTGTTTCTTAATAAAAAAAGCACCTGTGTTTGCTATTACATTTTGCTGATCCCAATGAAAGTGCGCTAAAAGTGAAACTTTTAGCGCACTTTCATTGTGATCAGCAAAGTAAAGTAAAATGTAGCAAAGCAAGTAAAATGTACGGGTAGTTCAAGACGCAACAGGTAAAATTTTGTTTCCGATTTTTCCCGTTTCTCTCGTTTTTCTTCTGAGAAACGACGCTTAGGCTACTCGTTTTTTTATTCGGCAATTTACCGTGTTTGACATCGATGGTATAGGAGCAACCGGGTCTCGGAAGGAGTTCGATTTGTGCTTAAAACCTTTGTTAGCAGTCAGACCGTCATGCCCCACTCCTTCAGCCAACAAGTTCTGAAGCTTCATAATGTGTGTCAGCATTTTGCATCGGTATTGACGGTCACGTCTTAGATTCCCACTCGTCCGTTTGCTCCCTGATCCAGCCAATCTCGTCTTCCCATGGTGTCCTCTCACTTCGGTACACCAATTGTATCCAAAGATCCACGGACCATCATTTACGACAAACGGAGCCCCCTAACCTTTGGCGCGAAGACGCACGTGCCTCGGCAGCAGCAGCAGCCTACGTGGTTTTCGACTAGACGGAAGCCGCCCACCTGTTTCATCTCGCCCGGTCCCTATTCCTGTCCCGCTTTTATTAGCAGACGACCAAGCGCAGCGCGGGTAGCCACCGGAAACCGCCCGATCCCGCAAAGCCGCAGGTGCCCGTCTTGGACTGGATCGTGACGTCCTCGGCTCCAGTCTGTTTGCCGATCCCGATTCTGCTCAATAATTCATCTGGGTGACTGTCGATGCCGCCGCCGGCGCAGAGGAGGAGGCAGGGGCGCGTACCACTTCTGCGGGGGGCGGAAGATATCTAGCGGTGAATGACGGCACGTGGACCGGATGCAGAGCGAGCGGAAACGGCGAAGTCGTCAGATCGGCTTATAAAGATGAGGAGCGCGTACGTCGAAAGGTCCGTTACGATAGAGGTCTCCGTCGTCGTCGTCGTTTGCAGTTGCTGCTGTAGACGAGAAGAGAGTTGGTGACCGACGACAGTTGAACGAAGCGCACACACAAACACACACACACACCCACCTGTTGCGCACCTTGAAGAGAAGAAGGTCTTCTACTTACTACTACTATCCGCCAATCCGTTCTCCGGTTTATACTCAACTCGAGGAAGCCAAGTTTTGAGGTAAGCTGTCCGTGGTGTACTCCGTTCTCTTTGTCTCTGTATCTCTTTTTGTCTGTGTGTGCATGTATGTATGTATGTATGTATGTATGTATGTATGTATGTATGTATGTATGTATGTATGTATGTATGTATGTATGTATGTATGTATGTATGTATGTATGTATGTATGTATGTATGTATGTATGTATGTATGTATGTATGTATGTACATGTATGTATGTATGTATGTATGTATGTATGTATGCATGTAAGTATGTATGTATGTATGAATGTATGTATGTATGTGTGTATGCATGTTTGTATATGTGTATGTATGTATGTATGTATGTATGTATGTATGTATGTATGTATGTATGTATGTATGTATGTATGTATGTATGTATGTATGTATGTATGTATGAATGTATGTATGTATGTAATGTATGTATGTATGTATGTATGTATGAATGTATGTATGTATGTATGTATGTATGTTTGTATGTGTGTATGTATGTATATATGTATGTATGTATGTATGTATGTATGTATGTATGTATGAATGTATGTATGTATGTAATGTATGTATGTATGTATGAATGTATGTATTTATGTATGTATGCATGTATGTATGTATGCATGTACTATGTATGTGTGTATGTATTATGTATGTATATGTGCATGTATATAAGTATGCATGCATGTACTTATGTATGCATGTCTGTCTGTCGGTCTATCTGTTTGTTTGTCTGTCTCTAAGGTTTATCCCATCGTCCAGAGAAAAGCTGCTCTCTATATCGCCGAACAAGTATGCCTAAGCCGATTGCTAGAATCGGATCCTTTAATTAGCGACGGGAAATCCCAGCTTTAATAATAAGTCAAGTAAAATAAAGCGGAGACTTTATTAAAAGGTCAGTGTTTTTAACCCCACTCACAACTGATCTCGTAAACGTGATTAGAAGCACGGCGAAGTGTACGTCAGTGCGATTGTTTGTAAGATATCTTAATCAACCGATAGAAATCCGCTCGTCATTGATTCGAATGCGCTGGACATTCATCTATCAACGACGTTATCTTCGTTTCTGTTCCACGGGCTGCAGTGAAGTTAGACACTTTTAGCAGATCTCGATATTTAAAGCGGAAGTGAATAGTTAATGGAAGCGACGCACGGCTTTATGACAAAGCCCTGCGCCTCTATGCTTGCCCTCGCATACAGAGACTTTGACACAGGACTGTTTAACGCATGATAAGTTATCGATAACTAGCGCTTCACTTTAGCGTTAGGAGTCATATTTTCCGAAATGTGCTCATTTATTTCGGGAAGAATTTTCCCTTCTGCTTGATTCTGAATTTGCCTGTTACGTTCGCATTAGTAGCACTAATAAAACGTCTGTTCAAATAATGCGTCAAACGCCCCGGCGCCTAGACGTCCAGTCGCCCAAATGGTGCTGGCGCTTAAAGTCACGCGCATCTTCTTTCGTTAGACAATAGACATGTTGTCTATTATATTATTAGTGTTGTCATGAATTCACAATAAAACTCTCTAACCATAAATTCAGAATTTCAATGTAGCCTACTTGATTCAGTGTGAACATCAGCCACCTGGTGTCAAAAAAATAATCGGTGCTAATTACGCGTAGGGTTATCTTTCACCGTCACATCTGCTCAGATCAGCAGTTGTAGCCTACAGCTAGACACAACGTATGGCGTATGCGATAATGCAACACCCATGAAAAATTCTATAAGGTGCTAAATAGTTGTCGCAATAGCCTACATGCATCATACGTGCGAAATCGGAAAGACATGATAATGTCGAGCCGTATGATATGACAATAGTGACTATACTTAAGCAAGTAAGTAAGTGGCCTTTATTTGCATCTGACAATCGCGCATGCATTACATTGCATATCAAAGCAAATACATACATTAAAAAATTACGATAGAGAACAGCAGCTAAAGTCATGTATATAGCTAAATATAATTGAAAATGCATCTGTTAATAAAACTATTTTTAAACAAATTTGTTTTAACGAGAGGCGGTGACACGAAACGGAGTATCCCCCTGAAAGCTATCCGGGGGGATGAATTAATCTATCCCCCCGGATGGAATTAACCGGTCTATACTATCCGGGAGGATAAACCATTCTATCCCCTTTTTTGAAAAATGAGCATAATAAAAAATATTATGCTGTAATCAAAATTTAAAGTGACTCTAATTGTTTTAAGTGTCCTAAGCAATGCTCAGATAAAGGCAACTCGAATTTATTTAGTAACTCTGAGTGTTTTTAAGTGTTTTAAATGTTTTAAGTGCTCTAGAAACAGGGCAAAACAAATTATCTAGTATGAATAAACATACCTGTTAGTGTCATTGTTCAAAACAAAGCAGATGAAAATTAATTTGCAAAAGAAAATACACGCGGAAGCGGTTTTTCGACTTTTTTTTAATTTGGGGGGATACAATTAATACGGGGGATACTCTATTTCGTGACAGCGGCATAAAAGGATGTCCTCTCTTGCGGATTAGAAACTTGTCCTCCCGAAGAGGTGGCAGTAGCTGGTGAATGCAATGGCCAAAGAATTGAGCTTTCTGAAAGAACTTCTTGTCTGCTCAAACAATCAGCTCTTCCACTTAACAATTTTCAACGAATATTTGAAAATGTTGACTCGATTTGCCACCACTCCCCCATTCCTCTCACGCCGATTCAACTCTGAACATCAATCTAAACTTCCAATTTGGCTTCAGTCTTCAGTAGCCACCGCCCGACAGAAACTCTTCTCCTTTCAATATACTGTCAGATATTTACCCGGCAATTGATAGATCTCAGCTGTCTCTTCTTGTAGGCCTACTTTTTGATGCCTCTGCGGCGTTTGATATGGTAGATCATGAACTCCTTCTGCAGCGTCTGCACCTCTCATATTGCTTATGTGGCCCCCTTTCATTGATTCAAATATTACCTTGCATAATTATCACACTCAGATTGGTGATCTTGGGTGACACTATAGAGCACCCTGCGATAGGGTTGACTTAGGTGTTCCACAAGGGTCGTTCTTAGGTCCTCTCTTCTGTATTCTCTTTACTAACGCTGATATCTGTCTCTGTAAGCAACAGGCCAAGGGTCATCTCTACGCCGATGATCTTCAAGCTCTTCTTCATGACTCACCTTTTAAAGTTTTCATGTAAGCTAAGATTTCGTATTTGCAGACGTGCATATTTTCTATTTAATTAGCACAGGCGTGTGCTTTTTCTCTATTAAAACACAATTAAGCTTATAGGTCTAAGGGCGAAGTTAACATTTCTTCTCAGAGAAGTACCGAGATTTTTTATTTGGATACTTTTCTTGTAGCTCCTTAACCATGCACTTAATTAATTTCGATATGCTGTTTCTCAAAGACAATTGCAATTTTTGTAAAGATCGTCAAAAAACTTGCCTGTTGTTTCTTAATATAACTCTGAATATGACGTCAAGGACTTCAAATATTATGATCCAGACTATTGGTGTCAACTAGGTTTATTATATTAACCTAAATTTCTCAGAGCAGTAACTACGAGTATGCAAGCACGGTTTACTGTGCACAGTAAGAGTTTCATTTTTTAATAACATACAAATCATGTTTTTATTTACTAGACTACTTAGAGCAGTTCGCAGGTTTTTCTTCAGTAAGACCACATTTTTAATTTAAACATCTTCTAATATGCATACAGATGAAAAATTAATCAGACAAAACAAGTTAATAAATTCGATTAACTTCCGTATTGATATCTTCTGACTTTATACTACGATGCTAACATGTGCACTTGTATGTATACATACTTGTGCAATGCACATACTTGTGCAATGCACTTTGTATTACTAGTTGTAACCCCATGAGCGGAGTTTATTAGGGGCTTAGCCCCCCAAAAGACCCAGATTATTTTTTTACCGTGTAAATGGTATCTTTTCCCGGGCTTAACCCCCACCCCAAAAGGCGCAGACTCAGAATTGTTTTTCGGGGAAATGGTTCCATGGTTCTGTTCCCAAAGGCGAAACTTCCGAATGGCTAAAAAAAGGGTCATCAACTTTTTTGGGACCGGGAAAATCAGTAATTTTCGGCGAGATTTTAGCCCGTTGACTGAAAAAAGGTCATCGACTTTTTTGGTCCGAGAAGATATTTGTCGGCGCCTCTCGTCGTTCTGAACCGAGTCTCAGCCCCAACAAATTTAGCCCCCCCCTAGAACGAAAACCAAACTCCGCCCATGGTAACTCCCATTGCCATGGTGTCCATGCATCTTTGTATACCCAGATCAGAGAGGTAAGATGGACACTGTAATGGGGAAAAGTGGGTTCCTGTAGAATGTAGATGTCTCTTGATATTATAAAGGCAGACCAGAATAGTTCCTTATTCATAACGGTTACCAGTGCCGGATTTGGAAACAAAAATATACTATCTCACATAATATGTTATTTGAACTCCACTGACAGTTGCTTGCCCTTGAAGATGAATCCTAAATCATTCTAGCATGCGAGGACAGTAAGTTGCCCCTGCTAGCTCCCGTAATCGTAATCTCCAAATTTCTAAAGCGCCACTCGATAGCCAAGCGCAGGGCATCAGCTTATTCGCGAGCACTGTACCGGTACCGAGTCAGAAGGATTGTCCAAAAGAGTGGCCCGAAAGAGGTCGTAGTCCGGTTAACAATGAATCAGAGGCGGCAGAGTAGCTGTTAAGGTGGGTGACGTTAAGGTCAAGAATTGGATGGTGGAAGATCGGGTGAGTCGGGTTGAGAGTTCCTAAGGAGGCGAGGCTTTAGTTCCGAATTGGAAGCCCGAGGAGTGATGCATTGAGGAACCGGAGTAAGGCGACAGTGGGTGACCAGTAAGGATGGACGAGGAACGGAACGGAGCGGAATTCGGGAGACAGATCATTCCAGAGGCGTGGTGTAGTGTTCGGTTGAAGGACTTTTTCTGTTCTCGTAAGGAGAAATAATAAGTAGCTCAACTTAGGTTTACTAAATAAAAAGGTAGCATGAAAAATGAATGGCAGAATTAATAATAAAATATGATTTTCACTGAAAATGAATCAATCATTTATTGTTAAATTAATTATCTAGGGCAATGTATTCACGGTTCGCCAGAGAGTTTTCATTGTTAGGGTAGCAAAGGATGTGCAGAGGAATGGATGGGAATTAGAGCACACAATGTAGGAAATGAGAAAAGAGCGTGAGACATCTGCTGTGATTACTTTCCAATTCAAGATTGTTTTCTCTTCTTGATTGCCACGACGCTGTTAGTCACATCCAGATAAAGATTATAAGATCTCGATGGTGATGATCGCGACCACGATGATGATGATGATGATGATGATGACGACGACGACGACGATGACGATGATGATGATGATGATGATGGTGGTGGTGATGATGATGAAGATGAAGACGATGATGGTGATGAGGATGAAGACGATGATGATGGTGGTGATGAAGACTATGATGATGATGATGATGATGATGGTGACGACGACGACGATGATGATGATGGTGGTGGTGGTAATAATGATGATGATTTTGATGATAATGATGATGATGATGATGATGATGACGACAACGACTAGGATGATGATGATGATGATGATGATGATGGTGGTGGTGGTGGTGGTGGTGGTGGTGGTGGTGGTGGTGGTGGTGGTGGTGGTGGTGGTGGTGGTGGTGGTGATGATGATGAGAATCGTGATAATAATAATAGTGATAATAATAATGACGAAATTTCCATGGCGCCGTAACACAGCACATGCCGTTACAAAAAACACAAACGCAATCAATCAGAGGTACGCATTAGAAAAGAAACATGTCTTGAATCGAAATTTGAAAGCCTTCATTGAGTTGCCCGATCGAACAGTGGTAGGCAGAATGTTCCAGCAGCGGGGGGCCAGCAGTGGAAAAGCGCGCTCACCAAAGCGTGTCCTCGTCCTCCGCGCATACAGATCTCCTTTCACGTTGCCATGGATCTCAGCGCGAGTCCAGCACCTCACGAAGGCGTCGGCACGCAAAAGTAGTTGCGGTAGTGATGATGAGTATGATAATAATAATCTATATAAATAAAGAGAAGATTCCGTCTGTTTGACCGGAATGCATTTCCACAGTTTTTAAGCTTTTCACTCCAAACCTTCACTACTGTGTCCGTCTCGGCTTCCGACGCGTAGAGAAGGGGTTCGCGAATCTCTGCCACCATGGGGGCCAGAGTGGGGAGCCAAAAACACTCATTTTCCCTGTTGGCCTTTGCCCTTTCAAGCTTACGACGGCACTTTTATTTCGGCTCCTATACGTAATACATATAAAAGCAGCCGTTCGACAGCGTTTAGAGAACAGCGCCTTGGCCAGTCCGGAATTCACGGGTCGCGCACCGGTGGAGGTCGGTGGTGGAGGTGGGTGGGAAGGGGGTGTGGGAGGGAGGTGGGAGTGGGGGGGTGTGGGGTGGGGGTGGGGGTGGGGTGGGGTGGTGGTGCTAGGGGGATGGGGGTCGTGGGTGGAGGAGTGGAGGCGGTGGGAGGAGGGGTGGTGTGGATGAGGGAGCAAAGGGGTGGGGTGTGTGGGGGTTGTGGGGTGGTGGGTAAGGGGCCAGGGTGGGTTTTCCCAGGGTTTCCACAAAAATTTCCCGAAAACCAAAATTTCACGGGTGGCGTACCGGTGGAGATCGGAGTTAGTGATGGCGTGTTGTGGGGAGGAGTGGAAGAGGTGGGGTGGGTGGAACGGTGGGCGGGGGAAATTGGGGGGGAAATTTTCTCCCCAAAAATTTCACGAAAACCAAAATTTCACGGGTGGCGTACCGGTAAAGATCAAAGTTAGTGGTGGCGTGTTGTGGGGGGGGGGTGGAAGAGGTGCGGTGGGTGGAAGAGGGGTGGGGGAAATTTGGGGGGGGAAATTTCCCCCCCCAAATTTCCAGAAAACCAAAATTTCACGGGTGGCGTACCGGTGGAGATCGAAATTAGTGGTGGCGTGTTGTTGGGGGTGGGTGGAAGAGGTGCGGTGGGTGGAAGAGGGGTGGGGGAAATTTTTGGGGGAGAAAATTTTTCCCCAAAATTTTTTCGAAAATCAAAATTTCACGGGTGGCGTTCCGTTAAAGATCGGAGTTAGTGGTGGCGTGTTGTGGGGGAGGGTGGAAGAGGTGGGGGATGGAAGGAGTGGGGGGAAACTTTGAGAAGGAAATTTTTCTCCAAAAAATTCCCCGAAACAAAATTCACGAGTGGCGTACCGGTGGAGATCGGAGTTAGTGGTGGCGTGTTGTCGGAGGGGGGGTGGGTGGAAGAGGGGTGGGGGGGAATTTTGGGGAGAAATTTCCCCCCCCCCAAATTTTCCTAAAACCAAAATTTTACGGATGGCGTACCGGTGGAGATCTGAGTTAGAGGTGGCGTGTTGTGGGGGTGGAAGAGCTGGGGGTGTAAGAGGGGTGGGGGGAAATTTGGAGGGAAAAATCCCCCCAAAATTTACCGAAAACCAAAATTTCACGGGTGGCGTACCGGTGGAGGTGGGAGTTAGTGGTGGCCTGTTGTGGGGGTGGGTAGGAGGTGGGGGAAATTTTCGGGGGAAACTTTTTCTCTGAAAACCAAAATTTCACGGGTGGCGTACCGGTGGAGATCGGAATTAGTGGCGGTGTGTTGTGGGGGGATGGAAGAGGTGGGTGGGTGGAAGAGGGGTGGTTGGAAAATTTCCTGCGTGGCGTACCGGTGGAGGTCGGAGTGGTGGGGTGTGGTGGGGTTGTGGCCGGAGCGGGTCGAATCCTAAATTTCCCGGGCAACGCCGGGTACCCCAGCTAGTAAATTAATAATACTAATGCTGCTGCTGCTACTACCACTGCTGCTGCTACTACTACTACTGCTACTACTGCTGCTGCTGCTACTGCTACTACTACTACTGCTACTACTACTACTACTACTACTACTACTACTACTACTACTACTACTACTACTACTACTACTACTACTACTACTACTACTACTATACTACTACTACTACTACTACTACTACTACTACTACTACTACTACTACTAATAATAATAATAATAATAATAATAAAAATAATAATAATAATTATGGCAACCACGCAGTGCATAATGTCATAAACAATCATACTGGAACAGACCACTCGTGAAGAAAGCGATCGACCGGGTCTGACTGTAGCAGAGTCCACTATTGGACGTCGCAGACTATACATGCATATGATATTATTATATATGCTTCTTATTTCACATAAGTTCTTTGTTTTTTTGTTGCCAACATGCCCAAAGTTGCATAACATGCCAAAGTTGTATAACATGCCAAAGTTGTATAACATGCCACAGTTGTATAACATGCCAAAGTTGTATAACATGCCACAGTTGTATACGACCGAACGTAGTAACATGAAGTTTATATAATTATAGTGTTCCATTGGGGAGAAACACACTTTTACTTCTTATAATTGAACCGTCTAAATCTAATAATATTATAATACTGCTACTCTTAAACAAAAAAGATGGCAGTTCTTAGGACTTTTATGTGTGACGAAAAGAGGTGAACAGATAAAGCAGGATGGAGAAAGCGGAAAGCACGAAGTCAGAGAACTGACAACATTTCAAACTTTAATAAACAATATATGTTGTTGTCATTCGTTCATTCATTCAAATGTTTATATAGCGCCTCTTCAAGGAAACTATTCAGAGACGCTCCCGACTCTAGCACGGCCAAACATTACAGTTTTAAGAGAGAGAGAGAGAGAGATCTAGGGAAGAGGCGCAGCGCATGTGGGAGGCCATTCTGTACCACCGGGCCAACCACAGAAAAGTCCCGACTCTGCATGATGGAGGTACGTGCGAACGGGACTGAGAGCACACTCCCCTATAATTAGCCAAGCGTAGGGATCGACCGGTCCCAGTACTTGACACAGGCCGACAAAGATCAAGTAGGTAAGATGGAGCAAGACCCAGAGTGCATCGCCATATCAAGGAAGAGACTGTGTATTCAATGCACTGATATTGTATACCTTAGAAATTTAGTTATATATATTGTTACGAGCCGCGCCCCCTATGTTAAGGTCCCTACTAAGTTCAGCTCGATTAAATAACACTCGTGTCTAGTTTAAAGGTATAATTCAACATAAAAGGCGAAATGATACAGTTACCACACTGTAGCCCAGTGGAAAGTCGTCGACGGCATTGTCATTCAGCGACGAACGTACGAACCACATCTTCAAGCAGCAGCAGGCTGACGACTAACTGACTTAACTAAAGACACCAAGGCGAGGTGTAACGAAAGAAAGCTTAACTAACTTAATCTAACGAGACCTCTGACAAGAAGACTGCCATGCAGCCACCCTGCAGCCGAAAACATCAGAGCCTCCTCTCTTAGCTTAACTAACCATGAAGAGAGAGAGAGATACGTAAGAGCGAGACGCCCCCTGAAGTCAGACCTTATATAGAATCAGTCTGTCACCAGGTGTCACCCTCCAGGCTACCAAAGTCAACCGTCCGTGGCAAAAGCCCATCCCAAGAACCAGTCGTAGAGAGTCGTGGAACCCAACATACCCCCGAACGACCACGAAAGGCAGAAACCAGAAGGGTTTCTGACTTAACTAGCATGCACACGAAAGAAGGTTACACGACTCAAGGAAAAGAATCGCATAACTAATCAGAAATTATGACAAGTAAAAATACATGACAAGAGAAAAAATGTAGTTAACTATACAAGCGAAACGTTCAAGTACATGTACGTTCCCCCTAAAACATTCTACTCAAGATTTCGAGAAAAAACATTTCGAAACACAATCAAAAATGAAGTTTCCATAAATATTTTACATGGTTTAAGGAGACTCGAAAAGTCATTACAATTTTTCACATCAATCGCCAAACGAAAATCTGCACACTACATCAATCAACGAAATCGAACGAAACGATTGAAGCCGAATGTTCCAAGAACACATTCTCGAAACCATCCAATGCGAAAGTTCCAAGCCATCGATCGCAAACTTTCTTTTCAGTGACTGAGAGACACTGAAGAACCAAGGCACACAGCCAAACCATAGTGTGAGACGACACACCACGGCGAACATCGAAGTCGCCGACTCGCAAAGAGACAAGAGCGAAGACACTGTCTCGCTCGACAGCATGGACGCAAGCGACAAGCCATCGTACTCGTCACTCGCGAAGTACACACGCGAAGTCGTCCCAGAAACCGTCAAAGCCAAGATGGTAGTCACCATCCATTGACCCACGAAGGCGCTCACGTTCCTTCTTCGAAGCCTCACACAGTCGTAGCGCAGACTCCCGCCATTGAAGACCAACGATTCCATGCCATCCATCTGCAAAGAACCGCTCTCACAAGACAAAACAAAAGAATTAGCGTCATGGCAATTCAACTCAACTTCTGGCAACGAAATACCAGCAAACAACTCATTGCTCTCAGGCACAACAGACCAGAACACATCTGCAAAATCTTCATGCAAAGAAGATACACTCACACCCACAGACAAACTCACAGAGTCAAGAGTCTGGAAAAAATCACCCGAAACACAACACCTGACCTCATCGACTGAAGAGTCCATCACATCGATAGGCAGAAAAATAACTCTTGAAGCAGTCGAGTAAACGCAACACAACTGACATTCAGATAACTCTGACCAAACATCACGAGTCAGATAATCCTCGAAAGAATTAGACACAGTAGTTCTCACTGCACTAACGAGAAACATGTGAAAACGGACAATGCCATCCAAAAACAATTGCCCCGTTCCTGCAGAATTCACATCCTTATCAACATGAACAATAACATCAGTCAACACAAGTTCATTCGACCCATGTTCACAAACGAAACAATGCGTAGCCAAGACACACTTGTTCACCTTAGTCATGCGTCCACACAACTCAACATTCATTGACAACAGTGCAACCGTAGACACCGTACAACACCAACTCATCATCCATCTTTTCTCATAGACAACAGTCGTTATCATAGACTGCACAACCATATTCTCACTTGCACAATCATGCAACGAGACAACAGACAACAATGACGTGTCACACACAACAGTTGTCCCACTCAACTGCAGCACCAAAGAATCATTCACGCTATCAAGCGACGACTCAACAACATAAACTGGCGAATGCACAACAAAATTCATTCCTGAATCAAACTCAACAGTCTCATCAAAATCATCCATTGAAACCGAATTCTCTTTCGCTCGAGAACAGTTCATCGACTCAAATTTACTGCGCACAAACAATTTCGCACCAACTTCACAATCCAAGTCATTATGCCAACATTCCATCACGTTGCGAACGAAGTCATTCATCCTCAATAGGCCTATATCCTCCAACAATCTGTCACACATATCACTTGTAAGCCAACTGCGGTAGTCTTCCCGCTCATACAAGACATTCAAACAAGTCTTATGCAAGTATCGAAAAGCCAAGCTCCTAGTCCACTTGAACTTTAAACCATGAGACACAAATTCAAAGACAGAACAAATAGGCCTACATGTACTTTCAACCTCATCACTCATAGACGTACGCACAAAATCCAATACATCCTCAAACAATAAGTTTACTTCAAGCGTACACTCATCACATACATTCCACAACACGTTAGCCTCTGTCTGGCAGCCAACTTCAACAAAAGAATCATGCAAAGCACTTAAACTACCATGCTCATCCAACCGTGTACTCATATCTAAGTCCAGTACAGACACACCTTCCAACGAAATGCCTAAGTCAACAGACGCGTCCGAAACATCCGAATCACAAATCACATCATGCACAAAATCAACATCATCCACAGTGTCATTCAACGAACCTAATACAGTATCATACTGCACGTCGTTGTCTTCAAATAAATTACACTCGGACACATAGTCAAAAGCATCGTCGTACACGTGCATCTGTTCCTTTGGCTGCGTATCGCCACTGACATGATGTAGGTCAGCTCGAAACACACCTTCGGACTGAATAGGCCTACTTAAATTATCATCGACCATGCAAGCAGAATCATTCCGATAAACTGACACGCCTTCCTTAACATTTTCCGACGAAATGTGCCTGAACCCAAAAGAAACTTGCTTAGTCGCAGAGGCCAATTTTTTCGTAGCACGCTCAATTTCATCAAACATTTCTCTCATTTGATACACCTTGTACCCGGCATATCTTACATCTTTAACCGAATTAGCCAGAAATTCAGAAAATCTTATCCCGTCTTCCAGTAAGCGAGCCTCCTCTTTCTTCTTGTCCTTACAACAGAAAGCCCTAGCCTGTTTCTCCTTTGAAGTCTTCCACGGAGACATTTTCAATTTCGCAACGTACGAAAGAGAAAAAAAAAATTGGTTGCCACGCCCCCAAAATTCTAAATCTCGAAACTCTCCCAAATTTCACGAAAAACTCCTCGAAAAAACTCTCGAAAAACTCTATACTCTCAACATTCCAGAAAAAACTTCCGAAAAAACTCCTCGGAGTGCGACGTCAAAACTTCGACCGCAAAAATGTCAACCGGAATTAATACCGTATATAGTCGAGCAAACACGCCCCTCAAAACTCGAAAGTCAAAAATGCAAAACGGAATGAATACCGTATACGAGAGCAAACACGCCCCTCAAAACTCGAAATTCAAAATTGCAAAACGGAATTAATACCGTATACGAGAGCAAACACGCCTCTCAAAACTCGAAATTCAAAATTGCAAAACGGAATTAATACCGTATACGAGAGCAAACACGCCTCTCAAAACTCGAAATTCAAAATTGCAAAACGGAATCAATACCGTATACGAGAGCAAACACGCCTCTCAAAACTCGAAATTCAAAAATGCAAACCGGAATTAATACCGTATACGAGAGCAAACAGGCCTCTCAAAATTCTCAAAACTCTCGAAACTTTCTCCGAAATAAAGAGCCATTGACCTATCTTCACGGCCAACCAACAATTGAACACTTTCAAACGGAATGTCTACCGTATTTTAGAGCAGACACGCCCCTCAAACATTCTCTAAATTTCACGAAAACGCCCACTTACGACGCAAAATTTCGAATATCGTGGGAAGAAAAAATTCTCGCGAGCCCCCATTCCTGCAGAAAAACAATTCGGACGCGCCCACATTCCTGCAGAAAAAAATTCCGGACGCCTACATTTCAACGACATGCAAAAAAATCCCGGCGAGCCCGCATTTGTTACGAGCCGCGCCCCCTGTGTTAAGGTCCCTACTAAGTTCAGCTCGATTAAATAACACTCGTGTCTAGTTTAAAGGTATAATTCAACATAAAAGGCGAAATGATACAGTTACCACACTGTAGCCCAGTGGAAAGTCGTCGACGGCATTGTCATTCAGCGACGAACGTACGAACCACATCTTCAAGCAGCAACAGGCTGACGACTAACTGACTTAACTAAAGACACCAAGGCGAGGTGTAACGAAAGAAAGCTTAACTAACTTAATCTAACGAGACCTCTGACAAGAAGACTGCCATGCAGCCACCCTGCAGCCGAAAACATCAGAGCCTCCTCTCTTAGCTTAACTAACCATGAAGAGAGAGAGAGAGATACGTAAGAGCGAGACGCCCCCTGAAGTCAGACCTTATATAGAATCAGTCTGTCACCAGGTGTCACCCTCCAGGCTACCAAAGTCAACCGTCCGTGGCAAAAGCCCATCCCAAGAACCAGTCGTAGAGAGTCGTGGAACCCAACAATATATATAGAATGTCCACAAAGGTGACAGTCCAGCAGGGTTTTTTAACGTGCAGTTGTACACAAAATGTGCAGTTATAAATGGATTTGTGCAGCCAGGGCCGTTTTAAGGAGTTTTGGGGCCCTAGGCACAAACCCTAATCCTAAAAGTACGAGTCTAATCTAGTCCCCCTATTCTGGGGAAATCAAGTTTTCTGGAGGACGAAGAACGAGTATTTGCCGGTCGATCGCTGAGACGTGAGTAGGGGAGAAGTACCACTAGTAATCCACCCACGTGACCAGTGACGTCATCGGGGTCAAGGTCAAGGTCAAGATCAAGGTCATCTTAATTAGGTCACATTAATTAGGGCATATTAATTAGGTCATATTAATTAGGTCAGATTAATGGGGTCACGCTAATTAGCTAAATTAATTAGGTCATATCAATTATATTATATTAATTAATAATAATTAGAATTTATTAATTATATCAATTATCGAACCCTAATTAGCAGCGCAAGCCCCACTCCGACCAGAAATGACTCATCGGAAGTGCCGCAGGGCATTATGGGGGGCTGCACTGGCTTCCACTCCTCGGCACCCTCCCCACAATTTATGCAAATTTCATATCCTCACAAGTAAGCTGAACCCTACTTTGCCGCGCAAGGCCCACATCAACCCTAAATGACTCACCATATACTCTCATCCCCCACAACCTTCCACCTCACCCTCCTTTCCACCCCTCCCCCACCCACAATTAATCATTTTGCATACAAGGTCGACTCAAGCAGACAGCAGCGAATCCTAAGAGCGACCAATCAGAATTATAGATCCCATAGGCCTGGCATCTTTCACCCTCCACAGCATTCAACCTCACCCTCCAACCCTCCATTCCACCCCGCCCCACCCACAAATAGACATTTTACACACAAGAACTGAACATTATGGAAGCGAGAAACTTAGAGAGCGGACAATCAGAAGGGTAGATCCCATAGACATGGCATCTTTCACCCTCCAAATCATTCAACCTCACCCTCCAACCCTCCATTCCACCCCTCCCCACCAACAAATAAGCATTTTACACACAAGAGCTGAACATTATGGAAGCGAGAAACTTAGAGAGCGGCCAATCAGAATTATAGATCCCATAGGCATGGCATCTTTCCCCATCCACAGCATTCAACCTCATCCTCCATCCCTCCATTCCACACCTCCCCACGCACAATTATTCATTTTACACACATGAGCTGAACATTATGGAAGCGAGAAACTTAGAGAGGAGGCAAACAGGAGGCTATATTCCATAGGCATTGCATCTCTCATCCTCCGCAGCATTCAACCTCACCCTCCAACCAGCCATTCCACCCCTCCCCACCCACAAATATACATTTTACACACAAGAACTGGCCAATCAGAAAGCTTGAAACCTAGTGAGTGACTAATCAGAAGGCGAGAAATCCTACACACAAGCCACCCCACCCTCCAAACCTACACGCCTTCACTCCACACACACAAATTTGGCATACATGTATAAAATTTAAGCAACTAGCAACCGCTAAATCCTTAACATGAACCACTCAGAAGAATATAATTCATACATATTTACCAAACATATTCCCAATATTCGATATTTTATTCGAAATTACACATATAACAGCAATAAATACAATTAAATTATACTAAATTATGACAATTATTCAGAATTTGTTACAATACTAAGCAAACTATAGCAGACAAGAGCCATTTTCTTATATATTTCTTCTATATTTCTTACATTTCAAGCAAGTACAACCCCAAAAACCGACGAATCGCTCACCCTTCCGTTCGGAATATGGTATCATTTCTTATTTCCTTGCACACACGAACTCAAAAACCGACGAATCACTCACCCTTCCGTTCGGAATATGGTATCATTTCTTATTTCCTTGCACACACGAACTCAAAAACCGACGAATCACTCACCCTTCCGTTCGGAATATGGTATCATCATTTCTTATTTCCTTGCACACACGAACTCAAAAACCGACGAATCGCTCACCCTTCCGGTCGGAATATGGTGTCATTTCTTATTTCCTTGCACACACGAACTCAAAAACCGACGAATCGCTCACCAAGCCGTTCGGAAGATGGCGACATTTCCCATTTCCTTGTACACAAAAACTCAAAAACTTAAGAACCTTGCAACATTTCACTATCAATATGGCGAAATTTCTATCTTTCTTGCACACACGAACTCAAAAACCGACGAATACCTCAACCTTCCAATCCCAAGATGGCGATATTTCTAACTTTCTTGCACACACGAACTCAAAAACCGACGAATACCTCAACCTCCCAATCCCAAGACGGCGATATTTCTAACTTTCTTGCACACACGAACTCAAAAACCGACGAATACCTCAACCTTCCAATCCCAAGACGGCGATATTTCTAACTTTCTTGCACACACGAACTCAAAAACTGACGAATGTCTCAACCTTCCAATCCCAAGACGGCGATATTTCTAACTTTCTTGCACACACGAACTCAAAAACTGACGAATGTCTCAACCTTCCAATCCCAAGACGGCGATATTTCTAACTTTCTTGCACACACGATCTCAAAAACCGACGAATGCCTCAACCTTCCAATCCCAAGATGGCGATATTTCTAACTTTCTTGCACACACGAACTCAAAAACCGGCGAATACCTCAACCTTCCAAGCCCAAGATGGCGATATTTCTAACTTTCTTGCACACACGAACTCAAAAACTGACGAATACATCAGCCTTCCAATCCCAACATGGCGATATTTCTAAATTTCTTGCGAACACAAACTCAAAAACCGACAAATACTTCAACCTTTCACGGCCAAGATGGCGACATTTCTTACTTCCTTGCGCACAGAAACTCAAAAATCGATGAAACGGGCAACAGGCCTATCAGCCGAATGCAACATGGCCGCCTTTCTACATCATACGCACATACACAGCATTTCTTGCGAGGCTAAGTCCAAATATTCCATATATGCGTCTTTCAATTCACAAGATGTCGCATCTTCACTCTTTCACACACATACACATGAAACCAAAAGACATGAAAACACACAAACTTCTGCTCCCAAGGTGGCACCTGCACAACTTTTCCTGTTCGGATATATCCAAATAACGAACACATAAGGCGGTTCTCATACGCATAAGGCCGGCTATCACACGCACGCAATTTTTCCACTACAAGGTAATACACAGACAGACTTTTACACGCACTCTCACACACGCACACAGACAACTTTCTAACTACAAGATAATGCACAGGCAATCTTTTACACACACAAACACATGAACTCTTAAAATTTCTAAGTTACAGACATATACTTTGTACAATTTTATAACTTAAGGTAGTAAGGACACATGAAACAACGAAATATATAATCTGTATAAGGCAATTGCACGAAATTCATATATGTAAAGTTGCAGGAATTGAACATTGGCACAGGTAAAATGATAAGTATGATAGTTGTGCGAGCGAATAGGACTTGGATTTTTCGAATTATTTCAAAGTCAGTCGCATGCCATTACCAATATACGAATTCAAACAGCCAAATTCACTAAGTATGAAATGCAGAAATTGCATGGGGAACGTTGTAAGATGCAAAGTGTGGGGTGGGGAGAGGGGCACATTCTTCAGTTTGTGGAAACAAAGGTGTTCATTGGTTGCAATATGACAGCAATTTTGGTAAAGTTAGGTTTGCAGGAAGCGCATTACATGGCTTTTTAGGGTTGAGTGTGTTAAGTTGGCGAAATATGGGGTGGGGAGAGTGTGCAAGCTTAGATTTTGCGGAAACAAAAGATGTGACTCACATGCGATGAGTCATCGATTTCAGCAAAGTGCGATTATAGCGAGCGAAGAATGCAAGTTAGGGTTGCGAGCAGCATATTACAAGGTGAATTAGGTGTAGCTGACACGCGTTACTTGGTCGAAACCGGCGTTCGACAAATCGAAAATGCTAAGTTCCTAAATTTTTGCAGGGCAAATTCGCGCGCGGCGGTCCCTTTCGTGCGCTGCGACGGCGGCGGCGCGGCGTCCCATCCATCTCGTGCGACTTCGCCTCCAGCGGCGTGGCGACGGCTGCAACATGCGCGCCCAATTAGATCAAGCTTTGACCCGTACAAGCTAAAGTCGAATACGCCCCGACACAAATCTTTCGATAATTTCCATAACCCACAATACGCATGAGACTTTAGCTTCATACGAGTCAAAGCACGATCGATTGGGAGTGCATGTCGCATCCGTCGCCACGCCGCTGGAGGCGAAGTCGCACGAGATGGATGGGACGCCGCGCCGCCGCCGTCGCAGCGCACGAAAGGGGCCGCCGCGCGCGAATTTGCCCTGCAAAAATTTAGGAACTTAGCATTTTCGATTTGTCGAACGCCGGTTTCGACCAAGTAACGCGTGTCAGCTACACCTAATTCACCTTGTAATATGCTGCTCGCAACCCTAACTTGCATTCTTCGCTCGCTATAATCGCACTTTGCTGAAATCGATGACTCATCGCATGTGAGTCACATCTTTTGTTTCCGCAAAATCTAAGCTTGCACACTCTCCCCACCCCATATTTCGCCAACTTAACACACTCAACCCTAAAAAGCCATGTAATGCGCTTCCTGCAAACCTAACTTTACCAAAATTGCTGTCATATTGCAACCAATGAACACCTTTGTTTCCACAAACTGAAGAATGTGCCCCTCTCCCCACCCCACACTTTGCATCTTACAACGTTCCCCATGCAATTTCTGCATTTCATACTTAGTGAATTTGGCTGTTTGAATTCGTATATTGGTAATGGCATGCGACTGACTTTGAAATAATTCGAAAAATCCAAGTCCTATTCGCTCGCACAACTATCATACTTATCATTTTACCTGTGCCAATGTTCAATTCCTGCAACTTTACATATATGAATTTCGTGCAATTGCCTTATACAGATTATATATTTCGTTGTTTCATGTGTCCTTACTACCTTAAGTTATAAAATTGTACAAAGTATATGTCTGTAACTTAGAAATTTTAAGAGTTCATGTGTTTGTGTGTGTAAAAGATTGCCTGTGCATTATCTTGTAGTTAGAAAGTTGTCTGTGTGCGTGTGTGAGAGTGCGTGTAAAAGTCTGTCTGTGTATTACCTTGTAGTGGAAAAATTGCGTGCGTGTGATAGCCGGCCTTATGCGTATGAGAACCGCCTTATGTGTTCGTTATTTGGATATATCCGAACAGGAAAAGTTGTGCAGGTGCCACCTTGGGAGCAGAAGTTTGTGTGATTTCATGTCTTTTGGTTTCATGTGTATGTGTGTGAAAGAGTGAAGATGCGACATCTTGTGAATTGAAAGACGCATATATGGAATATTTGGACTTAGCCTCGCAAGAAATGCTGTGTATGTGCGTATGATGTAGAAAGGCGGCCATGTTGCATTCGGCTGATAGGCCTGTTGCCCGTTTCATCGATTTTTGAGTTTCTGTGCGCAAGGAAGTAAGAAATGTCGCCATCTTGGCCGTGAAAGGTTGAAGTATTTGTCGGTTTTTGAGTTTGTGTTCGCAAGAAATTTAGAAATATCGCCATGTTGGGATTGGAAGGCTGATGTATTCGTCAGTTTTTGAGTTCGTGTGTGCAAGAAAGTTAGAAATATCGCCATCTTGGGCTTGGAAGGTTGAGGTATTCGCCGGTTTTTGAGTTCGTGTGTGCAAGAAAGTTAGAAATATCGCCATCTTGGGATTGGAAGGTTGAGGCATTCGTCGGTTTTTGAGATCGTGTGTGCAAGAAAGTTAGAAATATCGCCGTCTTGGGATTGGAAGGTTGAGACATTCGTCAGTTTTTGAGTTCGTGTGTGCAAGAAAGTTAGAAATATCGCCGTCTTGGGATTGGAAGGTTGAGACATTCGTCAGTTTTTGAGTTCGTGTGTGCAAGAAAGTTAGAAATATCGCCGTCTTGGGATTGGAAGGTTGAGGTATTCGTCGGTTTTTGAGTTCGTGTGTGCAAGAAAGTTAGAAATATCGCCGTCTTGGGATTGGGAGGTTGAGGTATTCGTCGGTTTTTGAGTTCGTGTGTGCAAGAAAGTTAGAAATTTCGCCATATTGATAGTGAAATGTTGCAAGGTTCTTAAGTTTTTGAGTTTTTGTGTACAAGGAAATGGGAAATGTCGCCATCTTCCGAACGGAATGGTGAGCGATTCGTCGGTTTTTGAGTTCGTGTGTGCAAGGAAATAAGAAATGACACCATATTCCAAACGGAAGGGTGAGCGATTCGTCGGTTTTTGAGTTCGTGTGTGCAAGGAAATAAGAAATGATGATACCATATTCCGAACGGAAGGGTGAGTGATTCGTCGGTTTTTGAGTTCGTGTGTGCAAGGAAATAAGAAATGATACCATATTCCGAACGGAAGGGTGAGCGATTCGTCGGTTTTTGGGGTTGTACTTGCTTGAAATGTAAGAAATATAGAAGAAATATATAAGAAAATGGCTCTTGTCTGCTATAGTTTGCTTAGTATTGTAACAAATTCTGAATAATTGTCATAATTTAGTATAATTTAATTGTATTTATTGCTGTTATATGTATAATTTCGAATAAAATATCGAATATTGGTAATATGTTTGGTAAATATGTATGAATTATATTCTTCTGAGTGGTTCATGTTAAGGATTTAGCAGTTGCTAGTTGCTTAAATTTTATACATGTATGCCAAATTTGTGTGTGTGGAGTGAAGGCGGGTAGGTTTGGAGGGTGGGGTGGCTTGTGTGTAGGATTTCTCGCCTTCTGATTAGTCACTCACTAGGTTTCAAGCTTTCTGATTGGCCAGTTCTTGTGTGTAAAATGTATATTTGTGGGAGGGTAGGGGTGGAATGGCGGGTTGGAGGGTGAGGTTGAATGCTGCGGAGGGTGAGAGATGCAATGCCTATGGAATATAGCCTCCTGTTTGCCTCCTCTCTAAGTTTCTCGCTTCCATAATGTTCAGCTCATGTGTGTAA
>OX457048.1:21080950-21088450 GCA_949752735.1 Lumbricus terrestris
CCCTATAATGAATAACTGAAGACAGGTGTTATAATTATATAAGCCCTACTTTCTTGCACTGGAATTAGCTTATTCCCGTTGCTCAAAAGATCCTGCATTGCTGCCCAGGACACCGTTCGCGGAACTGTTACAAATATTAGGCCTACACAAAACAAGGAAAAACTACCAAAATCGGGAAGCCATGTAGTAATGATGCTGTTTTACAAGTGTTCAAGGAACAAATCATTTTGAAATTTTGACACTTTGAAATTTGAAAATCGGCACCGGAAAGACGACAATTGGTTATAAAAAATAGTCTTTGCACAAATATTAACAGTAAATTATACTCATTGTAATATCATATGAGTGTATCATATAATTGTTGTATTAATGGATTTTATCATCGTATACAATCATAGGCCCTATAATAGTAAATAGGCCCTAATGTCACAGAGTTCGTGCATGTATTACAAATTACAAGCGTAAAATAAAAAAGTGTAAAATAAAATTTAAGTTCAGCATACGTCAAGGTTCGTGTAACATGTTGCTAATGGTTATGCGATATAGTCTATTTGGGTCGTCGCGGGGCCCCTCTGTTGCGCGGGGCCCTAGGCACGTGCCTCGCGTGCCTATGCCTTAAAACGGCTCCGTATGCAGCTGTAGAAGCACTTCTGTCACAAGTTCTGTGCAGTTAAAACTAGCAAAAAGGTCATTGTCATCCGATTGAAAGTAATTTACCATGGAGGATGGGAAGGGAAAGAAGGGGTTGTGCAGTTCTAAAAATTTCTTTAAAATAGCCCTGCAGTCCAGTACATTACTCGTAAATAATGATGTTCCCGGGTATCTAACTAAGGCAGGCACATAACAATTTGCACTGCTCTTTAATGATGGGTTAACAAATAGGCCTACTAAACTTTATTATAGTTCGTTAGTGCACGTATACATATATGAGACGCCAATGACACGCAATTTGCGTTAGCCTATTTATCGCATGATCTGCACATCACATTTATGTTTTCATCACGTACAAAAGATCAACTTTTGCTACCAACGGTACAACAGTTTGTCTTCTTCACCAGTTTGCGCCTTTGAGACTTCGACGATTTCATGCGGTCTGGCTACCAACATGGTACATAGGCCTATAGGGCCTACCGACATGCTCACTGTTCCAGGAAAATTCTCGTCTGATTCAGCAATGCCTGCGTGACATGGTTCGATGATGGGTCTTGGACCATTTGAAATATTGCTACCGTGAGACTCAATCGCATCTCTTTATTGCACGAGAGACTGTCCCAGTCCTTTCAGGAATATGCATTGAATACTTTTATGTATGAACGTTATCCCAGAAAAGAAAATAAGGATCCAGGTTTGTCAGCGGATACATCCAGATAATCAGATACCGCTCTCAAGCACCAAGATGGCGTTTGACCAGATTGTTTTCTAGATTTCTAGAATTGATGCTAGTTCATCTTTTCTGTGTCGTGCAGTGCGTATAATTATATTCTTTTCATCAAGAAGCAAGTCTGCTGTAATTAAATTTGCTTGAATAAGCTTACTTCAAGAGACACGCCAGCCTGAAAATTTACACAGGAACAAATCATGCCGTAAATTGAGTTAGAGCCTAAACATAAATTGATAGCAACATACATGTAGTTTGCAGTATACTCAGAGAATGATAAACTTTTCATAAGCTATACCAATAAAACTGCAAAATAAAATTGTGGATTGAATTGCAAACTGAGCCATTGCTCCAACTGCAAGCTATTAAATAACCAATGGGGTCCATATCGGTCCACATCTCAAGTGCATAATTATACTGTATGCTTAAAACTGTCTAACGTCAGCGGTAAGAAATTTTGCTTTTCACAGTAATAATTCCTTGCAATACATGATAAAATGCAATAAAATTTCGGCTTCTCATGCATGTTCATAAATATACATGCATTTCATTTCATTTTAAAACTCGCTTGTCTCCCTATGGATCCCAACATGCCATGCGATGAATGCATAGGAAGCCAATGAACAAATGAACAAATAGCGAATAATGATAATGATTACGACGATGACGATGAGAATGTGAAGGAGTAGGATGAAAATGAGTTAAGAAGTAGGAAGTGGACAGATGGTCATGGAGGAGGATTGGGGGAGGAGGAGGAGGAGAAGGAGGAGGAGGAGGAGAAGGAGTAGGACGACGAGGAGTAGGAGACAGTAATGATGGAGACAGATTGTCAGAACAATGCAAAAAATTATAGTATGCTTAGATAGACATCCTCCACAAAACGATCGTCCATTTTCTATTATGCGTCCATCAGATAAATGTGTTTTTCCATAAAGAGCTATTGTCTGTTAAATTTTCCAGCTTTGTAGATAACAATTTATGGCAGTTAGAGCGGCAGCCTAAACATCCAGGATCCACGTCAACCGGCGCAAACATAATTGTATTTGAACGCAACGAAGCACGTACAAACAACGAAGCACGTGGGCGTGATGGATCCATATATTTACACGATCGCTGCACTGAAAATACAAATAAAATAATGTACGTTTGAATGGAGTCGGGGGAGAGAGCGTGGGACACATACGGGCATTGACCCAGGTTGTCCTTCGTGCCTCTCTCCCAATATTCTCTTCATCAGACAAGGTGGTCTAGCTGGTTCAAGATGTTAATGGTATGGACCTGCAGACCGGACAGGTTGAAGATGGGCAACATGACGCGAGACAGACTCAAACAGAGTGGCGCCGGACACCTACGGGCATTTAGCCCAAGGATTTTAATGATGATGATGATGACGTTTGAATGGGTAAAAACGCAGAACTTGATGCAACGTAGACTTACAAGCGCATTTTCTCTAGGCAAAGGCTAATGCATGGGCTGCCAAAATTCGGATAGTGCATAGGAGACGTATTAGGCCTACTATTGCCCGAACAGAACTACCATTGATTTCTTGCTCGCGCTTCATTATCGACTGTGAAACGATGGATGGTTGATTGGGCAATTAATTAATAATATTGCCCGGTTGTCCCTTGATGATGATTCATACGCATGTGTATCGAAATAGTTATATCGTGACTTCTCACGTGGCCTGTGGCTAATTTAAGAACGATGAATGGATGCCACACAATGCATAGGGGAAGCCGGGGTAATTTCGGCCATTTTTCGTATTTTGGCTATAAATTGAAACGGGTTGACTGCTAAAATTAAATAAAATCACAACTGAATAAAGCAAGATAGGGACAATATACTGCAAGGTTAATTTGTGGGAGAGAGGAAAACATTTGTGGAAAAAAATGTTTTTGTAAAGTGAATTTTTTGCCGGTTTTACCCCAGTATACGGGGTGAATTCGGCCAACACGATTAATTTGATCCTCACAACAAACCAGATGAGGTATATGTGGCTGTTCACACCGAAATCAGTATTAAGTCGGAAATTACACATCAGAGGTATTTAGGGAATACCTGGTTGAATGTTTGTGATTTTTAAATTTTTTAAAAAGAATTTCATATAAATAATAATTTTTTTAAATTTATTTTTTTCTAATTTAAAAAAAAACACAATATAGTGTGAAATGATGCGTATAGTTATATTTTACATTAAAACTGGGTATATTGGTACAAAATATAAAGTTATTGTATTAAAATTGGCACTTTGTACCATTCCTAACATCTTTGGGGTAAATTCGTCCACATGGCCGAATTTACCCCGAGCCACCCACCCTCCAAAACAATTTTAACGAGCATGGACCGCATTTTTGTATCATGAATTTGGATAACCAAATTGGCAAAAAATATCGTGATTTGCAGAATAAAAAGCAAATAATTAACATTTGAACAAGATTACCCTGAATTCTTAGCTTTTACTGCCACAGAATGGATAAGTCGGTTATACTCGAACTCATTTTTTTGGCTTTTAGCAAATTATACTCACATAAAAGCAAAACTATCTCAATAAACATACTTAGTATGATATTATACGCTAGATGGCAGCATTAAAATCTTCCTATGCCCACTGGTTTCTTTGAAATCACCCTGGCCGAATTTACCCCGTCTTCCCCTATAGGTCGACCACGACACAAAGCCCTAGGTATCTGCATGGTCCATCTGACTGAAACAGTCTTCCAACACCTATTAGGGGGCCAAAAGTCTTTAGATTGAAAAGCACTTGAATATCTATAGGCATCTCTGGGGGGGAAGTTCCCGAGGAATGACATTCCCAAGAAAAATCTGGGGCTGTTGTATACATGTATAGGCCAACATGGGTAGAATTTTCCCAGCCCAGAAAAAATATGTGCCTAACCTTGCCCTCCAGCAAAATTCGAAAGGTATTTTTTGCCGTATATACATATGGCGATATCTAAGAAAATTTTGTTTCTCGGGAAACTTAGGAGTAAGATTAAAAAAGAAGGTCATCAGGTTTACATTCAATTTTTTGCATACAATGGTTTTCTGAAAGAAAAAGGATCCTCAGATATAACAAAATAGAATATACTATGGTTGTCGAAAATTTTAGGTGAAAGACTTTTAAAATGTCGTTAGAAAAAAATGCGAACACGAAGGATGTCGTCGGTAGGCTACATGCCTTTTGCCCAAAATGGCAATTTTTCTCGCCCCCTCAGAAACTTAAAATTCTCCTCAAAGCAGAGGTCTATATTAGACTATTAGCACTGCTTATTACGCGCTCTCGAACATTACGCTAACAGTTACTGTAGAGTGCAGTCAGTGTGTATATACAGGGTGGACCATAAAAAGTACCCCGTAAGGTTTTTGCCCATATCTTGGCCAGAAGTAAGAAATTTTAAATGCAATTTTACAGGTTTAAGGGCAATTTATATTTACATGCAAATTACAATGGCCAAATTTCACCAAAATATTTCAAACGGAACAAAAGTTATACCGGTATCACTTTTAGTGAGCCCACCGCTGTTTTTTGCCAATTCAAAACATATCGCAATAAAAAGTGACAAAATGCGATTTCATTAAGTCACATCTCAAATCATCGTTATTAAATTAACTTAATATTGCCAGACAATTTTTCTTATTATTATTTAGAAAAGAACCAGGGAACCAGCGTAGCTGCACATCACTGTGAAGTCACTTAGTACGATGACTATCAAGTTGGGTAAATAAGGAATGTGTCAGATTACTAATTTTGTTATTGAAATAATGAAATTTAAATTTATAAAAATTAAAATGCCCAAAATGTGTATTCAGACACTTTAAGAGCAAGATCCTAAAGCTAAAGCCATAATAACCAGTTATTCTGATACACAGTGAGAGCGCAGAAATTAAGAATTAGGTTGAGAGCTCTGAAATAAGCCGTTGATGAAAGGAGATCGGCTCAATGTCAATTGTTCTGGTTTCATTGAGAAGGAGCAATGGCCCACACATCTCCGGATTTGAACCCGATGGATTACCTAGTGCGGAGAGTTATAATGGAGAAATACCAACATTTGCGTGCAAAACCAACAGCGGTAAGAGAATTGATGGTCGCAATGCATTGGAGTTGTTATGGGAAGATGGGAAGATTTAGCTCTGGAATACATCAACATGCAAGGTCATCGAGAACTTTACAGAGATACTCTGAGCAAGTGTGCATGGTCACTGGTGGTGGACACATTGGGCACAAGTTGTGAAGCACTATCAGAGTTCATTTGATAACAATTCTTTTAGATGTGACTTAATAAAATCGGTTTTTTGTTACTTTTCGGTACGTTATGTTTTTGAATCGTCAAAAAACAGAGGGTGGTCTCACTAAAAGTGATGTAACTTTTGTTCTGTTTTAAATATTTTGTTGACATTTGACCATTGTACGTAGATATGAATTGCCTTTAAGTACCTAACTTTTCGTTTAAAAATTCTTTCTTTGGGCAAAAAATGGGCAAAAAACCTTAGGGGTACTTTTTATGGCCAACCTTGTAGAGCATCCTAGAATTGTCTTGCTACCGATGATGCTATATGTAAATTCTCGTATATTCGTGTGCAAACCTATCCGCGGGCGCCCATGATCAGTGTTTTATCTAGGCATCTACAGGGAGAATTCCCCTCCCATGAATAAAATTCCCCACCCCGAAAAGTTTCAATATTGTAATGGCTTAAGGTAAGAAGGGATTGAAAGTCGTCAGACTTACAGCCGTAAGGAGTGTGTGCTAAACAGACTTTTCAACGACTATCCATCAATTGTATTCGGCTGTAAGTCAGACTAGAGGGTAAGAATGAACGAAAGACAGAGATCAAAGCCATCTGGATTTTCTGGACCAATGGTTTTGCCATCGCCCGCCTGGTAATACCATCAGTCAAACTATGTGGCAGTTCATTTTGTGTGACATGTATCTCGTCTTGTCCGACCATTTCTATTCACGATCGCAGCTAGTGACAAAAACTAATCTGATAAATTGATATAGCGCCATTATGCCTTGACTTTGTTTTCAGTCAGATATCATTAAAGACGAAAACTCAAAGTTATACCAAAACAATATAATCGCAACAAATGTAGGGCACCGTACAAATCATGTTCAGGTGTGGTATCGGCTCTATAGGGTCTATTAAACTATGTGTGTAGGCAATATGCATTGTGCAAGCAACCAATTATGCATTTAAGTAGGCATAAATTATATGTAGGCTATGCATGCATGTATGCATGCATTCATGTATACATGTATGTATCTGAGTATGTATTAGTGTATGCATTTGCGTACATGCATGCATTTGCATACATGCATGCATTTGCATGCATTTGCGTACGTTTATGTAGGCTACGCAGTGGCGGATCCAGAACGTTTCGAAGGGGGGCCAAAATTTTCGGTCTTGTGGGTGGAACAGGGGAAAAAAATTTGCGATTTTCGCCGGTGGAAAAAAGTTTATCAATTTTCCGGGAAAATATACCAACTGCCAAAAAAGTTGATGACCTTTTTTTTTTTTTTTTTAGTCATCGACCAATTTTTCGGGCGAAAACAAGATGCCACTTTCGAACGGGGGGCCACGTCCCGTACGATTTTGTAATAGGGGGGCCAGATGTCCTGTTTTTCTCTGTCACTACGTGTTTAATGGCTTCTTCAAACCAAATGGGGGGGCCACGTTCCATGCAATTTTTAAATGAAAGGCCATAGCCGGATTGGCCCCCTGGATCCGCCCCTGAGGCTACGTACATGTAGGTCTACCTGTATTTATGCATGCATTGAATTGTCAAGCTTGAACCTCGGGCAAAAACATTCTTACATTTAGGCTACTAATGTAAAAATATTACATTTTCAGATCAGGATCAAGTTCTCAGACCAGAATTTTTTTGGTAGCTAAAACCGGAACACGTTCAAAACTGTAATAGGATAAGGGTGTCTGTGCGTGTCGTCTGCCTATAATATAGCCTACTCGATCATATAATTATTTATTGGCGGCGCTTAAAATTGCAACAATGAAGAATTGGAAACTCTACATGTAGAGTTTCATTTCTTGCAATTTTTATGTCAAATTCTATGCTCTTGAACAGTGGCGTAGCAAGATTTTTGGCGGCCCCTGTGCAGGACTTC
>OX457048.1:21090950-21140950 GCA_949752735.1 Lumbricus terrestris
TTGTAAATGAAGGAAAGTCTTAAAAAAATGAATAATGAATTATTTATTCATTCGTCATTCATTCATTCATTCATTCATCATTCTATGGACTTATATAGCTCCCTTTCAAGAAACCTGCACAGAGGCGCTCAGAGCCCTGTCACGGCTAAAGAGAGAAAATTTCAGAGATTTATGAAGTAAAGCATAATATTTTCAGCTATTCGTGCAGGGCCCGATTAACAAATGTGGGGCCCTGTTCAGTTAAACTGTGGGTGCCCCAACCTTACAGAAGGACGACAAAATGACACACAAAACGTGTTGTAGGCCTATTCAACATGCCGTTTAGTATTCCAGTCTAGTGTTAAAGTATACTGGGTAGTCTACATATTTTACAAATGTTGCAGATGTTAAAATCAGTAGTTCCTTTCGTTATACTGGACCCGTCGCGCCGACGGGATACCAAGCTCATCTGCTGTACTGCACCCGTCGCCGCGACGGGTTTACAACCTGTGACTTATTGTCAGGCCCGGTATGCTGCATGGGCTTTATTATAGCCGTATATCACGATGGTCCGAACTTTATTCTCTTGTAAAAAAATTCTATTGAATTTTTCACGTAGAACACATTTGCAAGCGTCGATTGTTCAAGGTAAAAATGGCGAAAAGACGTAGACTGGTGAAAACGTTTTGAAGGAAATTTTTGACGATAAAGACGGCGATGAAGTCGATTTAGAGTTAGATTTAGGTGCATATGTGTTAGATGCTATAGATGCCGATGAATGCAATACTGAACAGTCCGACGTTGACGCTGAAATGGACGATGAACGGCCTGCAGTAAGCGATGTGGATGCACCAGCTGCCCATTAACACCTGGTCTTTGTGTCGAAAAGGGATGTTTCACATTGTATCACACAAAACTTGACTACTCTGCTGGGTGAACTCAAACATAATTATTTGTTCTCCCTTACATTCGGTTACTGAGTTAGTCTGAGTAATACTGACGACATGCAATCTAAGAAGTGATGCATCAATATTGGTTTGAAACAAACTTTAACGTTTTGTTGCTTATTTCGCTTTTCTTGGTGAACACACACATATTCAGACATACGGACATACATATCATAGCAAAAACTCATTGAAAAGTGTAAAAAAAACACTCATCAGAATTTTTGGCGGCGAAAATGGAAAATTTTCTTAAGATTTTGGTCGATGACTAGAAAAAAGGTCATCAGAAATTTTGGCGACGGAAAACGTTTCCGAAAATCTAGCCCCCCCGAAACGAAAATCCTGGCGCCGCCACTGCATCAGATGGTCCCATCTTTTGTTTTGACGGTCCTGGTCTTAACTACTCTGGCTACTGTGCCTTGCCTAAGCTTCCTTTCATTTAGCCTACCAATTGCGTCATCCAAGAGTTTCGCTGCAGGGCTGCAGCATATTATTGCAACATTCATCCTCTTTTACTGCGATCATCTTGACAGGAGTATAACATCGGCATTTATCCTTCCGAGTCCACATCTTTAGTGGGACATAACGGTTACTCAAGAGATCTTTTCCTCTAACATTTAAAGTCAACAACCAGACAGGTTGACGCCTGCTTATGGCTGCCGCTGTCACGAAATAGAGTATCCCCCGTATTAATTGTATCGCCCCAAATTAAAAAGTCGAAAAAACCGCTTCCGCTTGTATTTTTTTGGGCAAATTAATTTTCATCTGCTTTATGTTGAACAATGACACTAACAAGTATGTTTATTCTTACTATATAATTTCTTTTGCCCTGTTTTTAGAACACTTAAAACATTTAAAACACTTAAAAACACTCAGAGTCACTAAATAAATTCGAGTTGCCTTTATCTGAGCATTGCTTAGGACACTTAAAACAATTAGAGTCACTTCAAATTTTGATTACAGCATAATTTTTTTTATTATGCTCATTTTTCAAAAAAGAGGATAGAATGGTTTATCCCCCCGGATAGTATGGACCGGTTAATTCCATCCGTGGGGATAGATTAATTCATCCCCCCGGATAGCTTTCAGGGGGGATACTCCGTTTCGTGTCACCGCTACTTTATTTGTTAAACTTCATTAATTATTATTACTAGGCCTATACTTTATTATTATTTCTGTGTTTTATTTTACATTTTTGACATGTAACCGGGTGCGGTGTATCACCAGAAATTGTCTGATTTTAAATTAAACGAACATAGTCTCAGACGCAGTCTACAGATAGCTTTACTTTAGCAGACACTTGGTAATGTTTTCTCCTGCATTGCGCAAGAATCTGCTGCGCTGTTCGCTAGGTGATTGCTGTGCATATCCTGCACAACCAAAACACAAGGCGTGCACCAAGAAATTTATAAATGATTAAGGCGCTCGCGAAAGATGCGCACAGACAAACAGACAGATGAAAAAGAGGCAGGCAGAGGGGTAGACAGGCAGCTAGACAGGCAGGAAAGCAGACAGACATAGACAGACATGCAGGGAGACAGAGGGACAGGCAGGTAGACTGGTAGAGGCGACCGGCAGATAGGTAGGCAGGCAGACAGACAGACAAGCAGAGACAGACGAGCAGAGAGACTGGCAGGCAGACAGGCAGAGGCGACCGGTAGATAGGTAGGAAGACATACAGAGATATAGATAGACAGACAGACAAACAGAGACAGACGAGCAGAGAGACTGACAAACAGACATGCAGAGGCGACCGGCAGATATATAAGCAGACAGACGACAGACAGAGACGAGCAGACAGGCAGAGACGAGAGGTAGGCAGATGGAGAGAAACCGAGAAAGACAGAAAGAGCGCGAGAACGATAGCGAACCGTCTGTGCCCGCATGGTCTCGAAACCTAGCGCCTAACATTCTTGCACGATCTGCCGAGAATAAACAATGCGTCGATTTCCGAAAGGCGCAAAATTACTATTGTTATCATCGTCGGCATTCCTCGCTCATTGCACTGCCAACAACAACACTCCGGCCCCAGGTCGTAATCGACCCCAGGCTCCGTCTTATCCCAAGTTTACCGTTAGAATCCCAACGCCTTGACGCCTCGGCTGGATGGCCTTCATCAGCCAACCTCTTAGTAGACGTTTCGCCTTTTGCCTGAAACTACCAAAGGCAGCTGAGCGCACAATCTGAGAATCTCTGCCTGCTGGGTTTTTCCATGATACAACGACAGTTTGAAACATTTTTGCACCAACGCTTGACTCGCTCTATTAAAAGGCTACATACATACTTACTTTTGTCGGCGACTATCACACTGCACACTGTATTTCGACCGTGGTTCACTGGTTCCCCGAAGCCCAAAGGGTCCGCCGACTTTGACCAGAGGTTCCAAACTTCGTGGTTCAATATAGCATTTAATAAGACACAAAACATTGCAACAAACGGAGCAGGAAATACCAAGTCATGAGAATCTCGTCATTGCAATGGGCGATCTAAATGCAAAGGCATGAAGGGACTGCATGGGGGACCTGGAGATGAGCGATAGGGAAATTCGGATATACGGAGATGAGAAGGAGCGAGGAGAAAGGCTGCTCAACTTCTGCCTAAACAACAGCCTGCAGATAATGAAAACGACATTGTATCAAAAGAAAGAAAGCAGGGTATGGGAGTCACCAGATAATAGAACAAGGAATATGATAGATTTTGTGATGGTGAACAACAACAGATGGAAAAGTGCTGTGACCAAGTGCAGAACCTTCTCAGGACAAGACATGCATGTAGCATCCGACCACAAACTGGTGATGGCAGGGATCAAAATAAAAATGAAGGCGGTACATAGACAAACGCCAAGCAGAAGGTTCTATAATATAAGTAAACTGAGAGAAGATAGCATCAAGAGGCTGTACAATTATAGACATTTTAACAACAGATGGCAGCAAGCCAAAAAGGAAGACACGGTAGAAGGCAATTGGAAGGAGATAAAAGACACATACACAGAGGTGGCACAACAGATACTAGGACATGAGGAAAGAAGGAAGAAGAAACCGTGGATAACTAGGGCAGGGCTTTTTTAACGTGCAGTTGTACACTAAATGTGCAGTTGTAGAAGCATTTCTGTACAGTTAAAACTTGCAAAAAAGGTCATTGTCCTCCGATTGGAAGTAATTGACCATGGAGGATTGGAAAGGAAAGAAGGGTTGTGCAGTTCTAAAAATTCATAAAAAGAGCTCTGAACTAGGGAGGTCCTAGAACTGAGCGACAGAAGAAGAGACCTACGGTTTGCCGATGAGATTGACATAATTGACAAACTCGCAAGAAAAGTTACTGGCGTTGACGGCAGTGGCGTAACAACTGAGCCGGGGGCCCGTGGACATTCTCAGCTTGGGGGCCCCCTATCCATTAACGAGACTAAACAGTGAAAACAATTGGGTGGCTATTTTAAAACAAGGGCGCCTATTATAATCTGACGTAATTTTGGTAGCGCAATAGTATAGGCCTACTGGTGAGTTTTCATAAAGTTTCGCTTTATGAATGTCAGTAGGTTATTCAACGCTGTCATCAATAATCCATTGTTAAGACACATTAATGGTTCAATGCAAAACAAGAAAACGGTTCCACGACAACTGGTCTACAGACAACTCGTCTAACGACAACAGTTACTGGTCTATATACAGACAACTGGACTAACGAAACTTGTCTACAGACAATTAACTCGTACTATTGATGAAATAGAAACTGGATTTATGAAAAAAACGTTAAATGGTTTTTCTAGCTTAAATGGAAGCTGGATTGATGACTTTCGCTCATGTATTTCAACGTGTATCCAGCTTCTATTTCAGATCTAAAATACCTTCATCCAGCTTCCATTTCTCGTTCGTTATTTTCGTCAATTCAACTTCGATTTCAGATATAAAATACCTTCATCTAGTTTCCATCTCTTAAGCGTTTTTCATCAATCCAGCTTCTATTTTAGGCCTAGATCTAAAATTGATACCTTCATCCAGCTTCTATCTCTCATGCGTTATTTTCGTCAATACAACTTATATTTCATCTGTAAAAGAACCTTCATCCAGCTTCCATTTCTCTTGCGTTTTTTGATCAATCCTGCCTGCATTTCAGCTGTACAAAACTTTCATCCAGCTTCCACTTCTCAAGCGCTGTACAAGTCTGTAGCCTAGACCAGTTGTTAGACCAGATGTCTTTAGACCAGTTGTCGTTAGACGAGTTGTCTGTAGACCCGTCTGTTGTCGTGACACCCATACAAAGGTACATAGCCTATGTACACACACGTACGTGCCTGTAATGTATACTCACTGTGGTCTGTTACAATAGTTCTTCGTAGAATTACTTCGTGAATTTGGCTATTCTGGCCTTACTGTTCGCAAACACAGCAGCCTCAATTTTTCGATTTCCTCAGCTCGCTTCTGACTGCCAGAAGTTCAGAACTGTACGTGCGTTTCTTATAGCATTCATCTTATATTATAATTATTTTCGATTAGGCACCGCAATAGTGATAATCCAGATAAAAAAATAAATGAATGACTGTTATTATGAGCGCGAAGGAATGAACACTGAAATGTGCAGTGTGTATCAGTCACTTGAACACTTGTCTCGTATAGACACACTGACAGAGACAAAGACAGGTACACACAATGCGCACAGATAGAGTGACAGAGAGAGTGAGAGACAGATAGACAGAGGCAAACCTCTGTCTCTCTGACTCTCTCTCTCTCTCTCTGTCTGACAGACAGAGAGACAGACAGACAGACACACACACACACACACACACAGCCAGCTAGAATTAGAGGGAGCGGAAAAAGAAAGCAGATACTATTTCAAGCATCATTCCTTAACGCTGTGTCGGACACTCGGATGACCTCCATGAATGAACGTATACCCTAACCGAGGACCCCTCGCCCTAACCGTCGACCCGCCCCTAACATACAACTAAGTGTTGATGCCTACTACGGGTCAAATGCTCTCACATCCGATGACCCATACAGTCCCGACAGACACGACACATGCGTATCATTTATCATATCCGTCGGTCGTATCCAGGCTAGGCCTAGACTCTACAAACTGAAACTAACTATAAAACGGAAAAACTCCGAAAAAGTACATGAAACTTTTTACTTAATAAGCTTGGGGGCCCTTTGGGTCTCGGGGCCCGTGGATTTTGTCCACCTTCGTTATATGGTTGTTACGCCACTGGTTGACGGACAAGGTGGACGGTAGTAGCAGGAGAATGTGACTGAAGATAAATGCGGAGAAAACAAAAACAATGATAATTTGGAAAAACCGAGGAGCTAGAATACTGGAGCAGGTCACGAAGTTTGTATATCTAGAAGGGCTAATAACAGAGGATGGAAAATGTACGAAGGACATCAGGAGAAGGATCGGCCTAGCATGTGCGGTATTTGGTACACTTGGCAAAATGTGGAGGACAAACAGCATCTCAATCACAAACACGATGAAACTCTATGGAACCTTGGTGGTACCAGTAGGCTACTGCTGTAAGGATCAGAGTGCTGGTGTCTACGTAGAGAAGACGAGAGAAGATTGCTGGTGGCTGAAATGGGCTGGCTGAGGAGAATCAGGGGCAGGAGCAGAAGGGAGATAAACTGGAACGAAAAGACAAGAGAGGAGCTGGGCGCAGAAGAAACGGTAGTGAATAAAATCAGGAAAAGAAGGCCCAGATGGTTCGGTGATGTGGAGCGAATGGAGGGAAAAGACTACCACTTGCGGCCCTGCACGGGCATGTAGAAGGAGAGAGAAGCAGAGGAAGACAACCAAAGATTTGGATGGACAATGTCAGGGAAGATCTGAAGGTGATGGATATTAGCATGTCAAGAGCAAAGCAAACAGCATCTCAATCACAGACAGGTTTAAGGTTTTTTAATGTCAGCTCAGATTTTGATACTGTCGACCATTATATCCTTAGGCCTACTGTCTGCCTCGTTTGGTCTTTTCACAAAAAATTAATGTGTACACAGACTCTTTGCAATAATAAACTGGCAATAATAGTTACGTGTCTTTTTATAGGAATCAACGTTGCCGAAACTCATAAGAGATGCCGGTGTCACGAAATAGAGTATCCCCCGTATTAATTGTATCCCCAAATTACAAAAAGGAAGATGCCGGAACCCAAAAAAGGGGATAGAATGGTTTATCCCCCCGGATAATATAGACTGGTTAATTCCATCCGGGGGGAATAGATTAATTCATCCCCCCGGATGGCTTTCAGGGGGGAAACTCCGTTTCGTGTCACCGGAACCCAAAAATGCAATAATCTGTGAAACACAGGGACAATAAAAAATGAAATAAAAATATGATGAAATGTTATAGAAAGATATTAGGCCTACACCTGGATTGGGCGATAAGGCTACAAGGAAGGAAGTTCGAAGGCGACTAAAAACTAAAGAAAGATCTAATTAAAACAATTATGTGAGGGAAATTTAGTACATCTCAGCAAGTGAGCATATAACGTAGAATTATTATTAACATCATTATTATTGTTTTTACCCAAGGTATCAAAGACTGGGATTCCTCGAGATTTATAAAAATAAGTGCTATAAGAGCAGGAAATTTGACTTGACGATCAGACCTCGTCTTCGGGATTTTAAAATGTTTAAAAAAATATTATTATCATTATTATTAAGTGCAACCAAAAATATGTTTACCTCAGGTTGTGAGAATGACAGCTGGTTCTCTTGCTACTCCGATAATGTTAAGATTCACTCTTTAGCCTAAGTTTTTTAAATTTATTTTCTTTTTTAACCTGATCTAGTCTACATAATATAATCCCTCAGAATCTCAACAAATTAGAGATAGCATTGTACTGGGTCTTCGCTGAAACCGTATAGATTATATAGCGTCACTGCGATCATATCCAAAGCAACAGCTCGGTATAGGCCTAATGGTCGCTATTAAAAAATCGTTGCCCAGATTTTAAAGTTAATAGCCCTTCGCAGGGATATGATGCCGTAACCTGTCAGCCAATCAGATCTTTGTTTATTATCAAATCCAATCAAATCAATCAAATCTCAGTAATACAAAGTGTCGAGACGATAATTATCAACATTATAGTTGGCGGGGCAAGGTGGTGAGTTGGTCTGGTGGTGGGTTCGGTGCCTTGGAGTTTCATATTCGAATCCACCTCAAGCCGCCGCGTAGGGACCTTCGCTTACAATTGCTCGTGCGCTTCGATGGGTTCCTAAACAGTGTCCGTGCTGTAGTCGGGAGCGCCTCTGAGCGGAGAGTGGGAAGGGGTACTAATAGTACCGTACTAGGCTATAGCAATTGCGAGAAATAAAAAGAAAGCTAATCATAGACCAGAAACAACAAATTGAAACAAAAGAATATTACAGATTAAATGTGAACGATAGGTTTAAATCATGAATCTGAACTCCCTATATAAGTGCATGCTCTGCATTCGATGCATCTAGCTGAAATATCTGAATGTGCTGCATGCGCAAGTTTTAAAAAATTTACAATTTGTTCAAAATAATTGATTTCTTCGTTTTAGAAACCATCAGAAGACTGATCTATCTCAACTTTTGCCGACGTGACGTCACATCGCTACGTCATGACTACGTGTTGCCAAAGACTGATGACGCCATCGTTTGCTGTGCACATTCGCGTTGTAACAGTTTGCGTTGACTCTCGATCGATCGCTAACTACAGGAGAATCTTTAGAAGACGCAAGGATGAGCGTTTTATAACGATAAAGGGATTCGAAAGTTACCTGTGTTTTTTTATTATTCGGCTAGTTCAGCTGTACCTGGATTGTCGTATTAAATAGAGGCCTTGGCCTATCTCTAAGTTCGACGTATTTTTTTACCTATTCCGACATAGGTTAGACCTATCCATTAGCTCATTCATTCATTCGGAAATTTATATAGCGCCTCCTCCAAGAAAAACTACTCAGATGCGCTCACGACTCCATCGCAGCAAAAAAAGAACAGTTTTAAGTTTAGCAAGGAAGGATTTTGGTATAGAGTCTCAGGGTGTAGGCGTAGCTCTAAAGGCAGGCCATTCCAGAGTCCAGACCACTGGGCCAACCGCACAGAAAGTTCGATTCTTCATGGTTGTAGTGCGAGCAAAAGGACTCCCTTTTCAGCAGAGCGTATAGTGGTTTAGATCTATTAGTGGACCACTCCTTGGATACCCAACATGAGACATGCATAGACCTATGCCTACGTCTTTTAGTAGGCCTAGTGGTAGGTCTGTAGGGCAAGCGCATTCAAAACCAAGAGGGTTTAAGCGCCGAAGTTCTTTGTCATGTCATTAAGCCGACTTGTGTCTTTGACAATTCTTGTCTGTCATAGGCTGTCTCTCTTTCCTATATAGGGCTAGGCATATATGCCTACTTGCCTCTATCTCCTAGGCCTAGGGCCTTCAGTGTTTTAACGTTGTAGCTTCACCACTGTATCAAAGTATGATGTAACGTAATAGTATATAAATGTAGGCCTAGCGCATTGTGAGAGCTCTGCATGTTTTTGAATTAGGTTGTGCACTGTGTATGCAAGGGCCTCCAACTATTGTACTGTTACTGTATTGTACTGTATGATCATTCTCAGCAAAAGCCTTTCAGAAGCGCTCCCAGTGCAATCGACCCCAAGAGAAAAGGCAGTTGATTTGAGGCGAGAGAAAGACGAGGAAAGACTATACCAGAGAGAAATGCGGAGTAAGCTGGTGGTGAATATCCATTCCATAGAGAACGAACCACATGACATATGCAGACAAAGCATCTGGATTGAGCCATGAACAGGAAAAGACGATCTCCGTTTAATATAGGCATAGGCTACCTAAGGCTTCCGAAAAGACGATTAACCCTTTACCGGTTCATTTTTAAATTTTAAGCCCGTTTTCAGCGAATATACTCGGGCAAACGCGTAAAGGATTAAGCAACCGACCGACAACAGATTACTCGACGTACAGTCTAATCGACATTATACTACATTGACCTTTTAACCATGCATAAGGTTATTCATTACATTAAGCATGAAGTGGGGTCACTGGATTTAAGCGATTTTCGTACGGGTGCGTTCGGCGGCGGTTGGGAGAAGATTCTGCAAATTCTACCTAAGAAAATTAAATTTCTAGTTATGACGCCCACATCCGTCTATTTTATAATTCTGTATTATCCGATAGTATTATTTTGATTAAATTGTAATTAAACAGTAATTGACGTAGTCAGCTAGGCTATACAACAGTTTCAGCAGGCTGCGTCAGAGTCATGTGAGTTATTCAGCAGAAAGAACGCAATGGAAAACCACCATCTCAGTCATCTCATCCCATAGGCGTAGGGGACATTTCGGCAGTGGGGAGGCACGAAAAGTATACTTAAAATTTTTTGGAACGGACCGCGAGTCGCCGACATTTTTCGTCGACTAAATTTCTGATGACCTTTTAAAAGTCATTTTCTACAAATCAACTCTTCAGAAAATATAGCTGTTTTACACCTGTGTGCCTGAAAAATCCTCCCATGCCTATTCAAGGTCGGATACAGAAATTTTCGAAGGGCGGGGAGCCAAAATTTTGGGTCTTGTTGGTGGAACAGGGGAAAAATTTCGTTGTGTCGCCGAAAAAAAAACTGATGACCTTTTTTTTAGTCATCGACTAATTTTCCGGGAAAAATATACCATTTCATCCGCCCAAAAAACTGATGACCTTTTTTTAGTCATCGATTAATTTTCCGGGAAAAATATACCGTCTCAACCGCCGCTAAATCGACTGGGGGGCCACGCCCCGTACGATTTTTTAATAGGGGGGCTTGATGTCCTGGTTTTCTCTCCCACTACATTTATTTAATGGCTTGTTGAAACCAGACGGGGGCCACGTCCCATGCAATTTTTAAATGGGGGGCCATGGCCGGATTGGCCCCCTGGATCCGCCCCTGTGCCTATTCTGCTCGAAAAAGGTTTGTCCGCTCATGCCTGTAATGCCCGAAAAACATATTTGCCCGAAATTTGGGGGCATTTGCCCTCTGGACCCCGCCTCCTACGCCTATGTCTCATCCCTAGCAGAATAAAAATCCAATGGGTCTCTCTTAGGACAGAGAACTGATCATTAGCATCAATGGGCCTCTACGACTCTAATAAAGAGACTACTACGGACCACACTGTATGTGCAATTCTTTCAAGCCACCAATTCTCTGCGTCTTAGACAGACATGAATTTCTCAAATGTTTGAGACGGCCGGTGACTCAGGACCGACTTATTTTTAGAAATTCTTTCCTTCAATTGTAACCGGATACTTCCTAGAACCGCCATAGGGTCCTGGAAACGGCAAACTTTCCGTCACCGTTTCACCATTCCATCTTAACGTTGGGCTCCACTGTCCTCTGCAGCTCAAAACTGATTAAATCTGCTTATGTCTCGATTCCACCACCCCGTGCAAAATTCATCACCCTATGCCAGCCAGTAAAAGGAAAATGGACAATCACTTGTGCTCAGCGCCTAAAGTGTGGGAAAATAAGTGCATGGACGCCCCTTAGGCTACCTCTCCAAAAGAAGTGCCTGAACGCCCCTTACCTTTCCAGTCTGTGCTCGCCAATAAGTGGCTGGACGGCGTTCAGATTTTAAAACAAGTGCATGGACGCCGTCCATGACCGTCCAGGCACACTTTAAGCCCTGCTTGTGCTGCTCTAATTGCCGATTAATTAATGTGGTGAATTGAAGTGAAGGATCAAACGAATGAATCTTAAGACTATTTTAGTTTAGTGCAGAATTAATTATCAATTATAAATAACCTTGTTTACCTTGGGGTCCATTCACTTGTATGTATGTATGTATGTATGTATGTATGTATGTATGTATGTATGTATGTATGTATGTATGTATGTATGTATGTATGTATGTATGTATGTATGTATGTATGTATGTATGTATGTATGTATGTATGTATGTATGTATGCATGTATGTATGGATGCATGCATGCATGCATGCATGTATGTACGTGTATGTGTGTATGTATGTATGTATGTATGTATGTATGTATGTATGTATGTATGTATGTATGTATGTATGTATGTATGTATGTATGTATGTATGTATGTATGTATGTATGTATGTATGTATGTATGACATTGTATGTATGTATGTATGTAAAACTGAAACATCGCATTTTCAACCTTTCCCGTGTTGCACCGCGTACATTTTGTTGACTCCCTCTTCCGTGCGTTATCCGTGTATACCTACAAGTAAGCTCTGCTACCTTACAAAAGTCAATTAGCTAAACTTCATCCGCAAAACATTTATTTTACCGTGGGGACACAATTTTTGTTTGTTTGTTTGTTAGACCTCATATTTGCTAGCTGAAATTCTCTAGCTGTCAATGGTTAGGCTACTGCTTATAGATCTGAACAGAATTTATAAATATAATGTCTAAAAATAACTATAGCCTATCTATAGATCTAGGCTATAGATAATACAGAGTTATAAGCAGTATGAGATTTGTCGAAAAAATGGGGGTTGGACTATGATCCGCTTGGAATTGGGGTGTGAAAAGCAGACTTTGCTATGGACTCTAGCAAAGACAGGGGGATGAAAGTCATGAAACCTCAAACCCCCGGCAATTCTCTCCCTGGTTATAAGGCTAATGTAAAGACATCACAATTATAGATTTATTTTGCACATGTAGGCCTACATTTTGTCGAAACCCTTCCCGCCGTACGTTCCCGACGCAAAATCAACTAATCAGATCACCCCTCCCCCACCATGCGTATGTAATAATACATGCCATGGACACTTGGACTGCCTCTTACCTCCTATACCTATACTTCAATGTCCCTTGCAATTGCTATAAAAGGTCATTGCATATCAGAAGAAGCAGGTGGGTGTCTGATCTTCTTTGGAGTTGATCCGTATACCTTGGAAAAATTAGACAATGCAAAAGACTCAATGAAGCATAAAGACTGCTGCAGGCTAATGATGAGGGTTTCAGCAAAGAAGATTTAATTGGGGGCGGGGGAAACAAAGCAGCAAAGAGCAGTTGAACAGATGCACGAAACATGAATATTATATTGGATCATAGCGAAATATCCGACTTCATCTTTAACTAATACCTTAGTTGGACTTCAGATGCTGAATAAGAGTATTCGTCTTTGAAAGGCTCTACCTCTGCAGAAAATAATAGCAAAAAAATAAGTGCGTTTATAAACCGACTATATGTCTCATACACACACACACACACACACACACACACACACACACACACACACACACACACACACACACATACCCGCATACACTACCTTAAGCGGACATTCCATGTGGGTACAAGTCATGAGTTCAAAACATGCCTTAAAGTACACGTAACTCTGTGGGGTCAAGGAACTACTTATATTATAAATGCACACATCTAATTAATATTCATTACTGTGTCGAACACACACACACTTGTCTCCATATGGATGTCTTATGGAGTCAGGAGTGTGTGCTGTGTGTGTGTGTGTGCATGAATAGTGCCAAAACATACCTTACCGAAAGCAGTGCATGTGGGTACATGGATCTATCTATGTTTTCTACACACTACGATGTTATACTTGAGTTCCCTATTACTATTAGCCTGTTTAGATATAATAACACGATTTCAGAAAATTATTGTGCCTCAAAAACGGCGTTCTAAGTATGAGATTAAATATTTTTCGTCCACTCTCGTGATCTTCAAACAAGAATAATTTTACTCTCGGAATACCGATGATGTTTCAGTTTAAGATGAGTTTGATTGACATATAAATCTTGCACACCAGATTCAAAAGCTTGAGTAAACCTACTGAGAAGAAAACCATTTTCAAGTTTAAATACCCGTACCCAGTCTAAAACCAGGATATAAAATAAAAAAATTCTTTGTAATACTTGGTATAGGCCCTAAGGTCCTTTTTCAATTATTTAGTAGACCCGGCTGTCCTGACAACTCGACCCGGACCACCACGGACTACTCTCACGGACAACCCTTCTAACACAACGCATTTGAGCCTGATCCTATGGTAACTCGACCCAGACCACCACGGACTATTCTCACGGACAACCCTTCTAACGCAACGCAGCGCTCGTGAATAAGCCGGTGCCCCGCGCTTGGCTTTCGAGTGGCGCTTTAGAAATTTCGAGTTTGCGATGATTAGCATGAATCTGTTCTAAATAAGACAGACAGAGACAGAGAGATGGATGCAGAGTGAGAGATAGAAAGACAAGACACAGGGAGGTTGCTTGTCTCCACAAGGATTCGTTGTAAAGACACACGTATATGTGTGTGTGTGTGTGTGTGTGTGACACTATGCTTGGGCTGCATTCGAATGATGAAACGTTTGTCTCCACAAGGATTCTTTGTAAAGACACACGTATGTGTGTGTGAGACCATGCTTTGGCTGCATTCGAATAATGAAACGTTTGTCTCCACAAGGATTCTTTGTAAAGACACACGTATGTGTGTGTGTGTGAGACCATGATTTGGCTGCATTCGAATGATAAAACGTTTGTCTCCACAAGAATTCTTTTTGAAGACACACGTTTGTGTGTGTGTGTGAGACCATGCTTTGGCTGCATTCGAATAATGAAACGTTTGTCTCCACAAGGATTCTTTTTGAAGACACACGTTTGTGTGTGTGTGAGACCATGCTTTGGCTGCATTCGAATGATAAAACGTTTGTCTCCACAAGGATTCTTTGTGAAGACACACGTTTGTGTGTGTGTGAGACCATGCTTTGGCTGCATTCGAATGATGAAACGTTTGTCTCCACAAGGATTCTTTGTAAAGACACACGTTTGTGTGTGTGTGAGACCATGCTTTGGCGGCATTCGAATGATGAAACGTTTGTCTCCACAAGGATTCTTTGTGAAGACACACTTTTGTGTGTGTGTGAGACCATGCTTTGGCTGCATTCGAATGATGAAACGTTTGTCTCCACAAGGATTCTTTGTAAAGACACACGTATGTGTGTGTGAGACCATGCTTTGGCTGCATTCGAATAATGAAACGTTTGTCTCCACAAGGATTCTTTGTAAAGACACACGTATGTGTGTGTGAGACCATGCTTTGGCTGCATTCGAATAATGAAACGTTTGTCTCCACAAGGATTCTTTGTAAAGACACACGTATGTGTGTGTGAGACCATGCTTTGGCTGCATTCGAATAATGAAACGTTTGTCTCCACAAGGATTCTTTGTAAAGACACACGTATGTGTGTGTGAGACCATGCTTTGGCTGCATTCGAATAATGAAACGTTTGTCTCCACAAGGATTCTTTGTAAAGACACACGTATGTGTGTGTGAGACCATGCTTTGGCTGCATTCGAATAATGAAACGTTTGTCTCCACAAGGATTCTTTGTAAAGACACACGTATGTGTGTGTGAGACCATGCTTTGGCTGCATTCGAATGATAAAACGTTTGTCTCCACAAGGATTCTTTGTGAAGACACACGTTTGTGTGTGTGTGTGAGACCATGCTTTGGCTGCATTCGAATGATGAAACGTTTGTCTCCACAAGGATTCTTTGTGAAGACACACGTATGTGTGTGTGTGTGTGTGTGTGACCATGCTTTGGCCGAGTGTATTCGGACGAAAGAACGTTTGTCTCCACAAGGATTCTTAGTGAAGACACACGTATGTGTGTGTGTGAGACCATGCTTTGGCCGAGTGTATTCGGACGAAAGAACGTTTGTCTCCACAAGGATTCTTTGTAAAGACACACGTATATGTTTATATGCTGTGTGACCATGCTTTGGCCTACTGTTTTCGAATGATGAAACGTTTGTCTCCACAAGGATTCTTTGTGAAGACACACGTATGTGTGTGTGTGAGACCATGCTTTGGCTGCATTCGAATGATGAAACGTTTGTCTCCACAAGGATTCTTTTTGAAGACACACGTATATGTGTGTGTGTGTGTGTGACCATGCTTTGGCCTACTGTATTCGAATGATGAAACGTTTGTCTCCACAAGGATTCTTTGTAAAGACACACGTATATGTTTATATGCTGTGTGACCATGCTTTGGCCTACTGCATTCGAATGATGAAACGTTTGTCTCCACAAGGATTCTTTGTGAAGACACACGTATATCTGTGTGTGAGACCATGCTTTGACCTACAGTAACTGTATTCGAATGATGAAACGCTTGTCTCCACAAGGATCCATCCGTTTTTTAACTGTGCTCAAGTTTAAACTTATTGCCTATGTCTTCTAGACATTATTTCACTATGGACTCTGATATCCATGATCATTTCACCAGGCACTCGCACTCATACAGAAGTGAATTTGCTCACTTAAGAATCAAGCAGTTCTCATTTAAATATTTGGGTCCTCACTATGGAATGGGTTGCCTCGTGGCCTTGCTTGTTTATTGTTTTTGGTCTATTTAAACGATTTCTCAAAGAATTTGGATCATTTACTTTGATGTATAATTTATAAGTCTCTTACATATTATCATCATCTGATGTATAAGGTATAACGTCCATCTGATATTACTGGGCCTCTTGTGACCATTAATTACAGTGTTAATGGTATCTTTTCTCGGGGTTAGACCCCCCCCCCCAAAGAAGGTGCAGGCTCAGATATTTGTTCGGGGAAAATGGTTGTGTTCACGTGTTCACGAACGCGGAACCTAACGAATGACTAGAAAAGTCATAAACCTTTTGACCGAGAAAAGTAGTATTTTCCTGGCAGATTTCAGAACCAGGACTAAAAAAGTCATCAACTTTTTGGGGCTCGAGAAAATATTTTTCGGCGCCTCTCGTTCTGGACCTCTGGACCGAGTCTCAGCCCAACAAATTTAGCCCCTCCAAGAGCGGAAACCAAACTCGGCCCATGTGCATGGACGCCGTCGATGACCGTCCAGCCACACTTTAAAGGCCAAGGCCTATAAAGGCCCTAATTATATCTGAAACTCTCACAACGGAACCTTTGAGGTAAACGCTCAGAGATTCATACAAATAAGTATGCGTATAAAACACACGAACCTAGCCTATTTTCAATAAATAATCAACGAACGTAGGTCGCGTTCTAAACTGCTACTGTTGATCAAACTCAGGTGCGAAGTTCGAAACCGATGCTTTTGATCAAACATCGGGGATTTGTCCAGGGGAATGACCGCGCCCCATAGAAATTAATGAATGAACATAACCATGGCACAAGCGTAGAAACCACGCACACAGACACACACACACACACACATATATATATATATATATATATATATATTGTACTAGCCGGAGCACCCGGCGTTGCCAGGGAAATTTCGGATTCGACCCACTCCCGGCCACAGCCCCACCACATCACACCTCACCCGCCCCCACCCCACAACACCCCGTGAAATTTTCCCCTCCAACCCCTCATCCCACCTTCACCCCACCCCACCACACTCCGACCTCCACCGGTACACCACTCGTGAAATTTGGGTTTTCTGAAAACATTTCTCCCCCACCGCCCCATTCCATCCCCACCCTGCCCCATCCGGCCCCTGCGGGTTAAGGTGTGTGTGCTCCAATCCATCCCCAACTTCCACCACCTCCGCCCCACTTCACTCCCACCTCCACCGGTACGCCACCCGTGAAATTTTGGTGTGTGCTAGGTGGAGGCGAGGTGGCCCGTTTAAAAATCTGTCTAACTGTGAAACTATGGCAAGGGAATGGAAATTTATAGCGAAAGTTAGGGTTTCACTCCTCCTCACCCTGGTCCCATGGTGGAAAGAGATTCGCTAACCCCTCTACCGGGTGATTCTGTCTAGGTACAAGGTTTGAAATTAATAGCCGCGTTTTAATGAAAAAAATTGGGTTTTTGTCCCCACCCTGTCATATTCACACTCGTATTCATCATTATTGTAGTCGTAATCATCATCATAATCATTATATTCATCATCATCGTCATCAGATTGATCGTCAACATCATCATCATCGTCGTCGTCGTCATCATTATCATAATATCATACTTATTATCATCTTCATCACGATTGTTATTATCATCATCGTCGTCGTCGTCGTCCTCCTCCTCCTCCTCATCATCATCATTTGACAACTCCGTTTCCACTCCACTTAGTCTTCCTCTCTCTAATCATAATAATTTTGCACATTATTCTCATCCCTGGTCCTTCACTCCTCCTTCTTCTTTTCCTCCTACTCCTCTTCTTCTCTTCCTCTTCGTCGTCGTCGTCGTCATCGTCGTCGTCGTCACCACCACCACCACCACCACCACCACCACCATCATCATCATCATCATCATCATCATCATCATCATCATCATCATCATCATCATCATCCTCCTCCTCATCATCATCATCTTCATAAATTTTCAGCCTCATTTTTCTCCTTCTCATCGTCATCAAACTCGTCGTCGTCATCACCATCATCATAATCATAATGGTCATCAGCATCATTATCCTCATCATAATTGTCGGCATCATTACCCCCATCATTATCATTTTTATCATCATCATCATTTTCATATTCGCAATCATGATCATCATGATTTTCGTCGTCATCATCATCACCCTAATCAAAGGCAGAGATTCGAGAGTACTTGGAAATTAAGGCGGGCAATCAGTCTAGCAGGTGAGTTGAGAACAGGGCCTGATTAAGGCATGTTCAAGATGTTCTTCGGCCGAACAGGGGCCCTCACACTTTATAGGGGGCCCACACATGCGAACAAACTTCTGTCAGGCAAAATTTTTATACAATGCATATTTGTGAGCGAATTTCGACCAAACGCTTAACTTTAAGAAAGGTCGTCAGCTATTTTGGCATAAATAAATCGGTAAAAGCCTTTTTTACTGATGACCAAACACTTAAAAAAACCACTAAACGACTAAGAAAGTCATCAGAATTTTCGGCAGAAGATCCGCAAAAAATTTCCCGAACAGGACTTCCACATTTTTTAACCCGGCCCTGGTTGAGAACCGACTGAATCGGCGATAGACGAACTTTAGGAAGTACAATGAGGAGAGCATTGCTGTAGTCAATTCGAGAACATAATTTTATGAATAATTGAGGTATTATAGTGAAGATGAGGAGGAGCAAGAGCGACGATTGACTCTGATACGTCTTAAATGAAAATATGACAGGCAGCTAAAAATACATATGGTAGAGGAACGGGCATTAACCCCCATACAACCACCCCGGACAAAGACTCCGTACAAAAAAAACCTAAGATAGGACATACCCCAGGTGTAGAACATATTGCGTATAAGTGGTAATCCTCCGAACGGCGGTTCTAAACTCAAAATAACCTGTTGGTCGTACGCAAGTTGGATTTTTGAAATTAACTTTCGCTCAATATATCATATTATATATGTCGGATTGATGCAAAAATTAATAGTTTTTGCATAAATGGAAGCTGGATCGACGAACATGATCTTGCTTAAAGTGGATTTGGATTGATGAATCATAATTGTCCTTTAAATAGAGGTTGGATTGATGAAAAAATTGTATCAATTTAGATATAAGCTGGACTGAGGAAACGAATTTTACCTAAATAAAAGCTGGATTGGTTAAGCGTTGTTGGTATTTATTCAGAAGTTGGATTCATAAAAATAATCGTTGCCATATAAACAGAAGCTGGTTTAATTAAAAGAATTTTTGCCTAAATGGAAGCTCGACTGATGTTGCTCGTACACAAGTTAATTAGTTGACACCGCGCGGAAAACTGGACAATTACTTTTTATTAGGACTAATTAACTACAGAAATAGGCTATTTGCACAGTGAATGTTTTAATGTCCTATTTAAATATTCCTATCTAAATGGGGCAGGGCTGTCCAGCGGTGGTTTTTGTCAGAGGTTTGTCCGGGTCTACACTCAAAATGGCAGGTAGGCCTATATAGGTCGGTAGGTAGGTAGGTAGGTAGGTAGGTAGTTAGGTATGTAGGTAGGCAGGTATAGACAGGCAGCCAGGCAGAAATAAGTAGGTAGGTATGCATGCAAGTGGGTAGTTAGGTAGGTATGTAGTTAGGTAGGAAGGTATATAGGAAGGTAGACAGGCAGGCAGACAGACAGACACGCACACAGACATACAGACAGACAGATAGACATACAGACAAATAGACAAATAGACAGATAGATAGATAGGTAGGTAGGTAGGTAGGTAGGTAGGTAGGTAGGTAGGTAGGTAGGTAGGTAGGTAGGTAGGTAGGTAGGTAGGTAGGTAGGTAGGTAGGTAGAAACAAAATACCAGTGCGAGGTCCCCATGCAGTGACATCTAAAGGTCCATTAACCATTGGTGACATCGTTTATTAGAGTCGTATTCGTATATAGAGAGCAAAATTTAGTTTGAATCTTATAATCTTATCAGCAAATTTAAAAGGGAAAATTGGTCTATAGGCCCTGTAAGAGAGGGCCAACCTATAGTGCTGTAGGCTTCTTTAGACTAGCAAATATATAAAATATCTGGTTTAATATTTGTCAATTTCAAACGCAAATTAACCCCATGTCTGATTTTGATAGCAAGAATAGTTTAAAAATCAGCTTCATCCAGATAGGCTATGACGTGCTGAAAGGAATCACAAAATGTAGAGCTCGACCAGAAATGAATCCTTAGACCTATTCAGCTCTCCGCTATTTGATCTCTATAGGTGTAGAGGCTGAGAATTTCTAGTTTTGGTGCTTTCAACCATTATTACTTTATTTGTTTCAACATTATAGTATTTGACATGCACTGTATAATATGTGAGTCTATAATTATTATATGTTGTAAAAGAAATAAATAACGATGCTGTTACGTTGCAACGTTAAAAATTATTGCTAAACAAAAAAAGATGGACACGAAGACCATAAACTCAACGAAAATTGACATTTATGGAATTTTTCGCGTATAGGCCCTACCCCTTACCGGCGCCTGGCGAACCCCCAGGGGCACGCGTACCACAGTGTGAGAACCTCTGCCCTGGACATTATTCATCCAGACATAATGTCTGGTTACCTATAGTTTCATTTTGGTCTGCAGTTAAGACTCCCCGGACAAAGTCTCTAGACTTTACCCCACTCCTCGTACGACATTAAACCTCCTTTGCACGATAATAATTACCTAAAACGATGCACAAAACACAAGAATATACATCTGTTAAGGTGAATATCTAGATATTAGACATTCGTCGAATATTGTTAGTATAATGTTAAGGTTTATATTTGCATATTATAGGCATTTGCGAGTCTCTAACTGAAGTCGCTAACAGCAACAACAAGTCTTAACTGCAGACCAAAATGAAACTATGGTTAACAAATCATAGCATTGGAATTTAATGAATGACTGAACGACACTTACAAGTGATTTTGCTTCTGAATGGAAGTAGCCAGTCTTGTCATTAACAAGTTGACACAGCGAACAATACCTGTGTAATTAGGCTCTGTCAATTAACCCTCAACAGCTAACGTGTAAAAACTTACGTTACAGCTAACGTCCAGCTGGACCCCATTGTATTTTTTTATAGGCCCTATTTGAATTTGTAAACACGATATCCATGATTAAAATTAATTCTCCACTATTTCTATTGGTAAATTGGGGTGGATACTATGCCCTACTAACAAATATGCAAATGTCTACAAGCAGTAGGGACGCCAGAGGGGGGCTAGCGGTCTAAGTCCCCCTAAAAATCCGGTTCTACATGGAAAAATGAAATACTTCCCTGTCTGACTGTCCGTCTGTATGTCTGCTTGTCTGCCTGTCCGTCCATCCATCTATCTGTCTGCCTGCCTGTCTGTCCTTATTATGTTGGTCTATCTGTCTGTCTGTCTACCAGTCTGTCTGCATTTCTGTCTGTCTGTCTGCTTGAATGCCTGTCCGTTCGTCCGTCTGTCAGTCTTCTGTCTGCCTGTCTGTATATCTGTCTGTCTGTTTGTCCATCTGTTTGCGTGTCTGCCTGTCTGTCTGTCCGTCGTCTGCCTATCTGCCTGCCTGCATGTCTGTCTATCTGTATGTCTGTCTGTCTGCTGTCCGTCTGTCTGTCTATCTGTCTATCTGTCTGTCTGTTTGCTTGCTTGTCCATCCGTCCGTCCAACTGACAGTCTTCTTTCTCCCTGTCTGTCTGGGTTTGTTTGTCTGTATGTCTCTCTTTCATTCTCTCCCTTCTCTCTGCCTCCATAATTGTCCAGGCAACGGAATTTGGGTTTGTTTATCTCCCCGCCTACAGACTACAGACGGACTGCATGTCGGCTTAGTGGGCAGTCCTGCTGCTGCTTGGGCTCGCAGCGGTGTAACCGTCAGTCGCTGTGGTCACCACCTGTTCTCGGATCCAATTACAGGTCGTAGCAAGTACGTCTGTCTTAATGCTATGCTATGTGTGTCTCTCTGTCTGTCTTTCTGTCTGTCTGTTTCTATCTTCATTCTCATCCTTTTTGTCTTACCATGGATTCAGCAAAGCGCTAATCTGCCTGGCTGGTTAACACGGCGTCTTCGTCATCGGTCACTGACCTCAGATAACAGAGCTGTCCAGTTCGGTATTCGCCCTTTGCCGTTAGGAGGAATTGTGACGGGCAACATGCACGTTGCACACGGAGTGGGGGTAGTTGACGTGGTTTGCAGGCACATGTTTTGTATGGGGTTAACTGAAGTATGAGAGGCAAAGCAGTCCTAAGTTAAAACTTGTACGTGACTGAAATTCCCTTCATCCTGTTAATGAATAATCTGGTAACTACAAATAGCCGACCGCTGTTTGATTGAGATATGGCAAACAACCTCCTGCTGCCCTGTAAATATCCCAAAATTTCTAATGAAGAAATTGAAATTCACGTTAAGAAGACAATGGGAAAGACAATAGGCCCTATACAGTATACATGAAATGTAAATCTTCGAGAATTTCTCAGCGCCCACAAAAGCCACGTCAGAGAGACCAGCTTATTCACCGGCGCTTTATCAAATCAAGTCCGCAATAGCCAGAGCTGCCGTTTTCGTTCCGGTGCCAGGTCAAAATCCGGGGAGGTCAAGCCTTGGAGACAGCGTATAGTGCTACGGTGGTTGTCGGTGATGGTGGTAGTTGGGTGATGGAACCTGATTGGAATCTAGATAGGATAGCTTGAAGAGTTCGGTTTTCAGTCGTGAATGGAAAGCAGCAGAGGGGAGTGCAGTCGGAGTAGAGGTTGAATTTGGAGGGGAGATTGGAGAGATAGGAGAATGAGAATACATGTAGGCCTAAGCCTACATCTTGATGATGCCTTCTATAGCATTGAATAGATTAATTGGATGCATTTGAGTAGCCTTTATGTCATGAAATATAAAACGGCGGGTTAATGTCCTATACCCCGGGGTATAGGTACCGGGTGGGGTAATGTCAGTTTACCTGTAATCAAATTACGGCCTATTTGCCAGAGCGGGTTATGTATGTACCCGCTACAAACAATTTTAATATGATGTCACATCGATATATATCAGGTAAATACCGAAATAACTTCCTCCATCTCCTCCTTCTGTCCTCCTCCTCCTGACTAGAAGCAAACAATGGCAGCAAAACTAGTTTTTGTTTAGATTTATGGCCTAAAATCTAATAAAAACCACCTAGGTGACAACACAGAGCTGACATATATAATAAGCCTTATTTACACACCTTATCTTATCTTATCTGACCATTTATAAAGCGCTTCTCGCAGCAAGAACCTTTCAGAAGCGCTCCCAGTGCGTTCAACCCCAAGAAAAAAGGCAAGTTTTTAGACGAGAAAAAGACGAAGATACACTACCAGAAAGGATGGCAGAGCGAACTGATGGGGGAAGCCCATTCCATAGGGAGGGACCAATGCAGGCAAATGATCTGGATTGAGCCATGGCAGTCCTGACTCAAGGAACAAAGAGGTCAAGCCGATCAGAGGACCTAAGAGGACGCAGTGAAGTGGCAGAAAGGGGGCGATGTATCTGATCACACAGATACTTCGGAGCAAGATCCATTTGAGACTTAAGGACCAAAATCAGGACTTTAAATTGAATACGGGCCGAGAGTGGAAGCCAGTGAAGTTGTTCATTCATGAATGTAGAAATGTGGAAGAATCGAGGAAGACGGGCAATGAGCCTAGCAGCGGCATTGAGTACAGATTGCAGAGGAGCTAGGCGAACCTTAGGCAGTCCAATAAGGACAGAGTTGCAATAGTCGATCCGAGAACATACAAAGGCATGCACAATTGAGGTAAAGATCGATGATGAGTGAGATTTGCGAATAGCCTTGAGACGCCTTAGCTGGAAATAGGAAGAGCGAGTAAGATTTGCAATGTGCTCAGTGAAGGTGAGAGAACTATCAAGGGTGACACCTAGGTCTCGAACACTGGCGGAGAAGTTAAAGTGAGGAAAAGTTTGAGAGAGCAGTGAATAGTCGAGTTTGAACTGCTTTCTCACCAAATTATAATCAACAACACTACTGCTTGTAAAGTCTTGACAAAACATTTTTGAGCATTCTGCTGTAATATTCCACTCGAAAAGATACTTCTTAGTCACATGAGAATCATATAGGCCCTATCTGAAGCACACTAAGCATGACGTGGACATGATTATTTACCACATCATATCATGAACTTAGCTTGAATTTTAAGAAACACATTCCCCCGCACTCTTCACCATGGAACAAAATGCTTGTTGTTCAGTATTCTTGATGTATCTGATGGCTTGTTACGACATAATCGCCAAAGGTTAATGTCCTATACCCCGGAAGAGAGGTTCCGGGTGGGGGTAATGTCATTATCCTATCGAACATTATCTCGACGGACAACAGTCCCGCCCCAGCCAAACTTTCCATGGGCATTATTACACCCCTGGACAAAATCACCCTAGATCAATTAGTCTATTTCTTGAATTTCTTCACATAATTGATATGGCTTAATTGTCCTGGTTTTTTTCGTTGTGTCAATTTTTTTACTACAATCATGCATGGCAAAGACCTGTTACAATCTTTGAGATGTAAACAAGACGTGTGCGACAATCAGTTATTCATTTATAACGCTAGGACATGCTAGCTCGATCGATTAGGTCTACATCAAAAAATTGTTAATGTCGTTTTCAACTTAAATTAGACCCCCGTTCATGTCATTGACATCTACAAACTACACCACTAAACTAACACCCACTGTCACCACCACCACCACCACCGCCACCATCATCATCACCACGATCATCTGACATCTCCTCCTCCCTCATCATCATCATTTTCTGCCTCATTTTTGCCTTATCCTCCTACTCTCATCCTCTCCTCCATCTCCTCCTCCTCCTTTTCTCCTCCTCCTCATAATCCCCTTCGTCGTCCTCCTCCTCCTCGTCATCAACATCATCGTCCTAATCATAAATCATGATCATAATCATAATCATCATCATCATCATCATCATCATCATCATCATCATCATCATCATCATCATCATCATCATCATCATCTGACACCTTCTCCTTTTCCCTCCTCATAAGTTTCTGCCTCTTTATCTTCCTCTCATTCCTCCTCCTCCTCCTCCTCCTCCTCCTCCTCCTCCTCCTCATCATCATCATCATCATCATCATCATCATCATCATCATCATCATCATCATCATCATCATCTTTCGCCTCATTTTTGCCTTCTCCTTCTCCTACTCTCATCATCCCCTCCATGTTCTCCTCCTCCTCCTCTTGCTCCTCTTCGCCCTCCTCCTTCTCATCATCATCAGTATCAGCACCTCGTCATAATCATAATCATCATGTCCACGGGAGATGCCCGTACCCCAAGTTTTCCGGGGGGGTTAATGTCCTCCGCTAAATCAGAGGGTAATCGTCCGGTTTTTTTGTCCGGGGTTGGTTTATCCGGGAGTTTAATGTCATAGGCTAAATCAGTGGGGATTTTGCGAGGGGTTTTGTCCGGGTGAAGGGTTTGTCCGGGGGGTTTTGTCCAGGGGGAAATGTCCTACACTCACCACTGACACATCTCAACCAAAAACCACTCTTCTTCTCTTTGGTCTTCTTGGTCTCTCTTCCGTTAGACGTAGGTCCTACGCCGACGATGAGGTCTCAATATGCCGTCTCCAGCTTGCTCTGTTTCTGATTTTATCCACCGCATCTCTCACGTCCATGTTCTGTGCTGCTAGATCTTCTTTTGCCAAGAACCGCTAACACCATTGAAACAACCACTAACACCATTCAAACAACTACCACTGATACTACTCAACCATCTACCACTAACACCATTCTACTAATACCATCAATGCTACTCAGCCAGCAACCACAGCAATCATTCGACCAACTAACACCACTAAATCAACAACCATTAACTACACTCAGCCAACAAACACTGGCACAACTTAACCAACAACCACCAACACCATTCTACCAACTACTACTAACACAACTAAAACAACTAACACCGCCGCAACTCAACCAACTATATCACCATTTAAGCAATCATCGTCGTCGTCGTCGTCGTCATCATTATCGTATTCATCAATTATCTTCATCACAATTGTTGTCATTATATTCATTGTCGTCAAAATCATCATCATTTGACACCTTCTTGGCATGGAGATAAGCGGAGGTATATTCGATTCCCGAAGCTCCGTTTGATAGACGTGCTTTGTAGGCTGCTAATAGGGGTGTAGGACATTAGTCCCCGGACAAAAGCCCCCTGACAAAAGCCCCCCGGACATTAGCGCCCCGGACAAACCCCCCCAATTTTGCGTAGGACATTAGCCCCCCGGACAAAAGCCCCCTCTATGTGCAGATCATCATAGAATAGCGCCGTAACTGATGATTTGTCACTGGCATTCACATGCAAACGAAAGTTCTTAGTGTCATTTAGGACATGATTGTGTCAGTAGGCCTATTGACTTAGATTTGACATAAACGAATAGGAATCGTATCATAGACTGGGGTGGCTAATGTCCTACCTCGGGGTCTAATGTCCGGGGGGGGCTAATGTCCGGGAGGGGCTAATGTCCGGGGGGCTTTTGTCCAGGGGGGCTAATGTCCGTTTCCCGAGATTACGATTACGATTACGCTTAACGTAGCTACCAGACAGGCCTAAGCAACTGAGACTTATGTGACTTTGAGAGTGTTTCATGAAATAAACGCAGTGTAATATTGCGAATTGTTAATGGAGGGTGTAGGACATTAGCCCCCCTGGACATTATCCCCCGGAACTTATCCCATCGGACAAAAGCCCCCCGGACATTATCCTCCCAATTTTGCGTACGACATTAGCCCCCCGGACAAAATCCCCCCAATGCGAATATACATATTAAACCTTCAATTAACTTAACATATTCTTACATGATGTTAAACTAATGTGTAATGTATAGATACTCATTTAACATAGGCCTATTGGTACTTTTTTGCATCATTTTAAGGTAGTGATAGCATAGACTGTCCTACCTGGGGGGATAATGTCCGGGGGACTTTTGTCCGGGGGGTAATGTCCGGGGAGAATAATATCCAGAAGGGCTAATGGTGTAGGACATTAGCCCCTGGACATTATCCCCCCAGACAAAAGCCCCGGACATTACCCCCCCCCATTTTGCGTAGGACATTAGCCCCCCCAGAGTTAAATAAAATATGCAAAAAATAGAAAAACTCTGATTGCGAGCTCCTCCTAGCCCCTGAAAATGTACGGCCAATTTCTAAATATGTGCGTTCTTGGGGGGGCTTAGTCTCCTAGCCCTGATAAATTCCGCCCATGCCTATAAGAGTGCATTTCTTGTTTGTTATACTGTGTATACTGAATTTTTTTAGCAATCTGATACAATCCTGTTAAAATGAGTGTAACTTACTCTTAATATTTGCACAAATACTATTTTTGTTCAGCTGAATAACTTCTCTTCAGTGCTATCTTTCAAATTTGAAACTGTCAAATTTCAAACTGTTTTGGTTCTGTTATTTGAACATCTGAACACCTAGTAAAACAACATCGTTACTACATGACTTTCAGATTTTGGCCCCACAATTTATTAGTTCTTGGCTGGTTTGTGTACCATTTGTTATTATTTAACTGCAAAGTGTGTCCTGGTCAGCAATTCAGGACCATCTTCGGAAACAGGGATAAGCTGATTCTAGTGCAGAAAGTCAACTCATGTAATATAATTATACTCATGTCTGAAGTTATTCACCATAATAACCCAGCAACAGCAGAACTAAGCTGCTGGACTCGATGTAACACCATTCTACTAATACCATCAATGCTACTCAGCCAGCAACCACAGCAATCATTCAACCAACTAACACCACTAAATCAACAACCATTAACTACACTCAGCCAACAACTCAGCCAACAGCAGAACTGAGCTGCTGGACTCGATGTAACACCATTCTACTAATACCATCAATGCTACTCAGCCAGCAACCACAGCAATCATTCAACCAACTAACAGCAATCATTCAACCAACTAACACCACTAAATCAACAACCATTAACTACACTCAGCCAACAACTCAGCCAACAGCAGAACTGAGCTGCTGGACTCAATACATACAGAATGAATATTATTAATATTGTATTGTAGGCCTATATATTAATATTAATATTGTATTGTATATATTTTTATCAGTACTGAACAAATTGAGTAATGTTGCTAAAATGACATCTCACAAGGGCACTGTTGCAGTATGGAAACTTCCAAAAACCTAAGCTAATTATTTTTAAAAGTATAGTATATAAATATTTAGATCTTATGGCACTCTTATAAGCACTGAAAAGTACAGCTATTTTGCTAATATAACAGCTTAAAATTCTACAATTGCAATGTGAAAATTCAAAAAGTTTCTGGTGGGGAGGGGCATATCCCCTCCCCATACCCCTCCCCCACCACTCTCGGCGCTACGCGCCTCATGATTGTCCTCCAAACGGTCCATATTCTACCCCCTCCAGAAACCTCAATCCCCCCCATGGGAGGGGACTAAATTAGACTCTGGTTTCGGCCAAACGACTAAAAAAATTCCAACCCAAGCATAAAATTTGTTGGCCCCTTCGAAAATTCCTGGATCCGCCCCTGTGTATGTATGTATAGATGTATGTATGTATGTATGTATGCATGTATGTATGCATGCATGCATGCATGCATGCATATATGGATGGATGTATGGATGGATGGATGGATGGATGGATGGATGGATGGATGGATGGATGGATGGATGGATGGATGGATGGATGGATGGAAGGACGGACGACGGACGGACGGACGGACGGACGGACACCTAGGCCATATTATTACTGTGTGTTTGAGATTGAGAAACAAGCATACTAAAGTAATCAAATTGAAATCGAAGATAATAGACTTGTGCTGTTTGAATGTTCGGGATTTTTCAAGCTCATCAATGCTTCCATCCATCAGTTAGATGGATGGAAGCATTGATGAGCTTGAAAAATGCCGAACTTTTGAGTAAATCCAGTGGTCAAAGAATTGAGTAGGCCTATAATGCAGTTCTTGTTATCGACGTTAAACCAGTTAGCGTTTAATATTTGACTTTGGTCGGCTCTTTCCAGCGGGAATCTGCAGTCCCTTCTCGGTTCCCTTTTGAGACAAAGAAACTGAAGCTGATCTATTTGTCTCTGCGTGTCTGTCTGCGTGTCTGCGTGTCTGCCTGTCTCCCTCTGTCTTCACTCTAATCACTCTGCCTCACCATGACTAATTATTCTGCAAGGCGTCAATATGCCTGGGTCGTTTGTACAGCCAAGGAGGTCTGGAATATAGGAGTCCATGGTACAGCCTAGGCAAGGACCCAGGTATAAGCGCTTAAACTGGGGTCCTCGGCTTATAGGCATAGGTTAGTGATCCTGAGAACACTGAGCTGCCCACAGTGCTCAGGGCCAGGCTCAGTATTCGCCAGCAGCCGGGGTATCACACTTAAATCTAATAAAATAGACAGACGGGCACTGTGCAGTATAGCGAACCCTCAATTCATATTCACCCGTCGTAGTTCGTTCATAGCTGTGCTGATGATGGCACCAGACAGACAGACAGACACACAGACAGACACAGACAGACACACAGACAGACATACAGACAGACAGAAAGCGAGAGAGACAGAGACAAAGAGGCACACAGCGACAGAGACAGACATACATGTAGATAAAGACAGAGCGCTAAACTGCAGCCGGGTACGAAAATTGGGATAGGACGGGGGAGGGGGAATAATCAGGTCAGACTACACCAAGCGATAACTGCACTGGCTGACCACACAGCACCGCTAAGCGAGAATTCCAAGTAGTGTGGTTTCTTGAGCTAGCCAGCCTTTTGATATATACCTAAGATGTGTGGGGGTGTAACTCGAGGCGGCTGATAGTTTATGCACATCTGCTACATCTGCAACAAGATCTATCCACACATTGTATTGGAAGAACCTTGCATCTGCAACTGTGGTCAGTGCCCTCACCGTTGGAAGAAGGTGTGACAGGCTTCAATACAATGTTCTCGTTGTCTGACCCGCTGGGGTGGGGCAGTTGACATAGCTTGCACACACAGAACCTGTTCGGGTTAGCAGAAGTATAAGGAGCAAAGCAGTATTAAATTAAAACCCAACTCTGCCACCGGTTGCTCTCAGCCAATGCCAGTCCAAAGCCTTTATAAAGAAGGAGGGCGACACTAATCATCTCTGATATGGCAGTGTCGTTAAACATGTGACCTTCACGTGAATAAATTTTCTTGAACCTGTAAATGAATAATCTGGCACCAAAGTTCATCACCGCTATTGATCGATATGTCGCACAACCTTCTGCTACCCTGTATATATAGATAAATATCTGTCTGTCTGCCTGTCTGTCTGTCCGAGAAAAGACATTAGGCCCACATCTTGACAATGCGTTCCATAGCACTGAATAGATAATACTAATTAGATAAGTTTGTGTAGCCTGCCCTACATTTTCAATTGTCCTCTTGATGAGCGGAGTGTAGGACATTTCCCCCATGGACAAACCCCTCCCCGACAAAACCCCCCGGACAATAAGCCCCCGGACAATTCCTCCCTGATTTAGCCTAGGACATTAACCCTCCCGGACAATTCCCCCTTTTGCTGCGCATAGCCTATTTCTGTAGGTATTATTTGCTCAAACTTAGGCTAATTATCCAGTTCGCGGTGCTTTGTCAACTAGTTAGTGTCATATGGGTAAACTCCTGTCGCTGTTATTCAGGCGTGAATTCAGGGGAACGGACATTTCCCCCCTGGACATTTCCCCCCCGGACATTTCCCCCCCCCCGGACATTTCCCCCCTGGACGTTTCCCCCCCCTACCCTAGGACATTTCCCCCCCCCGTATGCGGAAACCATTGCTTTTATCGTCTTCAACAATTTAAACCAGAATATTTTCATCAATCCAGCTTCCATTTAAGCAAGAATATTTTCATCAATCCAGCTTCCATTTAAGCAAGAATATTTTCATCAATCCAGCTCCAATTTAAACAAGAATATTTTCATCAATCCAGCTTCCATTTAAGCAAGAATATTTTCATCAATCCAGCTTCCATTTAAGCATGAATATTTTCATCAATCCAGCTCCAATTTAAACAAGAATATTTTCATCAATCCAGCTTCCATTTAAGCAAGAATATTTTCATCAATCCAGCTTCCATTTAAGCATGAATATTTTCATCAATCCAGCTCCAATTTAAATAAGAATATTTTCATCAATCCAGCTTCCATTTAAGCAAGAATATTTTCATCAATCCAGCTTCCATTTCAGCATGAATATTTTCATCAATCCAGCTCCAATTTAAATAAGAATATTTTCATCAATCCAGCTTCCATTTAAGCAAGAATATTTTCATCAATCCAGCTTCCATTTAAGCAAGAATATTTTCATCAATCCAGCTTCCATTTAAGCATGAATATTTTCATCAATCCAGCTCCAATTTAAACAAGAACATTTTCATCAATCCAGCCCAATTTAGACAAGAATATTTTCATCAATCCAGCTCCAAGTTAAAGTCCGTATGCATCAATACAATACAATACAAAGCGTTGGATAAACTGTTTAATGACCAATTTGAAATATTTCAACCATATTTAGAAGGTATGCATATAACGGGGGGGGGAAATGTCCGGGGGGGGAAATGTCCTAGTCGAAATCGGGGGGGGGGAAACGTCCAGGGGGGGAAATGTCCAGGGGGGGAAACGTCCGGGGGGGAAATGTCCAGGGGGGGAAATGTCCTACACTCGTGAATTCAGGCGTGAATTTATAGCTTTTTAGTGCCGTTCAGTCACTCGATATGAAGCTAATACCAGGTCCTGTTGGTGTAATTTAGGACAGCATGAATCTTTGTCATCAACCCAGCTTCCATTTAGGCAAAATTCGTTTAATCCAACTTCTATTTAAATAACAATTATTTTTATCCATCCAGATCCAATTTAAACAAGAATATTTCATCAATCCAGCTCCAAGTTCAGCAAGAATATTTTCATCAATCCAGCTAGGCTAAAAATCAGAGGTTTTTGTCCGGAGGAGTTTTTTCTGAAGGGTTTTATCCAGGGGGAAATGTCCTACACTCGGCTAATCGGGAGTCCTTAATGATGAACGGTCAGTCTGTGGGTTCTTTGGGGGCGAGGGGTAGCCCCCCTAACCCTGAGTGGTTAGCGCGCTGGACTGTCGACAGAGAGGTGAGGGGTTCAATTCCCCGCCGAGGCAGAAATTTTGATCGAGATTTCTGTCTCACAAGCATCCCCTAGCCGACTCAGCTATTATGAGCACTGACATGCGGTCAGCGGATAACGAGACGGTGAGGGAGAGGATTAGCCACCGTCCTCATATGCCAAGACCTTGAAAATGAGGTTTCTAACACTTCATCCCCATTCCTCAGCAATCTTGAAGAAAGCCATTGTAATATTTCCATGTTTAATGAAAGACTTTACAAGCAGTAGTGCTGTTGATTATAATTTGGTGAGAAAGCAGTTCAGATGTGTAATTAGGGCTTATTATATAATATAGATGTCAGCTCTGTGTTGTCACCTAGGTGGTTTTTATTCAGTGCTTAAAGTGTGGAATGATAATGCCTGGACGCCCCTTACCTCTCCAAAAGAAGTGCCTGGACGCCAATTACCTTTCCAGTCTGTGCTAGCCAATAAGTGGCTGGACGGCGTTCAGATTTTAAAACAAGTGCATGGACACCGTCCATGACCGTCCAGGCACACTTGAAGCCCTGTTTTTATTAGATTTTAGGGCATAAATGTAAACAAAAACTAGGTGTGCTGCCATCGTTTGCTTCTAGTCAGGAGGAGGAGGACAGGAGTAGGAGATGGAGGAAGTTATTTCCGTATTTACCTTATATATATCGATGTGACATCATATTAAAATTGTTTGTTAGGTACATACATAATCGGCTCTGGCAAATAGGCCGTACTTTGATTAAGGGGAAAACGGATAATTATTACCCCTACCCGGAACCTATCCCCCGGGGTAGGACATTAACTCGCCGTTTTATATTTCATAACAGGCCTATACCTACTTTCTCAAAAAATGAGATAAGCTTACCACATGAACGTGTATCAAGCATCACTAATGCTTTATCAAGAAGAAAGAGGGACGACCTCCACTGGCTCCCACTGCAGCAACGCATTGCTTATAGAGTTTCGTCTATAGCTTGGCGCTGCATTCTGTCTCAAGCTCCATCCTACCTATGTGAGCTTTTTACTCCAGTCTCGGTTTCTCTGGGCCGTTGTTCGCTGCGGTCAGCTGCCCGCGGTGACTATCTTGTCCCTTTTTGTCGTACCGCTACTATGCAGCGAAGAGCATTTTCCGTGGTGGGTCCAGCTATCTGGAATGGCCTCCCTGCGGCTCTCCGTTCGCTTCCCCGTGACTCTGCTGGCTCTTTCTACCGTCTTCTCAAGACCTTTCTCTTCGACCAGGCGAGGGTTGGGAGCGCCTCTGAGTAGTGATCTTGAAGAGGCGCTATATAAATTTCTGTGATTGATTGATTGATTGAATGCAGTATGTATGCATGTATGTATGTGTGCATGTAAGTAAGTATGTGTATATACATGCATGCGTATACGCACGTATACGTACGTGACCATATATATATATATATATATATATATATATATATATATATATATATATATATATATATATATATATATATATCCATGCATGAATTTTTGCACATATTATGCAGAAGTATGTTAGCTAAAAGGTTCATAATATGTAAACTTTAGACACCAACAGAAATGTTTTTTATTAAAAATTCAAACTAAATGTCCAGGGCCCAAGTCAGTATTCGCCCGCAGCAGAGGTCTCACACTAGTCCAGGCAATCTGCAGTTTCACCTGGGCAAAATTGCATCAGAAGTTTTTCAACGGTTTCCTGGTCAGAGTTTGTTGCTGAATAACATATCCAAAATCCCCCAAAATCCGACCACGGGGTCACCCCCCAAAATATGATGGTTTTTCGTGCATTTTTGCATTGAATATCGGGTTGCTAGTACAGCGGCCTGGTTAAAAATTGTCCACTTTGTGATACAAGCATAATATTTGGTACTTTCTACGAACATGTCATAAGAAAAAGATTTGGCTAAAGGGCCATGGCATATTTTACCCCTGGCCCCAATGGCAGCCATTTTTTAAAATGGCCCCCAGTTTACAGATTTTAAATTATCTCACCTTCCAGTACACTTAGAAACGTCATCTTGGTGTCTAAACATACATAGTTAGGCGCGAGGATTCCAACAGAGCCATTGCAAATGTTCCCGACGGCTTCAATGGCGGCCATTTTCCAAAATGGCCGACCAAAATACGGAATTTTCAATATCTCAGCTTCCAGTACACCTAGAAGCGTCATCTTGGTGTCTAAACATAAATAGTTAGGGTCGAAGATTCCAATAGAACCATTGCAAATGTTCCCAACGGCTTCAATGCTTCCAGTGCACCTAGAAACGTCATCTTGGTGTCTAAACATACATATTTTCTTGCCCTGCATCATAAGACAGCTAGAGCATGTGCCTAGAGTAGATGTTATACGGAATAATTATGTGGGTGGCAACTTGAAGATTATACACACGCAGTGTGATGGGTAAGAGAAGTCGAAGGTGCGTCGAATCTTATACTGCCATACCCAGAAACTGGGAGGGAGGGTGGGAGAGAGAGAGGGAGGGTTGGAGGGAGGGTGGGAAAAAGGGTGGGAGAGGATGGTGGGAGGGGATGGTGGGAGGGAGAGGGAGGGAGAGTGAGAAGGTGAGAGGGAGTGTGGAAGGGATGGTGGAAGGAAGAGGAAAGGGAGGGTGTGATGAAGGATGGGAGGGTAGGAGAGAGGAAGGGAGGGTTGGAGGGTGACAGGGAGGGTGGGAGGGTTGGAGGGTGATAGGGAGAGTGGGAGGAAGGGTGGGAGGGGATGGTGGGAGGGGATGGTGAGAGAGAGAGGGAGAGGGAGAGTGGGAGGGTGAGAGGGAGGGTGGGATGGATGGTGGAAGGAAGGGGGAAGGGAGGGTGTTTGACGAGTAGCAATAATGCATAAATTCTAATATGTACTTTAGCATCAATACCAACACACTTCCCACCACCAGCACCATCACCCCAACACCACCGCCACCATCAACACCACCACCACCAATACCAACGACATTATCGTGATTATGATCATCGTTTTTTCCGCCACCTCCTTCTCCTCCTCTTCCTCCTCCTCCTCATCATCCTCGTCTCCGTAAAGACCACAATCATACTCATCATAAGCTTCACCATCCTGGTCGTTTGTCACCACCACCATCACCACCATAACTACCATAACCACAATCACCACCACTTATACCACCACCTCATACCACCACCTCAAACATCACTACCACCACAACCAACCGTCGTTTCCTACTCCTCATCCACCTCCTCCTTTTTGTTATAATCCTCGTTTACGTCATCACCATCACCATCATAATAATCGTAGTTGTAATCTATCCAGTGGATAAAACGATTGTCTCCATAAGGAATCTATATGAAGTCAAATGTGTGTGGAAAATGGCCGCTATTGAAGCCATGGGGAACATTTTCAATGACTCTGTTGTGATACATGCTCTAACTATGTATGTTTAGACACCAAGATGACGATTCTAGGTGTACTGGAAACTGAGAAATTGAAAAATCCGTATTCTGGGCGCCATTTTGGAAACTGGCCGATTGTCTCCATAAGGAATCTATATGAAGTCAAATGTGTGTGGAAAATGGCCGCTATTGAAGCCATGGGGAACATTTTCAATGACTCTGTTGTAATACATGCTCTAACTATGTATGTTTAGACACCAAGATGACGATTCTAGGTGTACTGGAAACTGAGAAATTGAAAAATCCGTATTCTGGGCGCCATTTTGGAAACTGGCCGCCATTGAAGCCATGGGAACATTTTCAATAGTACTGTTGGAATCCTCTCCCCTAGCTATGTATGATTAGACACCAAGATGACGATTCTAGGTGTACTGGAAGCTGAGAAATTGAAAACTTCGTATTTTGGTCGCCATTTTGGAAACTGTCCGCCAGTAAAGCCATGGGGAACATTTTCAACAGTTCTGTTGGAATCCTGTCCCCTAGCTATGTATGATTAGACACCAAGATGACGATTCTAGGTGTACTGGAAGCTGAGAAATTGAAAACTTCGTATTTTGGTCGCCATTTTGGAAACTGTCCGCCAGTAAACCCATGGGGAACATTTTCAACAGTTCTGTTGGAATCCTGTCCCCTAGCTATGTATGATTAGACACCAAGATGACGATTCTAGGTGTACTGGAGGCTGAGAAATTGAAAAATCCGTATTCTGGGCGCCATTTTGGAAACTGGCCGCCATTGAAGCCATGGGGAACATTTTCAACAGTTCTGTTGGAATCCTCTCCCCTAACTATGTATGTTTAGACACTAAGATGACGAATCTAAGTGTTCTGGAGGTTGAGAAATTGAAAATTTCGTATTTTGGTCGCCATTTTGGAAACTGGCCGCCATTGAAGCCATGTGGAACATTTTCAATAGTTCTGTTGGAATCCTGTCTTCTAACTATGTATGATTAGACACCAAGATGACGATTCTAGGTGTACTGGAAGCTGAGAAATTGAAAAATCCGTATTCTGGGCGCCATTTTGGAAACTGGCCGCCATTGAAGCCACGGGGAACATTTTCAATAATACTGTTGGATTCCTCTCCCCTAACTATGTATGTTTAGACACCAAGATGACGAATCTAAGTGTACTGGAGGTTGAGAAATTGCAAAAATCCGTATTCTGGGCGCCATTTGGGAAACTGGCCGCCATTGAACCCATGGGGAACATTTTCAATAGTGCTGTTGGAATCCTCTCCCCTAACTATGTATGTTTAGACACCAAGAAGACGAATCTAAGTGTACTGGAGGTTGAGAAATTGAAAAATCCGTATTTTGGTCGCCATTTTGGAAACTGGCCGCCATTGAAGCCATGGGGAACATTTTCAACAGTTCTGTTGGAATCCTCTCCCCTAACTATGTATGTTTAGACACCAAGAAGACGAATCTAAGTGTACTGGAGGTTGAGAAACTGAAAAATCCGTATTTTGGTCGCCATTTTGGAAACTGGCCGCCATTGAAGCCATGGGGAACATTTTCAACAGTTCTGTTGGAATCCTGTCCCCTAGGTATGTATGATTAGACACCAAGATGACGATTCTAGGTGTACTGGAAACTGAGAAATTGAAAAATCCGTATTCTGGGCGCCATTTTGGAAACTGGCCGCCATTGAAGCCATGGGGAACATTTTCAATAGTACTGTTGGAATCCTCTCCCCTAACTATGTATGTTTAGACACCAAGATGACGAATCTAAGTGTACTGGAGGTTGAGAAATTGAAAACTTCGTATTTTGGTCGCCATTTTGGAAACTGGCCGCCATTGAAGCCATGTGGAACATTTTCAATAGTTCTGTTGGAATCCTGTCCTCTAACTATGTATGATTAGACACCAAGATGACGAATCTAAGTGTACTGGAAGCTGAGAAATTGAAAACTTCGTATTTTGGTCGCCATTTTGGAAACTGGCCGCCAGTAACGCCATGGGGAACATTTTCACTAGTTCTGTTGGAATCCTGTCCCCTAGCTATGTATGATTAGACACCAAGATGACGATTCTAGGTGTACTGGAAACTGAGAAATTGAAAAATCCGTATTATGGCGCCATTTTGGAAACTGGCCGCCATTGAAGCCATGGGGAACATTTTCAACAGTTCTGTTGGAATCCTGTCCCCTAGCTATGTATGATTAGACACCAAGATGACGATTCTAAGTGTACTGGAAGCTGAGAAATTGAAAACTTCGTATTTTGGTCTCCATTTTGGAAACTGGCCGCCATTGAAGCCATGGGGAACATTTTCAACAGTTCTGTTGGAATCCTCTCCCCTAACTATGTATGTTTAGACACCAAGAAGACGAATCTAAGTGTACTGGAGGTTGAGAAACTGAAAAATCCGTATTTTGGTCGCCATTTTGGAAACTGGCCGCCATTGAAGCCATGGGGAACATTTTCAACAGTTCTGTTGGAATCCTGTCCCCTAGGTATGTATGATTAGACACCAAGATGACGATTCTAGGTGTACTGGAAACTGAGAAATTGAAAAATCCGTATTCTGGGCGCCATTTTGGAAACTGGCCGCCATTGAAGCCATGGGGAACATTTTCAATAGTACTGTTGGAATCCTCTCCCCTAACTATGTATGTTTAGACACCAAGATGACGAATCTAAGTGTACTGGAGGTTGAGAAATTGAAAACTTCGTATTTTGGTCGCCATTTTGGAAACTGGCCGCCATTGAAGCCATGTGGAACATTTTCAATAGTTCTGTTGGAATCCTGTCCTCTAACTATGTATGATTAGACACCAAGATGACGAATCTAAGTGTACTGGAAGCTGAGAAATTGAAAACTTCGTATTTTGGTCGCCATTTTGGAAACTGGCCGCCAGTAACGCCATGGGGAACATTTTCACTAGTTCTGTTGGAATCCTGTCCCCTAGCTATGTATGATTAGACACCAAGATGACGATTCTAGGTGTACTGGAAACTGAGAAATTGAAAAATCCGTATTATGGCGCCATTTTGGAAACTGGCCGCCATTGAAGCCATGGGGAACATTTTCAACAGTTCTGTTGGAATCCTGTCCCCTAGCTATGTATGATTAGACACCAAGATGACGATTCTAAGTGTACTGGAAGCTGAGAAATTGAAAACTTCGTATTTTGGTCTCCATTTTGGAAACTGGCCGCCATTGAAGCCATGGGGAACATTTTCAACAGTTCTGTTGGAATCCTGTCTCTTAGCTATGTATGATTAGACACCAAGATGACGATTCTAGGTGTACTGGAAACTGAGAAATTGAAAAATCCGTATTCTTGGCGCCATTTTGGAAACTGGCCGCCATTGAAGCCATGGGGAACATTTTCAATAGTGCTGTTGGAATCCACTCCCCTAACTATGTATGTTTAGACACCAAGAAGACGAATCTAAGTGTACTGGAGGTTGAGAAATTGAAAAATCCGTATTTTTGACGCCATTTTGGAAACTGGCCGCTATTGAAGCCATGGGGAACATTTTCAACAGTTCTGTTGGAATCCTGTCCCCTAGGTATGTATGATTAGACACCAAGATGACGATTCTAGGTGTACTGGAAACTGAGAAATTGAAAAATCCGTATTCTGGGCGCCATTTTGGAAACTGGCCGCCATTGAAGCCATGGGGAACATTTTCAATAGTACTGTTGGAATCCTCTCCCCTAACTATGTATGTTTAGACACCAAGATGACGAATCTAAGTGTACTGGAGGTTGAGAAATTGAAAACTTCGTATTTTGGTCGCCATTTTGGAAACTGGCCGCCATTGAAGCCATGTGGAACATTTTCAATAGTTCTGTTGGAATCCTGTCCTCTAACTATGTATGATTAGACACCAAGATGACGAATCTAAGTGTACTGGAAGCTGAGAAATTGAAAACTTCGTATTTTGGTCGCCATTTTGGAAACTGGCCGCCAGTAACGCCATGGGGAACATTTTCACTAGTTCTGTTGGAATCCTGTCCCCTGGCTATGTATGATTAGACACCAAGATGACGATTCTAGGTGTACTGGAAACTGAGAAATTGAAAAATCCGTATTATGGCGCCATTTTGGAAACTGGCCGCCATTGAAGCCATGGGGAACATTTTCAACAGTTCTGTTGGAATCCTGTCCCCTAGCTATGTATGATTAGACACCAAGATGACGATTCTAAGTGTACTGGAAGCTGAGAAATTGAAAACTTCGTATTTTGGTCTCCATTTTGGAAACTGGCCGCCATTGAAGCCATGGGGAACATTTTCAACAGTTCTGTTGGAATCCTGTCTCTTAGCTATGTATGATTAGACACCAAGATGACGATTCTAGGTGTACTGGAAACTGAGAAATTGAAAAATCCGTATTCTGGGCGCCATTTTGGAAACTGGCCGCCATTGAAGCCATGGGGAACATTTTCAATAGTGCTGTTGGAATCCACTCCCCTAACTATGTATGTTTAGACACCAAGAAGACGAATCTAAGTGTACTGGAGGTTGAGAAATTGAAAAATCCGTATTTTGGACGCCATTTTGGAAACTGGCCGCTATTGAAGCCATGGGGAACATTTTCAACAGTTCTGTTGGAATCCTGTCCCCTAGGTATGTATGATTAGACACCAAGATGACGATTCTAGGTGTACTGGAAACTGAGAAATTGAAAAATCCGTATTCTGGGCGCCATTTTGGAAACTGGCCGCCATTGAAGCCATGGGGAACATTTTCAATAGTACTGTTGGAATCCTCTCCCCTAACTATGTATGTTTAGACACCAAGATGACGAATCTAAGTGCACTGGAGGCTGAGAAATTGAAAACTTCGTATTTTGGTCGCCATTTTGGAAACTGGCCGCCATTGAAGCCATGGGGAACATTTTCAACAGTTCTGTTGGAATCCTGTCCCCTAGCTATGTATGATTAGACACCAAGATGACGATTCTAAGTGTACTGGAAGCTGAAAAATTGAAAACTTCGTATTTTGGTCGCCATTTTGGAAACTGGCCGCCATTGAAGCCATGGGGAACATTTTCAACAGTTCTGTTGGAATCCTGTCCCCTAGCTATGTATGATTAGACACCAAGATGACGATTCTAGGTGTACTGGAAGCTGAGAAATTGAAAAATCCGTATTCTGGGCGCCATTTTGGAAACTGGCCGCCATTGAAGCCATGGGGAACATTTTCAATAGGTCTGTTAGAAACCTCTCCCTTAACTATGTATGTTTAGACACCAAGATGACGATTCTAAGTGTACTGGATGCTGAGAAATTGAAAAATCCGTATTCTGGGCGCCATTTTGGAAACTGGCCGCCATTGAAGCCATGGGGAACATTTTCAATAGCTCTGTTAGAATCCTCTCCCCTAACTATGTATGTTTAGACACCAAGATGACGATTCTAAGTGTGCTGGAAGCTGAGATGATTTAAAATATGTAAACTGGTCGGCCATTTTGAAAAATGGCAGCCATTTTGGCCGGGGTCAAATCTGCCATGGCCGTATAGCCAAATCTTTTTCGTATGACATTTTCGTAGTATGTACCAAATTTCATGCTTGTATTACAAAGTGAACAATTTTTCACCAGGCCGCTCTACTAGTTTTTGTTGTCTGATGTTGGCATGTAAGCTAGGTTGGTAAGTTTTTGAGAAACGTTTACATGATTGATTCCACAACCATAACACCTAGACTTATACTGGTGTCCCGCTTTGTCCAGTGCACTTTGTGCGCAGACTGGCCGATTTGACCTCTGTTAGGGTCATAGCCAACCCTTTCTGTAATGACTCATTCATCTGGCATCTTCTATGAAAGCGTAAACAGGATAACTGCACACTTAAGCTCCCACAGGCAAGCCCTGCGGGGACAGTGTGTGGCACTTCTTTTTCGGCGTACTTTTACAAAACCCGTAAAATGTCAAATTGTACCCACATGGAATTTGTGTGGGTACAATACACTAACAGATAGCCAACTTACAAGGCATTGATGGAAGGCTACATAATGAATATATTAGTGCATATTTCCCACCAGATGGCCGGATTTCACGAAAATGTTCATCAGGGCAGAGTGTGTGGATTGTGTGTGCACACAGTTCACCCACTATGCACACACCTTATGGGGACATGACCCCAGAAGGAATCCTCAATTGGACACTGGATATGCACAAATCAGAGGATTGCTGATGAATTCCATGTGGGGTCTTGAAAAATGTACCCACAAGACATTGCGTACCCAGAAGGTAGGTTTAAAACTCACATGAAAGGCAGCGTAAGGTAGTGAATACAAGAGCACACACACACACACACACACACACACACACACACACACACACACACACACACACACACACACACACACACACACACACACACACACACACACACACACACACACACACACACACACACACACACACACACACACACACACACACACACACACACACACACACACACACACACACACACACACACACACACACACACACACACACACACACACACACACACACACACACACACCTACACCCCCACACACACCTACACCCACACACACACGAGGCAACGAGAAACCACCTCACTCATCTTACCTCCGTGTGTGTGTGTGTGTGTGTGTGTGTGTGTGTGTGTGTGTGTGTCACAGTGTGTCTGTGGGGGGGCCGCGTGCGCGTGTGTGTTAGGTCGTGATCGTCACAAGCGACATTGATGACGAGGAGACTTGTAATTTGTTAATGATGGTTAACTGTATCCAATACAGTTTAATGCGCAGACAGGCACGAATGTAGGCCTATGTATAGCCTACGTGCACTTGTTATAGCGCCCTTTCAAGCTTCTACTCAGAAGCGCTCCTGACTACAACGTGGACACTGAGTTTCATGCCGAAGCGTATGAGCAATTGCGAGTGAAGGACGTGCTCAAGGGTCCTACGAGGCGATTTGTGGTGGATTCGAACCTGGAGCTCTCCAAGCTCCAAGGCAATGAACACACCCACTACACCACCGCGTCCCCCCCCCCCCCCCCACAACGAAGCAACGCTGAATGCCAATTAAGTTTATCTAATACTTCAATGAACTTCAATCCTGGAAGTAAATCAAAACTCATGATTCCAAACGAAAAAGAAAATTGGTAATTGGTGCCAATAGACTATATAGACAAAATTAGCCATGCGTGTTTCTGCTCGCAACATTTCATGTCCTGTAAATCGTAGAAGATTATAAAGTCTCTTTCTTATTACCTCTTCTTGTATCCATTCTTTCCTCTATGTATCTCTCTCTCTCTGTCTCTTTGTCTCTCTGTGTAACTCGGCCTGTCTCTCTTTCTCTCTCTGTCTCTCTTTCTCTCTCTCCTTGTCTCTCCGTCTCTGTCTCTGTCTGTCTCTGTCTGTCACTGTCTCTCTCTGTAAGCTTCTGTCTGTCTCTCTCTCTCTCTCTGTTTCTGTCTCTCTGTCTCTGCCTCTTTGGCTCGCTCTGTCTGCCTGTCTGTCTGTCTGTCTATCCCTCTCCTCTCCTCTATGTCTGTCTGTTTGTCTTTCTGTCTGTCTGTCTGACTGTCTTGTCTGTCTGTTTGTCTGTCTGTCTGTCTGTCTTGTGAGTCTCTGTCTTTCTTCTTACTCTCCCCGTCTACTCAGACCACCAGTCTCCGTCTTATCTTCATACACCAGCGACTCGACAACCTCTCTACAAGGCACCTGCGGCCTAATCAGCAATTTTTCACATACCTACTTACTAACTCGCACGTACGCCTCACTTTCGAAACTTATCTCAAAGCGTGATCGACGTCGCTGTAGTAATTTTCCTCCGAAGTAACGTTCTGCTAAAAAAACTAATGAATATGCAGTGCGTCTCATGAATATTCATAAAGAGTTTCATGAATATGCATTGCGCCCGTTTGCCGTCATAGACGCTCACTGCTGGTATAATAGTAACTGAAAGTTGCAGCGCTATCCTTTTAAGCCAAGAATCGTTTAGCGAACGAGCGCTTTGGCGCAGCGCTTATCGGTCTCCCGTTTGCTAATCACCGTTAATTTATGTTCACCCCGATAGCAGAGGGTAGCCAAGGACCCGACGTCGATCCATATGACTAATAGACTCCCTGCCCGACCTCTTCTGAACGCGCCAGCCGACCAAACAGATGGAGGCAAGATCTATCCACAAGAACCTTGAGATGGAGGGGTGCAAGATAACCTTCAGTCGGTGACGCAAAGGACCACCGCATTAGATGAGGTAAGCAGGAACGCTTAATCTTATCTAGGAAAGATCTTAAGAGTGTAACCGTAGGTCTAAACAGATTGGTGCAGTGGTGGAGTGGTTCGTAGACTCAAAACTCAGCAGAATGTCGGGGCTTCAAATCTCGTCAGACCATTAACGTGTTTCGTGATTCACGCGCAACTTGCGCCGCCTAGCGAGTGAACATTTGGAATTTTCATTCTGCTCGTGGCTGGGGGGGGGCGGCGATGTCGAGTGTGATTATTCACCCATCCCTTTATATAAGTTCTAAACCGAGGTGAAACAAAACGTATGTCGATAAAATTTCATATCCATAATGGTTTCGCATGTCAGTTATTATTATTTTATTTTTTTTATATATTTTTTAAATTCAACATTTATTAAAAGATCACACAAGCTTAAAACTAAACTAAAAAAAAATAAATGTGTAGGGCCTACAAGGTTAGTGTGTGTTGCAGTAGTAGTAGTAGTAGCAGTAGTAGTAGTAGTTTTAGCAGCAGCTATAGTATATAGTAGCAGCAGCAGTAATGGCAGCAGTTGAAGTAGTATGATTGCTGTTATAATTGCTATTATTCTTTATTATCGTTGTTGTTACTATTATCAAGTCTCCATCGACGGCTGTTTTGAGTTTAAAACTTTGCCCATGGTCCCACTATCCCTTCCCATCCAGTAACCACATCAGATGATGAGCCTTGAACCAGGTCCAGCCTGTCCACTGTCCAGTGGCTCCAGTATAGTCTATACGCGTAACAATATCGCAGGTCACAGTCTATGTCGACGGCTGCCGCGCTCCAAGAGGTTCACCGGCCAAACTGATGCGATATGGCCGGTTTCTATGTGTTTACCTAGTTACAGTTACTTAATTCCGTCTATCTGCGTATATACATGTATAATGTATATAGTGTGTAATAATATGTATGTGTCGCGCGCGTGTGTGTAGCCTATATGTCTTCTGTCCTCTGTCCCTCTTTGTCTGTCTGTCTGTCTGCCTGCTTGTCTGTCTGTCTGTCTGTCTGTCTGTCTGTCTGTCTGTCTGTCTATCTGTCTCTTTCATATCCCTTTATGGCAGTGGTTCCCAACCTTTTTTGACTTGAGGGCCACTTTTTCTAAGTTGGAGGACATGAGGGCCACTTTTTCTTAGTTAAAGGGCATTAGGGGGCCACAAGGTTAAAATTGTATTAACTAAAAGCGTGTAAAATTGTTATAATTGATCCAAAATATAATGTTTGATGTAATTTATCGACGTTGAAATAAAATAATTTGTAATAGAAAATAATAATGTGTTCTATCCTGTCCAAATTGTTAATTTTTTCATATATTTTTGATAATTCTTTGAGAGATGAGGGCCATTTTCTGAGGCCTGGCAGGCCATTTTTGGCCCGCGGGCCACGGGTTGGGAACCGCTGCTTTATGGCATTACATTGCGGTGCGCTGGGTGTAGTGGTGGGTTCGGCGCTTGGGGCCGAAGGGTTCCAGGTTCGAATCCACCTCAAGCCGCCGCGTATACGGACCTTGAGCAAGTCCTTCACTTGCAATTAATCATGCGCTTCGGCGTGAAATAATATTCCAATGCAGTGTCCGCGCTGTAGTCGGGAGCACCTCTGAATAGCTATAGCTTGTCGGTGCGCTATGTAGCAAATGCGGGAAATAAATAAGTAATAAAATAAATAATAAATTATTGTTGATTACGAGAGGATGTAGTAAGATTACTGTTTCTTAGCGCGAAATTTGACTCAGTTTATACGGCCGCGAGCATAAAGAACAAAAAGCAGAAACAATCAATTATGGATAGAATATTTATTACAAAGAAGTGTGATCAAAATTCAAAATCCATTCATGAAATGCAATTTTGCGCACAACAACGGGTGGAATAAAATCGGAACGATAATCATATATACCGTGTTGTTTAAAGATATATTTGTTGATATTAAAATATACCCACTTGTATTTACAATGAAATTATCGCGGATGTTTTTCCAATAAATTCTCGATTACTTCTGGACGTGGTGGAAGTAATATTAATCGGAGTCTATATCGCCACTGCAGGTGAGAAAACTGAGAATATTAATATATAACTAGGCGTAGGCGTCTAAGAAGCCTCTGGAACTCGTGTTCGCAGCAATAATTTATATACAAATTTAAAAACGCAATAAAAAGTATGAATATTTTAGGTGCAACAATGCGGGAGGTTGGTTAGGCCAGGGTTTTATGATTAAAAGTACTAATTAACTCTATTATAATTGTTATATTATTAGTGAGAGAGAGGGGGAGAGAGAGAGAGAGAGAGAGAGAGAGACAGAGACAGAGACAGAGACAGACAGAGACAGAATCAGAGACAGAGAGACAGAGAGAGACAGAGAGACAGATAGAGACAGAGAGAGAGACACAGAAACAGAGAGAGACAGAGAGAGAGACAGACAGAGACAGAGACAAAGACAAGTACACAGATAGACAGACAGGGCCAGAGGCAGATACAGATACAGATACAAAGACAGAGAGAGCGCAGAATATAATTATAAGGAAATGAACTTAACCTAATATTATAGATCTTCAATCGTCTTTCGGCCTTGTTCCTGGGATGGTTTTGACCATGTCATCGCTTCCATGGGCTTTAGGCATGAACATGCATGTGACATGTCTACCATATTATATAATTAAACTTAAGTAATAATGAGTTGGTAGATATAATGAGCAGCGTTTTCTATTCCTTTGGCAATGTCGAACATGATGTTCACAGATGTCGAACATTCACTTCAAGTTCAGAGTTCAGAATTCAGAAGTTCGTTTCCTGTGACCTCAGTCAGCAAGCCAGTCGTCAGTCAGTCAATCGGTCAGTCAACCAGCCATGGCCCATGCAGTCAATCAGTTTCTCTATCTCTGCAATAATTATTGTCAAGATGTCTAATTGTCTATTGATTCTTTTCAAATCTATTCTGAAGTTTGTCGCTATTTAACATCCGCAGACGGTGAAAGTTTTAAGACGGATGTTTTTTTCTCAAATCAGACTTTTACGAATTGTATATTTTATTTTAAAATATCAATTCAGTTTATTGTATCAAATCAGCTTTAAGTTATAATAAAGTGGATATTATTTTTAAAAGATGATCTTGATGATAGAAACAACTATGTGCAAACCGGTAGAATATCTGGTGTAGGCCTACCATCACACCATCATTTAAAGTTATTTAGTTCTATCAGTTTTGCCATAGAACGTGACACTCCTCACAAAAACAATTGCCTCCCTACGCAAGAAATCCTGGATCCACCCATAGGCGGAGACCTGGGCCGAGAATTGGGGGGGCGAGAAGACGCGAGATTTTCCGAAAAATTTCTGACGACCGGCGAAATCTCGACGAAATTTTCTATTTTCGCCGCCAAAAAAGTTGATGACCTTTTTTTTAGTCTTGACGCTCAACGATTGGGGGGGGGGGGACAAATGCATGGGCCGTCCCCCAACACTTCCATTGGGGGGACCGTCCCCCCTGTCCCCCTAGGTCTCCGCCCATGGATCCACCACTGTGTTAAAGCAGCTTCAAATTCAACTGAGGGATAAGCCGAAACCTTCGCTCAGTGGAACAATAAGCATCCCCGGGGCCAATGTAATGTGGCCAAATTGTTTCAATTCTTCTGAAGAATTTCTTCAGCAGCTGTTGCTGTAGCTTTTATCGGAAAATACTTGAGAGTCAACGGAATCAGGTGACTGGGTTTGATTGACAGATGGACTGCCTGTCCCCGCCCACTTGTCTCTCGGCTATTTAAAGCAACCTCTTGCGTAGGTCACAGAACCAAAAAGAGAACTACTGTACACAGATCTATGCGGTGCATTTTAGCAGACGGTGCGATACGTCAAGCGCGGAAATAACTCGGTGCCCTTCACGGACTCACGTGGCTTTCTTGTAGCGCATGAGTTTTTATTCTGTAAACTTACACCGTGAGAGGATTGGTAGCGTAACTACACGTCGTTACCCCCAAAGAAAACGTTCTCTATATGTACACGCGACGAAGAACAGGAGGAGAGGCGAATCTATGACCAGCAAAATTTGACGACCGTTTTTACTCGTGCATGGGGGAAAGCAGAGCACTCTTTGTGTGGGTTCCAGTGAGTGAAACACTCGTCAGAGGGTTCCAGCGCATCACTTAGAAGGCTCCACATCAGAGGAACAAGCCGGTGCTTGGATTCCGCAAGGACCGCGACAAGAAGTGGATTTTTGGAGTGTCAGTGTGTGTGTGTGTGTGGGTTTGTGTGCATGTGTGCTTATGAGGTTAATCGACAAAAAATTGGCTTCATCGAGTTGAGCGCAGTTAGGTGAATAGCGCAACTACGGAATGAGGAAGAAGGGCAGGAACTGAAAAACATACCTGTAGAGCGACAGACGGAGACATAGATAGAGACAGAGATAGACTGTTTTGGGCAAGCAGTCAGATTACAGACTGACAGACAGACTGATAGGGGACAGACTGCATGGCTGACTGTCTAAATGACTGATTAACTGACTGTCTGACTGACTGACTGGCTGGTTGATTGTTTGACTGGCTGACTCATTCAATGACCGACTGGTTGAATTGATAGATGTAACGACAACCAAATACACCACCTCACCGAGATCAGACGAGATTTCTGGAGATAGAGACAAAGCCAGACAAGAAAATAGATAGACCAACTCAGAGAGAGAGAGAGAGAGAGAGAGAGAGAAAGAGAGAGAGAGAGAGACAGAGACAGAGAGACAGAGAGAGAGACAGAGAGAGACAGAGAGAGACAGAGAGAAGAAGAAAGAAAGAGAGAAAGAGAGTGAGTGACAGGCAGACAAACACGGAGACGGACACAGAGACAGAGGCAGAGACAAAGATAAAGAGGCAGAGACAGAGAGATACCCATAGAGAGAGAGAGACAGACAGAGAGAGACAGACCTACAACCAGATACCGAGTGAAAGAGACACAAAGTTGGAGAGAGATAAACATATATGGATTTAAAAAAACAAACATACGACCAGGCTGACACACGCTGCTCGTGTTATCCAAAAACAGTGAAAAACTGCCACTTCCGTGCGTGGTATAAACACTAAACACATTCAGCGATTTGCTTCAGCTGCTCACTGCGTTGGTGAAGGAGTCTGTTTATGAGAAACGCTGCTGTCAACGCCACGGTGGCTTAGCTCCGCCAATCGTCCCTCGTCAGCCGAAAAGGGAAAGGGATGCACAGCTTTCCAGGGGTGAAGGTATAGTCGTCGCACGTAGGAGGGGCCTGCTTCTGCTGCTGCCCTACGCAGGGCTAATAAAAGAAGCTGACTCCAGCCGTTCAAAGAGTTCACAACAAGAGTTTTGCTGCGTCGTTGAATACTTTCATTGGCAATGGTTACGGAATACGAGGTAGGACCAACGCACGATTTCGAGAATGGTATCAATCAATGTAAGGATAAGGAAGTCGGTTTAATGTAAGGTAATGTAACGTAATCAAGGTAACGTATGGCAAGCGAATTCCTGCAGATAAGCTGATCATTGATTTGTTTAAAGATTTACGTTGCGTTACTATTATAACTGAAAAATATAAATACCCAGGTAGTTTTGAACATGAAAAATAGTATCTTTACAAAATCCATCGATTTTTTTTATTATTAAAACAATTTTGATTAAGAGTAATTAGCATATTTATGTAATTGAAACAATCTTTATATGATATTTACATTTTACAATAATTACAGAAAATGATACAAGTAGTAGTATAACTGACAATTCTAAGCCACCAGCCGACGATGCAGTTTTATGCAAACGGTACGCCGAAGTAATGTTTAACTAATAAATTAGGTGTCGTTTGGAATTCATTTATAAAATTTTATCACACAAACCTCAAAACACATATCATTTGTCAATTAAATAAAAAAAAGTAGGAGCTATATAGTGGTTTTGCCCTATTATATACAGCACAAAATTACCAGACTTTCTATTTTAACTTAAACAGTAAATGTTTG
>OX457048.1:21150950-21468450 GCA_949752735.1 Lumbricus terrestris
GATGGTTTAATTGGCAGTGAAAAGAGGCCTACTGCTTTAGAGTCAGACCAATTCTCCCTGTTGCAGTCGAAAACGCAGTAGCAGGTACACTGAGTCAGTGAAGTTTGTCCAAGAACTAGGAGGAAAGATTGCAGCAGAGACAAAATGCCTAATTATTGCTGCAAAGACGCGCTGCGAGTGCCTTGTGTAAACAAAAGCATTTACCTTAATGTCTGACTCTTAAACACAATGAAAACTACCAGAAGTCTCTTTCTCTTTAGTCACTGGATCGTGTTGCGTGTAGGCTATTTGTGTGTGTGCTCTCTCGCGCGCGCTTGATTGTGTGTGTGTATGTTTGTGTGTGTGTGTATGTTTGTGTGTGTGTGTGTATGTGTGTGTGTGTGTGTACGTATGCCAATTTAGAGTGCACATAATTATGTATGTGCGCTGTATAGACCTATGCGTGTATAGCTGTATACCCGCAGCAATGCCTGGTTTAAATCAGTCGCTTAATACCTTTCTCTTCCGCTGTGGCTGGGCTGGGAGCGCCTCTGATAAGACTTCTTGAAGGGGCGCTATATAAATTTTTGGAATGAATGAATGAATCAACTATTGAACGATGCTTAGCCGTGTCTTCTCGGTGGTAGGCCCTCGACCTGTAACGACCTCTTCTTGACGCTCCGATCCATCTATAGAACTCAAGCATTCATGATCATTCATCCATCATCATGGTCGAGCTAAGGCTTGGAGCACCTCTGAGTATTACCCTTAAATAGGCGCTATATAAATTCTGATAATGAATGAGTGAATGAATGAATAAATGAGTGAGCGAGCGAGCGAATGAATGAATGAATGAATGAATGAATGAATGAATGAATGAATGAATGAATGAATGAATGAATGAATGAATGAATGAATGAATGAATTTGAAGATGTCTTTTCACTACGTCTTGAGATTCGCGTTCAACCATACAAAACAGACATCCATGGCTTTTATATACAGTTAAGTGTCTTTAGCGGGCATTGCACCCTATAGTATGGCGATAATTATTGGGCGTAGGGAACTGTAGAAATTGTTAAGGGGTTTCTTCGTAAAAGTGGTTCGTCAGGTGCAGTTGGCGGAAATTACAGGAGATGTGGCGCAGACGCGTTCCACGAAACGACTGAACGGCACTGGATGCCGTAAGCAACGCGAGTATATTGCACGTGTTGCGGTAGGAATCTTGTTATTTTTGCGACACACCAGTTTGAACTGTCCGGCAAAAATTGTCATTAACCGATATGAACACTGGCCCTGACATAACCTTGATTCCTTTCCTTCCGGGTAGGAAATAAATCTGATCTATAGGAGTTATCGAGTGCAGGAGTTATCGAGTGCAGGAGTTATCGAGTGCACCAGAAACCAAAAGGTTGCACTTAAAAATAGCTTGCTAACTAGTAGCATCATGGTCACTGCATAGAGCGACGCTATAAATCTAAAATTACATTATCGTACCGCAGCTCTGTTTTTTTATTTGTCACCCACTGTTGTAGGCCTATTTTATTTTACTGCAATATAAAGTCAGGGCTTTTTAAATGAATTTTTAGAACTGCTGAGCCCATTCGTGGGGGTCCGTAGCTCAGTGGAGAGAGCGTTGGCCGATAAGCTGAGAGTCATTATCGCGACTCGGGTTCAAGCCTCGCTCAGGGCAAAAATTTATTTGAATTTTCTGTTAGCTGCCAGTGGCGCTTTCTGTTGTGTTGTTTGCCTCGGGTCTGTTGAAAAATAAGTTAACCCCTCCCACTCCTGGCTTGGCCGATCAGGAGCATTCCAGCACTTAGGCCATTAGTGTTAAGTTACCGAACCTGTTGTAGCCGACCTGCGTGTCGTGCGAAGCTGGCCGTATTTCGTATAACTTGTACCTGTAATCGTTCTGCTGTGTGTCAGATTGAATTTGAATAAACGAATATTATTATTTGCTATTATTATTCGTCTACATTCCATCCTCCGTGGTGGCAAATTATTCCCAATCGGATGACAATGACCTTTTACTATTTTTAACTGCACAGAAGTGCTTCTACAAATGCACAAATCCACTTACAATGTAGACCTGAAAATTTTGCGTAGAACTGCACCGTCTGCACACTTAAAAACCCTGATAAAAGTAGGCCTACTGTGCTCTGAGTTTTTGAGCTGCATGGTCTCCTTCAGATAACATTTTATTCCTAACACTTTAGCGACCGCATGCAGCTGGTCTATAAAGTGTTAACCCTGTAGCATGACTTGAGCTTATAAGCGCGACGCTTTAAACCCTCCTCTCACTGGCTCAGACCTCTCTACTTGAAAAATAGTGCGGAGAGAATATGTCCGTGCTTCAGATGCAGATAACGAGATGGGAGAGTCGAACTGTTCACAGATTACCAGTTTGCATGAAAGATTTAGGCCTACTGCCGTAAATATATAATCCTGTACAGGAAACAACTAGGCTGGGGGTCAAAACCTGACCCCTGCAGAATATTTCCGTTAATTGACTGAGGGGTAGAATAAGAGCTAAAGAAATGAAACCCCCTTCATTCTCTTATAGCGGTTTCTATCCCTAATACAGGGCGGGAGCAACTTGAGCCCAGTGAAAACCAGAGAAGAATGAGAACTGAGCCAAAATTCACATGGGGCGGCAAGGCCGATCCGGGAGGGGATGAGAGGGTTTGAGCCCGGCTGTTTAGGGGAACAGAAGCCACTGCATTCCCCGGCGTTTGGAACACTAGAAGCGAGTGTAAAATTTGCCGTTTACTTCCCAGCTTACGCCGGTACCAAATTACACTGCTTGGCGACGGGGGCACGTGTGCGCAAACAACTTGCCCAAGGTCGTTACCCGGAGTCGAACACGCAACCGCCCGCTCCGTGAGCAAGCGCGTTACCGATAGGTTACCGAGTGGCACCTTGTGCACTAGGCCTACACTTTTAGAATTTTAAGCATGCATTTGCAATGTATTACTATAGGCCTATATAGTTAAATACTGCACTAGAAGTGCCAATAACACATTTAATGTAAATATTACACAATTTTACAAGTTGCACATGTAGGCTAAATGTAGGCTATTTCTTGAAATACTGGACGGGTGAAACGCGCAGGGTTCCGCGAGCAAATGCGTGCTTCGAGAATTGTTCCGCCAATAGAAAAAGGTTGAAAACCTCTGCTGTACCCCTACGCTGCAGATGGGGGACACGTTAGAAAAGAGACCCAACAGCATACATTCAAAAACATCATCTCTTTCAACAGACGCTACATGACTTCTCAGCTACGTTACATTACGTCAGTGAACCGTATTTATTCATTGCTTTATTCACAGCTGCGAAAGCTGGTTGAGAAGACGAAGTTTCGAAAGCAATGCACTGGCTTCCAGGTCGCTAGAATAAAGTAAGAACCACATTCCTATTTGATTCTCGGTGGTGGGTCTAGCTATCTGAACTGGCCCCCCTGCGGCTCTCCGCTCGCTTCCCCGTGACTCTACTGGCTCTTTCTATTGTCTTTTCTTTTAAACCAGGTCTTAGTTGGGAGCGCCCATGAATAGAGACCTTGAAGGGGCGCTATATAAACTTATGTGATTGATTGATGGCATGTAACCTGTTGTGAAATAATTATGAAACAATAAGACCCGATGTCTGTTGACTTATAACTGACAGAATAATCAACACTATCGATCGCGATTAACAATAATTGACTAAGAATTTATGTGGCTGACAAACTTACTGACTTATATATCGATCTTTACTTTAGCTAAATTGACTTTACCTTGCTTTTACCTTGGCCATTGAATTTACGTTACCTTGTCTAAACCATACCCAAACTTAACTGACAGCCCGTTACATTTATATCTCACCTTGCAATGTACCTCACCATACACATGACCAATTGATCACCCCATTAGGATATACTCTAACCATAACACAGATCCTAATCTTTACCTTTTGCTTATCCTATTTTGCAACGAGTTTTATACTCATAGACTATGATCTGCCTCCGACTACCTCAGCGTTCACCTTTGCATACAATATGCCTCTTACTAGTATACCTTCCCCTGATTTAACTGCATCAATTACCTCATGACCTGCCTCGCATTACCATGCACCTGCCGTCCTTGACGTTTCAGCCTCGATGACGGGTTCTTCGAGTACGAAGTCGTATGCACTGTCGTCATCACCGGCGACCATCTCATGCGTGAATTGCGAGCGGACTTGGTTGACTTGCTCGCTACCACGCAGCATCCGGTTGACTTTGGAATCTTCGTTTTCGACCTCGCATCTCTGCGGCTTCAGATTCCGGAACGCAATGAACTCATCATCACAACAGGTATCGTTCTTTGTATATGTTCTTTCCAGCAGGCTGTCATTTACTCTATACGATGCAATGCAGTATATACACAGTATGCCTGCTTTCTGCCAGTTGCTCAGAACCTTTCTCTTTGGCCGTGGCTGCAGGGCTGAGAGCGCCTCTGAGTAGGCTTCTTGATTGGGCACTACATAAATTTTCGGAATGAATGAGTACAATACAATATTCCTTTCAATGCAATAGACTACAAGTGCACTGTTGATATACTCCGTGCAGAGTTCAGAAGTGCACGAATGCACGACTACATGAAGTGCGCAGTGCATTTTTAGAGTCGTCGTGTTAGGCTATATATATATATAGTCTATCATATAGATTATAGACGACGCTCTTGTCTTCTGAAATTTGAATTGTCAGCTCTGCAGTAAACCTAGACTCATAATTATTATTAATTTATTACGCAGTTACATTATTCAGAAGCGATTGGGATAACTTTTTCTTTTCGCGTCAAATATTAAATTAGATTTCGAAATCTCCTTTTTCTTTTCGCGTCAAATTCAATCACTGATATTAATTTTTCAACATCTCATTTTCAGACTTGCGTTGGCCACTGAAAGGTTCGCAGACCCTAGGCACAATGGGCAGAACTCTATGCAATGCAATACAGCACAATACAGTACAATACAGTAATACAATACATTGCAATACAAAATAATTCAATGCAATATAATGCAATAAAAATTACAATGGCCCTTTTAACCTTAGACCTTAGTCCTTCCACGCGCTGGTAGCGCATCAGGTAACTGTGGTAACACAACCTCTCAGAAGACAGATGAAATAATTAACATTATTGCAATAATGACGATGATGGTGGTGGTGATGACGACGGTCTGATGACGACAATGACGACGATGACAATGATGACGACGTTGATGCAGATGACGATGATATGTTGATGACAATTATGACGATGAAAATGATGATGACAATGACGCTGATGACAATATTATGTCGATGATGATGATGAAATGATGATGAGGATGACGCTGATGTCAATGATGACCTGACAATGTTGCTGATGACGAATGATGACGACGATGATGACTATGACGACTAATAATAGTATTGTTTCAGAGCCACCGCCCTCCAATTATACCCCGGTCGTTGTTCCGATCTGTCTGTCGGTCCCTTACAACCGGACTTGCTATCCGAACATTCTGCATCATCAGTCGCAGATCGAGGCATTGAGCGCTGGACTGGCGAGCATCTCTATCCTCGAGGCACCATGCAGCGACCATCTCTATCTGCTCTGGTGCTCCGTCTTCGTTCCAGACTGCACCAATGACGTTCCTCTGCCGCCATGTAGATCTCTTTGCAAAGGTCAGCCAGATCTATCCATCCATCCGTCCATTCACTCACTCACTCATTCTTCCTTTCTTGCTTTCTTTCTTTCCTTTTTCTTTCTGTCTTTCTTTCTTTCTTTCCTTCTTACGTGCTCTCATTCATTCTTTCGTACTTTCATTCATTTTTTGTACTTTCATTCGTTCATTCATCCATTCATCCATCCATCCATCCAAAATCCATCTATCCATTCATTAATCTATCCATTCATCTATCCATAAATCCATCCATTCATCCATCCATCCCTCCATCCACCCAAAATTCATCCATCCCTCCATCCATTCATCCAAGAATCACCTATCTATTCATTCATCCATCGATCCATCCAAAATCCATCCATTCATTCATACATCCATGCATCCATCCAAAATCCATCCATTCATTTATCCATCTATCCATTCATTCATTTATTAATTCATTCGTCGACCTGACTAGTCAATTAGAAGGTGAACCAGTCAGCTATTAGGACCTAATACCATGGTGCACCCGTTCTTGTTGAAACGTTTCGCTGCTCTATTCTCATCATCACAATATGTAAAGCATTCACTGTATGTGCTGTTCATGTTTCAGCCGTTCTTACCGACTGTCCGCAGCTTCGACGCGAGATTGAGGTGCTTCTCGGAGGTGGCTGTTCAAGTCTACCTGACGAAAACGGGACCCAGTGTACTGGAATACCGAAAACAACAGGTACGGTGGCATGGTGCTCGGATGCTACGTGGCAACGCAGGGCTAGATTATAGATGGCAAGTATGGAAGGCCTGCAAATGATTGCAGGTGTAGTGCGTGGCAATGCTAGAGTCATCTATTCATCCAGCAGCAACGGCTCGACAACATTGCATCATTGCATTGGGATGACGTGTATGATGCGGGGATGGAGATGGAAGAGTTAGTGCAAGAGGAGGCTGATGGAAGGGAAGATTTCGGAGTGTGATGAGGTTGCAAGGCAAGATCTAGTGCTGGTTGAGGCGGGAAGGGGAATTGGTGTGTGGTGGTGTGTAACAGTGTAATGGTGTGTGATGGTGTGGGCATATACTGCAATCGCAATTATTCATCTTTATATCAGGACTTTTTTAACGTGCAGTTGTACACTAAATGTACAGTTCTAAATGGGTTTGTGTAGTTGTAGAAGCACTTTGGAACAGCTAAAACTAGTAAAAAAAGGTCATTGTCCTCCGATTGGAAGTAATTTGCCATGCAAGATGGGAAAGGAAAGAAGGAGTTGTGCAGTTCTAAAAATTCCTTAAAAACTGTCCCGCTTTATGTGGTGCCTTTTCTAGAACTTCCAAAGGCGCCCAAATCGCAGCTTTGAGTATTATTCCTGGCAACGACCGGAAATAGCGACACTTTGCCACTCAGAACATACACCGCCGTTCCCAACTCCACAGATTATTGTAGGCAATTAGGAATGAGGCCAGCGGAACATATTGCTCGATGTTGGCATTCAATAAAAAAGTCACGTGTTTGGTGCCGCTGTCTCGGAGCCATTTTGAAAGACTGTTCGGTGGATGTGATGTGACGTCATTGGAGGTCACCTGACCCGGTTTATGTTTCAGCAGACAACAGAGGAATTTCCGCTAGAGGGCCGCCTGGCTACGAAATATTTACATTTTCAAAGCGATAACCGATAATAAGAGACGTTACAAAGAGTTGAAGTAAGGGAATATGTTGACAAAGTGTTTTGGCATGACATTCCTTATATTATTTCCACCAGTTGATGGAAAGTAACACAATGTCAGGCAGGGTAAGATAGCTCACATGCATGCATGCATGCATGCATTCATGTATATACGTGAGCTACATACATACACACGCGCGCGCGCGCGCGCACACGCGAACACGCACACACGCATACACATACGCACACGCGCACACGCGCACACACGTACACACGCACGTGCATACGTAGATATATACATACATGCATACATACATACGTACGTACAATCGTACATACATACATACATACATACATACATACATAGTACATGCATGCATACATACATGCATACGCACACACATTCATACATACGTACACACATACGTACACACATATACGCACATACGTGCATACATACGTACATAATGCCAATTTACATACATACGTGTACAATATACATACATAATGCAATCCGATGTAATACTTGTAATAAAATGCAATCCTTGATCAAGTTATGCAATGTTTAATTGTCGGCCATTCTGTAGATGTGCCGCAGAAAAAGTGCCACGACGTTGTGATCGATGTGTGCAGAGACCTGGGCTTCACCTTGACCCCTGCGTCAGGGAACCTCTTGGGCCAGTCGTCGAGGGCTTCACTGTACTGGTGGGGCCAGCTGGAGAACATCGCCGAAAGAACTCGCTGCTCCCCGCACTTGATGACCTTCGGCTGCTCTGTCTTCTACCCACAATGCACCGAGTCGGAAGAGACAATCGACAAACCGGAACTGGTCGGACCCTGCGAGAGTCTCTGTCTCGGTTCGTATTATCTGCAGGACGATGCAATCATCGAGAAGGCAAAGCATTCTAATAATAATAGAGAGGGCAAAGCATTCTAATAATAAAAGAGAGGGCAAAGTATTCTAATAATTATAGAGAAGGCAAGGCATTCTAATAATTATAGAGAAGGCAAAGCATTCTAATAATTATAGAGAAGGCAAAGCATTCAAATAATTATAGAGAAGGCAAAGCATTCTAAGCATTATAGAGAAGGCAAAGCATTCTAATAATTATAGAGAAGGCAAGGCATTCTAATAAAAATAGAAAAGGCAAAGCATTCTGATAATTATAGAGAAGGCAAAGCATTCTATTAGTAATAGAGAAGGCAAAGCATTCTAATAATAAGAGAAGGCAAAGCATTCTAATAATTATAGAGAAGGCAAAGCATTCTACTAGTAATAGAGAAGGTAAAGCATTCTAATAATAATAGAGAAGGCAAAGCATTCTTATAATTATAGAGAAGGCAAAGCCTTCTAATATTTTCGAATCATGATCATTGTGGCACCTTCACCTAACTATATGTCTAGCCTCCCGACTGACTGACTGACTGTCTGTCACTTATTTATTGTCTACTGGCTAAGGTACCCGGCGCTGCCCGGCCAATTCCATACTTCCCCATGTGCACCCTCACTGCCGGATCCCCAACCGCCCGCTCTCCAACCGCCCGCTCCCCAACCGCCCGCTCCCCAACCGCCAACCCACCCAGCTCCACCCCATCGCACTCTACCCCACCCACCCCACCCCACCACACCCCACGCAGTAGTGAAGGTTTCGAGTGAAAAGCTAAAACAATGTTGAAATGCATGCCGGTGAAAAAGCGAAAATTAGGGTTTCTCACCCTAGCCCCCATGGTGGGAGAGATTCGCCAACCCTCCACTGGGTGGTCCTGATGGCCCTCTGTCTAGGTAGAAAGTTTCAGATCAATAGCTGCGTTTTACTGGAATTTTTTCTCCCCCCACAATAATATCCTGCCCGACCCGGCCCCTACGGGGCGAGGTGAGTGTTGGGTGGGGGCGAGGTGAGTGTTGGGTGGGGGCGAGGTGACCACGGTAGCACTCGGTCTAGCTGCAACGTTTCAGATGAATAGCTGTGAAACCATGGCGACGGAATGTATACGGTATTGCAAAAGTTGGGTTTTCGCCCATCCCTCCACCCTGACCCCCTTGGTGGGAGAGATTCGCCAACCCCTCCACTGGGTCGTTCTGATGGCCCTTTGTCTATAGGTATAAGATTCAGATCAATAGCTGTGTCTTACCGAAAAAAATTGGGGTTTCGCCCCAACCCTGGCCCCATGGTGAAAGATATGAGCCAACCCCTCCACGGGTTCTCATGCCGAGACCGATGCAGTAGTGACGGTTTGGAGTGAAAAGTTCAAAAACTGTGGAAATGCATCCCGGTCAAACAGACAGACAGAAAGACAGACACAATCTTCTCTTTATTTATATAGATTTCTTATTTATTTATTTATTTATTTATTTATTTATTTATTTATTTATTTATTTATTTATTTATATGTCCGTCCATCCATCCATGGTTCTTCTCTTTCAGCCGTGAAGAGCGACTGTGGATTCTTCTTCTCTCTCGCCGGAATTCAATTTCTGACGGACTACAATTGTTCCACCCACCTGTCGCAGGCAATCAATCAACACACCTGCGCTGGATCCGCAGTCGACTTCAACTCAACAGGTGACAACAATCTGCACTGTCTACCATTTTCACCTGGCTATTTGTAACTGATTTCAGAATTAGGCGCATTAATATCATTACATTCACATCTGACTAATTGATCTGCTAGCTGGGGTACCCGGCGTTGCCCGGAAAATTTAGATTTTCCGGCCCCAAACTTATACCCCGCAGTCAATCGAGTCGATCGATCGAGTCAATCATAACTCGGCCAAGTCGAGTCGATCGAAAAATCGTCGACTCGATCGACCTGCAAGTTGAGTCGATCGTTGTTTCATCGACTCGGCTTACAAATATTTTACTTGGGACTATACTATTTCTTGAAGTCTCGAAGTGACTTACATGATATAATGACGTAATTCAGTTTGTGCACACAAGTGCAGCTAATGAATTTTTTGGCAGCTGGCGATTTCTTGCTAGTGGAACTGTGAAAGTTGACTAGACCTATAGACGTACGTTTTCGATTTGAATAGAACGAGTACAGGCGCAGATACAGAAATGTTGGAAGGGGGTTAAAAATTTTGGTCTTGGGCCCATAGAAATTTTCGTTGGTCTTCCGCCGAAAAATCCCTTTTTAGTCTTTCGCCCAAAAACTTCTAAAAACCCGTCGCAACTCCGGTTATTAAAATCTGATGACTTTCTCACCTTCCTGTTCCCGTTGCGTTGATTTACAGCTCCTTGAAACCTGATGGGGGAGGGGTCACGTCCTATGCAAATCTCTGAATGGGGTTGGGGAATGGCCGGATTGCCCCCTTGGATCTGCTCCTGAATGAGCATGAAGCAGATCTACTATTATAAGCCTGTATACATGTAGATGATAATTTTGAGAATATAAAAGGACCTTTTATGTCGTCACTTCGATTATGATACAATTCTACAATTAAATAAGTTCACTGAGAAGGCGAAATTAGGCCTATTCTGACGTCACTTCGATTTTGAGAATAAACTAGACCTATTGTGACATCACCGATTATTACCCAGATCTACCGTAATAATTATTGAAGTTCATTTACAGAATCTAAAACGAGGCCTATTGTGACGTCACTACGATTACAGTGCAAATCTACTATAGGCTTCTCTGATGATTTATCATAATTTACTGAACGGAAGTTGAAGCGATTTACATAATACAGAATTATGTGAGAAGAATATAAATGCAGCTATAGAGGTCAAAGACCATAATACATTTCTCACTGTTACGACAAGTATGACAAGATAAGTTCAATAAGTTAACTGACTATAGATCCAAAGTGTAGGACTACCTTATGACAACAAAGGCTGCTGGCTTTTTGTTACATAGCCTACTACGAACAAGCCCTGCATGGGAAAATATTTTTCTATAATAGGGCTCTCGTCGATTTGCCTTCTGGCCCCAATGGCAGCCATTTTCCAAAATGGCCGACTGTTTTTACAGATTCGTCAATAAGCTTATCTCGGCTTCCAATTCTTAGATAGGTCTACGATTACGATTACGATTACGAAGGTAATTTGTTGCGCAGATGTCGAGTGCACGGATGACCAGTTTGAGTGTGGCGACTCTCGTCAGTGCATCAGCTCCAGATGGATTTGTGACGGAAGGACGGACTGCAACAACGGATACGATGAGAAAGACTGCGGTACGTTCAGCCTCAGATTATATTCCTCTACTCTCTTTTTAGTCGTTCACTGTTTCTTGTTCTTCCTCTTCCTCCTCCTCCTCTTCACCTCCTCCTCTTCTTCTTTCTCCTCGTCCTCCTCTTCTTCTTTCTTCTCCTCCTCGTCCTCCTCCTCTTCTTCCTCCTTCTCCACCACCTTCTCCTTCTCCTCCTCTTCTTCTTTCTTCTCCTCCTCGTCCTCCTCTTCTTTCTTCTCCTCCTCCTCTTCTTCTTTCTCCTCCTCCTCCTCTTCTTCTTTCTCCTACTCGTCCTCCTCCTCGTCCTCCTCTTTCTTCTTCTCCTCCTCATCTTCCTCCTCCTCTTCTTTCTCTTCTTCCTCCTCCTCCTCTTCGTCCTCCTCCTAATTTTCATCCTCCTCCGCTTCCTACTGTCCTCCTCATCTTCTTTAACTTTCTTCTCTTCTTTCTGGTTCTGTCGTCTGCATTTGCTCTTGTCTTCGCTTCTTTTCATCTCGTCACGTGAGTCGTCTCCTTCGCCGACTTTTTCTCTATTCGCTGATTCGGTTATTACTCGATGCATCGAGATTTCTTTGATTTGATGGATTTAATCTTCGACGAACTTTAACACGTTCATTCGTTCTTTGATACGTTCGTTCGCTCGTTTGTTCACATTAATTAATTAATTAATTAATTAATTTATTTATTTATTTATTCAGTAACTCAGTTACTCATCCGCTCAATCGGGCCACCAGATCATAGATTAATTCAGCTGCTGACTCAAGTCATTCAATAGGCTAATTCATTCGTTAAGTTCATTCATTCATTCATTCGTTTAATTCATTCATTCATTTGATCAGTTGATCAGTGGAATCAGTTGGTTACTCAGTCATGCACTCATGCTTGAGCACTAAATTCATTCGCTAATTCATCCATCCATTCATTCGTTGACTCGTTCATTCATTCATTCATTCATTCATTCATTCATTCATCCATTCATCTATTCATTCATCCATCTATTCATCTATTCAATCGTTGATTCGTTCACTCATTCATTCATCCATTCATTCATCCATCTATTCATTCGTTGATTCGTTCATTCATTCATCCATTCATCCATTCATACATACTTGCACATATTCATTCATTTATTCATTCATTCATTCATTCATTCATTCATTACATATTCTCATTCATGCATGTGTTCATTCATACATTTATTTCATCATTGCTTACCATGCTTGACTGATCGATCATTCGGTTGTTCATGCAGTACGTTTAATTACGAAAACCGTCACCATATGGCCACGTATCGCTGATGGTAATCGATGTTTCTGTCTTTTAGCGGAATGTCCAGCAAGGGATGAGAGCCACTACCGATGCAGCAACGGACAGTGTCTCCATCTGGCGAAAAGATGCGACGGTCACGTGGACTGTCCAGAGGCGGAGGATGAGGTTGACTGTCGTAAGTGACTCACCCTAAACTCACATTTCTTCTCTCCTCTAAACCCAGCACTGTTCTTCTCCAGTCTTCAGCGTTTCGACTCATTCTGCGCAAATGGAAAGGAATGGTGGAAGGGAACGAGTCTACTAGTTCCTTTCAACCATTGATTGAATTTGATTCTGTATGTCTTTGTTTGTTTTTCTGGACATGCGAGCATGCACATAGGTCACGGTGTGTGTGTAATGTATGTGTGTGTGTGTGTGTGTGTGCGTGTTTTTAGGTATGCATGTATGTTTGTTTGTTTATCGTGTGTATACGTTCATGTTAGTATGAGTGCACAAGTCTGTATTTGTGTAGGGTCTGTATGTATAATAGCATGTATGTGTTCTCATTATGTTTATTTGTATGTATGTATGAGGGTGGGAGGAGGGTGGGAGGGAGGGAGGAAGGGGATGGTGGAAGGGTGGGAGGGTGGGAGAAAGGGAGGGAGGGTGGGGGACGGTGGGAGGGTTGGAGGGTGGGAGGGAGGGATTTAGGGAGGGTGGGGAGGGAGGGATGGTGGGAGGGTGGGTGGGAGGGAGGGAGGGAGGGGGTGGGAGGATGTGGGAGATTGGGAGGGATGTAAGGAGGGTGGGAGGGATGGTGGGATGGAGGGAGGGACGGAGGGAGGGAGGGATTGGCGGGGAACGGCCCGATTCCTAAAATTCCCGGGCAACACCGGGTATACCCCAGCTAGTAACATAATAATGCCGTGTAGTGTAATGGACGTCTTGTGTTCGTTGATCAGTCAGATTGTCGACGGCGGTCGATGCTGTGAAAAGCTTTGTTGAGATCTACAACGAAGAAACGAATGATCGCGATTCTGTCTGCATTCCAGATCCATTCGGTGAAGACTTAACCGACGCTCTATGTAATCTCAACAGGTAATGTATTATACCAGATATTTGAACTAATTCAGTGATTTAGCCATGGTTTGTGGAAGGATGGGTGAGTGAGTGGGTTGGTGAGTGAATGAATGAGTGAGTGGGTGAGTGGTTGGGTGACTGAGTGAATAATTCACTGGGCAAGTTAGGCAGTCAGTCAGTCAGTTTTTGTGAGGAGTTAGATACTTGTGTAATTGCTTGGGTGAGTAAAGATTGTCAAAACTACAACCATTATTGGCACACTAACCACCACGGTCTCCAATCAACACCAACACAGTTGCAATATTGCTATTATAACCACAGCCACAACCAAACCACCACTGCAACCACCCAAAGTCTCATCACACCCTCCCCCACCCAGCCCGAAAATTGCAGAAAAAGTGGGTCAGATTTTGATCCACGTGGAATTTGTGTTGCAAAGAAGACTTTAGTGTGGATTCCTGAGAAAGACTAGTGGTTAAACCCTCTAAACCCCTCGCAATTTTCACTCTGCTACCACCACCACGATCACCACCGCAACTACCACCACCGGTCCACCATCACAAAAAAATCACCAGCACCACCGATCATACCACAAGTGTGCTAATAGGCATTCCCATCAACAATAGCACCACTGCACCAGTAGGCCTAACACCAACACCATCGCACATCTATCACTATACAGAACAAACGTTATTGTTTTAAATATTTATTGTGCTTGTTCTTATTTTACTTTCTTCAGACTCACAGTCCTAGCAAACAATGGCCGCATTGTTAACGACAGCACAATACTCAGATATCTAAGTACCAGGTGCGATTCCTCTTTCAAAATCTTTAGAAAGCGTAACTTGATTGTACATTATAAGCCTACTATCGTTCAACTGCTATTTTTTACAATTCAAATAGCGCCAGAACGGACCTGAACGGTGTGAGAAGGGAACTAAAGGTGGGATACGAAAAGTAACAAAAGCGGAATTGAAGAGTAGCAGAAGTGGACTTGAAAAGGAAATGAGGATGAACAAAAGGGAGTTGGATAGAAGACAAAACGGTCCCGAAAGTGACCGAATTGGAACCAAAAACGATCCATCATTCAACACGATTCGATGTAATGCAATATTATTGATAATTAATTTATTTAGCGACCTAACAACACAAGATGATCATTATTACGAATGGACCAGAGTCGTGGCGATCCGGAATTTCTTAGGATTCGAAAGAAGGCATTCCCATTTACTTACAGGCACAACATCTGAGAAAGAAATAGCCTAGGTTAGGTATAAGTGTGTGACTTTACTGCGATTAACTCTAAAAAGAAAATGCCCATAATTTAGTGCTCTGACATTACTTTATGATTACTCTAAGTAGCCTACTAATGACCACTAATGACAACTAATTACTAATATTTTTAGGAGTTACTATTGTGATTTACTCATATTATTTTTTAACATGATGATGATTCATAATTAAAGTCGTTTCCGTTGTCTCTTTCTTTGTCACAGAACAAACTGCTCTCAACATCAACGTTCCTTCGTTCACTGCAATTACTCAGGTTTGTTTACAAACACTGAAATAAAATTACTAAACAATATATATATATATATATATAATAGCTTTTTACAAAGTCCACCTTTTGTAGTTGCAAGCGTTATCATAACCTCCAATTTTTTTTCAAATATAGCCTACTTTGAAGTGATGCGCCGAGGACCAGATTGTTCACAACCGCTGTGGCGTAGCATATGGCAGCACGTCACTGAAACAAAGAACAGAAAAGATTGAGGACTGGATTAGAGCATCCTGTCCTGTGAAGATCTATCTATAGAGAGAAACGAGGACGAGAAAGCTAAGAAGGTGGAAGATCGAGTGATCGGAATGGTGAATTATAGGGCATGGGAATACAGTCTACATATTCTAATATTCTGATCCAGTCATCCTATTCTAGACTGTAATATTGTTCTATATTCAGTCCATCCTGTTCTATACTGTAATACTTTTCTATATATTATAATATTCTGATCAAGTCAATCCTGTTCTATACTGTAATACTGTTCTATATAATTATTCTAACATTATGATCCAGTCCATCCTGTTCTATACTGTAATACTGTTCTACATATTCTAACATTATGATCCAGTCCATCCTGTTCTACATGTATACTGCAATACTATTTTACATTCAGTTCATCCTGCTCTGTGCTGTAATACTATTCTATATTCAGTTCATACTGTTCTAGACTGTAATACTGTTCTATATTCAGTTCATACTGTTCTAGACTGTAATACTGTTCTATATTCAGTTCATACTGTTCTAGACTGTAATACTGTTCTATATTCAGTTCATACTGTTCTAGACTGTAATACTGTTCTATATTCAGTTCATACTGTTCTAGACTGTAATACTGTTCTATATTCAGTTCATACTGTTCTAGACTGTAATACTGTTCTATATTCAGTTCATACTGTTCTAGACTGTAATACTATTCTATATTCAGTTCATACTGTTCTAGACTGTAATACTATTCTATATTCAGTTCATACTGTTCTAGACTGTAATACTGTTCTATATTCAGTTCATACTGTTCTAGACTGTAATACTGTTCTATATTCAGTTCATACTGTTCTAGACTGTAATACTGTTCTATATTCAGTTCATACTGTTCTAGACTGTAATACTGTTCTATATTCAGTTCATACTGTTCTAGACTGTAATACTGTTCTATATTCAGTTCATACTGTTCTAGACTGTAATACTATTCTATATTCAGTTCATACTGTTCTAGACTGTAATACTATTCTATATTCAGTTCATACTGTTCTAGACTGTAATACTATTCTATATTCAGTTCATACTGTTCTAGACTGTAATACTGTTCTATATTCAGTTCATACTGTTCTAGACTGTAATACTGTTCTATATTCAGTTCATACTGTTCTAGACTGTAATACTATTCTATATTCAGTTCATACTGTTCTAGACTGTAATACTATTCTATATTCAGTTCATACTGTTCTAGACTGTAATACTGTTCTATATTCAGTTCATACTGTTCTAGACTGTAATACTGTTCTATATTCAGTTCATACTGTTCTAGACTGTAATACTATTCTATATTCAGTTCATACTGTTCTAGACTGTAATACTATTCTATATTCAGTTCATACTGTTCTAGACTGTAATACTGTTCTATATTCAGTTCATACTGTTCTAGACTGTAATACTGTTCTATATTCAGTTCATACTGTTCTAGACTGTAATACTATTCTATATTCAGTTCATACTGTTCTAGACTGTAATACTGTTCTATATTCAGTTCATACTGTTCTAGACTGTAATACTGTTCTATATTCAGTTCATACTGTTCTAGACTGTAATACTGTTCTATATTCAGTTCATACTGTTCTAGACTGTAATACTATTCTATATTCAGTTCATACTGTTCTAGACTGTAATACTATTCTATATTCAGTTCATACTGTTCTAGACTGTAATACTATTCTATATTCAGTTCATACTGTTCTAGACTGTAATACTGTTCTATATTCAGTTCATACTGTTCTAGACTGTAATACTATTCTACATTCAGTTCATACTGTTCTAGACTGTAATACTATTCTATATTCAGTTCATACTGTTCTAGACTGTAATACTATTCTATATTCAGTTCATACTGTTCTAGACTGTAATACTATTCTATATTCAGTTCATACTGTTCTAGACTGTAATACTGTTCTATATTCAGTTCATACTGTTCTAGACTGTAATACTGTTCTATATTCAGTTCATACTGTTCTAGACTGTAATACTATTCTATATTCAGTTCATACTGTTCTAGACTGTAATACTGTTCTATATTCAGTTCATACTGTTCTAGACTGTAATACTGTTCTATATTCAGTTCATACTGTTCTAGACTGTAATACTATTCTATATTCAGTTCATACTGTTCTAGACTGTAATACTGTTCTATATTCAGTTCATACTGTTCTAGACTGTAATACTGTTCTATATTCAGTTCATACTGTTCTAGACTGTAATACTATTCTATATTCAGTTCATACTGTTCTAGACTGTAATACTGTTCTATATTCAGTTCATACTGTTCTAGACTGTAATACTGTTCTATATTCAGTTCATACTGTTCTAGACTGTAATACTATTCTATATTCAGTTCATACTGTTCTAGACTGTAATACTATTCTATATTCAGTTCATACTGTTCTAGACTGTAATACTGTTCTATATTCAGTTCATACTGTTCTAGACTGTAATACTGTTCTATATTCAGTTCATACTGTTCTAGACTGTAATACTGTTCTATATTCAGTTCATACTGTTCTAGACTGTAATACTGTTCTATATTCCAGTTACATTCAACCAAGTTTTAATTCTCTCCAATCAATTCTGTTTCAGTTTCAATGAATCTGATCTAAAAATTTGGTCCAATGCAATGATTCTTCTCCTTAAATATTTAACGACACTGCCATATCAAAGATGATTAGTGTCACCCTCCTCCTTTATCCAGGCTTGGGACTGGCAATGCTTGGCAGAGAACAACCAGTGGCGGAGTTGCCACTTAATGTTCGTTGTTACATGTTTTTAACGACACTGCCATTTAAAAGATGATTACCGTCAACTGGGGTTACTTTGATAGTTTTTGGCATATTTGGTTCCATAAATGGAACTTCTTTAAAATATTTTCCCGTTTTTTTTGCTTTATTGTACCAAATGATGTCTTGTGATTACGATGAAACACAATTTTACCTTTTTCAAATGTACCTGGTATACTTTTTAAAAGCCCAAAGAGTTATCAATGTAACCCCAGGGGGTGGGGTTACTTTGATACATTTTTACTTTTCAATGTGTTATCAAATAAGGACCTAATAGGGGTTTCTTTGATAATTTTCTTCAGTTTTAAAAAAGAAACACGTATCCCCTACCATCTGGGGTTCCAAAAAATTCCATAACTGGATAACTGACCATTGAGACGACATCCAAAAAAATTCTTTTCTGTTGCCAAAGGGACAACATATTTCAAAAGTTTTTACCAGTTTCTATACGTTTATGACTTTACTGGTGACATTTTTGAACTGGAATTGCTGTCTGTTGTTTTCTGTGGGCTTCTGTAGCTCTTCAACAATGCATTATATGGAACTGCATGGTCAACATCAGCTTCTTTGTCAGTAAATTTGAAAAAACTGCTTCCTAATTGTTTCTTAACAAATTGCACTTTCAGAAGTCTTCTTCTTGGTTTAAGATCAAGAATTTAGCCAATGTTCATGTAGTTGAGATAGCCTTTCATTCTTTTATACCGTAGCCTACTTCACAACAATACATTGGTCAGGTCCATACTGGGACTTTATGGAGGCCCCTGGTGATTCACTGTCACCCCTGCCGAGTCATACGAAGTACGGGTAGTACCTGTACTACTATCTTGGTATGACACTGATCCACCACTTTCAGAATCAGTGGATGTATCTACCTCTTGAACTTTGTGTCGTTTTGCTGGTACTAGTACCAGTACCGGTACCGGCAGTACCTTGCTTGTTCCATATAAAGTTTTATCACTGTTACTGAGATCAGTATGTAAGCATGGATGGGTTTGGGTCCACTATTCCGAGGGTCCACTATTCCGAAGGTCCACTATTCCGAACCCTAAACCTAACTATAACTCTAACCTTAACTCACCCTAACCATAACCCTAAACCTAACCCTAACCCACCCCAACCATAACCCTAAACCTAACCCTAACCTACCCAACCATAACCATAACCCTAATCCTCCCCAGCCATAGCCATAACCCTAACCCTCCCCAGCCCTAACCCTAAACTTAATTATAACCCACCCAACCCTAACCCACCTTACCCCAACCCTAACCCTAACCAACTGTAACCCTGACCACCAAGGAGAACGAACAATATATAGCGGATATTCGGAATAGTGGAACCCTCGGAATAGCGGGCCCTACCGTATGGATGTATGTATGTATGTATGTATGTATGTATGTATGTATGTATGTATGTATGTATGTATGTATGTATGTATGTATGTATATATGTATGTATGTATTATGTATGTACATGTATGTGTGTGTATATGTATGTATGTATGTATGTATGTATGTATGTATGTATGTATGTATGTATGTATGTATGTATGTATGTATGTATATAAGTATGCGTGTATGTATGTGCGTACCGGTATGTAAGTATGTATGTATGCATGTATATTTATGCATGTATGCATACATGTGTATATATATATGTATGTATATGTATGTAGATATGTATGTATGTCCGCTGTAAACATTTTCAATCAATCACGTATTCTGAAACAGTTACTGCGGAGCTGTTCTGGGTCCGTTTCCAACGTTTACATAGCAATTATCAAAGTTACCCCGGGGGTATCAAAGTTACCCCGCATATCAAAGTAACCCCAGTTGACGGGTAGTGTCGCCACGCCATGGCATTTAGGTCCCCGTGGACGGACCGCGCTATAGCCCGAGATGTTTGAATCTCTCTATTATCAGTAAACCTGTGTAAAAGTTCACTGACGACAGCATTCTTCTCTTCTCTAGACTGCACGCACGGTCCGCTTCTTGGTCAGGTATCGGATCTCTTTGAAACGTTGAGGTTCCGAGGGGAGACCCTGGCTGATGGCGACTGGCCGTGGGTCGTCTCTCTCCACGGGGGTCGTAGACAGAGCTTCTACTGCGGCGGATTTCTTCTGACCGACCAATGGGTTCTCACGGCTGCCCACTGCGTCAGCAGGTAAATGAATAATTAATTAATTAATTCGCTAATCAATTAATTAGATTAACCAATTCATTAGCTAATAAATTGATTAGCTAATAATTATAATATTAGATTAACCAATTCAATAGCTAATAAATTGATTAGCTAATAATTATAATATTAGATTAACCAATTCATTAGCTAATAAATTGATTAGCTAATAATTATAATAATAGATTAACCAATTCATTAGCTAATAAATTGATTAGCTAATAATTATAATAATAGATTAACCAATTCATTAGCTAATAAATTGATTAGCTAATAATTATAATAATAGATTAACCAATTCATTAGCTAATAAATTGATTAGCTAATAATTATAATAATAGATTAACCAATTCATTAGCTAATAAATTGATTAGCTAATAAATTGATTAGCTAATTAGCCAATAAATTATTGGCTAATCAATTAATAAGCTAATACACTGATTGGCAATCAATTAATTAGCTAATCAATTAGGCCAATTACCAAATCAATTAATTAGCTGATACTCTAATGAATCAACGGGATGAGTAGCGTAGGCTATAATTATAGTTATGTGGACGACCTCGTTTTAGCGGATTGACAAAGTTTTTATGTAGGACTACCCATTGGCGGAGTTTGGTTTCCGTTCTTGGAGGGGCTAACTTATGAGTCTACGCCTTCTTCTGAATCTGGATCTTCTTGGGGTGGGTGGCTTACCCCCTAGTCCCTGATTAAACTCCGGGACTACCTAACGTGGGCAACCGATTACCCGAAGATATTTTGCAGGATGGGTCAAAACACAGTAGGCCTAAGTGGTCTTGGTTAAAGCTTCTTAGCACAAGCTAGCAAGATGAAAAACAGGACATTAATTAAGAACATGGGTATCTTTCATAGAGGTTTCTAAAATGTGAATTCCTTAGTGCGAGGAAATTTGTGAACGGCCAAAAAGTAGTAGTTTAAAATAGAGGTGTCAATTTTGCAGAAGGGTAGGGGCAATTAATTGCTTCTATGTCCGGGCGTCCATGGTACTTACATGGCTCTTGCGGACCTAAATGGCTCTGAAGGTTAACGTGACTATTGCAGACTTGTTCTGGTTCCTGGAGACTAACTGAATTAAAATGATTCATCTGCTGTTCTTACCGACCAGTCACAGCCAACCGGGTGATCTAACGGTGATGGCCGGTCACAGCCGACGGACGGCAGACGACCCATCGAGGCAGGCACGATCGGTGCTTCGGCTGGCCATCCACCCGCACTTCTCTGCCACCCTACTCAACGACGACATCGCACTCCTTCTCGTCGACAAGCCCTTCCATCTCGGACCTCGCGTCCGAAGCCTCTGCCTCCCGGACCCCGATTACCAACCGAAGAATGGACAGACGTGTTATGTCGGAGGGTGGGGCAAGACGTCAGATACAGGTCAGCCACACAGACAATGCACGTATTATACATTGCAATACAATACAATGATATTATCCCCCCTGGTATGGAATGGGCTTCCACTGACTATTATGCCTAGGCCCTATAGGGTTTGCTCAGACGCAGTGCTTAATATCTAGACGTCTGCGTGGGAAGTTGTCCCCAGGAATGGATTTCCCGCCCAAGAAAAATTGCAAGGTATTGTAAACACGTAAATAGGTACCATTCCCAACAGAAAAGTCCCGCCTCCAGAAAAAGCGAGGGGGCTTGTGTCCAACTGTCCATGCATATATGGATGGAGAAAAGACTAAAAAAGGTCGTCAGAAAATTTAGCCGATCAGGGTGTCGTCGACTACCAAGCCGTCCACCCATGGCACCCAAAATGTCCAACCAAAAGGGACTTTTGTCGCACCCTCCCCAGTTAAGAAACCCGAATTCCCCCCACCCCCAAGGCAGGGGATTAAATTAAACACTGGCTCAGATGCGTTTTATCGTCCTTTTCATCCGATTCTGTACTAGGAGCGCTCCTGAATAGTAACCTTGAACGGGCGCTATATAAATCTCCATAATGATGATGATGATGATGATGATGGTGGTGGTGGTGGTGGTGGTGGTGGCGGTGGTAGTGGCGGTGGTGATTGATGATGACGATGATGACGATGACAGTGGCGGCGCTAGGAGGGGCTGGGGGCTAAGCACCCCTACAAGAGGCTCAGCCCCCCTAAAAAAAGGGCCATCCGAATTTTTTACATTTGAAATATCCACGAATTTCTACGGCTGACGACTAAAAAAAAAGATCGTCAGAAATTTTGGCGGCGAAAAACGGCAAAATTTTCGCCGCGAGGCTTCAGCCCCCCGAAACTGAAATCCTGGCGCCGCCACTGGATGATGATGATGATGATGATGATGATGATAAGACTTTAATAAAATACATTGAATTGCATTGCACTACAAATACAACACATTACAATGCATTACGTTTCAATACAATACAGTATTGAATACACTACGCTGCATATTACATTATGCTACATTATAAAACATTAGAATACATTGTGATACATTACGATAAATTATATCGACATGATGATGAAAACTATAAGACGACATCGATGATTAAAAAAGATGATGATGATGATGATCGACGCTGATAATCATACTGACGACCGCTATGGCTATGATGATGATGACGACAACGACTATGATGATGATGACGATAAAATCGACACAGATGACGAAAACTGAGACGAAATCGATGATAAAAAGGATGATGATAATGATGATGATGATGACAACGACTATGATGATGATGACAATGATGATAATTTAGATCGTGACTACTCGGAGGACTTGAGGTTACGTCAGCTGACCGTTCAGTCGGTTTCCTGGTGCCATCGAGATCCGTCTGCACACTCGTTGAATGGCGCCAAAATAATCTGCACCACCGCTAACCAAGGCAGTGGCGACATCTACCAGGTGATCTACCTTCACTCATTTGCATAATTAATTATTAATCAATTATCACCACCACAACTTGTGCTACTACTACAAGGATACAACTTGTCTACTGCTAGGCCTACTACCACAAATATACTACAATACGGTATAAGCTTACTTGCTGGTTTGTTTGTTTGTATGTGCACGTGTTATAGCGCCCCTTGACGCTGTATACTCAGAGGCGCTCCCGACTGCAGCGCTGCCTGCCAGCGCGGACGCTGCATCGGAGTTTCACGCCGAAAAGTGAATAGGACTTGCCCAAAGTCCCTACGTGGCGACTTGAGGTGAATTCGAACCTGCCAGTGCTGCCACCTGCGGCTGCAAGGCAACGAACATATAGGCCTACCCACTACACCACTGCGTCCCACTACTACGACAGTATTACTACTGCTCCTACTAGGCCTATTACTACTGCTGCTGCTTCTACTGCTGCTGCTAGGCATACTAAGCCTACGCCCCCATTTCGCGACTTATAACCTATAGGAACAAATCAGGTTGCATTGCTTGTAGGTAGGATCAGGTTAAGCGTCGTGAGGGTCGGTTAGGGTTAGTGTCGTCATTAGATACTATTATACTATATACTATAGGCCATACTATATACTATAGGCCATGCTAACAGCTGCACAGCTCCGCTGGACTGGACACGTTGTCCGCATGGCTGAATCACGGATCCCGAAGCAAGTCTTTTACGGTCAGCTTGCACAAGGTACCCGGGCGCAGGGAGGACAATATAAACGCTACAAGGACAATTTGAAATCCAACCTGAAAAAGTGCGGCATGGCAGCTGCTGATCTGGAGGAATTAGCGGCGGAGCGCTCGGAATGGCGCGGTACATGCAGCGAGGCGGTGGAGGGATTCGAACTTCAAAGGATAGCGCAGCTTAAGGAGAAGAGGCAGAGGCGCAAAGCAAGGAAGCAATGCGCTGATCATGGGAACGCTTGACAGCCCAGGACTAGAACACTACTCGCGACGTGAGATCCGTCGTACCGACGGCTCAGTCCATCATCATCATATAGGGGAAGTCGGGGCGAGATGGACCCTTGGGGCATGATGGATCCCGTCAATATAAGGTATATATGATGTCGCCACCTATCGAATGAACTTTAATTATTGTAATACTGTTGGCGCTTTGGTGATTTGACCGAAATAAGCGACCGAAACGACATTTTTTCGTTTTTCATGATGAAAAGTTGATTTTCGACCTGTCCGATCTTATTTTCAAGAAACAATAAATTATTTGCTAAGTATTTAATTGCACATTGTCACAGGCTTTTGATGCAAGTATATTTGGTTAAATACCCTTTTCTGCCGTATTAACGAATTCAGTATTGGCAGGATACCCAGTAGATTGAATTTTTAATTGGTGACAAGTGTATACCTTACGCATGGGGGTGAGTTGGATCAGTCACCGACGGGGCAAGACGGACCTTGTGATCCATCTTGCCCCGTTTGTGTGAATTTTTCCTGTGGTTCGAATTTTTTCATCCGATTTCACATGTTAATTAATTATTATGTTATTATTACTATAACAATAAGTGTTGGAAATAATAATAATGACAATTAACGCGAAAGACCTGATTGCAGTGGTCTATCTTGTTCCACCGTGGGGGCAAGATGGACCACTAAAATCGCCTAAAATCGAACAAATCTAGTCCAATGTAACTTCTGCGTTATTCTCACTGTTTTACATTACAGACGATCACATTTATGCATAAAATAGCATTCTGCATGTGATCAGAACATGCTATGATGAAAGACTAATGCGTGGGGCATGATTTTTTAGATCGTAATCGTAATCGTAATCTCGAAACTTCTACAGCGCCCACAAAAGCCAAGTCGCGGGAACCAGCTTATTCACAGGCGCTCAATCAAAACAAAATCGATAGGCAGCGGGTCAAGTCCGGAGAGTCAGGCAGGCAGATAGATGGACGGCTAAGGTGGGTGATGTTTAGAGTTGAAGTGGCGGGGGATGTAAGGAGAAGAAGAATCAGGATAGGATTTTTGAAAGAGCAATGTTTTCAGTTTTGAGTGAAAGACCTGTGGGGAGATAGCGAGAGGTGGAGTTTTGGTCAGTTCGTATGATGGGTCGGAAGATTGATCCATCTTGCCCCATAGTGGGGGCAAGACGGACCTTTACGACTAAGTTTTTAAATTTAAAAAATCTTTTTATCAAAAAGGATGCAATTAAATTTGTGTTGCCCTTAGCTAAGGTACTGTATAAGCTACGAGCAGGAAAAAATTTGTGCCCGTGAAGCACGTTTATGGTGTCTCAAAACCAAAAATCCGTTACGACTTCCCCTACTATACTATGCTATACTATACTAAGATATATTTGTGTATGCTTCGGTCCCCGATACTGCAATTTCGCCCAAGGTATTTCCACAGAAGGAACATTTAGCAGAACTATAGCCTATAGCCCTATATAGGCCTATAAAGCGCAGATAGCCTACCTAGCGCCACAGAGGTTTTAATATTAAAATAAAATTACTGTGTTCTTGTTCGCAGGGCGACAGCGGAAGCGCCGTGCTTTGTGAGTCCAACTCCGACGAAGATGGTGGTCACCCTCGGTTAGTCCTCGCGGGGGTTGTATCGAGTGGATTTGAGGGTGGACAATCTAACATAAGCAAGGCACTAACCGTTCAGACCGCCATAGCTCCCTACACTGACTGGATTCGTCAGAAAATGGCTACGTCATCATGAGCTGTGTTGACGTCACCGTTTCACTCGTAATCGCTGTGCTGGCACGTGACTAAAGAGGACTTTTTATTATACATAAATTTTGTATTATATTATTGTATGTCGTCATGTACATAGGCAATTACGTGGACTATCCCCGCCGGCGGACTTGAGATTCGAAGTTTAGGGTTCCTGATAACCCTGAACCCATGTACTATCATTTTACGATATTGCGTCACGTATATAGGAACCAACACAAACAACGATGACGTCATTTGTTTTTGGGTGGAAAGACACCGTAAGTGGGAGGGTCGTTTCGATGTTTGACGTCATTGCTTTACTTGAATTCTGTTGTTACTCATTTATTCGCAAACTCACACTGCCTTAAAGGTTTAAACACAGGTTAGATCAGCTGGTTCTGTGTACAATTGTTTTTTAAAAGTTACTTTGAAAGAGTTCTAGACTCTAGAGCCTTAATCGATACATTGGTCACATGGCACAGAGATGAATTTTTTTTATTTTTAAAAATTTATTTATCGTATTTTCTATAGTGCCCTTCAAGCTCTTTCTTCAGAGGCGCTCCCAACTACAGCACTGAAGTTTCACGCATAAGCGTACGAGCAATTGCGGATGAAGGACTTGCTCAAGGTCCTTACGCGGTGGCTCGAGGTGGATTCGAACCTGGAATCCTCCAGCTCCGAATCGATAACTACACTGCGCCCTGCAAATAAAGTAAATAGACCTAGACTCGCCTAGTGATCATACCACAGGACCTGTATCACTTCCCTCTTTTAATGAATAGGATCTGCAGGTGTATCGCGTCAAATGATTACATCCTCCAATCCTCCCTTCTTAAACGACTACAAGACAAGTGTAACCAGCCTATATATAAAGTAAGGGCAGAATCAATGTAACCATAACTTCACATAAGTTTAAGTAGAAAATAAATCTTGGTGTGCGCGCTATATCAATGCAATGGGAGCCGGTTTTATCTCAAGACTGGAAAACCGTCTGAACAGAATGAGAAGAGGTCAATTTTGTGGATGTTCTTTATTGTCAGTCAGCCCTTGACATATTTGTAACAGTGAACAATGAAGTTAAATCATTCAGCAAAGGTTGTATAATATGTCTCCAGTACAAACGTTCTAATAAGCAAGCAACGGAACAATGAAGCAAGTAGTTAACGGCTGGGGAAAAAAAATAAGATTAATTCGCGAAAGACCTTCCCAAAACAATTCAAATGCAAAAATATCCGAGATTACAGAAAAGCAAAAAGCCTCGAACATAGTTGACAGCACGATGGACATCCCTAACACGGCTGATCGGATTTTTCAAATAAAAGACAACCATAAACAATACACAAAGACATTGTTGGAATGCCAGTAACATAAGGTACCAAACAAAGCAAAATCTGTTCCAAGATAAAAATTGTTTCTCCTCTTTACAAAATGTTTACTGGAAAAAAATGTAGTGAATTAAGCTAAAAAAAGGAGAAGTATGGTCTATTAATTATTGGCCAGACTACAGAAATTCATAGGAAACCACAATTTCGACCCTGCAAACTGAACCTAAATTATTAATGATATATAACTTATATAGTGCCAGCGTAAATGCATAAGGAGTAAACCATAACCATGTTGGCAAGTAAAATAGCAAGCAGGTAACGCATACCTAGACATGAAGCATGAAGGCTGTTTGGTGAGGAATAATAATTTCATTTACTCGTATGCTGAAATCTTGAGCAGCTTTTGGGTTCTTTGACCGAAACGCGAACACAATCGCACCACTAGATGTGCTTTATCTCAGCCTCAAAAACGGTCCTTTTCAGCCTGATTGGGTTGGGAGCACTCCTGAGTAGTAACCTAGAACGGGTGCTATGTAAATCTCTCCAATTAATGAAACAACACATATGGATTCGAATCCAGGACTTGGCTCTAGCCTAGGACTTGAGAATAGTCAATAATCGATTGCCCATAAAAAAGAGGAGAGGAAAGTGACAAAAGTGGTCACTAGAGGGAGTGGCTAATGCACAATGTGGACAGTGGACACCTGCACCTTCGTTCAGTAATTATTTCAGGCCATGAGCACGAACAACAAATTCAGTGAGACAGCTAACTATGACATCTCTTTGCTGGTCATGGTTGTCTCGAGGTGCCCTAACCCATGGCAGAATTAGCACTACAAGATAAACAGGAAAGCCAATTCAATATTCTGCTGAACGTCTGAAAAAGTAATGGGGGAGCTGCACCAATGCAGACAACCGGTTCACACAAGATCAATTTTCTTGCTCAAGTTTTTCAAATTTTAACTCAGTGAACATATAATTTTTAGATTACATCATGTGCAGGAAGTTAAATTTCTACAAAGTCTTCAAGCAAGCTTTGAAACGCTACGACAGTTCTAGAACAGATGATGCGAGATCAACAAAAAAAGCAGATTCAAGTGTTGATAAGTATAAACTAAGTAAACGTGACAGCCATGCTATTAACATATTACACCAACTCAGAGCAGATGGCTTTATTTTCTTTAATCAGCTCAAGTCTTTACTAAGATTTAATGTTTTCATTTTAAACAAATCTTCAAAGTGGAGTCAAACTAATAGTCCTTGAACAAGAGATCTGTTAAATTGTCAGCTGTTACAACTAGAAAAAAACACATGTAACTCAAGCAGTTAGGAATGTAAGCTTTGAATGTTATTACACAAACTATAACAGCTATCACAACTCAGTTACACAAACGTAAAATGGCTCCAGCCCTTCATTCTGTAAGAATGGGTGCAAGCGGTTATCGTATACAAGATAAATCCACACTATACTCAATGATACTCATTACTTGCAAGACACATCGTCAAGTTATACAAAAACCATGTTTTATACCAAAAATATGTCCATATCCATAAACCCACAAAAGAAAAGAACCACATTAATCTGACGTAAATAAAAGCTCTCAAGTCACTCAAGTTTGGAACTCAAAAACTTATAAACAACAAGCGGAAGTGAAAATAGATTTTTTCAGGTCAGAAAACAATCAGAATTAGTGCAAACGGCTGACATTTTATCATAACAAAAATAGTTGACAACAAGATGTTGAAAGAACCTACATGGTCAAGTCTCTGAAATATATCGATAAGTTATTAGTAAGCAGTAGGATCAAGCAAGACTTCTCGGAAAAATAAAAATCGCGGAAATATATCTAAACTCTTTACCTAGGAGATATGCTAACATGCATGCAACTTGGATATTCTTCCATGGCTAACTTGTGCAACAACAGACACAATGCTGGCTGGCAAGATCAATTGCGAGACAATCTGACAAATCAACATGCTAGAAATTTACAAATTTACCTGTTTAATACAAACTTAGAATCTAAATAAAACAATTTCAAATTAGTTGTTTCACAACCAAACCAAAGTCTTATATAAAAAACATGATCTATGCTTGAAGCCATCCACTGGGGGGGGATACATCTATCTTCTATCAAGTCAAAACACATATGGCTGCAAGCAGTACACCTTGGAACTCAAGCAGTTCAAATGTAAGCTCTAGTCTATTGTGGCCCAAACGCAACCACAAATTTTTTTCCATCTAGCATAAATGCTAGGAATATTACAACTGATGACCTAATACATTTACAAGCAATGTGATAACAAGCAATGTAATCACAAGTACTGTGATTACAAGCAATGCTATTGCATGCAATGCAATTACAAGTACGGTAATGTGATTACAAGTTGTTATGCCAAAGCTGGAATGTACAAAACAAGTTTACAAGTTATCAAAATGGCCTAGCTTTGATTATATCACTAAGATTGCTACTAATAATATTTGCAATAACATTATTGACATAAATTCTTATTACTAACACTACATAAAAAATCTACATCAAGTAAATAGCAGCTTCAAACAGTAGCGTGTCTAATTATATTCAATTTCCATTTTATACCTCTACAACACATCTCAAATAAACAGGGCAAGAAAATATGCATCAAAATCCATACCATACCAAATTACAAGCTCACCTTAAACCAAGAGCAAGATAATATGCAATCAGATTTTTTTACACCCGACTTTAATTAGGAGCCTCCAATGTACAGGGTAAGAAACAGGTGAACAATAATTTTCATACCACAATTTATAAGTTGGCCTGAAGTGCAGGGGCAAAATATTAGACAACTAAAATGCATATGAAGCCAATTCAAGTCAACATCATGAGCAGCTTAAATCCAGCCATCTAACCAAGCAGCCTCATAATTGAGAAGAGGACAGTAATATCTAACCACTCTGCCTCTGTACCCACATCAGCCAGCAACTTCTCAACAGTTCTAGCACCAGAATCACGAGTGCCTGATGTCAGGCACGTGTGTAAGTAAAACTATGTCAAAACTCTGGCAGAGGAATGAATGTTAAGTCCGTTTCTTTTCTAGTGAAGTCTCAAAAGCTAATGGTGATGGAATGAATGTTGGATGTGCCTCCGAACAACGTCCTAATTGTAAAAGTCCAGCGAAAACAATTGCTACAAAATACCTGAAAAACACAGAAAAACGACACAAAAATTATACTCAATTCAAATAGGTTATCAGTACCATCATTAGGATTGCAGGGCCACTTTTAAACAGCAACCAATAACAAGTTAAAGACATTAATCGTCATCTGGAGGACTAACTCAGGCAACTTAGGACATAATCCAAGAGCCTCTAGAAAGAACAGGGCTCCTCATTGCACATCTGTCCAAGTAACAATTCCAAATATTAATTAATTATTAAAGGACAAATGCCAATAATAATAATACTGCGCTCATCATTCGGCGCTTCGAAAGTGAGTTACCTTCTCCGCTGTTCCCCCTGCTTTGACCACCCTGCCCTAGTAACATTAGACGGACTCATGAGGACGGGCCTTGAGACCATTGTCAACTGCTCTCTTAATGATCTCCAGTGGCTGCAGGCCTCGTTACCAATCAAGGATGGCGGACTTGGCATCCGTAGAGTCGTTTCGCTGGCTTCTTCTGCCTATATGGCTTCAGCCGCGTCGACTCTCGACCTGCAATCTGCCATTCTTGCGGTTGGTGTGGCAACTCCTGATCAGCTCGTGTCGGATTTGCTAGAAGCCCGTCGTGACACCTTGCCGGCGACAATGCACCCGTTACCCGGAAAACAGAGCCTCTGGGACCGGCCCCTGGTTGAAATCGATAAGGCGGAAATCCGCCAAAGTGCCGTCGGTTTAGTCGACCGAGCCAGGCTGGACGCGTCAGGCAGTCCCCATTCAGCCGACTGGCTGTCCGCGCTTCCAATCGCCGCGTGTGGCCTTGTCCTGGATAATGAGGCGGTCCGGGTGGCGGTGGGCCTGAGGTTGGGCCTGGACTTGTGTGGTCCTCACACATGCCATTGTGGCGAGGGAGTTGGCCCCGAGGGCCATCATGGCTTCGTCTGTAGGAGAGCTATGGGTCGCTCCCTTCGTCACCACGCCATAAATGACATCATTTGGCGTGCCCTCCTCAGAGCTGACATCCCAAGCATCAAGGAACCGGCGGGTCTCTTTAGATCCGATGGAAAGAGGCCGGACGGGGCAACTCTCATACCATGGTCATGTGGGAAGTACTTGGCGTGGGATGCTACCATTGTTCACACTTGTGCCGCCTCGTACATAACCCACCCAAACTGTTTGGTCGGGCCTGCATCAGTGCAGGCGGCCATCCGCAAAGAACAGAAATACGGAGGGTTGCCCGCCACCTACATCTTTCAGCCGGTGGCCATAGAGACATTGGGTCCATTCAATCCTTCAGCCTCAGACTTCGTAAGTGAAATTGGCAGCCGCATCTCTTCTATCACTGGCGACAGACGTGAAGCTTTCTTTCTTTTTCAACGTCTGTCCATTTGTATTCAACGCTACAACCTGGTCGCTTTCAAAGGTACTTTTGCCTCATACCCTGAAGACGAGGCCTGACCCACCAGACATACATTCTTTAGTTAATAATAGTCCATAAGTCCCTGGGGGAACGAAGTACCTCAGGGCAAAAAAATAAAAAAAAAAAAAAATAAAAAAAATAAAAAAAAAAAAAAAATAATAATAATAATAATAATAATAATCCTTAATAATTAATATTTGCATTATAAGATAAGAAAACTCTTTATTTGACCAAATGCTACCCACATTTTGGTGTACACACATGGTAAGAAATATTTATAATTCATAGAATTGATCAAAAACAGTCCAAAGTAAAAAAAAATGCATCAAGCTAAATTAAAATTGTACACATCATCCCAAAGGTGAAAACTTCTCTCATCATACCATTATTGGTACATAGAACTCAACTTCTAACTGGTAATCCCTCCTCCTAATTTTCTTTCTTCACAACCTATTTCTTATCTCTTAGCCTTGCGCACTGGGATCGCCTCTGAACAGTTCACCCTAGTAGAGGCGCTTTGTAAGTGTTTTAATACAGCACAATACAATACAAAAATACAGAGATGTCTTTGGAGATGTATGAAGAAACGTTTATAAACCATTTATGTCGACAACTGCGATTCATGTACTGGTAAAAAAAACTATGCAACTGAAAAATAATATCCAAGATTCAACTTCGTTTAATTTGTTGTTAGATTAATGTTCTAATTGTGAAATTTTATTCAGACTCGAGTAAGCAGGGTTTTAGTAAATTCGGGATATTTTAAAAACGAAACCTGCTGTACACTGCTGAACATTAAGATGTCAAAACCTGTTTGTTCAACAATGGAATGAAACATACAACAGAACACTGTTCTCAATTGCTGGAATAATTGTGCTGGAACATCCTATGTACATCTATACAAGTTCTATGAATGAATGAATAAACGAACGAACGAATGATGCAGTCACCATACTTACATTCACAGCCACATAAAAGCCGGGATACAGATGAACTGATTTGCTCTTCTCCTACATATTCTGTGACTCCAGATATTCGGCAATTGTTGCGACACCCTTGTTGCAAGTGCCTTGCTGCTTTCCCTCTGGACAGTGAGCAATCACGATGGCTGGAGATAAGAAAACATCAACATCAATCAATACTACTGGCTGCTTTCGAACAAACCAAACCAATACGAACATTTCATATACAAAACAGAAAATATAAAAGTTCAACACTCGAAATGGCAATACAAAATTGGGAGATTATCCAAGATTATAGAAAAGCAAAAACTGTGAAATAGATTAGAAAATGCTATGGAAATTCCTAACAAAGCTATTCTAATTTTCAAATAAAAGGTAGAAATAGGTGAACTCCTTGCTTATTTGTTTGGTTACAATTAGGCAACCATTAAAAATATACAAACACATTGTTGGTTTGCTGGTAAGATACGGAAGCAAAATAAATCAGAAATGCAGTTAACATACAAACAATGTGTAAACTAACAGATAAACAGTGGGTAAACCAAGTATCGGGAATATAGCTGGAAAAATCCTCATTCACTGCTACACCGTGTTTCTGGTGTAAAGCAATAGGACATGCAGTGTTAACAACTTTGGGGAGCATAATACCACTAGGCATTAAACAGAAGGACAGGAAAGCCTGGAGCACAAAGGAGTCTCTACACTATATTCATGTTTCATATCAACTATGCTTCAAAGTCTGACAACTTTGTATTGTTACTTCAAGTCCACACTGGACATGATAAAGGAGTTAACCCATTTGTTAGCTTTTTTCTACCTCTGACTTAAATTTTTGTGTCAAAAAATTATTGCGATGAGAATAACAATAGTAATAACAATAATAATGACGATAATGACAATACCACCAATAATCATTATAATAATAAAAAAATAACCATCCCAGCAATGCAGCTTCTTTTATATAAGTACTATGAAATAATAACTGTAGTACTGGTAAAAATGAGGTAATTGGCATTTGCTTTCCAGAAATCACCATCTGCATTTACAAAACAAACGCCTCCTACCAAGAGTTTATCATCTGGGTCTTTTGCAACATCCCAAACTACTTTGAATGCCCTTTAGATGGCACTCCAGACAGGAAACACAATCCAAAAAAGATCAAAGTAAACAAATAAAATAAATTATTTGATTGCTCACCTGTTCTCGATGCCTGCAGCGTTATGCCGCCACCTCCTTTAATTTTTCCCAGTGCTAGTTTCCCATCTTCCCCGCGTAGGAACTGATATTTCTGCTTCTCCACAAAAATACCATTCCCTTGGAACGAGTCGAATTTCTTGGTTTTGAAACAGTTTGCTATAGTCGTGCATTCCTGAGGAGTCGGCTTTATGGCCTACGTGAAAAGATAAAACAACCTCAAATGATTATATCTTGTCTGACAAATAAAGTGGAAATGCTTAATCCATCCATCCATCCATACATCAATACATATACATATTTCACAAACCAGCCATCCTTCCACTCATCCTGCACCCACCCATCAAATCAGTGATCCACATTTGTCATCAATCCAACCTTCCATTCATTCGCAATTACATATTTTTCAAGTGAATAGTGCTGAAAATGGAATAATTATCGTCCAAGGTGAATGTCCAAAGTGATTTACAACCATTCCATAAATAATGAGCAAGACATTAGATGACATTAGATAACATTAGACACCACTTGTAAAAATCACTATTAGGCAAAACCAAAATTCATAGCATTAACACAAGTCGATATCCAGAAGACAAGAGAAGCAAATCAAAAGCTTAACGAATTAAATATATCTTTATTATGCCAGTTGGTATTCTTTATTAAGACATAACATTTTCGTTACATTACTCTTCAACGGTGTTTGTCAATTCCAGACATCACACTTTATTGCAGAACACAACATTTTTAACTGCTGACGCAGCGGTGTAAGGTCATGTTCGGTGCTTTGGAGCTGTAAGGTTGCAGGCTCGAATCCACATTTAGCCGCTGCAAGGGACCCTGAGTAAGTCCTTCACTCGCAATTACTCATGCGCTTTGGCATGAAACTCCGATTCAGTGTACGTGCTGCAGTCGGGAGCGCCTCTGAGTAATCTTGAAAGAGTGCTATAACAATGTTTATACCACTGTTTAGATATTATATTTCACCTCACGTTCAGATGCTTGCATTACAATGCCATACATTTCGACTGCATCTGTTGATTCGATCCAGATATCACCTGTCATTACATTACGATTCTAGGACGTTTCATCCCAGGACGGTTCATCCCCGGACGGTTCATCCCGGACGATTCATCCAGTGGACGTTTCATCCCCGGACGTTTCATCCAGCGGACGGTTCATCCAGTGGACGTTTCATCCCCGGACGGTTCATCCCCGGACGTCTCATCCAGCGGACGGTTCATCCAGTGGACGTTTCATCCCCGGACGGTTCATCCCCGGACGTTTCATCCAGCGGACGGTTCATCCAGTGGACGGTTCATCCCTGGACGGTTCATCCAGCGGACGGTTCATCCCCGGACGGTTCATCCAATGGTGGTTAATAGAGACTAATATGAAATGTACATAAGTCGGGCAGCCTTGGGCGGAGTTTATCAGGGGCAAAGGGGGATAAGCACCCCCCCCCAAAGAAGGTCCAGATTAAGAAATTTAACCATGAAAATGGTATATTTCCCAGGGCTAACACGGAAAGGCAAATGTCCTTATAGCCTAATATAAGATATATTATATCTTAAGGCAATTGCCCATTTATCGCACACTTAAGTTTAAAAACATATATGATATATCTTTTATGATATTTAATTGCATGTTTTATAGGATTATGTGTTCTTATATTATATCTAGTTTATTCCAAGTATTTTCGACTTTTTATATCTGTCCATTGGATGAACCGTCCGGGGATGAACCGTCCGCTGGATGAACCGTCCGGGGATGAACCGTCCACTGGATGAACCGTCCAGGGATGAACCGTCCACTGGATGAACCGTCCAGGGATGAACCGTCCACTGGATGAACCGTCCGCTGGATGAAACGTCCGGGGATGAACCGTCCGGGGATGAAACGTCCACTGGATGAATCGTCCGGGATGAACCGTCCGGGGATGAATCGTCCTGGGATGAAACGTCCGGATACCTACATTACACCTGTCATTACGTTACACCTGTCATTACATTACACGTATCATTACGTTACACCTGTCATTACATTACATCTGACGAATTTAGAAATTAGACAACACATCTAAAAGTGGACTGAGAACTGGTGGGCCAAATGCCTCCTCTCGCTGTCTCAAGACCAATTTTTCTCTCTTGGTCTAACACACTGGGAGTGCCTCTTATTGGAGTGCACTGTGAGAGGTGCTATATAACTTTATAGATACAATACAATACAAACTTTTGCGTGAGCGTCGCTGGTCCACTTGCTTCCTCCATCGATTCCTATGATGCAAGCCTTGTCACAGTGGACGTCGCCACTTGCATCTCGGCAGTAGCCAATCAGATTATCGATATATGAATCCCAGGACATGGCTGCTACAAGCTAAAACAAGAAAACAACCATAAATATTATCACCATTATTATAGTTGGCAAGATCAAATTAGGTGATCCTCACATTTGGCGGCCTTATGTGGTCGTATGAGATGCATACTGACTAAGGCCGGTACTTAGTGTATGAGCCTAACAAGTAAAAATTTGAGTTGCCAGAATAAGTTCTAATTTTTAACGAACGACAATTTGGCATGCCAGTGAGACTTCAATCAGTTCAATCAATCTGGTTTTCATGGAAGTGCGACCCAATTCCCCAAAACCCGATTCTCCCAAAACTCGAATCCCCTGAACAAGTTTCAGCCAGATCCCTTAAATCGATTTTCACAAAACCTCAGAATGATTTTTATATATTAAACTGTGTTATCAACAACACTTCATAGGTCCATAATAACATGTACTCAATTTTACTATGAATAGTTTGAACATTGTAAATTTATAGTATGTATCGTCAAGAGAAACTAACAAGTAAACAATGCAAACTCTCTAGAATGTTAATTGCCATTACAAAGAAACACTTCACCAGTTAGCAGCCAGTGCTTTGATAATTATGAAAGTCAATATAATTGTTCCAACTGCATGCAAAGTCTATGCAAGATATTAAATATTTAAGTATGTCCATATGCAAGTAAGCAATTTTTAGTACTGCATAACAGACACCAACACTTCACATTAAAATGGCATACAGGCGGTGAAAAAGTTTTAGAAACATTAAAGTATGTGATGGAAAAATACATTTAATGCTGCTTTCTAAATAAGAAGATATATATAACATCTATAAGAGAGAGATATATATAATAGTTTTCATTATGAAAACATGAAAATATGGTAGAGAATGTGAGTGTGGGGGAGCATTTTAACACTAGTGATCATCAGGTTGTAAGATGGGAACTATATGTACAGCAGTCTCAGGAAGTGAAAGCCTATATGAGCAAACCCAATTTCTTTAAAGCAGACTATGAATTAGTGAGGAACAGGTTGAAGGAAAAGGAACTAGAAAGTGCGGTGAGTGGAATGGGAGCGAACGAAGCTTGGAAGAAGTTTAATGAAGTCATGAGAGAGATTATTGACGAAAATATACCGAAGCGCAAAAGAACCAACAAGAGGAGGCCGTGGGTAACACGTGAGGTTCAAAAAAAGAGAAGGGCAAAGAATAAAGCTTGGAAGAATTATCAGAAGTTGAAGAAGGAAACAAAGAATGTACTCGAGTGTGATAGTGTAGCAAGAATCGAGGAATTGAGGATGAACTATGTGAAGAAAAGAAACATCTGCAATAAAGCAAATAAGGAAGCACTAAAAATCTTTGAGCAGAAGTTGTCGAGAAATGTAAAAGAGGACAGCAAGAGTTTCTACAATTATGTTAGAAGCAAGCAGAAAAGGAAAGACAGAGTAGGGCCAATAAAAAAGGAAGAGGACGGTAGAGAAGTTGTTGTGGACGACACGGAAGCTACTGAAGTACTGAATAAATTTTTCAGCTCAGTGTTTACTTTGGAGGATTTAGGGAACATTCCTGAGCCTAGCCGAGCATTTCTGGACAATGGCGGTGGAAGATTGACACAAATAATGTTTACTAGGGAAAATGTGGTGGAACAACTGAAAAGATTAAAAACAGACAAGAGTCCTGGAAACGATGAATTACATCCTAAATTCTTACATGAAGTGAGGGAAGAAATTGGAGAGACATTGGCACAGATCTTCAATAAATCGATACAGAGCGGTGAGGTTCCACAAGAATGGAGGGATGCCCTTATAGTGCCATTGTTTAAAAAGGGAAACAGAAGTGAACCAAGTAACTACAGACCAGTCAGTCTAACCAGTGTGGCGTGTAAGGTCATGGAGAGAATTGTTAAGGATAACATAGTTAAGCACATGGAGGAACATGATATTATAAAAGGTAGTCAGCATGGGTTTACTAAGGGACGCTCGTGTTTGACAAATCTGTTGGAATTCTTTGAGGAGGTCTTTGAGAAGATAGATGAGGGAAAACCAGTGGATGTGATTTACCTAGACTTTGCAAAGGCATTTGATAAAGTACCCCATAAAAGACTAATTAAAAAGTTACAAGCATGTGGGATTAGTGGGCAGGTACTCAAGTGGATTCAAAACTGGCTTTCAGATAGAAGACAAAAGGTGGGAATAGGCAATAAACATTCTAGGTGGGCAGCAGTGCTAAGTGGAGTGCCACAAGGATCAGTGTTGGGGCCACTGTTGTTTGTACTTTTCATCAATGACATAGATGATGGGGTTCTATCGAAAATTTCTAAGTTTGCGGATGACACAAAACTATGTAGAGCAGTGGGTAATGAAGAAGAAGCAGAGATACTACAGGAAGATCTACGAAGAATGTTTAGATGGTCGCAGGACTGGCAAATGCTCTTTAATTTGGAAAAGTGTTCAGTGATGCATATGGGGAAAAGAAACCAGGAGTTTGCATATGAAATGGGAGGTAAGGTACTGAGGGTTAGCGAGGAAGAAAGGGACTTAGGAGTGATTATGCACAAGAGTGCAAAACCCTCAAGACAATGTGCGGAAGCATCAAAAAAGGCAAATTCAACATTAGGCATGATAAAAAGGACAATAGTTACTAGAGACAAGGACACGTTACTGAGGTTGTATAAATCACTGGTTAGGCCACAGTTGGAATACTGCATTCAGGCATGGAACCCACACCTGAAACAGGACATTGAAAAATTGGAGAAAGTGCAAAGAAGAGCTACGAAGATGATTTGGGGCTACAAAGATTTGAGCTATGAAGAGAGGTTGGAGAGGTGTGGGCTAACAACACTGGAGAGACGGAGAAGCAGGGGAGACCTAATTGAAGCATACAAGATCATTACTGGAAAGGAAGCACTAGGTTGGGAGAAATTCTTTGAATTAGCACCAAACAAAGCAACTCGGGGTCATAGGTACAAATTGTTTAAGAAGCCGAGAGGAACATTGGGACAGAAATTCTTTAGTGCTAGAGTTGTAGACATGTGGAACGGCTTGGATGACAGCACTGTGTCGGTGGACACGGTCTCAGCATTCAAAAGGAAGCTAGGAAAATTGGGCTACTAGGTGTTCCAGGTTAATTTGCAGTGGTTCTAACACAGACCCAGTGTCTTCTGAACCACTTAAAACCCATGTTATGTTATGTTATGTTATTGCTTTAAAGAAGCAGTTTTACGACTTCCGCTTTCGGACTAAACGTAAGCAGGAAGAGTTGTGTTAAACCATGGGTCTAACTCTATCTGCAATAAACACAAGACTGTAATAGAACGCACGTCAATTTTTTTGGCATTAAATCAACCTATGTTGGAGTAAGACTTTGGTATTAAATAGTACGGACCATAAAATCACCGCATCGCACTTGAAAAGCTGTTGGCTAGAGCAACTGCCTACCTATAAGGCCTATCTACCTGTGCTCGGGTGTAGATTTGCAGAAAGGACAAAATGGACCAAGCATTAAAATGGGCTTATCAATTGCGTGCTGAATGCCGAGGGATGAGTCGGAACTGGCAAAGATGATAAACAAAAGCTTCAAGTCATTAAGTAAACATCACACCTTCCTGTTCAAGTCCAAGGGACGCGCCCCTCCTCTACATGCATTTCCCTAACGAGTTCAGGTAACTTTACAGTCAGATTACTCTGGAAAATAAACCAAACGGCCCTGAAAAAGTCCGATTACTTACAGAATCGAAACAGGAGAATTGACCGCTTGCTGGACAAGATGCTCCTGAAATGGAAAGTTGCTGCAAAATAAGCTTCCTGTAAATTACTTCCCACTAATCATACGAGACGAGACGCGTTGTTGTTAGTCAGGTGTGAAAGACGTCGCTCGACCGGAAGCCCGATGGGCGTCGCCGCGCATGCGCATGAGAATACTATGAGTTGTTTCCATAGAGCTATATAATTTTGGTTTATTATGTAAGTAAGAAAGAAAATTATGTAAGTAAGAAAGAAAGTAGACCTAAGTATCAAATACGATAACAGCAAACAATCTTTTTTCATGTAATGGTTGCAAGCTGCAACCTGTACGTGGATGCTTCCTACAAAAGGTCAAGCGATTGGATTCTCATTACCCTGATCTTGACCGCTTGATTGATGATGCAGACTTTAGACTCTTAAAGTGTGTCATCTGGAATTTAAATCATGTACTCAGAAATCTCGTTAAAAGGCCTTATGCTCTGCGTTCGCGACCACACAACTTTGAACTGCCTAGAAAAGATGACTTTAATTTCATCTCTCGTGTTCTTTTTAAGACTGTTCGCAGTAACGTTAATTCTAAGAACTAGAAATTAATCTATCTTTCGCTTCCAGCCTGAACTATGTGGACAATCGTTACTTCAGCCTATTTACTTCTTTAAAATACTTTTTGTTTTTTTGTTTCATGTAATAAGTTGCGGTGTGTCAACTTAGTTTTTTTCTTGAATAAACGAAGTATATATATATATATCTAGAATATTCAATAAACGAAGATGCTAATACAGCATTTGAAAGCTGCAAATGTCTGAAATTTCTCAGCACCACACAAAATCCGTGCTTGACACATTTTTATAGACAGGTCATGTTACCATCAAATTAATTCTGTAGGACACGGCAGTCAACATGGATTGACCAGAAGTCGTTTGTGTTTAGCAAACATCATAACGATTTTTGAGAAGTCTATGATAGCCTTAATAGGCCTGACGAAGGAAAGCCTGTTCAAGTAATTTACTTGGATTTTGTCACGGCATTTGGCAATATTATTGACACAGTACCTCATGTAAGGCTGGCCAAAAGTAGCAAGCAGGTGAGATTAGAGGGCATGTTCCGAGGCTGCTTATGAGCAATTTAAGCAGGTTGCATCATGACCCTCAGGGGACATGGGTGTTATTCAGCTACACAGCCTCACAGGTCAATGAAATTAAATGTAAGACTTAATGATAACGAAGGTATTAAAAATCCAAAAGAATTTTTGGCATTTCAAAAGACAGGTCCAGAGTAAAAGTAGTAGCTAGTCAGACCAAAAGGTCTGCCAACGGAGTGCTTGAACCATCGTTGTTTGTATGTTTTTAACTGACATAGACAATAGTGAGATTTAACTACCATGATCTTCTGGACCTGTGCAGAAATGTTATTTGCACCCCGACGTTTTGGTTTGAACAAAGGTCAAACAGCAACAATCAATACCAGTATAGAATCGTGGAGGGAGAAAGGAAGCAGAGAGGGAAGGAGAGGAGATTGGTCACCATCAATCAGTGTAATTTCAGTTCAGTATACTTTTCGGTTTCTGTTCTATTTAACTATCCAATTCAGTTTTAACAATAGTCCGGACCGGAATAACAAACAGATGTGTGCCATACAGGAAGAAATTGTCTTTGTCCTAAGCTTTCAAGTTTAGTTTTAGTTGTAGTCTTGCTTAAGTTCTAGTTTACGTTAACTGAAAAGTAACTCTTCAGCTAACAATGAAGTAACTTTCAGTTTTTTTTAGTTAATCCTTTACCAACCAAAATGTAGTAAGCATGGTGAAAATCCGATGCCCTTGGTCGTTAAAGGGTCAACTCAAGTAACGCTGCACAAGCAATATTGTTGAAGCAACGTTACATGCTTGTGCGTCGGGTTAGTTAATAAATCTGAATCTGAGATGCAATTAAGAACTGAAAATTTCCTATTAATTTACAATAACTGTCTTTCAATGGAGGCTCAAAACTGTACAGTGTACAATCCACATTACAATCCAGCTATCGTGTATATTTTGATATTCAAATGCCATCTAACAAATGAACATTCATGCTTATGAATCAATGTTCCTTAGAGAGTACTAAAGGTGCTATATAAATTGGTTGCATTTACATAAATCTATTGATTGATTGATTGGCTTTGATTGTATGCGTACTTGTTATAGCGCCCCTTCAAGCACTCTACTCAGAGGCGCTCCCGACTACAGAGCGGACACTGAATCGGAGTTTCACGCCAAAGCGCTGAGCAATTGCGAATGAAGGACTTGCCCAAGGTCCCTACGCGGTGAGTTGAGGTGGATTCGAACCTGCAACCCTTCAGCTGCAAGGTGACGAACATACCCACTTCACCACCGTGCCCCACAAATATGTCAAATTTATATAAGTCTATGTGTTTATATACCTTTAGCTATCTCACAGAAGACATGGTGACAAAGTTTACTTGGACCAAAAATGTTCACCAGTAAGCAGATAATGCTAGGATAACCAAGTCAACAATGGTCGGCTCTCGAACGTATGTAGCGACAAGCCACAGGCATCGAATATACATAAGAAAACCAGACATCTCATCAATACATTGATGTTAATAACATCTAACATGCATGCTTTGCAAACACAACTCAGTGCAATACTGCAATCTCGACACAAATACAATTTGATATTTCCATATTTTCAATGCTCAGAAAATGTATACATGAGATGACATTGATAGCACTAAGCAGCTGCAGATTAAGAAGACTTGGTTGCACAATGACCGACTTGGTGGAGGCTCAAACCCTTCGGCTCTGTGTCACAGGCCTAGCGCTCGAACCATTTACCGTACTATTGACCACCACCACTTCTCCACTTAATGACAATTGCTATAAAGATTAAACATTGAAAAAGACAAATATACCCTGCATGGGAAAACTGTGAATTGAAAAAATTTGGTTAAAACGTTGTTGTTTGGCCAAGACTAGACTCTAAGGAACATGCAAGCAAGCAAGCAAAATAGAATGTAGCATTGAAATCATGTGCATCAAGTGCGTCCAACAATATATTGTTAACCCATAATACTAGGGTGAGGCAGAGGCTTCCAATTTCTAAGTCCCTAGGTTTGTGCCCTGCTACCAGATACCAATACCTATTTAGTACATGCCGAATATATCTGTATATCTGAACATAGCATTATATATACATATATATACCATTATACCGGTATATACACGTACCGGTATGGACTGACCATATGGATATTGATCTGATTATGGCCTTGGATTGACCTGCCATAAGCCAATACATTGTACATTATAAACCTACACGATAGCTGCTACTAATTAATAATAATAATAATAATGAATATATGCAAATACACCTTTTGTCCCCATTACCTATAAGACTTCCATCAAAATAAACACAAAACTGATATTGCAAATGCAGAATGTCATCAAATTACAATTCTAAAAATCGATAAGAGGAAAAGCAGTCACTTTGGAGAGGCAGTCATGGGTATCAAGTGATAGCAACCTTAGTTTTCTTAGCCTCAGCACACAAGCTGGTTGGAGGCCAACTCTTTGCCTTGCCGTACATTCTTCCCACTAACAGTGTTCAGATGGTATACTCATTCTAGCTGAGTCTGCTGCGAGGGTGGTGGCTGCAACCTCGACACAAGTTTCTACCCCTGGCACTAAATTCAATTCCCAACCTAACCATTGTCAACCTCCATTCTAAGCTATGTTGCAAAGACTACAAAAAAGCAGACTACAAATACAATTCTCTAAAATCAATCAGCATTTTGGCAGCGAGAATTCGAGCATTCAATACCATCAAACAACTGTATATTTTACTAAAGAACGTTCGTAAACAAATGGATTTTCATCGTACAGATATTCATTTAACAACTGAATGTTCTCAAGCAAGCAATTAAAAGCAAAAAACTAATTTCTTCGTACATAAATCAAAAAATTTTCTGCTTCAAATTTATTCAGCTGTGTCAAAACTGCGGTCATGATTTAAAATTCATAATTGATAAAATCCACTTTAAGTTTTTCATTATTGACGATAAGTTCTCAAGAAAAAGTATTCTACATGATTCTGTAAGCGCAAAAGATCGATGGGACTAAACAACATCCGCATTAAAAGTCGTGGCACATGACTGCATAAATAAAAAATCCGCGTCAAAATCAAAAGCTCTACGAAAACGAGAAACTGTGTCCTTTGCCAAGGTCAAGGTCACGCAGAGGTGAAAAGTCTGGGTCAGACTTTGTTCAGCATGACGGACGAGACGAAATCCTCGTATCCGATCTGGATGACACCGCGCATTGTGGTGTCGCGCTGGCGGAAGGCGTCGGTAGAGCTCTTCAGCATGACGCAAGACTGGATGAAGTTGTCGAGTGTGAGTCGCAATCGTCCGACCGGGTCGTAGCGGTAGACGACCGACTGTGCGAACTGCGGTGACATCCGATAACCCATCTGTGTGTAGGCTGCAAATGCACAAACGCACACAAAGACGATAGAAACTATAATCAGCAAGAGTTTTTTTTATATTGTATTGTATAAAAACATCTATAAAGCGCCTCTACTAGGGTGAACCGTTTAGAGGCGCTCCCAGTGCGCAAGGCCACTTATAAGAGAAAAATAATAGGTTTTAAGAAAAGAAAATGAGGAGGAGGAATTACCAGTCAGAAGTTGAGATCGAGTAGAAGGAGAGAGCGTATTCCAAAGAGAGGGGCCAATTGATGTAAAGGAACGGGACTGAGCCATAGCCGTTCTAGTAGGAGGTACTAGAAGATCAAATCTGTTTAAAGAGCGGAACTATATAGAACATAGCAAACAAAGCTTTCTTGTGAGAACAATAGTGGTAACAAATAATCTAATTTTCATGTAACCTGGCTGTGATGTCTAGAATTGTCAACAAATGAAGATGCTACTGCAACACAGTGCAACATTGGATCCAGGGAGGGTTGAGTTAGCAATGCAACAATCCATTGACCTGTTTGACCTGCCCAACACCAGCACAACTTTATTCACTACTAACTCCTTGCATCCCTCCTCGTTTATTCATTCATTTATTTTGATAATTTATATAGCGCCCCTTCAAGAAGTTCACTCAGAGGCACTCCCAGTCGAAAACTTGTGATACAAATACGTCTTCAGGACCCTGTAAGTAACTGATGAGTCAACCTAGGTAATATGCGCATCTCCAGTGGGAGATTATTCCAGATATTTGTTGTCTGCGTGCGACTAAGTAAGGGTCTTTCAGCTGAGCCATGATGTAGAACAGCTTCCGTGCATTCCACTACGCCTGGGGGAATGGAATTTGCTACTTGTTCTTTGATACCATCTAAGAATCAATCAATCAATCAATCGTAATTTATATAGTGCCCCTTCAAGGTAACTACTCAGAGGCGCTCCCGGCCGATTTAAGTATTCATCGCAACCAATGTTCAAGCCAGTAATATCAACTTTGATGATTTTAGTGCAGTGAGAGACAAGAAATTTGAGAGCTCTCTGAATAGGTTTTCATAAGAAAGTAAAATAAAGCTGCTACAAGAAATTTGCATTTCCATAAATCGCGCTGGCATTGTATTCTTACCGTTGTTCAACTCGTTGGCATCGATCGATCCCGATCGATCACGATCGAACTGATCGAAGATTCCTTTCCACTGATGAATGTACGTCCAAAGCGCTTGAAATTCGTTCAGATCAATCTGACCACTTCGATCCCGATCAAACATTCCTACGAGAGAAAAGAGCACATGGTCATTCAAATCAAAACCTCGTTGGCTGTTCTGCAAATTTTGGTTATTTCCTTGGTGACTACTCCGTGGCTTATTTGAAATACTAAACTTGTTTGAAATTGCTTCTGCTACTATTAGAACTTTTGGAACTTTTAGTTTTTTAACACAAAATTAGCAATTGATGATTGAATGACTGAAAAAACAAATGTCAGCAATACGATATCAGTAGGTCGCATAATCATCAGAGTCATTGGAGTTATTCAGCAGCTCAAAAAAATTGAATGCAAAGGAGAAGGTATTACAATTCCAAAGAATCTGTTCCTGGTCATATGGCAGGTCACAAGTAAAATATACAGGTGAAATCACCTGCCATGACCTATGATAGCGCCGACACTGGCTACTATTATCAGTCATCGGTTCCCACGTATACAAAGTCTAAGTAACGCTCTCCAGGTAGCTCTCTCACACACACCACCATTCATTTGCACCAAACAAGTTCATACACAAACAAACAATGCTCCCATAAAAACCATAGAAATTCTAAAATAATCAACTAGTGGCTTTTATCACCTCTGAGGCTCTATCATACGGCTGTAAGCACTTCTGAGCTTTGGAATGAAAGCACAAAGCAGCAACCATGGGTACACAGCAAAACGAAGACACCTTCAGGTCACCCAAGCCACAATCAACCATAACCACTACTAATTATTACCACAATTAATTATTAACAGCTACTAATTGACAGTCGTAGATCCTTCCACACAGTAACCACTCCCAACATCTCTTTGTAACACGCAACAGAATAAGCTGTTCGAATGCCATTGATATCTTTATACACAATCAGGAACATGTGTAATGAAATCTAGAAAATAAGATAACTCTTACAATACAGACCTGCGATACTAAACTTGACCCATTGGAAATATAAGAACAGTGACCAGTCTGCTCCTTTGCTATCTGATCCTCCAACACACAATGTATGGTCATTGGTCATTGTGGTCAGTGTAGTACTCATTGATTCATTCAAGAATTTCTATAGCACCGTTTCTAGAGGATTACTCAGAGGTGCTTCCGACTCTAGCATGGCAAAAAAGTCCAGTTTTGAGTTGGAATATGCCGAGCAGTAAGAGCCCAGGAAGCAGTGGCAGGCCCGGCCTTAGGGCAAGGCGAGCGAGGCAGCCGCCTTGGGCCCCGCGCTTCCAGGGCCCCGTGCTGCTGGCTATATATTTTTTTCTTTGCTGAGATTGACAATGGTTACGTCACATAACTTTGCTTGCAGTCAATTTGCCTCGTGAATGTGACAGGGTGATTTTGAAAGAACAAAACTTCGCTAAGGCGAGTCACAGCTAGCCTACTTTTATAGAGTTGGCCTGCATCTAGAATTCTCTCCAGAAAACAGTAATTAACTCATTTTGCTTCAAATTTGCAAATGGACGTCAGCGTACTTTTTGCAGGAGAGTGCAAAACACATTGATATAGGCCTAGTGGTGACATCTTTTTAGCGAGAGTTTAGAAAATACAAAGCAAAACTTTAGAACATGGATATTTTCGGAGAGGTGTTTAAATGTAAATTTATCTGTTTTACTTTGTGAATAATTGGCGTCATTAGTGCTTTAATTTTTTTTGGCACAGAGAAATTTGCCAAAACCAAAACGCAGGTCTTACAGTTGTCAAACAAATTCTCAATTTCTGAGGCGGGGTCTCTCCTCCCCCTAAGTGCGGGCGCCGATGATTTTGCCATACTTATAACTAGGCCTGCATAAGTTAGTAGGGATAGGCCTAAGCCACCTAAGATGAAACGGTTCATTAGGCCAAAAAAAAATAATGCTGTGTTTCCGGTAACAGAGCTCTAAAAAATTGGGTAGGTAGGTCGAAAAATATTTTTATTTTGGTAAAATATTTTTATACATGACTATCCGAAAAATTATACCCAACTACTCTTTTTTGCATAAAGGTACACGCTGCAACAAAGTACGTGTTCTAAGCAAGTATAAACTGCCTATTTCCCGACTGTCTGTACCTAAAATTGCTCTAGAAAACAATTCTATTAATTTCATTTTGTTGACATCCTTTCTGGTAAGATAAAGTGGGAAGGGAAGGGGAAGATGTGTGCGAACAAAACATCACTGCTAGGGGTCGTTCCAGACTGGCCGAGCCAGTGACTAGTTACACCTAGAGGTTGCTAGATTTATTTTCCCTAGTCACCGTTAGAGGTGGATCAAGTGAAAATGATAAGGCTAGAGGTTTCTCAAGACTGGCAACCAGGAAGTACTTAGGCAGGCGTGAAACTCTTAGTCACTGTAAATAAAAAAATTTGCACAAAATTTTCCGAGTCGCGACAATAAAAGTGAGTTGTCGGGTTACCAGAAACACAACATATTTTTGGCGTAAGATCCAACTATATACGGAAGGCAATGTCGCCGTATTATGTCAATACAAATTTTGAAAAATAAAATTTAAAAAAATTTAATTAAAATTTTTTTTTCCCTAAATTTTTTTTAAAAATAAAATTATTTTACAAAATTATTTGAGTCGCGGCGATAAAAGAGGGTCGGTCGGGTTACCGGAAACACAACATTATTTTTTGGGGGCCTTAGATGAGACACACATATATTGCTGCAGCTATAGACCTATGCAGAGGAAGCCATGGTCTGTCACGAGTTGCGAATAACATATATAATATATTTATCAGATTGTACCTATAGCAGCAATTAATACTTACGGTGCTGCTGTCTTGATTTTGTTGATAATTGAAAATTTTCATTTTCCGTGATGTTATTTCACATCATAAAATTTTTCATAGTCTGACATTATGAAAATTATTGTCCTATGTTATGGATATAGTTGGTTAATTAAGTTGAGTCATATTAGTAATTGTTTGTAATGACAATAATATTGCATTTTTGGAAACTTGTTAAACTTATACAACCATTTTGAAAGTCATATAATAGGTTATATCAGTGTGGCTTATTTTAAAATATAGTGCTCTCAGCTCGGAAGAAATTTGGGAAACAACGTTAAGTGCCCCATCATAAGTGACTCTCCCCACCAGTATACCATACGTGTTGACAGGAAATCAACTGCGTAGATTTATGCTTGAGGACCCACCGTTGCCTTGGGCCCCGCAGACCCTAGGGTCGGGCCTGAGCAGTGGGAGCCAATTCCAGACCACAGGACCTCCCACCGACAAGGTCAAGTTCCATTGTACACTTAGGACCGTTTTTATAACACATTATTTCAAGAATTTATATAGCACCCCTTAAAAATTCCACTCAGGGGTGCTCCCAGTTTAACCATGGTGATACAAATGGGTCTTCATGAGCGTGTAAAACACTGATGAGTCAACCCTAGATAACAGGCATATATCTAACGGGAGACTATTCCATGGACCTACAACTGAGAAAGCACGGCGCTACTTCCAGACATGCATCTGCTGCCAAGGGTCCCCCTCTGACACATTCTATTGTAATCTTAACCCTGTCCTCTTTAGCCGAGGTTGGGTCGGGAGCGCACCAGAGTAGTAACCAGGAATGAACGAATAATAAGATGCTTTGATCTGATCGTATACCAATCATGAGACGACATGTTTCTGTGTTGAAGCGTGACCAGTTGGCATTCGTCAACGCCTGCGCCAATTCCACTACACTGATCCGTCCACTCCTGTCCGTGTCGACTGCCTGGAACCACTGGTAGACATTTGGATCGACGCCAGGAGGAGCAGCACCCCAACCTGGAAAAATGAAAGCCTGGTTTTAATGGCGATAGTGGTAGTAATTGCTCACATTTGGGAGCTATAACTAGGGCCCCCAGAAATTTGCGCCAAAAATTGCACACCAAAAACAATAAATTTGCGTGAATTTTGCGCAAGTTAAAAAATCAAAATGTTCGCTATTTTTCATTGAATCAGTGTACCAAAGTATCTAACAGTGTTTTTGTCATTTAGTGCAAAGCTTTGGTGTTCTAGAAATTAGACATTAGACAATCAAGCCAGAAATGCAGTTATAAAGTTCCTATAACCATAAGATTAACGTATTCAGACGATCACAAATAATTTTAATTTTGCGAAATTTACGCCCACCGATATTTACGCTCATTACAAATGTAACTTCAAAATAGTATTATGCCTATATTATAATGAATCACCAAGTTACACAACGTGCCGAGTACTAGCCTCTGTCTTTGTGTGCACGTCTGACGCCTATAGATTAAATGCGCTCGTTCTGTGATAAGCCGAGACAGCAAGCGACGCTGCTGTGTGACCGCTTTGAGAAACTTCGTCTAGCACATTTTATTGTGTGGCCGTGAAGTTCTGGAATTTTTTATACTATAAGTTTGCGCGTTACTATAAAAAATATCGATCTTTAACTAAAAATTCATCTATAATTTCAGCCCATTCGGCGGCCGCCATTTTGATTATTGCACATCGGTCATCCTTGCTATGTTGATCTGTCATGGGCCGCTGTGATTTTAAGTCAATCAAAGCCCAATTTAGATAAATTAGCAAGATTTTGTCAAAATTTGCGCTAAAATCGCGCGGATTGCCAATTTTTGCGCTGTTGCGCTAAACCTGGAAATTTGCGCAAAATTTGCGCTGCGCAAGATCATGAATTTCTGGGAGCCATATATAACAAGTGCACTATATACTGCATTGACAATCATTTTATATTCATTCATTTCTTGCAATTGCTATATAGCGCCCCTTCAAGCTCTCTACTCAGAGGTGCTCCAGACTACAGCGCGGATACTGCATCAGAGTTTCACGCTGACGCTCATGAGCAATTGCATGTGAAGGACTTGCTCAAGGTGTTTACGCAGTGGTTTCAGGTGCATTAGGAACCTGGAACCCTGTGGCTTCAAGGCACCGAATCCACCACTATGCCACCGAGCCCAACCAAAATATTTTTAAAAGCTTTTCTTATAGAAGACTTGACAAATATTGTACCTGGTGCAGCAGAAGCTGCAGGGTAGCCATATCCAGGGGCCGCAGCAGGATACGGGCCGGTTGCCGGCACAGGTGGACCGTAACCAGGCTACAACAAATAAAAAGATACAAAGATTAATAGGCGACAGATTAACACAAATTAAATAACCAATAAATAATGTGAAACACTTCATCGGTAATCATCACTTTGCAGGATTTCTTAATCGCAAATTATTTTCGACAACTTTTCTAATCCAGACAGAGAATATCATTGTCATTATGAACATCAGTTGACGGTTGCCTCAAACAAAACTGTAGTCAAAGTCATGATTGTAATTTGACATTTATAAAAGCCACATCAAGAAAAAAAAACTTCAAGAAAACACCACATATTGAACCAGTGAAATTGCGGCAAATTAAAACAGACAGTAAAGGGAACTTAAAGAAAACTTGAAAAAGTCTCTTAAATGCAGCCTTCAACTTAACTAAATGCCAAAATATAAACATCATCTGTTCCATGCCACAGCAAAAAGTAAGAGCAGCATTTAAACAGTGCCATTGTTGACTTTTAAAAGGTTATATATATATACTTGCTTTAAACCCTATGACTAACTACATTACAAGCCAACATGAAGGGTCCAACATGAATTCGTATTTACATTATACCAAACGCACACTATAAAAATTAATATTTATCAAATTACATCGTATTACGATTAAAGCAAAACACAACAACTGAAATAATACTTGTAGGTCGTCAACACACGTAATGTAATATGAGCACAATGAGTTACACTGCATAAGTCGATAAAAAACCGCTTACATTCATTCTTATCCACCAGGCAGAACACTTTACAACACGAATGAACCAAATCAGGCCAACAAACTTTCGCCCACAAGAAAACAGGAACTGCTATAATTATAGACCGCAGTTCACCTGTACACCGCAGTTCACCTGTTGTATGTTGTCATGACGCCACTGCAGATGGTCTGCCAAATGTAAGCACGGTCAAAGTCACGTAAAAGATAAGAGAGATAAAATTCAATAGTTCAAGTGCTACTCAAGCTGGGTGTGGAGCAGTTGATGTGCTTTGCATACAGACAATAGATAAATACGGAGCGAAGGATTGAGTAACTTTGATCGATTAGGTCTCAACTGGATTACATTACAAGAGAGAGAGTTTTAAATTGTCAATAACCTGCATTCCCCCGTAGCCTCCTGGGGGACCGTATCCGTAGTTCATAGTCGCTTTGCTAACTGTAACCAAATTCTGTAACGCTGTAAAGGAACGACTAGGTTTTTAATTTTAGCTTTGATTAGGAACTTTATAACGCGGATATAAGGTCTGCATTAACAAAAGAATACTTCCTATATAAAAAACCGTAACTTTGGAAATTTTCACGGATAGCAATAGCAGCAATTTTGCTTAAGCAAAATGTATGTACACGTATCATGGGATTAACTCAGCGCTTACAGCAGTTTATGGAAAGCGCTTTGTATGCGCATAGCGATATTATAGAAATCGTGGTGAGTAAGCAACTGAGTGATCAGGGATACCACTCTTAGCTTTCTCCTAGATCCAGTTTTTTTCGGTTTTGTCTGTTTCTAGGTTTTTTGGTTAGGATCTAGCTTTTTCTGACGGTGTTTCCCCCTACTTTTTTTTATAGAAATTAATTATTTTAGGTGAAAATGCACAAACGAGTGAAAAAGTCGAAAATGCTGTGAATTTCAACCAAAAATTGTAAATAATTTTGGAGTGAAAGACTAAAATTAATTACCAGAAAAAATTTCATCGGGAAGGAAAAGAGAGCAAATTTTAATCATCAGATGACTAAAAAAATCGTCAGGAATTTCAAGCCGGAAAATGGAATTGTCAAGCTAGCCTTATATATATATATATATATATATATATATATATATATATATATATATATATATATATATATATATATATATATATATATATATATATATATATATATATATATATATATATATATATATATATATATCCTTTCCTTTGTTCTACCGGATCTGACCTTTTTCTAAAATTCAGAGTGGCATCCCTGCGAGTGCTCATGTTTCTGCAAGAGCAAAATAAAATTCTGACGTCAACAATCTTGCTTGAAAAGCGAATTGATCACAAAAGACACTGAAAGACACGGTTCGATACACCGACCCTTTAAGTAAACTCAGCCTATCAAAGCCTGGATTAAGGAGGAGGGCGTCGGTAATGGTCTTTGCCACCACACAGTGACGTTCAACTGCAACTACTATAGGCCTACTACTATGCTCTCTGTAGGCCTGGGGCAGCTGAAAATGAGTGGGTGCCTAACAGACTCACCAGAGTTCAATGAGATCATGAAACCTGCACAGTACGTCATGCTTCAATTTTTCTACTTAATATTGGACTTAAGCCTATAATACTTTGTTAGTGAGCAAAGGCTTCAATGTAACATTGAAAATTTAATCTATTTGAGTGCCTGTAAAACTGCTGTTTGCAGAGACTTAATTAGGTCTCAAGTTATAATTGTGTCTCAAGTACAACTTGTACAAGTACTTAAAAGTATTTATAATTTTCGCTTATTCAGCAATCCGGTTGGCATACCGCAACCGGTTAGGTTACAGTGCAGCCAGCAGTTAGCTTATGCAATGTGTGCAGTTATCTTAATTAACATCGATTTTAACTACTAACAGAAAAGACAGCCTGTAAGATACGTACGACGCCTAATAGTAGCCTACAAAGCACGTGCGTCTCTCCTACGGGAGCTTCGCGAGCATTGAACTCGACCACGCTGATCTCAGTGGCGGCGCTAGGGGGGGGGGCTGGGGGGCTAAGCCCCCCTGCAAGAGGCTCAGCCCCCCCTAAAAAAGGCCATCCGAAATTTTTTACAGTGAAATATCCACGATTTTGGGCTGACGACTAAAAAAAAAAAGGTCGTCAGAAATTTTGGCGGCGAAAATGAAAATTTTTCATGAGATTTCGGTCGAGGCTTCAGCCCCCTCTGAAACTGAAATCCTGGCGCCGCCACTGGCTGGTCTCCGTGCATGCTGTAGGCCTGCTCGGTGCACGCTAACACAGTACATACCTGCGAGTGCTCACGATTTTGGGCTGACGACTAAAAAAAAAAGGTCGTCAGAAATTTTGGCGGCGAAAATGAAAATTTTTCATGAGATTTCGGTCGAGGCTTCAGCCCCCTCTGAAACTGAAATCCTGGCGCCGCCACTGGCTGATCTCCGTGCATGCTGTAGGCCTGCTCGGTGCACGCTAACAATTATTACGTCTTGTTTCGCTATTCGTCTTTTTTGCAGATCAGTTAGCCTAGTGACTTTTAAGTCATTAAAAAATTGCGGCGGAATTTTACCAGCTAGTAGAATCAATGGAAACATAATAGGCGTTTAACTGTAAAAAATGGTACTGGTATAAATGTTTCCTTTGCATTCGCTAGTTGGCAGCACAATTTGGAAATCGTGCAAATCTGCATGTAGTTATACCATACCACATACATGTAATAATAATTATTATGTAGGCCTAGTTATACTGATCGAGGTCGATGTGTTTTCATTCCTGTAGAAATTCTGTCCGTTTGTAGGCTATAGTAGGCCTATACATCCACATGTGACATGTCTGTTTGTATTTCTCTGTCTGTGTTCATGGCGAACCACTCGATCCTATGTATTTCTCGATCAGTTTAAATGAAGAAGTCACTAGACAACTAGAATAGCCTAGGCCTACTCCGTCTGTCTATTAATTATAGGTTTGTAAGCACAGCTGGCAGCAGTGAAGAATCGAGTGTAACATGTAAATCATCGAAAACCTCATAGGCATTAGCCACACAAGCCGTATCAAGGAGACCAACGCTGTCTAAACATTAAGTGAGCAGTTCAGAATCAAAACTACCACGCTGCACTGTCAGCTCCCGGTGCGCCGCATCCTGCCTGCAACCTGCACGCGACACTGAACTTTTGGTTCTCAATCAAGATGTAAGCTTATACGAAGCGAAAAAAGGCCCCTGCATGCCTTATGGGGTCGATGGCCCGATGTAGAGTCCATATTGCCATTTGTGGCCCATGCAGAGCCCATACTATAAGGCTTATAAGCAATTGAAATGCCGATGAAAATGGTGGCAGTGACGTCGCAGATATCGTGCATTTCTCAAACGCCCCTAATAGTATGATATAGGCCTACTGGGATTCTTGCTGCAACATCATCAGCTCCCCAGCTGTTCATCTGAGGAATCATTCGTGTTTAGAACATAAAATTCTATTGCAAATCTGTTAATTGTGTCTTTTAGCATTAGACATTTTTCAAGCCAACCGTTGGCGATCATTCGAGACGTCAGCATCTCCGGTGACCGGTCACAACAACAACAACAACAACAACAACAACAACAACAACAACAACAACAACAACAACAACAACAACAACAACAACAACAACAACAACAACAACAACAACAACAACAACAACAACAACAACAACAACAACAACAACAACAACAACAACAACAACCGTACAACGACAACAACAGCAACAACAACAACAACAACAACAACAACAATAACAACAACTACTACAACTACTACTACTACTGCTACTACTGCTACTCTACTACCACTACTACTACTACTACTACTACTACTACTACTACTACTACTACTACTACTACTACTACTACTACTACTACTACTACTACTACTACTACTACTACTATTACTACTACTACTACTACTACTACTACTACTACTACTACTACTACTACTACTACTACTACTACTACTACTGCTGCTGCTACTGCTGCTGCTGCTACTACAACAACAACAACTACTACTACTACTACTTCTACTACTACTACTACTACTACTACTACTACTACTACTACTACTACTACTACTACTACTACTACTACTACTACTACTACTACTACTACTGCTGCTGCTGCTACTACAACAACAACAACTACTACTACTACTACTTCTACTACTGTGCTACAATAACAATAACAATTATAATAGCAGCAACAACAATAGCGACAACAACAGCAACAGCAGCAGCAGCAACAACAACAACAACAATGAAAACAACAGCAGCAGCAGCAGCACGTGGTGGTGGTGGTGCTGCTGCCCTATGCATGCAACCCAATCAAAGCCCCTAAACTATTTTGAGGTTTTGTAGGCAAATTTTTTTAGCGGCATAAATCATAGCCTCAACTTGTTACTTGTATAGTTATTCGCCGGGCCCTGCGTGGGACATTTACCCCTCAACCCCCTCGATCGACGGTCCTGGTCATGGTTGTATAGCCTACAATGCTAGCGATATTCCTGGCTTCAGCAATACAGAACGTGTTGAATTCCTCTCCTTCACCGCCTGTGATTCTCATCGACCGTTTATACGCAGTTTGCTTTACAGCCGACTTCACTTGGAGGTCATGTAATAAATTAGCCCGAAAATCATGAATGTTTCTTTGTTAGCAATGCGCAAGTCATAAACACGAGAGTCATGTCTATGACTGCACAGCAGCAGGCCAAGACGGTTAGGTCATACTATTTGCACCGTGCACATGCGCCTGTGATGCTCATGGTACCAGGTATAGGCTACGGCGGTTGAAGCTGGGCGCCTGGAAGTCTTTGCGCCCGTGAGGCAGATAAAAACGCGGCCGAGGTTGTAAGACGTTCAGAGCATCTTCAACCGTCGATCGAACGAGAGAAAGAGGAAGTGATATTATTCATATTAATACGCAACACTCTGAATAAACGCTCCCTTGTCTTTCAAGTAAGTGCTTCAATGATAGCCTACTTTGTTACACGAACGCTGCAGAATTTTTCAGCTAAGTAGACAGATGATTGACTGATTGCCTATACTTGAATGCCTCTCACTTTAAAATTCTCTGGTATAAGCTTATGCTTTTATAGCGATGACGTAATCATCGCTAATGATACAAATGTACTAATATAGAAGTACGTTTTGAGAATTAAACAAGGCCAGTTGTGACGTCACTTTGATTATTATACAGATCTTCCAGTATAGATGTTCATTTTGCGAATGTAAAACTTGGCCTTTTATGACGTCACTTCGATTTTGATACAATTCTACTATTAAACAACTTCACTGAGAAAACGAAAATAGGTCTGTTATGGCGTCATTTCGATTATGATACAGATCAACTATCATATTATTTCATTAATTCATTTTCATAATACAAAACTGGGGCTGTTTTAACGCAACATCGCTCTGATTATGATACAAATCTATTACACATTCAGTTTGAGAATATAAAACTAGGTCCATTGTGACGTCACTTCGATCATGATAATTATAGACCTACTATTAACTAAGTTCATTTTGAGAATAAACTATGCTTATTGTGACGTTGCTTTGATTATGATACAGATATACTATTATAGAAGAGTATAAACAAGGCCTATTGTGACGTCACTTTGATTATTACACAGATCTACTGTAATAACTATTGAAGTTCATTTTCAGAATCTAAAACGAAGTCTAAAATTGTGACGTCAACTGCGATTTCAGTGCAAATCCACTATCATATACATTCACTGAGAATTCGAAATTAGGCTTATTGTGACGTCACACAGATTATGACACAGATCTACTATCGTATAATTTCATTTTGAGATCATATAGCCTAACTGCAGAGGTGAGCAAGAGACAAAACTAGGTCAAGTAGACGAAGTCGATCGAGTCGATCGTCGCGCGAGCCAAGTCGATCGTAGCCCACGACTCGATCGACTGCGGGGTAGTTTCCGTTTATGAAAATATATAGCCTATACATAGATAAATGTTGCTACACTTTCATATTGATATATGTGTAATTCCTTTATATTTAGGTCTTCATATGTAATTCTTTATGAATTTAGTAAAAGCAAAACGAATTAAGTCTACACCTGTAAATATGAGAGAATTACACATGTAAAAATATACGCGTGTAGCAGCATTTACCATTTCAAAATAAAGGAATAACACAAGTAAATACTATTTACTTTTATATTTAATGATTTTACTCGGAAGATGTTGCAGCTGACATTTATAATATTTTGTGTATATATAAATATTATGAAAGTTGAGTATACTTACAGGTGTAAACACATGTAGGCCAAGTGCACGTTCACTGTCAATGTTAAAGATGCAAACATTGCATGTGTACAGGTGTAATCGTCGCATGAGGATGAATGGTGTGAAGCTAAGGAAGGTCAACGAAGGAAACCTGGAAGACAATGGAAAGACTGCATCGGGAAGAGGAGTTGGCGTGGGTAAAGCTGGACAGAACGGTCATGGAAAGAGTGCCCCGGAAAACTGTAGCAAGGTAGGGGTGGGCGAGAAAAACGCGGAAAACGTCACGTTTGGTGGAAAGAGACTGGATGACAGAAGGTGTGTTGGAGATAAAGATGGCGAGCGATGTGGAGGTGGAGGAGGAGGGGTAGGAGGAGGGTGTAGGGAATGGAAGATAGGTCTCGTCAACTACGAAGGCAAATACCTGACGGCAGAAACCTTCGGCTTCAAGTTAAACGCATCCGGAACGACGTTAAAGAAAAAGCAGAAGTGGACGCTGGAGTTCGACTCCAGAGAGGACGACACGGTCCACCTACGCAGCCACCTCGGTCGCTACCTCTCCGGAGACCGGCGCGGCAATGCCACCTGCTCCGCGGAGGAGCGCGGTCAAGCGGAACGGTTCCGCATCCACTACGCCACGGACGGTTCCGGTCGATGGGCGATCAGTAACCGGAACACCGGGTACTACTTTGGTGGATACGACGATCGGGTGCGGTGCTACGAGAAGAAGCCGCGCAAGACGGAATGGTGGACGGTTCACCTGGATATTCATCCGCAGGTCACCCTCCGCAACGCTAACCGACAGCGCTACGCAAGCGTGACTGGGGACAATGTCTGCGTCACGGAGGTGGTTCCATGGGGTCGAAACGCCCTCATCACCCTTGAGTACGTGGATGGAGGTTGCCTCGTCAGGGCTTTTGATGGACGATGTCTCGACCGACATGGATTGCTGGTGAAGGACGTCACGGAGGATGCGGTGTTTCGGATTGAGATCCGGCGATCCGGATTGGCATTGCGGGACTGTTGCGGGACGTACCTGAGTGTTGTTGGCAGAGATGGAGTGGTACGTGGAAGGAATACGACGCCTGGAAAGGACGAGTTCTTCGTTGTAGAGGACAGCCAGCCGCAAGTCTTCTTCACGGCACACAACGGAAGAATGGTCTCCACTGGACAAGGTATTTCGTCATCATCATCGTCATAATCGTCGTCGTCATCATCATCATCATCATCATCATCATCATCATCATCATCATCATCATCATCATCATCATCATCATCATCATCATCATCATCATCATCATCATCATCATCATCATCATCATCATCGTCATCTTTATCATCGCTATCGCCATTGCTTAACCATATATGCAGTTGTTACGCCTGCAGCTTCGCATCGAAATTCTCCCCTGCATGATCATAATCGTCATAATGATGATGATGAAGAATATGATGATGGTGATGATGATGATGGTGATGATGATGATGATGATGATGATGATGATGATGATGATGATGATGATGATGATGATGATGACCTTTAATTTGTCTGAATTTCTTATTAAACCAAAGTTATAAGAAAAATAACTGTGGTAGATTAATGTTACTTATACCAATAATTAATTTTGGCCAAATAATAAAGTTGTGTTATTTAAGATAAAATTGCATAAGCAAGGTTTTTAAGCTTAAAATGAAGTTTAAGATGCAATAAAGGCAACTTATTTTCCGTTTCCGTTTTTTGTCGGTGTTTTTGTCGTTTTAATTTTTTCGATAAACAACGTTTATCGGTTTTTTTCATTTTCATCGTTTTTTACATCTATGATCATCATCATCATCGTTTCGTCGTCGTCATCATCATCATCAGCGATTCATCATGTACTTCATCCTTTTCTTTCTTTTATTTTGTTCATGCTTTTATTCTTTTCACATCTGACTCTTGCCCAGATCCTATAATTCCTCCACATCTTCGCTATGCTCCTCTTACCTTTCTATCTCCTATAATACTCCTTCTCCTCCTCCTTCAGATTCTCCTCCTAATCTTCCTTCTCCGTCTTCTCTATAGAGCCGCTCTTTAGCTCGCCTTAACAGCCTTTATGATCAGGTTACTCCAAACGTAACCTCCCGTCTTTCAATGCGAATATAAATAATTATGCACATTGTAAATATTGCAAGATGATAATATTGCATCAAAGAGTCACTTGCAAACAAAATAACGGTCTTACTGATTTTTAAGTTACTGAAGGCTAAGGTCACATGATCTCAGAGGTGAAAACCTGAGAACATCCGGGAAAGGTCAACGGAATAATCTGAGAATCTATTCCGATCTTCCACGGATTTCATTGAAGTTGAATGGCGTCGCAAAAAGCGAATAATATTATAGAGTGGCCGAGAAATTGCTGATAATATTATTAGGCTATTGCCAGAAATGCGAATACATCTGCATCGGTTCATCCGTTGACCATAATTTTATTATAAACGACGCTTCTCTTTGGAAATGTTAGATAGATTAACTTGTCTGGAAAGAGGCTGTTGAAGGTTGTTAAAATATAACACACACGCATACACACACAAAGATGCACTCATATATGCACACACACACACACACACACACACACACATACATACAGGGTGGGCCAAAAAAAGTAATCCCCTACGATTGTTTGACAATATCTTGGCCAAACATAAGAATTTTTAAATGAAACTTTACAGTCTTAAAGGCAATTCATATTTACGTACAATGTTCAAATTACAAAAAATATTTCAAACAGAACAAAAGTTATATCACTTTTAGTGAGGCCACCCACCGTTTTTGACGATTCAAAAACGAAACGCAAACAAATTAGTTTTTTGGCTAATATCATGGGCGGAGACCTAGGGGGGACAGGGGGACGGTCCCCCCCAATAAAAGTGTTGGGGGGGACGGCCCATGCATTTGTCCCCCCCAATGTTTGAGCGTCAAGACTTTGTTTGCCAGCGAAAACAGAAAATTTCGTCGAGATTTTGGCCGGATGACTAAAAAAAAAAAGGTCATCAACTTTTTTGGCGGCGAAAATAACTTTTTTTCCGAGATTTCGCCGGACGTCAGAATTTTTTTGAAAATCTCGCGTCTTTTCGTCCACCCCAATTCTCGGCCCAGGTCTCCGCCTATGGCTAATATCATGGCCAGAAGTAAGAATTTCAAAAATGAACCTTTACAGGTTTAAAGACAATTCATATTTACATATGATGGCCAGATTTCATCAATATATTTCAAGCACAACAAAAGTTACATCACTTTTAGTGAGGCCACCCACCGTTTTTGACGATTAAAAAACGTAACGCAACAAAAAGTAACAAAAACGTGATTTTATCAAGTCATATCTCAAATAACTGTTTGGAACTGAACTTGATAGTGATTCACAACTTGTGTTCAATGTGCCCACCACCAGTGCCAAAACTTCTTTTGAGTCTCTTTGCAAATTTCTTGATGAACCTGTTGATTAATCTGACAGATTTCTTATTTACCAATTTGATTGTCATGTTGCTATGTGACTTCTCAGTGACGTGCAGCTACGCTGGTACCCTGTTCCTTTTTTCAATAGTGATAATAATGATCATCTGGCATTATCAACGCCTATTTGATAAAAATTATATGAGATGAGACTTAATAAAATCGTGTTTTTGCTACTTTTTGCTGCGTTTCGTCTTTGAATCGTCAAAAAACGGTGGGTGGCCTCCTTAAAAGTGCCATAACTTTTATTGTGTTTGAAATATTTTGCTAAAATCTGGCCATCATGTGTAGATATGAATTGTCTTTAAGCCCGTAAAATTTCATTTCGAAATTCTTACTTACGACCAAGATATTGGCCAGAATAATTAAATTGGTTTTTTGTTACTTTTTGTTGCGTCGCGTTTTTGAATCGTCAAAAAACGATGGGTGGCCTCACTAAAGTGATATAACTTTTGTTCTGTTTCACATATGGCGATGAAATTTAGCTATTGTACGTAGATATGAATTACCTTCAAGCCCGTAGAACTGGATTTGAAAATTCCTATTTTTGGCCAAGATATTTATAAAAAGCCGTAGGGGATTACTTTTTTTGGCCCACCCTGTACATACATACATACATACATACATACATACATACATACATACATACATACATACATGCATGCATGCATGCATGCATGCATGCATGCATGCATGCATGCATACATACATACATACATACATACATACATACATACATACATACATACATACATACATACATACATACATACATACATACATACACACATACACACATACATTTACATGCATACGTACTTACAAAAGTCTTACATGCATACATTTACATGCATACGTACTTACAAAAGTCTTACATGCATACATACAACACATACAATAAACGCGCGCATGCGTGCATAAGGTCTCGAGGCAGGTTTTTCATTGTAAGGTCGTATCAATATTTCAATAAACATCTTTCGGATTATATGGCGCCATTAGAAGAGAGCGAGTGCTGCCTCCTGCGTAATAGTCTCTGGTCTGTTGCTGTAGTCTCGCACTTGCAACGTGCAGCTCGTTTATCGGTGTAAGGCCAATTATTGCGTGAGAGGTGCTCAGATAAAGTTCTCTTCGTGATAAGTTATCCCGCCTGACGCACGCGATGTCGAGAGGCGTAGAAGAAGGGGTACGTAACTTTTTAACAGCCGAGAGGGCTAGAGGGAGTTAGGTAGGCAGAGAGGGAGACAGGGAGAGACACAGGGAAGCGCATGGAAAGGTACGCGGAGTCAAGTAGGGAAAGGGAAGGGGACGGAAGTGGGAGGGAAGGTCGATCGGTCAAATGAAAGTGCGGATATGGTAGAAGAGGAGGAGAAGGATAATAAGGAGAAGGAGGAGGAAATGGAGTTGGATCGGGAGGAAGATGAGGAGGAAGAGGTCAATTTCCTCTCCCACCTCTTAGAGGTGGGAGAGGAAATTGAGAAGTTGAAAGTTGAGTTGGAGGAGGAAGAAGTGGAGGAGGAGGAAGTGGAGGAGGAGGAAGTGGAGGAGGAGGAGGAAGTGGAGGAGGAGGAAGTGGAGGAGGAGAAAGTGGAGGAGGAGGAAGTGGAGGAGCAGGATGTGGAGGAGGAGGAAGTGGAGGAGGAGGAAGTGGAAGAGGAGGAAGTGGAGGAGGAGGAAGTGGAGGAGGAGGAGGAAGTGGGGAAGGAGGAGGAGGAAGTGGGGAGGAGGAAGGGGAGGAGGAGGTGGAAGTGGGGGAGGAGGAGGAAGTGGGGGAGGAGGAAGTGGAGGGGAAGAAGAGGATAGGATCGAGGAGGAGGAGCAGGAGCAGGAGGAAGAAGGAGGAGGAGGAAGTGGAGGTAAAAAAACAAGTCAAGTTCGTTAATAGGATGGAAGGATATAGATGGAGGGTTGGAGGTGGAAGTGGCTTCCGACTGAGAGAAGGAAGGGAATGGAGATCGAATGGATGCATGGAGATATTTTTTACCAGTTCCGATTAAGAAAGATAGAGACGGTGTCAGGCAGACAAACACACACACACACACACACACACACACACTCTATACACATACACATTCACACGCGCAAAGACATACACGAACATTCCGTGTGTCAGTGGAGGAAGTGGAGTGAATGAATGAGCTAAACTGACAGACAAAAGAAAGTAGGCTATATGCAAAATATGTCTGTGTCTGTCTGTCTGTGTGTCTCTGTGTATGTCTGTGTGTCTGTGTGTGTATGCATGTGTGTGTGTATGTATGTGTGTATGCATGTGTGTATGTATTTATGTTACATGTGTAACAGACAGACGGACGGACAAATAAAAAGACAGACATGGAGACATGCATAGGTGCATCAGTGTTGTAAGGTATCGCAGTATAGTAATTATAATAATAATATATACATAATATATATTCCGTGATAGAGAAAAACAGAGATAATATTATTATTACATATACAACATTACATATGCATACATGTATGTGTATATATATATATGTATCCATACATGCACATGCCTATGCATATAGGCTACACGAGTACGAATGTGAGGTATCACGTAACTATTGACACACTATACAAAGTATACAAGTGATAATGTGTAACGGTATGCAGAATATTTCTAAAGCGATCAGCCATCACTCGCTTAGTCAATCCTTCGTCCTAACAGCTGACTATAATTTGCGGAGTCATGGAATGTAGCAACACAAAGTGTCTTGGGCATGACTGAGACATTTCAGTGACCCATAGCTGTAGCTTATGAGCTCCAAATGTGAACCATTGGATTATACTGGCAGGGGATTTATACATGGCCTTATCTTGCATACATGTATGATATGATGGTGTATATATTTTATTATAAGCTTACATAATTGCGTTCTTTACAATTACATACGAATGATTATGGCACTATACACTACAGACTACAGTATATTCAAAATGTGCATGTAGGCTTACATAGTACAGCCAGTTCCAGTAGACATGTACTGAGCATTGGCTTATAAAGGCCTACACTATATAATGTTTAATATATGTTGCATATATAATTATATGCATACTATATATGCATAGACCTATACATAGCGCATGTATATATGCATACATATTATTACATATTATATTGCACGGGCCCTCGAATAATTATATCTATGCTGGCACTGTGTGGCACAGCATATAAATATATTGATAGTACAGTATTATACAAGGAGGTCCGTGGAGCATAAAGATGTAGGCCTATAATATTTCCCTGCGTTCCTCCTCTAATGGCCGCCAATCATCTCGTCTTTGCCTCGGGCGTTCGTCCGTCCGTCCGTTCGTTAGTCGTCTTATCGTAGTCGCTTTCACTTCTGGCGGGATCGCCCGCGCCAACAGGTGGTCCCTTCTCTGGCGCTCAGGACGATCAGGAAGCAGGCTTCTGCGTTGCCATTAGCAACCGCGCCGCTGCGTGTCGGCGGGGAGCGCTGCCGTGGGAACTCGCCGAGAGAGAAATAATATTCTAGGCACTTATTCTTAAAATAATTATGCATTAGTCAAGCTCCGCCACTGGTTGTTCTCTGCCAGTGCCAGTCCCAAGTCTCGATAAAGGAGGAGGGCGACACTAATCATCTTTGATATGGCAGTGTCGCAGGGCTGTTTTTAAGGAATTTTTAGAACTGCACAACTCCTTTCTTTTCCCATCATCCATGCTAAATTACTTCCAATCGGAGGACAATGACCTTATTTGCTAGTTTTAACTGTACAGAAGTGCTTCTACAAATGCACAATTCCATTTAGAACTGCACATTTTGTGTACAACTGCACGTTAAAAAGCCCTGCAGTGTCGTTAAACATGTATACAAGTGTATTAGTCTATAATATTGCAAAGCTGCCACTTGTTATATGATGATGATGATGATGATGACGACGACGATAATGGTGATGATGGTGCTGCTGCTGTAGTTGATGATGATGATGGTGATGAGAAGGGTGGTGGTGGTGGTGGTGGTGGTGGTGGTGATGATGATGATGATGATGATGATGATGATGATGATGATGATGATGATGATGACGATGTTGACGACGAAGACGACGACGACGACGACGACGGTGAAGTTGATGATAATGGGTATGGTATGATGATGAATGGTGATTGTGATTATGATGTTGAAGGCAATGATGAATACAAGGACAATAGAGTCGGTTTATGTCTCATGCAGTTGCGCAACTTTTACGGATCTGCTGCTGATGTGTGAGCAACATCAGCATTGTATGCATGAGTATGTGAGTGACATCAGCATTGTATGAGTATGTGAGCAACATTAGCATTGTATGAGTATGTGAGCAACATTAGCATTGTATGAGTATGTGAGCAACATGAGCATTGTATGAGTATGCGAGCAACATGAGCATTGTATGAGTATGCGAGCAACATGAGCATTGTATGAGTATGCGAGCAACATGAGCATTGTATGCGCATATGCAACTGATGTAGACACCCCAAACTTGGTGAGCGTTCACTGGCTTTGGTTACTTTGTGAGACTCATCATAGACCTATATGGTCAAAGATGCTGGCAACGATAGCGACAATGACGACGATAAGGATGATGCTAATGACGACGACGATAATGATGATGACGACGACGATGATGATAGTGATGACAACGATAATGATGACGACGACGACGATAATGATGATGATGACGACAACAACAACAGTGAGTACACAGACAACGACGACGACGGTTGTTTTGCAGGAATCGATGTGACGGCGAATCAATTCGACGAGGAGCCAACGGAGAGGGAAACATTCCAACTGGAGTTCGAATCGGATTCTTCTGGATGTCGCATTCGATCGTGGGACAACAAGTACTGGATCATCGAACCATCAGCCGGAATCAAATCAACCGGATCAGATCCGTAAGTATGCCCTCGTAGTACACACTTGTAGTACACATTGTCTCCTTGCTTAGCGAGCAAGGACTGCTTGGGCCAAAACTCGAGCTTTGCCATCATTGGTGATGCCCTTTGGAATCGGCTCTGTATACATTGATATACGTTCTGCGTCAATAATTCTAACCGCTAGGCCCTACCTTAATCGCATCTTATCTCTTCTCTGGGCCTATCGCACTGGGAGCGCCTCTGAGTAGTGCGCAATGTGAGAGGCGCTCTGCAAATGTGTGGATATAATACAGTACAATTATACACACGAATCGTACAGCGCTTTATGGAGTTTCTGAATGGCACTGTGTCAATCCTCACATACATGTACATATGTATAGATAAAAACAATCATATATGAAAAGAATGTATTGTATCACGTAGAACGTTGTGTTTCAACTCCTTTACGCTGTTGCGTAAATGTAGGCCTACCAAATGAGCGCTTTGCTATATATATATATATATATATATATATATATATATATATATATATATATATATATATATATATAGGCCTATAATTATGTTGACACAGGCGCACAGGTAAACAGACGAAAACAGACAGACACCATGAAGCGGGCAGACAATGAATTGATATATATATATATATATACATGTAGGATTTTTTGATGGGTGGATGAATGGCAGTCTGGCAGTGTGGTCGGATTGTCGAATACATTATTTTGCGAATGGATGGACGAATGGACGAATGAATGCATGGATGAAAGTATGGATATTGCATATCTTAATGAATGCAAAATGCTAGCAGATGGTCTGGACCATTTATGTCTTCAGCTGCAGTGCATTTATAAAAATCAAATACAACGACCCACGATATATATATATACATATATACATACATATATATATTATTATGGGTATGAGTCGACTGTATATATATATATATATATATATATATATATATATATATATACAGTGGACTAGTACCCATAATAATGACGAACATCACACACACACACACACACACACACACACACACACACACACACACACACACACACACACACACACACACACACACACACACACACACACACACACACACACACACACACACACACACACACACACACACACACACACACACACACACACACACACACGCTCACACACACACACACACACACACACACACACACACACACACACACACACACACCTATACAAATATCATCGCAGCTACTCGACTCTCTGCTTTCCCCAAATACCAACGAAATGAACCCAACACGTACGGTCTGCATTCCAGTAACGCCACTTCTACCTCTCTTCCCATCCTTTACCAACTGGAAAACGCATCTAGGCCTATTTGCTTACTTACTGGAAATCCATTAGCACCATCTAGTCTCAGCTGAATTCGGTTGTTCACAGCTGCTCTACATGTATATAACGGCGTGGCGCTTAACTAGGCCCCTCAGACTTCCTCGCATATACAATACATTATAGTATTATGTATAGTATATGTATACCACTTCGTCATTCTACAGTCTACACAGACTTCCTCGCATATACATTATAGTATTATGTATTATGCATAGTATATACCACTTCGTCATTCTACGCAGCGAATCATAAACTTGCGAAGGACACATTTCTGTTCACACTCACCAAAGCAAATACGTTGAACACACAAACGAGCAGAATGTTTACACGCTGTTGTTTAGCGAGTTCTTAAGCTATGCATGTGCACGGGCGTTGTATATACGAATTGTATGCAAGTATACGCGTATATAGACCTAGTATGCATGTTGTAGGCTATATACACAATCTACGCAAAGGCTATATGCCATATGGCTATCGTCATGAAATGATGAGAGGAGGGGGAAAAGTAGAAAAAGGAGGAAGAGAAAGAGAAGAGAGGCGAAGGAAAAGGAGGAGGAGATGATGATATTCAATATGATTATATTGTACATATATTTAACATAGACAGACCATCAATGAATAAATTGGAACATACTCGCATATGAGTAATGCGCTATATAAATTGAAGCAATTTTTAAAGTAATGGGCAATTCCCATGTGGTATATGCATGGGTCTATTTATGCACGTGTGTCTGCGCGAGCACTGTGTGTGTGTATGTGTGATTGGGTGCACGGGTGGGTGGATTCTGGTGGTTTCAAAGGTTGGTGGATGCGCATAATGTGCGCTTAAAAAGTTCTTTTGTTTCGGGCCTATTCTTTATTATCACACAGATAACGTTGGCATCTTGCGATGAAATCGCTTTATAAATTCCTACAATCAGCCTCTAAGCGAATGAAGCAATGCGAGCTTTAACATCGTTCGTTGATCTCACCGTTTTTACGTAACCCTACGTATTATGCGTCTATAGGCTCCTCCTACAACTGGCACGCCCCAGTTTCGCGTCAAGTACAGACAGTTCCGCACTTGTTTAGGCATGCACCGCTGTTAGACCTGTTTAGGCAAGTTAGTCCTAGAATTTAGGCCACCGTAAATCAAGGGACTCGTGTAGTTGTGTGCTGCGGTGAGGGAACGCAGCACCGAATTCCTCACCGCTGTGTACATTGCGTGTGGGTTTGTTTTTTATGGCTTGTTGTCTAATTCCAACGCGTTCTCAGATCATTGCTCACTGCTTCTCCTGTATTTCCGCGCTAATAGACCGAAATGACTTTGTTTTGATTGAAGTCAGGTAGAGGTAAAAATCGTCCGTATGCAAAGGTTAAGGGCTGGTTGGAGAAGAAAAATACGGAAAGGGGAAAGACGTGTCTGTTCTGATTTTTTATGGGTTTCTTTTTCTCCTTTCCATTTTCTTTTGCTTAACTGGTCCGTATGTCCTATTCTACCATACCATACCATAACCTAGCCTACCATACCCTATATGCAGGGCTGTTTTAAAGGAATTTTTAGAACTGCACAACTCCTTCTTTGCTTTCCCATCATCCGTGGTAAATTAGACCTACCTCCAATCGGCGGACAATGACCTCTTTTGCTAGTTTTAACTGTACAGAAGTGCTTCTACAACTGAGCATTTTGTGTACAACTGCATATTAAAAAAGCCCTGATGTGGGGGTAAAATGGACAGAATGATATGTGACCTGAGGTTCCTTGGTATTATAAACTTGCTTACCAACTTTGGCATAGGATATAGTTATGGCCTACACGGTGACAGGACGACAGCTAAAGTCGAGAATATATCCAGAAAGACACAACAGCGGCGACACAGAAAAGACAATTAATTGAAAAAATAACTGTTAATTTATTATAAAGTCCACTGATCGAGTGAGGATGTTTCAACTCCCACACTGTGTTGATTGATTCTATTTGCAACAAGTCTAGCTGTTTAAGTCTCGTAACGAAGAGTCTTTCTGCCTCGTTGTCGATTGATCGAGTTGAGGATGTCTTTCGAATCACTTGAGGCTGTGTTTCGACGGTCAATCCACTGCGATCTGGCTCATCCATCGTCCACCACTTCCTTCCAATCAATCCAACCTTCATTCCCCCCTTCTCATTCTTCGGCTCAACAACGCACAACACATAAATAAAATAATAAATTTAAAATTAATAATAGTTGGCTTGCGGGATATTGGGCTGATCCGCGCCAGGGGCCCTCCTGCCTTTGCGAGGAGCTTACGGGGTTTTACACCACGCCAGAGGCCCGGCAGGTACTAATACAAATAAACTACAAACACACAACAACAACAACAACAACAACACAGAGCCACACAACCGTCACTCATCGCATTCCCCCTCATGCCATTCCCCTCATGCCCCCTCATGCAGCAATGCAGCGGTTCCTGAAGCAACATAGAAATACACGTTATGATATAGGTATAAAACTATTTAGTAACATTCAATTGCAGTATCGGGGACTCAAGTGTCGGCTAAGGCCAGGCTAGGTGTCGTAATTGTTGACAGGGTCAGGTTAGGCGTCGTGAGGGCCGGTTAAGGTTAGGATTAGTGTTAGGATTACAGTTATTAGATAGGCTACTGTTCAAAGATGCTGCATTTGCTGGTCTCTGAAACTGTAATTAGGCCTAAGCCATAAATAATTAATATTCAATATCCTGCTGGCGTGCCTCGTTTGTTGGCTAATTGATCCAACTCAATCTAAAAAAGTTGTAAGCCTCGTAAGGCCATAATTTTGAGACCAATCAATCCATAAATGAAGCATGATATTCTGAATCACTTACATTTGTGTCTTCGTTCTTCCACTTCAAACAACTTCACAATCGGCATTCATTCGTCTTCGATTATTTTTCGTATTGCTTCAGAGTAGTTTCTAAATTTAAATAAAATATATTAAAATAAGCAACGCCTGCAGATTGTCACAAAACATCCACCATTATTCTGCGGAATCTAGTAAGCCATTAATAGTAAAATACCTCATAATCCACTTCATTCTTTTTTACATAAAAATGACGTAGGCATACAATGGTTCGAAATAGTTATGATGTCAAATTGAACTTCTATGAAATTACACAACTTTGCTATCTGCGCTCTTTAGACTTTTAACAGAAGATTTAGAGACAGACACGTAGAAGTGAAAAGATACCGGATAAGTATTATTATAATAGGCCTATGTCTGCATTTGGCTGTCGTCCTAGCTTAGGTCTATTATATACATGCATCGACTATCTGCTTATGTTCTGTTTCCGCTTGTCCTCAACTCGTCCCTCTACAGTCTGACCGTCGGCCATTTTGTTGCTATAGTAACGCTTTTTAAACTTACTTGTTGATTATCTTCGGTCTTTGAAATGACGGTGATGATATTTCTGTCGTATACGATATTCGAATAATTTCTTTTTCACTTCGTTGATCGTCTGCCGATCAGTTCAGCAACTGTTGTTCGTCATTTTCTCTCTCATCTTCATCGTCTTTCGTCGCCTTTTGTCGTCTTTTGTGTCATTTTCGTTGACAAAATAATTTCGTCGTCCTCTTCGTCTACTTCAGCGCAGCCATCGGCTGAATCGAATGAACAAATTAAAATTGCGTCATTTTGCGATGATGTCATATCCGGGGATTATGACATCAAGCGACTTATAATGTGAAAGAGACAATCGCAGCGGGTGTATTAAGTACCGGAGTAAACCCGACAACTTTGATGTCGCTATTCTGCTTGTAGGCCTATCTAAATAGCGCATTACATCATATTGCAATACAAGAAATTTAATTTCAACGTGGACTAGGCCTATACTAAGAGCACAATAATTCATCCTCGGACTGAAGACACGATTCGTAAATTTTTGGTTCACCTTTGATATGAACTTTCCCGATTGAATTATGTCTAGGTTACTGGTATACGCTACTTAGCCTCAGGGCTGGTTTTAAGGAATTTTTAGACCTGCACAACCTTTCTTTCTCTTCCCATCCTCCACGGCAAATTACTTTCAGTTGGCGGACAATTACCTTTTTCACTAGATTTAACTGCACAGAAATGCTCATACTTGCCATACGCTATTCAGAATTACCACAAACGAAAGTGCGAGAAATTGCCTGCAGGTAATCACCATCAGCTCTCGGGTCCTACTCTTGGTTTTTTTTGTAGTGCCGTAGATATCTGGAGTTTAGGATTACACAGTGTAAGAATCGTAGAAAAATAACTAGGGGGTGGGGCGGTGGACTATGATCCACATGGAATTGGGGCGTGAAAAGCAGACTTTACTATGGGACTCTAAGAAATACTATGGTGGGCAGTTGAAACCCCCAACCCCCGGCAATTCTCACCTTGGGGTAACAATTACCATACCTTACAATTACTTTCCGTACCTTATATATTTACATTACCAAACTGTAACCTACTATACATTTACAAAAATTATACTATACCCATCTTACATTTAGCATGCCTTATTTACTTATTTATTGTATTTCCTAAAGCGCCCCTTCAAGCTCTCTTCTCTCAGAGGTGCTCCCGACTACAGCGCGGACAATGCATCGGAGTTTCACGCCGAAGCACACGAGCAATTATGAGTGTATAGGATTTGCTCAAGGTCCCTACGTGGCGGCTTGAGGTGGATTCGAACCTGGAACACTCCAGCTCCAAGGCACCGAACCCACCACTACTGGCACTACACCACCGCGTCCTTATATTTATCATACAATACATTTAACATACCCTATCTTACATTAACCATACCTTGCATTAACCAATAACCATACGTCCACACCTTACATTAACATTACCTTGCATTTACCATACGTCCTTACCTTACATTAACCATACCTTGCATTTAACATACGTCCTTACCTTACATTAACCATACCTTACATTTACCATCTTGACCTATATGCCTTAACTGTAACTACATTGTCCATAGCGATGAAAAGGTTTCTGACTTTGTCTCCTGTAGTTCCGAAGCTGGTCTCTTCAAGGTCGACTGGCATCTGAATGGCGTCATCAGCCTCGCTGCCAGCAACGGACGTTACGTCACGACACGCCTGAACGGTTCACTGCACGCCGGAAGTGAGAGGGTGGTCGAAAAGGAGTTGTTCCGGGCGACCATCGTCAACCGACCTCAGCTCGTCCTTAAGTGCGAGCATGGCTTCGTCGGATGTCACTTGTCGAACTGGTCTCGATACGAATGCCATCGAACGACATACGATGAAATACATGTCGAGTACGACCTCGAACAGCCAGGAGTCTACTTCCTCAAAGGTATGCACGGCAACTATATGGTATTATACGTTTTATATGATTATATGGCAATCTCAGAGGCGGATCCAGGGGGGAAATCAGAGATGGTTCAAAGATGCGTTGCTATAAATCTGATGGGTGCAAATGGAAAGGCTTGTGCGGTATTGAAAAGGTCATTGCCTCCTCATTGGCACAGGGAGCGGAGGGAGGCGAAAAGAATGGTGCTTTTAAGCTAATAATTGCCATAGTGGTACAGAGTGAGGCATGTGGAACGGTACGTACGTGTAGGTCATTGCCTCGTCCGTGGCACTGGGAGCGGAGGGAGGCAGATGGAATGGCGTGTGTGGCATTTGAAGGGTCAACAGTTCACAGAGCTCTGGATGGAGGAGGAACGGATGCGCAGACAAATTGGTGCTGAGGCTGATAGGCAGGAAAGAACCGAAACAAGAATGATGCCTGAGAGAAGCAGAAAAAACCAGAGAATTCTTAGACAGAGAGACAAACACGTATACGAACATGTAGACAGGCGGTGAAGAGACAGAGATCGACAGCCAGTTAGACAAGAGGTACGAAGACTAGGCCTATATAATGCAGACAGAAAGATAAAAAGAAGAACGTGCATATATATATATTTATATATATATATATACATACACGGAAGCTCAGGCTTTCGGACAGAGACAGTTGGGGCAACATAATTTTTATAGGCCATACAATCAAAGGGAAGCAGACAAATGAGCGAAGAAACACATGTGCACAGGTGGACAAGAACGAGGACAGAAAACACGTACCGACATTTCGTTAAGAGAGACAGAGTCACAGAGAGACAAGTGAGACAGACAGACAGACAGACAGACAGACAGACAGACAAGCAGACAGACAGGCAGACAAGCAGACAGATAGACAGACAGTTGAAAACGAGTCAATATTATACGTACAAGATTGTCTCGAGACCAACGCTGGTAGGCTTGTATAATGTACAATAGCGGTGCGCAACCTGCGGCCGTACGGCCGCATGCGGCCGTGAGAGGAAGAATTGGCGGCCGTGGCCGCGTGGTCAAATTATTACATACTGGCGGCCGTGTGTCGATTAATTCATAAATATTTTTATTCCCATGTTTTGAAACTAAGGTTATGTGAAGTAATTAGCTACATGTGTCTCTGTTTGAGTGTATGTAGGAATTAGCCCGTGCTCTCTCTAGAAGCAAATACTCATGCACAGAAGAATGCCACACGTTGTCCGTCGCATGTGCATAATATACCTTAGACTCCGACCTCTATCAGCTGCACATGCATCGTCCCCGATGCAGCTCAAAGAGGCCGGCAGAGTAATACTATCCCATCTCCAGCCCTCGACAGTCAATCAATTCATACAATATCGTACCAATATTCCTCCTCTAGTCCGTGGAAAGATCGTGACAGTCAGCTGGCCGGCAAAGCGCCCATTGCCCAAAGAAAATGACACCACTGATAATCTTCAGGTATATTAAGTTACCCTGCACAAATGTATCTGTGTCGGGCAGTATGCGGAACAGGTGGCGTATTAAGCCGGGGTTCAGTCCCTGATCATGCGGTTGTCTGACTGGTGTGCATGAATAGATCACCCACTCACTGCGAGTTTAGAAGAGGAACCAATACGGTACGTAATTTTTCTGTATTCTATGTACTCGATTATGATATCTCAGAAAAGAAAGCGAACTTTGGGAGAGGAGAAGAGGAGCTTCAATGAGAAATGGGAAATCGATTTTTTTCGTAGTGGAGACAGCTAATAAGAAACAATCAATGAAATGCCTCATCTGCGGTAAAGTAGTGAAAACTCTAAAAGCGGACAACGCAAAATAGCATTTTCGCCGTCATGAATCTCATCCCTATGCTAAAATTAATTAGAAGTTGACTCGAAGGTTTGTGTGGAGAACTTGAAGAGCGATTGTCGACAGCAGACATCGGTCATGGCCACCTTTGCGAAAGCTACGAATGTGCGCAGAGTGCGTATAACAGAGTGGCATATTGTCTTGGCACTGCTGTAAAGCCCTATTCAGGTGCACGGTGAACTCGTGACCTTGGATGCAGTTAAGTAAGTAAGTAAGTAAGTAAGTAGCCTTTATTTGCATATGTCAAGCGCACATGCATTACATTGTATAACAAAAACGAATACGTATACATATATCTAACTACGATAGAGAACAGCAATTAAAATCATGTTAGCTTGTATCTAAATATAATTATAAATGCATCTGTTAATGAAACTGTTTTTAAACAAATTTGTTTTAACGAGAGGCAACAGGTGCATTCAATGCCATTCATGCTGGAAAAGAGACTGATTATGCAGCAATTTCTCTCTCACGCGACTCTGTACATTGTACAACGCCGTCAAAGTGACATCTTAAAACGGTACCATTAAAAAACTAAAAAACTCAAAGCGAAATTATTGTAGGCCTAAGTATATTTTAAAATTTAAAGCCTTTGACCACTCTTATCAGCACTGAAAATGTACAACAATTTTGTTTATGTAACAGCCTAAAATGCACTGTGGAAATTAAAAAATTGAACCCTTGCCCTCTCGGCGTTACGCGCCTCGACGATCGTTCGCCGGACGCTCCTTTGTCCCTGCCCAGAAAACTCGATTTTCCCCCCACCCCCGGAGGAGGGGGACTAGGATTATACACTGGCGGCCGTGGTGCAAATGTACGCCTCTGATGCGGCCGACAATGACGAAAAGGTTGCGCACCCCTGATGTACAATATGCTACACAACAATTATATACCAGGTAGTTTTATATTCTTCATAAATTTAATTTATTTTACCTGTTTTCCCGTGTTATATGGAATTTCAATCAAATTAAAACAAAAAATTAACAGCATTGCATCATTTATTTAAAAAAAATATTTGTCCATTTCTTGTATTTAGCCAGGGACTGCATGGACGCCAACAAGATTAGCAATTATTTATTTGATAAATTAATGCCATCATTGGTTTCTGCTTTCTTTGATTTGATAATTAGGCCTATACGAGTGCCTATCAAGCTGCTTATTATGGGTCATTGCATAATTACGTAACGCTCGAGGGTGGGTGGGTGGGGTCACTGAAAGCGTTACGGAACGTTACGGGGGTGGGTGGGTGGGGGGAGCTGAACGTTACGTAACGCCTTGAAAAAAATTATTAATGAATATTAAATTACCATGGAATGACACTTTAGACAAATATGCATGATGTCATCGATGTTTAAACTTTATGGCATTGATAACGTAACCGAAGTAGGTCTACATGTATATTATCTGAAGAAGATAGGCAGCAGACGCCAGTTACATGCCAGGTCAGCATATCTGTGCTTCCGTTTGTGCAAACCGAAAACCGCTGTTCGAATTGTTTGGATCTGGGATAGTTTTACACCAACGGAACAATTAACGTGTTAGGCCTCTTTCTCCTTTGATTCCTGACATCGAAGATTTGAACCATTTTGAAGCATATTTTGCTTAGTGGACACGAATCTCAAACATTTCAAATTCATGCTCAACAGAACTCGTCAATATTATTTTCTATTAACAATTATCGAAGTGTCCAGACTAAGCAAATAATTAGTTCATCTTAATTTTGATTAATTAGCCTAGTAATGAGCAATTTAGTCCGTGAAACCTTTCAGTAGTGTTTAGAATGTTATTCTTAAGGTTGGGCCTAGGCCTAAAATTGAAGAAAATTGCAGTTCAGGCAAACATTATGTAGGCCCTATATTTGATTGCTTTTAAGCTATATAGTCTACTGTCAAATGATGTTTCACTTACTATATTAAATTCGCTATGAAAATATTATTTATAAATGCGAATTCGCATATAGGATCTGGTAGGCCTAAATCTTAACTGATTTTTCATTTTCGTAACAATCGTTACGTAACGCTGGGGAGGGTGGGTGGGTCAAGGGCAACGTTACGAAGCGTTACAGGGTGGGTGGGTCGAAAACGGTCATTTTCGGCGTTACGTAATTATGCAATGACCCCTATACATAGGTATAAGGTCGAAAATTTTGGGCATTGTCAAAGCACACAAGTAGTACAATCGCATGCTAAGGTATAATGCCGCTGATATGTCGCACAAAGCAGATGACGACTCGTGAGATATGCTGTCTATCCATGATTCACCTTGTCACCATGCATGGAACCCTATAGCGACCGCCATGGTCAACCTTTTCCACGAGTTACGATCTCCAGCCGCGTCCATCAGTTCCTCCAAGTTCATCCTTAATTGTTACCTCATGTATTTCCTCCATCCACCTCTCGGGCGTCCTCTCCTCCTTCCTCCCTCTGATTAGATTAGATTAGATTAGATTAGATTAGATTAGATGATATTGGATTAGTAGGCCACGCTTAGGAGCATAATTATAGCCAGGAAAACACTTGGGTTTCGCATTTCGTGAGGTTGCTAGTAAACATGGTAGGCCTATAACAAAATGCACAGAATTAGTTTTTAAAAGTCTGAGATTATTTATTGGGGTGAGGTGGGGTGACATGTAGACCATTAAATACGCCCATGGCCTCGCTGATTAGATCTATACAAGTTACAATGTGGGTATAGTGTCAGGTGATTTATGCGTAAATTATGCCTGTGTGAGAGGTTCTATAGGTTCAGTGCAATTTGCTGCTTTGTGATGCAGGGATATCCGTGGAGTCCTTTTGCTGTGCTGTAATACAAGGGATAGTCACATATTATACATGTATAATTTTACACACACTCATATAATATTATATATATATATATATATATATATATATATATATATATTGTCGACCCACAGCCTCAGGTGGAGAAATTGAGGCAAGGGAGATAGTCTGATAGAAACCAGAAAATGGCCGAGATATCGCAACGGAAATGGGGGCTCGACGGTCGAGACTGCTGGGTTCTTGTAGGGCGAGACAGATAAAGGCTGGATGAATAATATACGAGGCTCGGCTGGTCAAGAGATATGGGCCTGTCATGCGCAATAGAACGCTCTCTCTCTCCTTCACCTCTCTCTTATCTCTATCTGTCTGTCTGTCAGTTTATGCCTGTTTGTTTGTATATTTACACTTAGCTGTCTCAAGCAGTTTGTATACATAAGTCTGCGTGCTTCTTTGGATGTTTGTGTCGCCACATCGCCTCTCTCAGAGTGTGTATAATTATGTCTGTCTGTCTTGTGGCCTTGCTGTCGGCTTTACTATAAGCATATATGCGGAGTGGTCGGTTGGTCTGTGGCTCGGCTTGTAAGGCGAGGTGATGGGATTCGATCCTTGAGCAAGGCGCCCTTCGCCTCGCACAACTGCTTCTCGTCTCTGCTTCAAAATTGCTTAATATGCCTAACTCGGCAGTAAAAGTAAATGCAATGTAACAACGTTTGTTGCTATTGCTGCTGTGAATATTTTCTGTTTTGACATCTGGAGCTGGGAAGAGATGCGCGAGTTAAAAAATTTAGTCTTATTTTCGGTGTTCTCGATTATCTTTACCTTATTATAATCTTGTTTTAAGTTACCTTGACGTAGGCCTAGGCTTAGTTTATTTTGCTTTCGGTTACCTTGCCTTGAGTTACCCTGCTTCAGGTTACCTTCCTCTGGGAGTTAGACCTATATACCTTGATTTAGGACATTGCCTAATTTACCGTCATTGCCTTTATGTAATCTTTCAACTGTGCAGTCTTGTGCAATGCATGATTAAGCAACTGGCACGAAGAGAGAAAATAAAACAAAAGTCTCAAAGTCTTATAGGCTAGCCTACATTACATTTCTTACTGCCATTAGGCCTATATATTTCGTAGTTACATTGCGCTTCTGCTTCTGTCGGTCTATAGATAGATATATCTAGGTTGGAAACGTCAGCTGTAGGTCTGTGATATATTTATTTATTTCTCGCATTTGCTTTATAGCGCCCCTTCAAGCTCGCTACTCTGAGGCGCTCCCGACTACAGCGCGGACACTGTATCGGAGTTTCATGCCAAAGTGCACGAGCAATTGCGAGTGAGGGACTTGCCTCTACGTGGCGGCTTGAGGTGGATTCAGACCTGGAACCATATCCGACTCCGAGGCATCGAATCGACCACTACACCACCGCACCCGCCTCTTTGGGTGGTTAAACTTATGGTTTTTAGCCAGCGGAGTGATTTGAGGATGGGAGTGATATTGTGCAGTTAGGCCTATTCAAAAACTGATTTACATATTACGTTAGGCCTACACTATGCTTCATCTTCTAATTGGACCAAACTGCATGTCCTTCATTTATGACTTACATTAGCCTACATTACATCATTTACATGGCATTTCTGAGTTACAGTAAATGCTACGTACACAACCTAATTATAGGCCGGTGTTGCGTGACAGAGTCTCCCCCCTAAAAGTCTCCCCTCGGAGACTCTATTTCGAAACAGATTCTCCCCCCGGAGGGTCTGTTCCAGAATAAATTCGCCCCCGGAGACTATATTCTGAAATAAAGTCTCCGGGGGGAGAGAATATTTCCTCCGCCTACGAAACAAAGTCTCCCCCGCTTAGCGTGAAATCATCTACAGTCGCATAAAAGTTATAGATGAGCAAGTTTAACGGTTAGTTTATGTTGCTAAATTATTTAACACGAACATAGGCCCTATTGATACTTTTACACCAGAAAAATGTTTTCCAATGCTGATTTTCAGCCAGAGGGAGACTCTGTTTCGGGAGGAGACTTTGTATCGGGGGGAGACTTTATTTCGTGACACCGGCAACACATTTTTGAGTCAGCCTGCATTACCTTTCTGAATTACATTAGGCCTACACGACTTCATTACGTTGTAGGACACAACGGGAAGTACTTGTCAGTGGACTCTGACGGTTACTTGAAGGCTGATCAGACGGAAGATCCACTTCCGTTCCTGCTGGAACTGCGAGGTCGATCGCAGTTGGCCATTCGAACATCGAGCGGACAATACGTCGTCGGAGAACAGAATGGAACAATGACCGCGAAACTAAACGATCCACACAAAGCCACGTTGTGGGAATTCTAAGGTAAGGTGAGGTAAACTAGAGTAAGGCATAATTAAAGGCACGGTAGGCTATACATGTACGGGCAGAGGCGGAGACAGGTCACAGTGGACGGTCCCCTAAATTTTGAGGTGGGAGACGGAGCTGCTTAATTATATCCCCCAAGAATTTTACAAAGATTTCATAAATAATTATCATAAATTATTGTGAGCATTGTAGTCTAAATTTTAAAGTCTTACACCACGTCTATCAGCACAAAAAATTAGCAATTTTTTAAGCCTACAGCTTAACGATAGGCCTACAATTGCAGAGTGGAAAGTTTAAAAAATATCAGAGAGCCATGGACATTTATTGAATCTTAAACCACGTCTCTTAGCAATGAAATAAAGAGCAATTCATCTAAGATGACAGCTTCAAATGCTGAAATGAAAAATTAAACTTTGAAGAGGGCAGTAACAATTTCTTCCCCAAGTCCCTAAGCAATCTTCCTTTGATCGCTCAATCCTCCCCCAAATCCAGGATCAAGTCTCAGCCTATAGATATATGGACCGGTGTATGGTATTCTAACTGGTTAATTGTGGGGTACGAGATAAAATGGCCGAGCACCCTTTAACTTGTCTGACCTTGCCCTACAGTCTTCATGAACACCGATCCAGTGGCGTCTAACCCCCCCACTTGGAGTGGGAGGACAAACCCCCCCATTTTCGCCGACTTAAAACAATTGATGGGAATCTGTTCATATGTTACGTATACGCACAGTGTTTAACCTAGTCCCCCTCCTCTGGGGGGGACGAATTGAGGTTTCTGGGCGGGGGAAGACAATTGAGCATCAGAAGGACGCTCGTGATGCGCGTTGCACTGTGAGGGGCAGGGGTATGGGGAGGGGATGCGCCCCTCCCCATCAGAAACTTTTTGAATTTGCACATTGCAATGGCAGCATTTTAAGGTGTCGTCTTAACAAAATAGCTGTTCTTTTTCAGTGGCCCATTAGAAACTTTTTGAATTTCCACAATGCAATGGCAGCATTTTAAGGTGTCGTCTTAACAATATAGCTGTACTTTTTCAGTGGCCCATTAGAAACTTTTTGAATTTCCACATTGCAATGGCACCGTTTTAAGGGGTCATCTTTTTTTAAAAAACTGTACTTTTTCAGTGACCCATTAGAAACTTTTTGAATTTCCACAATGCAATGGCAGCATTTTAAGGTGTCGTCTTAATAAAATTACCGGTATGGTACTCATTTTTCCATGCTGATACTAGCCTAGCCATGGTTTGAGACCTTAGAAGGCTTAGAGTGTCGCCTCCCAATTGCATACACTTTTTGGATTTGCACATTGCTGCCCTACGCAGCATTTTAAGCTGTCATGATCTCTGTGGTTCAAGACTTCAATAATTTTAAAGTTGCCATCTTAGACGAATTTTCATTATATAGATCTATAAATAAGCTCAATGAATAACACTGTAGTAGGCTAAATTATAATGATATTTACGAAATATTTCTGAAACATTGGGGCGATATAGGCATCTCCGCCACCCCTTTAAATCTCCGTCCATGCGCTTAGAAGCTGAAAGCTAATAATTCGAATTCTCCACAGAAACTCTCTGTGTAGGCAGACCGTCAGCTGTTGACAACTACTGCTGATGTCGATGCAACTCTTCGCGAAATAAGAAAAAATTATAACACAGAAACAGTCAAATTCGGTTGTCTATGGTAGACATACATGTATAATGACTACCATCTAACTTCCTGCACTTATGGCTGCACCTCTATAGCATGGAAATACTCTGCTTTACATCAGAGCTGCTCTTATCCATTTCAGCGATATGCTGGCTGGGAATCTAATGCGAAACATCTGTTATTAGCTTCATTACGCATAGGCTACTTTTACAGAAGGGACCAATGTCCGAAGACTGGGGTAGGCTACACGTGCACAGCAAGGGTCAAACGGGTCATTTGATTCTTGCTGTGCGACCGTCGCAATCATTAATTTTGTTGCCTTCATCACCTGCCAAGGGTGGGGCTTCAGCTTGGCTCGGTCAGTAAACGTGATTAGCGATAAGAGGTCAATCCCGAATTGGTGTGTTCCACCCTTGTATGCCAGGGACCTGACTGACACTAATGTCTATGAGTTGTCCTGCTCCCTACCAAATATAAGTGACATCAAGCGAACCGTGGGTTCGTTAGTCCAAGGTAATAATGTTTTTCGATAATAAATGATGCACAAATAATATTTTCGTATTCCAGGCCTGTATTTAATAGAAATTCACCAACCCCCAATTTACACCAGAAAAACGTCAAACCCCCACTTTCAGAAACCGTGGGAGAACGTTCTCCCAACCCCCCCCCATTGGTAGACGCCACTGCACCGATCGATCGATGCTGTGAATATCAAATTATGAAGTTTGAATAATTTTAACATTTTGATGTTTCGATTGCTGTTTCCGCGTTCGATTTAATTAATGTTAATCTATTCTGTAAATAAAAGCATAGATTCTGACAACTTTTTTGTCTGAGACCTATAAGGCCTAGACCATCATAGCCTACACCACCGCCCCCCCCCCCACAACGGGGGATTAAACATAAACTCTAGACCCTAGGTTCTTTGGATTAACAAGCAATAAGTGACTCATGCAATAGATTCAAGCCTATCAATTCGGCCTATTGAAGAAAAGGAACTGGACACTAGTTAAGTTAGGTCAGAAATTCGTTAGTGCAAGAGTTGTAGACTTGTGGAACGTTAGGAATCTAGGATCATTCATTCATTCATTCAGACATTTATAAAGCGCTCCTTCAGAAAAAACTACTCAGAGGCGCTCCCGACTCCAGCGCGCTAAAAAAGAACAGTTTCAAGCAGGGCTTAAAGTGTGCAGGACGGTCATGGACGGCGCCCTGGCACTTATTTTCGAGGCAGGACGCCGTCCTATGACTTATTTGGCCAGCACTGCCAGTCCATGACTGCCAGGACGGCGTCCATGCAGTTCACAAATAGCTGGCAAACAAGAGCCTAAAATGGCTCCATTTGAGGTCGACACAGCTAAAAATGCGCCGGTCGCTGGGGCTCCGCCCCAGACCCCGCTGTCTTAGCTTCTTAAGTACCTAAACTTTTAACTGTTGTGATTACGGTAAAGACAAAACCTTTATCTTTTACAATAAAACTTTTATTTTTGTTGTTATCCTGGTAGCTTGCAACACTGAAAAACGACTTAGGCTATTCTTGAAGTTTTCGCGACTTTATTGTTCACAAATAGCTGGCAAACAAGAGTCTAAAATGGCTCCATTTGAGGTCGACACAGCTAAAAATGCGCCGGTTGCTGGGGCTCCGCCCCAGGCCCCGCTGGGGGAGCTTACGACGCTCCCTCAGACCCCCTAGTCGGTATGGGCTTCGTGCCTTCGGCACTCGAAGCCTCGCGCCTTCGGCGCCGCCACTGACGACCAATTATACAATTCAGCGTCCTGGCACTTCTTTTTTTACACTTTAAGCACTGGTTTCAAGTTTAGTAAGGAAGGATCCTGGTAGAGTCCCAGGGTGTAGGCGTAGCTCAAAAGGAAGGCGATTTCAGATCACTGGGCCAACCACAGAAAAGTCTAGATTCTTCATGGTAGTCATCATTTTTCACAACTGCAGCTCAGCGCCCATTGAAATGCAGCAAATGATAACAATTACCAACACAGCATCTTTCATCTTTCTCGATCCCCAGTGACTATAGATCGCCTCATCTCAACTTCCTCAACCGATCCATATTCTACAATGCGCTACGTACGTCTCTCGAACGATCTTCCACTTGATCGTTTTCTCCACCATCAGCCCCCCAATCACCCATCATGCATCATGCACCTCTATACGTATATCCATCACACTCCTGCTTTCCAATAAAACTGCAGTCTCACTTACCTCTTTAAGAATTCATACTCACACTCATTTTCATTCTCCACCTTCCAATACTTGACCCATACGACAACCACCTTAACAGCTAATCTGACCCTCAATCAATCAATCAATCAATCAATCAATCAATCAATCAATCAATCAATCAATCAATCAATATTTATATAGCGCTCCTTCAAGGTACTTACTTTCAAGGTACCTACTCAGAGGCGCTCCCGGCCGAGATCAAGCGAAAAAAAGTCTTCAACAGTTTGTGAAATTGAGAACAGCTTGGGAGGTGTCGCATAGTCAAGGGAAGTCCATTCCAGGTTGTTGGACCAACCACAGAGAACAAACGCCTCTGCATTGTTGCAGAGCGAGTGAAAGGACCCTCAAAGGCCCTGACCTCAATTTCAAGTGGACTCTGACCTCATACCAACCATCCAACATCTAGACAACATCTAGACAACCCCTCAAACTCTAGGCAGTGCTCGTGAATAACCTGCTGCCCTGCGCTCGTCTTTTGAGTGGCGCTTTAGAAGTTTGGAGGTTACAATATATAGCGATCTCCTTTCTACAGTGCACATAAAAGAAAGAAAAAAGTCGAAAATGTTTACTGCTGTACAGTTATTTAATACCATCGTTTAAACCCCCGACTACCACAAAGACATTAAATTAAGACAAGACATCGGACGCACGCATGCAGAAAAGCGACAGGTTACATATTCACAAATAATTATAATAACAGAGAAGGAAATCATTCAGCAAAGATATTTTCAACGACGTCGTCCACTCGAACCACGGAAATAATCGAGGAAAAGTTTATTCAAATACAGAGGCAGCAGCTGTTCTTATTCCATCAACATCTTTCTACAGTCAAGTTTCAGCGCCGTTCATCTGTAAGAAGATAATGGAAAAGGGTAGGAGGTAATTTAGGGGGATATGTAAGGTGTAGTACTAGGTGATAAAGCTAGACAGGATTATAAGGTAACTCAGGGTAAAAGGAAACTTACGGCATAAGATACATGAGGTGTACACGTTAATGAGGATATAAGGTACTTTAGGGTATAAGCAGTGCCTAAAGTGTGGGAAAATAAGTGCCTGGACACCCTTTACCAGGTTTACCTCTCCAAAAGAAGCGCCTGGACGCCCCTTACCTTTCCAGTCTGTGCTCACCAAAAAGTGGCTGGACGGTGCTCAGATTTTAAGACAAGTGCATGGACGCCGTCCATGACCGTCCAGGCACACTTTAAGCCCTGGATATAAGGTAAGTAGGGGATAAGGTAGGCCTACATTATGGTACAAGGTTGAAGGTATGGCAGGGAGCAAGGTAAGACAAACAAAGTAAAAGGTAATTACAGGTGAAAGTAGGAACTAGAAAGGGTATAAGGTGAGCAAGCTGATCACCTGATCATCTGCCTCATTCCAAGTAAGCAACTAGCAACTAACTAATCACCCTTTATCAACATTCAAAATATTGATATTATATATAGCACAGTTTCAAATCCTCTTGTAGACTATACAATGCACTGCACTGCACAAGAAATCAAGTTTCAACGCAGTCCCAGCATAGGCAAACCATTCCTCAAATCAACCAAGCTCTACACACGAACTTATGTAGCGTTGCTAAAGTAATGCACAACAAAGAGAATGGTAGAACGCCAAATTCAACAGTGATAAAGTAAACTGCGTACATGCAACCTCCGAGACCATAATTAATCACGTGACAGTTGACACTACGCAATTCAGAGCCGTCTAGACTACGAAATCATGTGAAATCATGTGATGCTTTGCCAAACATGTACAATATTAACACATAACCAAACCAGAGACAAACAGTTTTGACAAATCCACAACCTGTAACTTGCAGAACTTAAAGCAAAAACCAGACGTCAAAATGAAAAAATGAGATATAGCTTCTGGAATGTTGACATATTCTAATTTTTTGCTTCCAACAGTTTCTTATTACTCTCAAATTGGTTTTTAAAGCAACTTGATATTTATTTCAAGTCTGTGAAATAACATTCAGTCTGTGATATTTATTTCAACTCTGTACTCATCAGGATAATCGGTCTCAATTACTGAGTGCAAGGGTTCAGATGCAAGGCAAGTAGGCAACACATTCAACTCTCATACATTTTTCGAGTCAATTACTAAGCACAAATTTTCAGATTACAGCCAAGTTAAGAAATTTCAGTGAGTATTAATTAAACCACATTGGAGCTTCATCATAACACTGTGCTTGAGCCTGGATCAGAGTTGAAAATGCTGCTTTTTCGTTTTTATTAAACGCAAGATATACAACCACAATTTTTTTTATTTTAAAGCAATGTTTTTCCTGTAAAAGTTATTTTAACAACATTGATTTAATAATTTTTTTAATTTTTTGCTGGTCTAACCAATAGGCTAGTCATAATCCAATGACTTCTATGCCACTGTTATAATAAATGCGCAATTAGAGAAATATATGCTAAAGATATCCGAAATCAGAAATATATGCTAAAGTCATCCGAAGGCCCTCGGATGACTTTTTTATGCTAAAGAAACCTTTCTTTATTGAATGCAATGACAAATCATGTAAAGGCAAATGCGGAGATTTGGCTGGTTCAAATCCCCTGCACACAAAACATATCTCACACCACAAAACTCTGAGTAAAACTTCACATAAACATCAGTTAAACATAAAAAATCAAAAGAGAAAAATCTTTGTTCTTCAATAATGTACACAACAAATACTGGTCTAATAAAGTGTAACAGCCTTGTCATAGTCGTCTTTGATTTTCCCAAGTGTGTGTGACGCTGTTGACCAGAACTCTCATCAGCACACAAAGAACTAGAGACATTTTTAAACACCCAAGCAGAGAGAAACTATAATAGGACAGTAGACAAGAGAAGATGATATACAAAACATTACCAGAAAGAAGAGACTCAAATGGATTTGACAGGTGATTGAAATGAGCAAGGAGAGAAGAAGAGCCGAACAATTGATGATCTGGATCACTGAACTGAAAAGGAAAAGAGGAAGACCAGATGTAAGAATTGCACAGAGACTCTCCGAGATACCACGACATGTTTTGGGACGTTGTGGGATGAGGCTGCTAAACTACGGTGTGGACACATTCTAGTTGTGCAGCCTTAACACTAAAGGACTAAGTAAGTAAGAGTAGAGGCAAAGTTGGTAAGAAATTCAAATGTTGGTCAGAAATGTTATATACTAGAAAGTGACTACACTTGCAACACTCACTTTCAATAGCAACAATACATGAAAGAAAATTGAAAGTTTCTTGGCATTTCCATTCTGCACTAACAAACAATGTTTTAACCCTCTAATTGCGAGTGTGTACTAACATTGACTGTGAGACCAATGCAGCCGGTTGTCAAAGTGTTAACAAAACAATTAATACTTCAGTTCAACAAAAATGTTAAATAAACCACTCAAATTATATTCCACCCAAGGATGTCATGCTAGTACATTCACTAATTGCCCCAACAATTACTAAACTACTTTCGTGCCATGCCCAATTTTTCATTAATATCTTCACCAATAATTATTTCAGCAAAATTTAAAAACAAACGCTTTATAACACTTTTCAGTCATCAAATTCTTCAAAAAGTTTACCGAAATTCTTTGAATTGTTAGTGGCTTTATTCATATCATCTGGCACAACATTTAACTCACTTTTTTTCATTGGGTATTCAAATGCACTTTAAATTCACCCAACATTAACTGAAAAGCTTAATAGAAACCACAAAACAAACTGAAACAATCAAATGCATTAAACAGAGAAGTATCAATGCGCCTGTGAGTCGCAAATTAGATGATTGTACAAAGATAGAGAATGCTGGGTTTGGGAGAACAATACCTCATCGTTCCCTGAATTTGGAGTAGTTTAACGCTCCTGACATAAACTCAGGGTTCTTTTTGATTTCTCACAAAACAACAATTGCCACAGAGGGGCATTGTGCACGAATTCCAACAGAGGGAGGGAGGGAGGGAGCTAGACACCACTGTACACAGACCAAGTTCAACGGCAATAACAAGAGAGAGATTTACGTACCGAACTATAATACAACGATCGCCCGTAACAACACGAACTGCAATTTTCCGGAGAGTTCCAAGGCCACAGAAAGTTTTATACGACTAAAAAGACAGTTTTTCGAGCCATAAAACACCCGCAACACCTTACGAAATGACGGCAGTGCCCAAGAAAAAAAAAACTAGTATGAGCCGATTCTATACGGTAACCAGGTTTGTCTGTCAGAGGGTGAAAGGTTTTTCCAGAGCTGGCTAAATCTGATAATCTCCGATTCACGTGAAGGAAAAGTCGAATATGGCTTGGTCCTTTGAAACAACCTGAAATTGAAAGTCAAAAATAGAATTCACATTCATTCTTTAATTGCAAATCTATAATCAAAGATAACTAATTGTCTAGTGGTTTATTTGTATGAGCACTTCAAGCTTCAAACTCGCCTCTGAGTAGAAAGCTTGAAGGGGCACTCCCGACTACCGAGTGGACACTGCATCGGAGTTTCACGCCGAAGCGCTGAGCAATTGCGAGTGAAAGATTTGCCTAAGGTCCCTATGCGGAGACTTTAGATGGATTTGAACCTGCAACCCTTCGGCTGCAAGGCGACGAACATACCCACTACACCACTGCGCCCCACAGTGGTAACTGGTAAGTAAGCGTGCTGGATCATCAACTCTACTGAAATGCTTCAAATAAACTACTGTCCCCCACCTGGGGAAGTGCCCTTTAGAGAATTTGGCAGCAAAATGAGTGCCATGCTCTGACAATACTCGGTTCAGGTGCACAGCAGAAGGACTGACCACCTAAAAAATGAAGTTACCTATCGCTGCCTCTAACAGCTGTCGTAAGGAACTACCTTCTTCCTTGTTTAATTCCTCACATGCTATGGCTAACAGAAGTAAAATTATCAATACTTTGCACACATAGCAGCTCATATTGTGGTCAGCTCAACAAACTGTTACGCCTTTACTGTTAACTGTTGTTCATTTTTAGAAATATCATAATAGTATCCCCACGTAACTCTCAAGAGATTGCTAAAAGGCATTACAGAAATATCATACACATAACAAACCTACAGATATATACACATACAAGTACGTACATCAGTACAGACACAAATACATACATAGACAGCTACATAAATATACACACGTAAGAAGTATACACTGTGTCCGGATAAAAAGTAGACCCCAAAAAGAAGTGTAATAACTCGGTCAAAACTCTTAGGATTTGTCTGAAATTTTAAGCAGAGCAACAGTGACCATATATACACGAGATCCTAAAGCCGATTAGAAATATTCGTGAGTTTGTCTAATTTATGAGCGTTTAAAATGCAGCACCAAAAAATTGAACTTTCCAACATGGAAAACCTGAAAGGAAGTGAAATTCAGCTATATGCGGTGTTTAAAATGTCCTCCTTGTTCACGGACACACGACCGTAGACGTAGTAGAGTAATAGTTGTCTCGGGAGACACTCGGCTTCATATCCCGCAGATGTGGCCGTCCAGCAGTCCAGACCCTTGATCCGGAGTACACGGACTGGAGGAGCGCGTTTTTCCTTCACGCGTTTTCATGACATCGATAACCGTGGGGCGCAGGGCGCGTCTGATTGAAGAGTGACAGATGTTTGACCAAGTGATCATCGACCGGACCATCAAACAGTAGCGTCTACGTCTACGGTCGTGTGTCCGTGAACAAGGAGGACATTTTGAATACCGGATATAGCTGAATTTCACTTCTTTTCAGGTTTTCCATGTTGGAAAGTTCTATTTTTGGGTGCTGCATTTTAAACGCTTGTAAATTTGACAAACTCACGAATATTTCTAATCGGCTTTAGGATCGCGTGTAAATATGGTCACTGTTGCTCTGTTTAAAATTTCAGACAAATCCTTAGAGTTTTGACCGAGTTATTACACTTCTTTTTGGGGTCTACTTTTTATCCGGACACAGTGTATATACAATTATGCATATATAAATACAAATACACTAAGATAAACAGATATGCATATACCTACACAGAAACCACACATACATAGAAACATATACACATAGATGATGCATACATACATACAGCAACATTTAGCAAAACTTGGAAAGAGTCCTCTTGCATTGGGATCAAAGGGACTTCTGAGGAGTCTACTTCAAAGAACGCAACACAAATGCACTAAATAAATAATACAGATGCAACAAATTCTGCATCTTTTTAACAACATAAATACCATGGTGTCCACAACAGAGTAAAGCTCTTACCCTGTCTCAAAATTACTCGACTGTGACGGACTTGGCCAAGTTGCGAGGGCAATCGACCTGAAACACAACAACGGCCATTTACGTTATGACAAAGTTGTAATTGTAAAAAGATTCAATTTTTTAATATCCATACAGTTGCTGAAACCCTAGGGATTATAGCTACGCCCCATAAATAATAATTAATAATACTAATTTACAATGGATCATTGATACCTATGGTAAAAAAATAATAATAATAAATAATAACAAAATAACAGATTGCTTCAATCCAATAAGTGTCTGATGATAATAATAACAATAACAATAATAAATACAATACAAACAGTAACAACAACAATAAGAAGAACAACAATAGCAACTCCAGAACAATGCGAACCAATCGTTTAAATCTTGAGATCGCAAACACTTCAGGTTAAAATTTTTAAACTAACTAATTATGATTGCACTCAGATTTCCAATTTTTCAAATTCTCCAGCGTCACTTCAATAAACAATGCAATAGTGAATAGGTAAACAAGTCATTGAATGTGGTAAGGCGTGGGTGCTTACGTCGCACTTGCGCAGTTCGGCGATGTGGAGTGAGAGCAGTTGCATTGGAATGATGGTAAGGATTCCTTGGAGACAATCGACCTGTGCTGGAACCTCGATCACTTTGTACGCATGCTTCTTTGTTTCCTCGTCACCTTTGTTGCAGATGACGATCGGCTGGCCCTGCAATCAGCGACAGCAATCAACGCGTCAATCAATAAGATCATTTTTTTTAAATGAGCAGAACCTCCAGCATCACTTCAATAAACAATGCAATAATCCCGCTGTCTAGGGACACCGATTATGATTCAATGTAACGTTCGATTGCCAAACAATGAATTAATAATTTTCAATCGATCAATCAATCAAAGTTTTTATTCTGCAACAAAAGTATGCATGACAGGTTTACACATCTTGCTCATTGGTTACAAAAAGGGGAGGCCGTAAAGGGATAAAATAATCCCGCTGTCTAGGGACACCAATTGAATTAGTAAATGAACTAGAAAATATAATAATCATGTTATGATAAGTGGGACATGGTATGGTATCCAACCAGTTGAAGTGCTCAACTTGTATGTGAGACTCGGAGGTGAGTGGTGTTTAAGGAAGTCGAGAAGTCCTTCACTCACGCTTGCTCAGCGTCATCATTGTTCTTTCTATCATCATTGTTCTTTCTATCATCATTGTTCTTTCTATCATCATTGTTCTTTCTATCGTCATTGTTCTTTCTATCATCATTGTTCTTTCTATCATCAATGTTCTTTCTATCGTCATTGTTCTTTCTATCGTCATTGTTCTTTCTATCGTCATTGTTCTTTCTATCATCATTGTTCTTTCTATCATCATTGTTTTTTGTATCATCATTGTTCTTTCTATCATCAATGTTCTTTCTATCATCAATGTTCTTTCTATCGTCATTGTTCTTTCTATCGTCATTGTTCTTTCTATCGTCATTGTTCTTTCTATCGTCATTGTTCTTTCTATCTTCATTGTTCTTTCTATCGTCATTGTTCTTTCTATCATCATTGTTCTTTCTATCATCATTGTTCTTTCTATCATCATTGTTCTTTGTATCATCATTGTTCTTTGTATCATCATTGTTCTTTCTATCATCATTGTTCTTTCTATCATCATTGTTCTTTGTATGGTTGTGAATGTGAACTCGTACACTTCCGAGCTTCAGAATCAGTTGTGTTGCAGAGGTAAATTATTGTATATCTTCACTGATTTTTACCAAAAATAACAAGGAATATTGCCAACTGTGAAAAATTCACTGGGCAAACTAGATGCTGGCTGGAAATTCGTCTTGGGGTGTGTGTTAGGTGCCTAATCCAATTAAGATATAAATCATACAGTGACCAGGGTGAAGTCTAACCGAAATACTGCTTATTGCTACTGCTATTTTTAGAAGCCTTCATGTATCTAAATATTTGGACATTCGTAAAGTACATCCTTGTCAGAAGCGCGTATGGAAGCATCTGGGCGTTCAGAGTTTTTTTTATTTAAGGACCTCTCTCAGACAACGAAAGTACTTACATTTCTTGCTGTGACCTGTTGTAGAGCGTTCATGCATTTCTGTAAGAAGGAAAAATTCAGACAGCAATCAGAAAAACATTCAAATCGGCAAAATATCACATTGCAACAAGAAAATTTCAATTATTTTTATTTTTAATTCAAGGGAAATCGATTTCTCCAGATTAAAAAAAATATGGAAAGCACTCTTCTGGGATGGCTAGTCATCCTTGGAGTTATGCTTTTTTGTCATCATCATCACAAGTTGGTGTTTGTTCTAAGAAGAGAAAAATTACTCAAAAATGAGCATTTCATAGCCTCACAAAGAAAAGAAAAAGAGCTTATATGGGAAAAATATTCAACACAAATCGACACAAAATTCAATATATAATCTTGCGACCAATAATGACAAGTGCAATATAAAATGGAGTGATCAACCCAAAGAAATTACTTTCACAACGCATCCTCAAAATATTCAGCCTCAATCACATGAAAATATTTAAAGAATGGAAATAAATCACAGAGGAAAAGGTGTAGACGTTGTAACCCAGTCTTAAGATTATTGCCCATGCCAAGACTGTTGAAAAAAAATAAATAATTGATACAAATAATTCGTGAAATGACAGTTGAAAAGAAATTTTAAAATAATTTTATTAGCACCTCCCAGGCCAGGCGACTGGTATTCAGTGGGAAGATTATAAGAGTGCAATATAAAATGGAGTGATCCAACCCAGAGTTGATTTTCTGCACTCATTGAGTAAGATTTTCTTTTCACTCCGTAGGTAGCAATTTTTTATTAAAAGAGGAGTGCATAGAAATGTTGACTTCAAGAATAGCGGTCAGCACCATAAACGATGTAACAAGATGCCATGGATGACATAACACTCGAATACTAACCACATAGACTGGATCCCTGGTAACGATCATGATCAAAGGCATGGCTGAATCAACGAGCGCAAGGGGACCATGCTTCAGCTCACCAGCCAGGATGCCCTCTGAATGCATGTACGTCAGCTCCTTGATTTTCTACAGATTCCACCAAACAAACAATAAAACAAACAATCAATCAATCAATCAAAATGTTAATCAAGAATTACAACAGAAAATCAACCGTTTGACTAATCAATTACAATGGAAACAAAAGGTCGTTAAGATCCAGTCAAACAGAGAAATTGATTTGTAGCAGGGTCTGTAATTAAGTCATTGTGGGTGTAATTCACAGGTAAATACCAAGGCCATCACAGCACTGTCAGTACAATTGGGGCACAACCACGGCCAAGAAATTGGGGGACCTGCCAGAGTGTCCAAGTGGGGGGGAAATTGAAAGCACAGAAAGCATGATGCCACACCTGCCCAAGGCAAGAATCCTGAACAACTAGGGAATGCGGAGCGTCTTAAACTGTTATAATAATATTAGGGATTTCATTTAAACTATCAATTTGCCATAACAACCTCTTACAATGATTTTGCATTGTGATTTCGTAAAGGCTATAAATTGACATGTAGTAACCTCTTATAATAATTGTATTGCAATTTCACAGAAGACATAAATTGCTATAAAAATAATATTATAGTAACCTAATAATAGCATTGTAATTTCATTTAAACTATCAATTTGCCATAGTAATTTCTTACAATGATTATTGCATTGTGATTTCACAGAGGCTATAAATTGACATGTAGTAACCTCTTATAATTAATAATTGTATTGCAATTTCACAGAAGACATAAATTGCTATATATAGTAACCTAATAATAGCATTGCAATTTCATAGAGGTCATAAATTGACATAGTAACCTCTTATAATAATTGCATTATGGTTTCATGAGGCTATAAATTGCCATAGCAACCACTAATTACTCACAATAACTGCATTGTAACTTTATAGAGACTATAATTAGCCATAGTAACCTCCTAAAATAATTACACTGTAATTTCATAAAGTCTATACATTGCCATAGTAACCTCTTGTAATAATTGCATTGTGATTTCAAAGAAACTATAATCTGCCATAGTAACTTTCATGAATAATAATGTATTGTGATGTCAAGGAGGCCATAAATTACCATAGTAACCACTAATCACTCACAATAATTGTATTTGACTTCATAGACGCTATAATTTGCAATAGTAACCTCTTATAATAATGACACTGTGATTTCATATTCTATAACCTTACATTGCCATGGTAACCTCTTATAATATGTTGCATTGTGATTCATAGAAGCTATGAATTACCATAGTGACATCTTATAATAATTGCATTGTGATATCATAGAGGCTATGAAGTGACATAGTAACCACACATAATAATTGTATTGTGATTTCACCAAGACAATAATTTGCAATAGTAACCTCTTAATAATATTATAATATTTTCTTTTTAATAACTCAATCTGACACACCGCAGAACGATCACAAGTACATGTTATACGAAATACGGCCCACTGTAGCACGACACGCAGATCGGCTTTACAGCAGTGGGTTCGGTAGCTTAACACTAATGGCCTAAGTACTGGATCACTTCTAGTCGGCCAAGCCAGAAGTGGGCGGGGCTATCTTTATTTTTAGCAGAACCTGAGTCAAGCAACACATCAGCAAAGCGCCAGCGGCAGCTAACAGAAAATTCAAATAAATTTTTGCCCTGAGCGAGGCTTGAACCCGGGTCCACGCGGCTGACTCTCAGTTTAACGACCAGCGCTCTCACCACTGAGCTACGAGACCCTTATAATAATTACATTGTGATTTCATAGTCTATACGTTGCCATAGTAACCTCTTATAATTGTTGCATTGTGACTCATTGAAACTATCAATTACCATAGTAACCTCTTATAATAATTGCATTGTGATTTCATAAAGGGAATGAAGTGCCTACTGACCACTAATAATAATTGCATTGTGACCTCATACTAACCCTAACCAAAGTAACCTCTTATAATTTAATTGCATCATGATTTCACAGAGGCTATACAAGCCAGCCAGCCATCCAGGCATTCAACCAGTTGTCTAAGCAGACAAATGACCAGTCACAATTGTGTTTACTGTACAATTGGTGAGTGAGTAAGAAAGCATATGCATACCAAGGCTCCTTCCAAGCACGTGGCGTAGTTGAAACCGCGACCCATAACGAGAAGACTTTTCTGCTGGTAGAGTTCAACGGCGAGTTGATGAATCTCGTCATTCATCGCCAGCACCTCTTTTATCTGCTCTGTACACATCAGATAAATTATCCATCATTAGCAACAAAAAACACATTGTCTTCTATTGGTTCATCATCTTATGTTGCATGTATTTAAGATGCATACAAGTGACCTCAGCCAAGAAAAGGGACCACTTGCTGCTTGCTATGAATGTGTGTGTGTGTGTGTATGTATGTATGACATCAATGTATGTATGTATGACATGTATGTATGTGGACTTGCCATAGCGCCCTTTCAAGAAGATTCTACTCAGAAGTGCTCCAGACTACAGCGTGGACACTGAATCGTTGTTTCATGTCGAAGCGCATGAGCAATTGTGAGTGAAGGACTTGCTCAAGGTAGTTGGAAGCGCCTCTGAGTAGCGAGCTTGAAGTGGTGCTATAACAAGTGCACATACAAACACACAAAAAATGAAGTACTGTGACTAGACCTCAACTCGTGCTTTAACATATAAGTTCAAATCCTTCTGCTTAGAAGAATTCTGTCGCGTTGGTTACCTGGTAGTTTCTTGAGACCGGCGATAATACTGTTGTGGCGGTCTTGCATCGAGAGTCGGTCCTCCGCCATGATCAGACCGAACATAACGAGAGCGATGTACTGACTTGTGTAGGCCTACGAACAATTGATACAATCCAGGTCAGTAATCAAATCCAATCTCATGAAATGGCATCTGAGTCCAGGTCAATAATCAAATCAAATCCATTGATTTAATCATCTTTTGATCTGATCTCACCATGTCTAAAAAACTCCAATTCATTTTAATCTTCAAATAAAATTGTGACAAGTAAAATTACATTATCATTATTGCTATTATTACAACTATGACTACTACCACTACTACTACAACCACAAAAGGTGCTGCTTTACTACAACTACAACTACTACTCAAACTACAGCTGCTGCTACTACTACTAAAAAAACTATTATTATCAGACTGCACAACCTAAGACTCTGCTATTCATTGTTCTCACAAGTCTTGTCGTCTCATCCATAGTTGTCGTTATATATGATTGCCATAGTTTTCGTTATATGTGGTTGCCATAGTTGTCATTATATATGGTTGCCATAGTTGTCGTTATATATGGTTGCCATGGTTGCCTTCAGATCGTACCTTGGTGCTGGCGACTCCGATCTCGGGTCCAGCGTTGACGTGGACTCCGCAGTGAGACGCTCGGCAGATGCTGCTGCCAACCGTGTTAGTGATTCCAACGATGAGCGCGCCACGCTGTTTGCAGTATCTCAGCGCCATCAGGGTGTCAGCAGTCTCCCCTGCAATTACCAACATACTGGTCAAGTCAGTAAGCAATGAAAAGCAGGTCAAACTTGGTAAAAGTATAAATCAGGTAAAGATCAGACTAAAAGAGGGTTAAGATCAGAGAACAAGCAGTGAGCAGTTCCGATTTTAAAATGTGGCTTAGGTCAGGCCAAAATATGAGGTTAGTCAAAAATGGGTTAAGAGAAACAGGCAGTGCAAAGTTCGGATAAAAATGAAGCTTAGGTCGGAGGAAAATACGAAGTCAGAGCAAACAAGGGGTTAAGGATGGAGTCAAATCAGAGTGTTAGGAAAGTGGCTCAAGCATTGGACACTCACAGTTTACCCTATGTGAGTTTTCCCTCTGTATGCAGTTATTTCTGCAAATTAGGGAGAAATTTTGGCCAAATGAAAGCTGGCTATCACCTAACCAAGTGCCCAACACATTGGCAAAAGGTTATCTCCTCTATCCATCTATCTATACACATCTTTCTATATACACTGCACCATCCATCCCTCGTGCAAAACTATATTCCATCTCAGTCACATGTATTAGTCATAATCCAGGATTCCAATCCATCCATCCATTGCGTTAGAAATAATAATCGACGAACCTGATTGGCTGATGAAGAAGCAGACGTCATCTCTGAAGACGGGAGTGCCTCGGTCGAGGAAGTCACTCGCCAGATCGACCATAACGGGCAATTCAGTCATCTCCTCCAGAAGTTGCCTTGTCTGAAGATAGACAACATGTAACGTATTATTATTATTATAATACAAAGAATGTAATATTAAAAATGTTTCTCTTAGAAGCAGAATAATTATATAACACCAATTGCAAAAGATGGTCAGTAAAAAGGAGTAAAAATTAATCAAAACCAAGTAACTTTACCATATGACATTGCTAAACAGCAAGCATGGCCAGTTCATTGTAAAAATAAACCATACCATACCAGAACATCATTATCATCAGTTCTTGATGTCAGTCATTTTGGCAGCGATAGGTACAATGATCATACTACTGCTCAGACGCAGGTTAAAATGCCAATGATACCACTTCTCCCTTCAGTCTCCTCAAGTCTTCCCTCACCATCACCATCACCATCACCACCACCACCACCACCACCACCACCACCACCACCACCACCTCCACCTCCACCTCCACCTCCACCTCCACCTCCACCACCACCACCACCACCACCACCACCACCACCACCACCACCACCACCACCACCACCACCACCACCACCACCACCACCACCACCACCACCACCACCACCACCACCACCACCATCTGTCTTGGTCTTCCTTTCGGTCGTCTTCCTTTCAATCTTCCTTCGATGATATCTCTCCTCTCAAAATATGTCTTATCAGTTTCATTTGTCTCCTTCTTAATGCAGCCATTAACACTCCTTCTTCATCCACCAGTTGCAGCATCTCTTCCACCTATATAAATGTGCTATATAAATCTTCATAAAGAACGAATGAATGAATGAATGAACGTACGGCGACAGCGCTGTGGTAACTCGTTCCACATCCGATGAAAAGCAGGCGACGACAACGTCGGATCTCGGGCATGTAGTCCGTGATGCCACCGAGGATGACACGGTTCTCATCGAAGTTGACGCGGCCTCGCATCGTATTCGTGACCGACTCCGGCTGCTCAAAGATCTCCTTCTGCATGAACGACGGAAAGTTGCCTGCAATTGGGACAGAAAGAAGACATGACTAATCACCCCATAACAATGGAACGGTCCAATGCGCTGTCGGTTGCTGGTTTCCAAACTGGAATGGCTTCCCTGTTGCAATGCGCTTAGTGCCACTCCACTCTGTTCCTGAAGAATCTTCAAACTGTTAGCTGTGGTTGGGCAAGGAGTGCTTCTGAGTTGCCTACCTTGAAGAGGCGCTATAACTATTCCATATAGACTCTTCAACATCATAGGCTTGAGATAGGGCGGAAGTGAGGAATGCTGCTGTGTCGGCAACCTCAACCTTTCCTGTTACCCACTATGTGCGCCTCTGAATAGGCTAGTTATTCTGCAAGAGGTGCCTTACAAATCCTTAAATACAATACAATACAATATAATAATCTTCCACTCACAATTAATGTACTACTTTAATATTTCCTACCCTAAACCGTGCAATCCACTGCCTGCCAAGCTTTTCTAGTTCTCATCACAACCTGCTTTAGCAGCTTATTATGTCTCCCTGTCTCTTTGATCTCTCTGGTAATGTGGCAAATAAACGACAAGCCTACTTACTTAATTCTATATTATATACATCTTTGATCAGATCAAAATTAGCCTATCTTGGATCGTTTGGTAAAAGATTAGATCAGAGCCTCAAAAATCTGGCAAGTGGGCCAATTCAGGTTCGCTGATGATGTCTTTACTGCTTGCGTAGCCTTGCCTAAAGAATACTGTGATGTCCACGACTGATAGAATCAAAATGAAGATCCAATATCAAGATTTAACAAGCCAAATTTGACTGAATAATAAAAATGCACCATTTAAGATTTAGTTTTGCATAACTCTTCTAGGAATCTAGGCTCACCAGGCCCCTCCCAGATCCTAACCCCATTCTGTCTCAGCCACTTCAGCATCCCAACCCAACACCTGCTGGAAAATATAGCCACTGACCGACCATAAAAATATTGACACCACTGGATTAGGTTGAATCAGATTAGGCTGGACCAAAAAATATATTGCATTTAAGATTAGATCAAAACGTGGGGCACGGTGGTGTAGTGATGGCATCGTTGCCTTGAAGTCGGAAGGCTCGAGGTTCGAATCCACCTCGCCGCGTAGGGACCTTGGGTAAGTCCTTCACTCGCAATTACTCAGCGCTTCGGCATGAAACTCCGATGCAGTGTCCGCGCTGTAGTCGGGAGCGCCTCTGAGTAGCGGTTGAGAGCTGGAAGGGGCACTATAACAAGTGCACATACAAACAAAGCATACAAACAAAACAAATGGAATTCGAACAAATCAGATTCAAATACCCTTCATGATCTGCTGGAGTTCCATCTTGAGCGTGATCACTTCACGGCTCATTGGACTCGTTGGTTCGTTGTCGCTCAGGTTTCGCAGTCGATGGATCGTTAGCTTTCCGTTACGGTTGACCGCTGCGACGTCATTGTCCTCCAGGTAGATCACCTGGTTCGTGTGCTCAATGATGGCACTGCAATCAACAGGTAAGACAAAGGTAAGAACATTCAATACACAACGACTTACCATGCCATTCCAATCACAACATCACCTACCATTACTACTACTACCAATACCACTACTACCATACCTGTCACCTTTCCAAACCTGACCTTACCCATGACAACCCCAAACCTTACCATTGCACAAGTAACTGCAATTTTATATAGTGCCACCCTACCACATCTGTTGCCATTCCAAATTTTACTTTACCATACTTCATCATTTTACCCATACCACTTTCCCACCCCTAAACCTCACATGATAAAACACCTTCTATCAGACTGCACACATGCAAAGATAAGAATAACAGTATTTATTAAAAAAACTAACAATGAAAATATCTGCCAATGAAAAAATCAGCCATAATCCAATATAATGCAACCAAAAAATCTAATAGCTTCCATAGCTCAACTACAGCAATAAATACAGTACCAGTAAGTACTTTAGCACCCAGCAGATCTACAATAGCAATGAAAAACATAGCACTCCAGCACTAAGCAGGACTACTGGTACTGTAGCAACTACTTCCACAGAACTAGAAACAAATAGGTCTACTATAGCAACAAGTGGCAACAAGTACTCTATCAATAAGTAGGCTTACCATGGCAACAAGCAGAATAATACAGTGGCATGGATAGTGGAGCGGCCAGGAACAAAAATGTGAAGGAATTGTTCACTTTGTGATACAAGCAGGAAATTTGGTACATACTACGAAAATGTCATAAGAAAAAGATTTGGCTATAGGGCCATCGCAGATTTGGCCCCTGGCCCCAATGGCGGCCATTTTTCAAAATGGCCGACCTGTTTACAGATTTTAAATTATCTCAGCTTCCAGTGCACTTAGAATCGTCATCTTGGTGTCAAAACATACATACTTAGGGGCGAGGATTCCAAAAAAGCCATTACAAATGTTCCCGAGAGCTTCAATGGCGGCCATTTTTCAAAATGGCCGACCAAAATACGGATTTTCAATTTCTCAGCTTCCAGTACACTTAGAATCGTCATCTTGGTGTCTAAACATACATAGTTAAGGGCAGGCATTCCAACAGAACCATTGAAAATGTTCCCCATGGCTTCAATGGCGGCCATTTTCCAAAATGGCCGACCTAAAAAAAATAATACTTCAATATCTCAGCCTTCAATACACTTAGAATCGTCATCTTGGTGTCTAAACATACATAGTTTGGGACGAGGATCCCAACAGAGCCATTGTAAATGTTCCCCAGAGCATCAATGGCGGCCATTTTTCAAAATGGCCAACCAAAAAAGGATATTTCAATATATCAGCTTCCAGTACACTTAGAATCGCCATCTTGGTGTCTAAACATACATAGTTAAGGGCGAATTGTAACGGAATCAAATACAAACGTTTCTGTTCACAAGATTCGCAGCCAAGGACGTGAATGGTGCGGTAGGTTAAAGAGTTCATGCTTATTTGAAAATCAGCTGTTATGGGCTCATGGTGCATCAAGTATAAATATAGTATAATCCAAGCTATTTATTGCATCATACTTTTTCTGAAACTTCTGATTGAGTTCATGTTCATTTGGCAATAAAATAAGTCTTGGAATATATGAAATATATAAGAAAGGTAAAGTTTTTCAATCAGGTTAAGGCTCTCAGCAGTGTTATCGAGGAGATGGGAAACCCATTTATTGACGATAGCAATGACCTACTTGTCCAGGATACCAAAGATCTGGCCGATCAAACAGTGATGAACACCATGTGCAACCTCGGAGTACAACTACTGTTGTACTAGTACAACAACTAGAGTAGTACGAAACACTTATCAAGGAACGTCTCATTAACCAAACGTGACCTGTCAGTCATCCAATAACATGAAATAACTTCCCTCTCTTCAGTCGTCCGGCTGTATGGGACAAGTCACGAGCAAAAGAACATTTTTGTCATCTGTGAAGAAGGACTGTTCACTATTCTCCTGGTTGTACATTTCCTGTCAGACACGCGAAGGAGACCTGGTCACGTGGACGATTTTTTGCTCACGAGAAACAGGCATGCCACCCATCACTCTCGAATATGGGCAAACTACGGCTAGGAATTAGGCCAGACAGTAACTGTCTAGAAGAACTAATTCCTACTTCAGATATCCAACCAGGCCATTCACTGGGTATTTCAATTGTTGACGCTCTTATACTGGATGGAGCCGTCATAGTCATCATGCTGAAGCCTGGCACTGCATGCTCCTTTTCAGATTATTCCTCCCATACTTTCTTGCCCTACTTCACAAGATAGCTAGAGCACGTGCATAGAGTAGATGCTGTATGGGATGAATACGTGCGTGGCAGCTTGAAGACACACACACACAAGCAGACAGAGTTGTTTTCTTTCTTGAGTCTGCGAATAGCAAAACTAGAAATAGAAACAGGGAGACAGATCATAGCCACTTACCACAAGGATGTGCTCGATCTGTACTCGGCAAAAAGACACAACTGGACTTGCTCCATGCACTCAGGAGGAAGCTGATAAAAAAAATTCTGCATGTCTCCGATGCTCCCAAACATGGTCATCGTAAGGTGATGATGCGCACCGTTGACTCTGACGTGTTGGCGTTGGCCGTAGCAGCAGTTCAGCAGCTGAACATTGATGAACTGTGGGTTGATTTTGCCTCAGGCAAAAAGCTTCAGATACCTGCCAACCCATGAGATGGCGAGTGCCCTCGGTCCAGAAAAGTGCGTAGCCTTATCCTTCCTACACGCATTCAGCGGATGTGACACAGTATCATCCTTCGCTGTCTGGGATATTTGGAAGACATTCAGCGATATCACCCCAGCCTTCTGCACCCTATTGCATCAACTCCCAGCTCTGTTTATGATCAGCTCGATGTCATTGAGTGCTTTGTGGTTCTTCTGTACGACCGTGTTTGTGGTGAGGAGAAGGTGAATGAGGCAAGAAAGCAACTGTTCGCACAGAAAGACAGATCTATGGATGGCCTTCCACCAACTCAAGCTGCTCTGGTGAAACACACAAAGAGAGCGGCCTATCAAGCAGGTCACGTTTGGACAAAGATGTTCATGGCTGTTCCTAAACTACCATGTCCTGGTCAATGGGGTGGCTGAAAACGATTAAAGATGGCTGGGGAGTGAAGTGGACAACACTTCCCGGAGAGCCACGTGCCAGTTGTGAACTACTCAGATGTGGCTGTGAGGAGGGATGTAGGGGACAGTGCAAATGTGTGAAAGCTTCTCTACACTCTACAGTGTACTGGTCTATGTCTGTGCAGAGGCCTATGCGACCGTGAATGACGTGGATGATGTTGTATAATTCTGTGGTCAGTACATTGTCTGCATAATGGCCCCCAAATGTGGACTTAAATCACGATAGGGACATCTAGCCTACGAGCATATCAGCAACATCTTGAATTGCAAATATTCCAAAACTTGTTTTATTGCCAAATGAACATGAACTCAATCAAAAGTTTCAGAAAAAGTATGATGCAATAAATAGCTTGGATTATACTATATTTATACCTGATGCACCATGAGCCCATAACAGCTGATTTTCAAATAAGCAGGAACTTTTTACCTCACCTCACGATTGACGTCCTTTTCCTGCGAATCTTGTGAACAGAAACGTTTGTATTTGATTTAATTAAAATTCCTGCCCTTGACTATGTATGTTTAGACACCAAGATGACGATTCTAAGTGTACTGGAAGCTGAGATATTGAAATATCCTTTTTTGGTTGGCCATTTTGGAAAATGGCCGCCATTGATGCTCTGGGGAACACTTGTAATGGCCTTTTTGGAATCCTCGCCCCTAACTATGTATGTTTAGACACCAGGATGACGATTCTAAGTGTACTGGAGGCTGAGATATTGAAGTATTATTTTTTTAGGTCGGCCATTTTAAAAAATGGCCGCCATTGAAGCCATGGGGAACATTTTCAATGGTTCTGTTGGAATGCCTGCCCTTAACTATGTATGTTTAGACACCAAGATGACGATTCTAAGTGTACTGGAAGCTGAAAAATTGAAAATCCGTATTTTGGTCGGCCATTTTGAAAAATGGCCGCCATTGAAGCTCTCGGGAACATTTGTAATGGCTTTTTTGGAATCCTCGCCCCTAACTATGTATATTTAGACACCAAGATGACGATTCTAAGTGCACTGGAAGCTGAGATAATTTAAAATCTGTAAACAGGTCGGCCATTTTGAAAAATGGCCGCCATTGGGGCCAGGGGCCAAATCTGCGATGGCCCTATAGCCAAATCTTTTTCTTATGACATTTTCATGGTATGTACCAAATTTCATGCTTGTATCACAAAGTGAACAATTTTTCACCAGGCTGCTCTACTATGGAGTACCAACAAACGCCACAGGCCTACTACTATATAGCAATGAATACTATAGTACTTAAGAATGAGTATGGTTGAGCAATGTTTCACGATACTGTAGCGACGAGTATACCTGGCATCTGAAGCAAAGAAGTACTCCACCTCCTTCTGATCGCCAACCGGGGCCAACGTTGACATGTCATCGTCGTCAACAATCGTCGAAAACAATGCTCCACGTTGATCTACACGTTAATCAGCAGAAATTAATGAGCGCATTAATCACCATACTTACATATAAACATGTGCAGACAATTCAATATAAATATATACACAATATATATTATATATAATTATATGCAATGCATATAAAAATATATCCATAAATATATGCATATATATATATAATTTATATATATATATATATATATATATATATATATATGCATACACAGATGCATATACATATATTACTAAACAGATAAGTTTATAATTGCACTAATTTATGAATGCACAGCAAAGGCACAGGCAGCTGGAAAAGGACATGCTGATCAATTTTTTGTGAAATGAAACCTGTAAAAGCCTGAAAGATGGTGGTAGCAAATGGCATAGATGAGGACAAGCAAGTGCAAAGGCGAGGAAACAACCACATGCTTTATAAGTTTAAACAACTACTTGTCCAGAGGAAAGCAGACTAGTAACACGAGGAAGCCTGACTATAAGTGCAAAACTGTATATACATATTACCAGGTATATATGTAATAATATATATATATATACATAATATCACATATAATATATATATAGTATGTACTATACATAATATCACATATATATTATATAAATCAATGCATGCTTTATAAGTTCAAAATAAATAGTTGGTCAGACAAAGTCAATAAATATATATTTATATATATATATACACATATAAATAGTATTAAATACTGTTGCGAACTTGGGTTTGCCGATCGTTTATGTTCCACCGCCGACTGTATTGAGTGTATTGGCGGCGTCTCTTTGAAGTCGGTCGCCGCTCGGCCTAGTATTATCGGCCGCGACCGCGGTATGCTTTATGTGCCCCTTCCCCCCGCAGCGCGAATCGTTTATGTTCCACCGCCGACTGTATTGAGTGTATTGGCGGCGTCTCTTTGAAGTCGGTCGCCGCTCGGCCTAGTATTATCGGCCGCGACCGCGGTATGCTTTATGTGCCCCTTCCCCCCGCAGCGCGAATCGTTTATGTTCCACCGCCGACTGTATTGAGTGTATTGGCGGCGTCTCTTTGAAGTCGGTCGCCGCTCGGCCTAGTATTATCGGCCGCGACCGCGGTATGCTTTATGTGCCCCTTCCCCCCGCAGCGCGAATCGTTTATGTTCCACCGCCGACTGTATCGAGTGTATTGGCGGCATCGCTTTATGTGCCTCTCTCCCCCGCGGTCGCGAATCCTTTATGTTCCACCGCCATCTCTTTGAAGTCGGTCGCCGGCGTGTACGACCTGTAGTATATATAAGGGAGCCTGTTGCTCTGAGAGGAGTCATCCAGTTATCGAGAGAGTGAGAGTCAGTCCTCAAGTTCTAGCCAGAGATATAGTCAGTCGTAGAGCGAGTCGTGATGTACAGTTGATGAGTGTCGTACTGCCGTGAATAAACTGTGTTTCTTCTCTTCATCGTCGTGTGTTTCTTGGGTGAGGCGTATCGGTCGGAAGGGGCTGCACTTCCTTCGAAATACAACGAAGGCGGACTCGCGTCTCCCTCCTGAGACGACACGCGGGCATATTTGGACTGGCACCCGCCCGATCGGTAATCGGCCATCCTACGGACCGAGAGGGCAACTGTTTCTGCAGTCGGGGTGTTCACAGGGCGTCTTTCCGCCACACTGGTACCCAGCAAGTGGGGTGTGTGGTCGCCTTCTGATCGACATTCGCAGATCGACCGACGATGGAAGAAGACGAGGAAGTCACAGTCGCCTACGCCGCTGGAGAATTCGCCGATCTACGGGCGAACGTTTTCACGCCATTGGCCGATGAGAGTGCAATGGCAGACCAGCGAACGGACCGGAGCCGACTCATCGAGGAGCTGCGGAGGCCGACTAGGATGAGCCACCGAGAGACGTCTGACGATCGGGAGACTTCCCTGAGAATGCCGGAGACTACCGGAGGACGGCCGTGGACTCGACCGCCTCCAATGAAGCCGGGAAAGTTTGACGGCACGGGATCGCTGGAGTCGTTCCTGGTGCAGTTCGAAGTCTGCGCCCGTCACAACCAATGGACTGCCGCCGACCGAGTCGACTATCTTCGATGCAGCCTGGAGAAAGCTGCCACGCAGCTTTTGTGGGACTTCGGTGCCCGTCCGAACGTCGGCTACGAGGAGCTTGTCGAACGCCTTCGACAGAGGTATGGAACGGAGGGCCAGGCGGAAAGCTTTCGCGCTCAGCTTTATTACAGACGCCAGCGTTCCCAAGAGACTTTGAGCGACTTGCTGCACGACATTCGTCGCCTTGTCGTGTTGGCGTATCCAGTACCTTCGAACGAGACCACGGAGATCATCGCCAAGGATGCTTTCCTTGAGGCGTTGAGCGACAGAGACCTGTCACTCAAAGTACGTGAGCGGGAGCCAAAGAACCTGGACGAGGCCTACAGGACGGCGCTTCGTCTGGACGCCTACCAACGGACGAACGATTCTGACGATAGACGGAGGCCTTCCAACCGCGTGCGGAGTACTCAAGAGACCGATGCGAGTACTCAGATCCAGTCTACGCTCGACCGATTCCTAGAGACGCAGCGCGACGAGCAGAGACGATGGCAGACGGATATGGAACGAAGGATCGACCGCCAATTCCAGGAGCTGCGAAACCGTGCTTCAACCGACGACGATCTGGGGCGCAACGGCCGCCCCGGAAACAGCAGCGCCAACGACCAGGACCGGTCGAGACGGAGTGTGACCTGTTACAACTGCAACCGCGCAGGTCACATTAGCCGGAATTGCCGCCAGCCTCGTCGCCCCTTCAACCGCAGGAACGACGTCGAGACCACAGAAACGGAGGCGCCGCCGCCTCTGATGAACCATACGACTCGCCCAAGATTGCCGGACCGAGCCAGCAGCAACGCCGTTTACATTCGAGGGAGCATCAACGGACGACAACAGATGTGTTTAATCGACACCGGATCCGAGGTCAGCTTGATCCCGTCTACAGTCGTCGAAGGGTTAGCACTGCAATCTTGCTCTCGTTTTCTGATGGCTGCAAATGGCACTAGCATTAATGTCCTTGGGGAGGTCCGTTTGCCCATTAAGATAAGGGACGGATTTGAGGTTTCCACCGTATTTTTGGTATCTGACCAGATTACCGAGCCCATGCTAGGTATGGATTGGCTGAGGGAACACCGGTGTAGAATTGGTTTTGGTAACGGGGCATTGTTTTTAGGACGTAGACGGGTACCCCTCGTAAAAGGGAACGGATCTATGTGGTGCCGTAGAGTGATAATTGCTGAAGAGGTTGTAGTGCCTCCTAAATGCCAGAGTGAAGTCTCTGTGAAGACGTTGTACGGGGACCTGACTACTATAGCGCCTGCATGGATGACAGAAGCCCAAGAGATACAGCCAGGGGTGCATCTCGCTCGCGTCGTCGTTGGAGACCGCGCGGATGCTAGTGTTAGAGTAGTTAACCTGAGCGACGAGACCGTTACGCTAACGAAGAATCGATTCCTAGGAGGATTGCATCCAGTGGAGGTGGAATTGGGTACAGGTAGGGGACAAGGGACCGCACCTGTTAGTGAGATTTCGCCCCGAGATATGTTAATGGCAGATTTGCCGGAGGAAGTTTCCTCCGAGATTCGGGAGCGGTTGGACAAGTTGCTTCTTGAATATCGGGACGTATTCTCAGTGACCGACCGAGATTTAGGGAGAACGACTGCCGCTATGCATAGAATCGAGACAGACGAGACGCGCCCCGTTAGGCAGCCCTTAAGACGCCATCCCTTGCCGCATAGGACAGCTATCGACAGTGAACTTGATCGGACGTTAAATGACGGGCTGATCGAATCTGCAATTAGTAAGCATGCCTTTAGCGGAGGTCGGGTGCGAAGGGACAATAACGCTCGTAAATTCTATCGGCAGCAGAGGCTACGGTTTAAGCGAGGACGAGGTGACCGTGAGAGCGCGCGCCATATTGAACGACACGTGCCACGACGGACGGATCGGACTAACAATTGGCTGGGGAGGGTGACGAGATTTCGTAAGTGGGTTACTATCTGTGGTCGACCCCCCACGCCCTGTCCCTTGTTGCTAGCGCCCAACGTATATCCGTGGGAGCGGGTAAGAATATTCGCGGGTGGTCCATTGCCCGTGGGAAAGTGCCTAAAGCAGCCGTCAGAGGGTTTGGGGCGGGGCTTTGCACTGTGCTACTGCTGCCCACCGGAGGAGACGAGCAACGATGTCGCTCGTACACCTGACCCGCCGTGCGCGACGTACGTGACGTCAACTGCTGCCGCAGCTGGCGCGACGAAAAGAACGCAGTATTCTGGGCGTCGGTTAACGCAAAACCGACGACGTCATCCGTCCGAAGAGTATAAAACAAATCCAAGGCGGTGCGACCGCCTCTTTCACGCGTCGACCACGGGTGAGATGGACGGTTTCTCTTGTGAAGAATGCCCGGCCGTATTTTCGGGGAAGCGATGTCTGCGGCGCCACGAGAGGGAGATTCACGGCCGGGATCGGATGACGACGGCCTACGTGCGACGAGTTACGGAGGTCGGTCCCCCCCGCTTACGGATGGAGAAAGACGCTTCCGCCGCTTGTACGTCGATGGAGGGAATGGGTCAGGCTGTCGATCTGGCGAGGGAAGCAGAGACAACCGTTGGTCCGGGTGATGAGTTGATGGAGGGGCCGGCGCTGGACGAGTTGTTGAATGAACTGATGCCGCCAGATGTCGACGCCCCGATGGAATCGGCAAACGAAGACGAGGCGGATGGAGAATCTGCACCGGACGAACCCGGACCGGAGGCTGAGGTTTTACTGGCGTTGATCGACGCGATTCGATCGCCGGCAATGGACGACGCGGCCCCCCCGTCGGAGTTTCCGGTGCCCGCATCGGTCCATGAGGAAGTACGACTGGCCATGGCATGCGCAATTCGACCTTCTACGTCCTCGGTCGTCAAGGATGTCGCAATGTCCCTTGGAGAATCCTCCGCGCCCGCGCCTACACAAGAAGAGATTCGGGCGGTTTTTCGGATGGCGGAGAGTCCGGGGCTGTTTGGTAGTCCCGCTCAGTTCATCGAAAGAGTCCGACGGACCTATCCCTCCTTCCCCGCCGACGTTGCCGAAGCCGCCTTCAATGCCGGGGGTTCCCGACCCGCCCGACCGTGCGGTGTGGCGATGATCCGTCCGCAGACTCCACCCCCGTCACCGGAACCGGAGGTGGATATGCGCTGGTTCGTAGACGATCTTGTCTACGATCCTATGGGCCCTCCGGCGGAAGATGTGGAGGAGGAATCGATTTATGTATCCTCGGAGTCGGACAACGACGATCCGAACGACCCCGACTACGTTCCTTCGGATTCGGACGACAGTTCCCTGCCCCCGGGGCAGCGCAGTCCCGAGACCGTTCCTTCTTCTGATAGTGACGCGTGAGTACCAGAATTAGATTGATTTGCTGATTGTGCCGTTGAGGTTGAGTCCCGATTTTTGACAGTGTGCAGGAACTTGGTTTAGGTCCGTTGGACGTAAATATCCTTGTTATGTGTTGTTCCTTGTGGAACAAATTTCTGTAGCTTGGTTGCCCATTGGGCACATGTTAATGTGTTACGGGCGGAACGTCGCCTCCGCCCGTTTGAGTTCACGCTTGTTCTGTTGCCTACGGGCATAGTTAAGATCGTTGTTGCCTACTGGCTAATTAATATTATTAGCTATTGACTAAAAGTCGTACGAGTAAAGGTCCCCGTGGAGGAATTGCTTTTCAGTTGTCCCTTGAAGGACGGGTTTCTGTAGCCTCAGGGCATATTTAGATTAATTGTATGATGACCGTGCCAGAGTTAGGGTATTGCTGTTAGAGACTTTCTTAGCTATAGACTCTTGGTGGGCCCGTTGGCCAATGTTTTCATCGTGGTGACTAAAATGAGGACATTTTATTAATCGTAGTGGGTGGGGGATGTTGCGAACTTGGGTTTGCCGATCGTTTATGTTCCACCGCCGACTGTATTGAGTGTATTGGCGGCGTCTCTTTGAAGTCGGTCGCCGCTCGGCCTAGTATTATCGGCCGCGACCGCGGTATGCTTTATGTGCCCCTTCCCCCCGCAGCGCGAATCGTTTATGTTCCACCGCCGACTGTATTGAGTGTATTGGCGGCGTCTCTTTGAAGTCGGTCGCCGCTCGGCCTAGTATTATCGGCCGCGACCGCGGTATGCTTTATGTGCCCCTTCCCCCCGCAGCGCGAATCGTTTATGTTCCACCGCCGACTGTATTGAGTGTATTGGCGGCGTCTCTTTGAAGTCGGTCGCCGCTCGGCCTAGTATTATCGGCCGCGACCGCGGTATGCTTTATGTGCCCCTTCCCCCCGCAGCGCGAATCGTTTATGTTCCACCGCCGACTGTATCGAGTGTATTGGCGGCATCGCTTTATGTGCCTCTCTCCCCCGCGGTCGCGAATCCTTTATGTTCCACCGCCATCTCTTTGAAGTCGGTCGCCGGCGTGTACGACCTGTAGTATATATAAGGGAGCCTGTTGCTCTGAGAGGAGTCATCCAGTTATCGAGAGAGTGAGAGTCAGTCCTCAAGTTCTAGCCAGAGATATAGTCAGTCGTAGAGCGAGTCGTGATGTACAGTTGATGAGTGTCGTACTGCCGTGAATAAACTGTGTTTCTTCTCTTCATCGTCGTGTGTTTCTTGGGTGAGGCGTATCGGTCGGAAGGGGCTGCACTTCCTTCGAAATACAACGAAGGCGGACTCGCGTCTCCCTCCTGAGACGACACGCGGGCATATTTGGACTGGCACCCGCCCGATCGGTAATCGGCCATCCTACGGACCGAGAGGGCAACTGTTTCTGCAGTCGGGGTGTTCACAGGGCGTCTTTCCGCCACAATACGCACACATATTCATACACAATACACATATTTATATATTCACGCATATACAACAAGCAACAACTGAATTTTTCATGGGTTCCGTATGCTGAAATGGTTTAAGCTGAAAAGAAGCCATCAGTTAATTTCCTTCAGAGACGGGTGCTCCAAAAGAAATAACATCATTTGCAATTTCTTCAGAAGCCACAAAAGGCCGAGGAAGGCAAAGGGTAAAAACTAGAAGCAGCGACAACCAAAAAACAAACATGATATACAAAATAAATCATATTACAGTAACTGAAAAGAAACTACATAACATACCCACAAAATTAAATAACAAAATTATATAACATGCCCGCAAAATTAAATAAAAAAAATTATATAACATGATCATAAAATTAAATAACAAAAATTATATAACACGTCCACAAAATTAAATTAAAAAAATTAAATTTAAAAAATTATATAACATGCCCGCAAGAATGAATGTAATAAACGATAAATTTAATGCTTAACTCGTGGAATGACTAAATATCAATCCAAATTAATTGATGCCTAGCATACCAAAACAGAGGGTGCTATAGATATTCTGAAATCCTCTCAGACAGCACATCGAACAATTTAAATACGTTTAACTACCACGTCTGCCAGTCTGTATTCCTTTACGTAACAGAATTCAAAACCTCTAGGAAAATAACCCCTAAACAATAACACGAAGGACAATAACCTCACATGCAAAAACCCTGGCCAGTAAACCCTAATACTGATATATTAATTATAAAATTAAAACTTAATCAATAATACAGTTTATAATTAATTTACTTGACCTGTATTAATAGAGAACCATGCAAATGCAATGTCACAGAGGTTCATGCATGTATCTAGATACTTGATAGAGTGGCTTTTAGATACAGTAATTTACAGAGCACAGCACACTAGTAGGGTATTTGAATGAGCAAAACAAGTGTGTTTTAAAACAGTCTGATAATGTTTTGATGCACATAGCAGAGAGCAACAGAATGTTAATGCAATGGAAAACTGTCCCATGGTGATCCAATACATTAGAAGGTAGATGGGTTTGAGCAGAAGAGCAGCACCTGCAAAATCCCCATTGCTAACAGTGCGTAATGATCACCAACCGAGTAGACTTGAAACTGGAACAAAGAGCTCTGTGATGCATGATGGGGCGGAGTCAACAATTGAAGCACATGCCAGCAAAATAATCTTTAAAAATCTGCCTTGTAACAGACAGCCAGCATCTCTCGAATATATTGTGATATATATGATTATCTGATAAAAGCATTGGGCCATGGAGTGTAGATGATCCGCTGAAAATTGGATTCCTTGTAAATACGTCTTCTGTACAAAAAATGCTGATAACTCCTGGCTTAAAGAACAGCTTTTCGTCTTATACGAAGCTAAGAGTATTGTTTAATGAAGATATTATCAGATAAAATCAGACCTAATCTTTTTAAGACTCCAGTGTACCTCGTAGCCAGCTGTATTTAAGAATGTCTGATTCTCCAGGAAGAGCAACATTTATTAACTGTTTTGCAATCATTAATTGCCACAATATAAAGACTACACAACAATAGATGTGGCTGAGCAAAATAAAGACGAGAAAACAATAGATATGGCTGAGCAATATAAAGACCAGACAACAATAGATGTGGCTGAGCAATATAAAGACCAGACAACAATAGATGTGGCTGAGCAAATGCAAGTGAAAGACTCTTCTGAAGATCCATAGAAAAACTTTGTCCAAAGAGTTGAACCGTTCCCTCTGCATTGTAAGGCGTACACTCCAATCAATCTGCTACAATTCTACACAGCTTTCAATTCATAAGCTTTATTGATCAACAACATGAGTACATGTTCAATTGTTCATGTTCATGGGTGTCAATTTTAAGGGTAAACCCAAAAGGAACAATATTGTTCCGCTAGCAGGGCAGCCCCTTTCTCATTCCTATTTTTAAATGTATACAATGACACTAACATTCAAGCATGAGTCAGAACAGGTAAAAACTGTGTGAATGGTGCAGAAAAGAACAAGTGCACACAAATAACAGATCAGATGAATTATGCATTATCAACCATTTACCATAATATCGTGCGACTCGGTGGCCTATCGGTAACGCTCTTGCTCACAGAGCGGACGGTTGCGGGTTTGACTCCGGGTAATGACCTTGGGCAAGTTGATTGCGCACACGTGCCTCTGTCACCAAGCAGTATATAATTTGGTGCCGGTGCAAGCTGGGAAGTAAACGGAAAGTCCTGTGATACACTAGCCTCGTATCAAGGACCCTGGGATTCGTCCATTGCTGGCTCAAGGTCATTGAAAAGGAGATGAGCGCCTCCCTGTGTTCCACATGGAACTGGATGGACTTTATTTTTTACCATAATATTACGTTATACACGCAGTGACTCAATCAAATACCGCTTTAAGCGTGTTTTAAAATGATAGATCTATAGCAGAGGTTCTCAAGCTGTGGTATAAGTAACCCTGGGGGCACGCGAAGCTCCGGTAAGGGTACACAAAAAATTCAAGAAATCTGAATTCTCTATGAGTTTATGGACTTTGTGTCCATCTTTCTTTGTTTAGCAATGATTTTTAATGTTGCAACGTAACAGCATCGTCATTTCTTTCTTTCACGACATATTATACGGTATTTTCACGAATATAACACGCGCACGGGTATAACACGCACCCAAATATAACCCACTACTCTTCGCGATTTGAGTAAAAATTGAATTATATAAGAATTTAAGAATGTATTTTAAATTTTGCTCCCTACTGCTCTAATGCATGGTGTCACCAATGACTAAAAAGGATTTTTAGCTGTCACTGCAATGGGACATCGCAATGGCATTCTGTTTCTGGTCTGACCTTGCTGGGGGTACGCAAACATTCAACTTTTTTTACTTGGGGTACAAAAAAATAAAGTTTGAGAACCGCTGATCTATATATAGTAAGCAGGGGAAGTTAGCTAAGTGGGCAAAGCATTCCACTGAGTAGACATATACATAATATACAGACTTTATCCAAAATGCATAACTTGAACCAACACAAAATGCCCAACAAAACAGCCAACTCAATTAGCAAATTAGGCAATAAATAACTTATGTGTGTATGTATGTATGTATGTATGTATGTATGTATGTTTTGTATGTTTGTATGTATGTATATGGACAATTGGACATTTATGTAGCGCCTTGCAATAACCTAAACTCATCTGTACTGGCAAAAAACCAAAATCATTAAATTCCCCAAAGCATACGAGACCATTGGACCATATTATGTATTCCATGTATTATGCCCTAAACACCCCCCCACAGAAACACCAGATTGCAGTCCTCCCCTACCCCTCACAGCCCGATACACAAAACATGTATTGTTAAGATGCTATTTATAATTTACGGTAATAAATTCAGAAACATGGGCCCTAATTCACTAGTTTATCTGATTTAACGTAAGTAATGCAGCCAGGCAGTTGTATAGACTACAATGGACTATTTGCAATTTCAACTACTAATTTAGCATCTTGGGAAATGAGTTCAGCCATGCTCATTCAAGAGCAATTTACAAAACCTTAATCATGAACAAAGAGATATAGTTATTGTTAATTAATAAATTAATAACTGTAAGCTTCGCATGTGCTTTGTTATTCCAACTCTGTGACTTTTTACTAATTAATCTATTTAATGACCCTTGCAAACCAGCTGGCAACATAGAAGTCTTTAAGTATAAATATTTGTTATTTATACAAAAAACCACATTATAATCTTGCAATTTTAAGCTCTGAAATGCATCTACTTGTGAGATCATACAACATGCAACACAAATCTTTGCTTATAATTATAATAGCTAAGATCATCTAAGGCAGCGGTTCTCAACCTTTTTAGAGCGGCGACCCCTTGGTGACATTTCGAACGTTGTGACGACCCCCAACATCAAAATTGATTGATTTAACCCCCATTCACTGCATTTTACACCATTGTTCATTGTTTTGCATTTTCACCCGCATAGCCTAATTCGAGAATTGTTTTTGACAATAAAATGTGAGAGGCCTGTTTCCTAGCTGGCTCTTGTGATTCTGAAAGCTGCTAATCGACAGGTTGCAGTTGAAGTTGTCTTCAACAGCTGACACATCTTGCTGTTGGAGCTTTCCAAACCGTCTGTCTCAAGCGTGCCATCTTGGCGTCATCAGCTTTGTTCTTAAAAATGCTGGTCATGCTTTCCTGCATTGTTAGAATGCTTAGTAGGCCTATCATTGCCCATTGTTTTGCATTTTCACCCGCATAACCTAATTCGAGAACTGCTTTAGACAATAAAATGTGAGAGGTTTCCTGGCTCTTGTGATTCTGAAAGCTGCTAATCGGCAGGTTGCAGTTGAAGTTGTCTTCAACAGCTGACACATCTTGCTGTTGGAGCTTTCCAAACCGTCTGTCTCAAGCGTGCCATCTTGGCGTCATCAGCTTTGTTCTTAAAAATGCTGGTCATGCTTTCCTGCATTGTTAGAATGCTTAGTATCTGAATGGCACATCAGTTTTGTTATGCCGGGTTTCTTTGATTTGACTGACAAAATGTCAGTAAAAATAAAACGTTGTATGACCTGTAGGCCTATGTAGGTTCATTATTTACACTGCGAACTAATAAAAAAAGGCTACTCTGAAATTTGTCAATTAATTAGCCCTTTTTCTTAACACTCATTTCACCAAACCGATTCAATTTGGGTGGCCATAAATTTCCTAAGCTTTGCTTGTGTTCTGTATGAATGCGCTGAGCAGGGGAGGGTTTATAGGAAGAGGAATTCGCTCCTCCTCATTGTCGATTAAAAAAATTCCACACTGCAATGGCAATGGCTGCAGTTTAGGCAGTCATTTTTACAAAATTCCTCGTAATCTCCGAGCCGAAAGACATGGTAATTAAGACTTCAATAAATGCTCCACATTGTAAATAATTTTTTTGAATGTCCACACTGTAATGTCTGTATTTTATGCTGTCATCTTAATAAAAAAATTCATTGCTAGAACGCTGATAGTCGTGGTTTAAGACTTCAGAGTGTTGGCCTCCAATTATAAAAAGTTTGGGATTGCACACTATAACCGCAACATTTTAAGTTGTCATAAAAAAATTACTCAGGATGTCAGTGCTCACAGACACGGTTTAAAACTTCAATAAATAGTCCATACCCATTATTTTTAGAAGAATGGTTAAATTGAATTTAGCCTACATTTGAAAACTGAAATGGCAAAAATTATATCAGCTAGCTGGTCCAATCTAACATATAGCAATCATAGCAAAAGCATATAAAAAAATTAAATTTCAGTTGCTCTAATGTACTAGATAGCGGTGAAATTGATATTCGTCCTTCATCTTTTGAAAATTTCTGAAAGGTTCAGGCGACCCCTGGCATATCGTCGGACGACCCCCGTAGGGGTCGCGACCCACAGGTTGAGAACCGCTGATCTAAGGCAACTTTATATAATTAAATTCCAGGTGACCTTAAGTAATGTAAGGCAAGGTAACACAAAGCATTGCAAAAAAACTTAACGTAACATAACGTAACAAAATGTAACATAAGGTGAGAAACTGAGAAATCACAGAGCAATGCAAGGAAATGCAAGGTAACCTCCGTGAAGAAAAGAACGTAAAGTACCGGTACGGTAAGGAATATCATATCTATTTTGTGCCCTGCAACAGCACCTAGACCTGACTACGGAAGAGGGCGCGCTTTACAATCCACCAACTGCTCCTAACCACAGTTAAAAATTTCACACCACCCCAGCAGAACCAAAGGATCCAGCCAAAGAAACGGGTCTAGGACTTTACCCCCGGCCCAGTACCCCCCTGCCATTACCCCCCTGCCATTACCCCCTGCCATTACCCCCGCCCATTACCCCCCGTAGGACATTACCCCCTGCCATTACCCCCCCCACGTCTGCTAACATTTGGGGCCAGTTTATGTGCGTTTGTATGTATGTACGTATGTACGTATGTACGTATGTACGTATGTACGTATGTACGTATGTACGTATGTACGTATGTACGTATGTACGTATGTATGTATGTATGTATGTCACTATGAATACATGCATGCATATAAGTATGTAAGTATGTATGCATGTATGAATGTATGTATGTAAGTATGTATGTATTGTAAGTTTGTATGTAAGTATATATGTATGCATGCATATTCGTATGTACGTATGCACGCACGTACGTATATATTTCATGCTTACATACACACTTACATACATAACCACATACATACCTGTACATACATACATACATACATACATACATACATACATACATACATACATACATACAAACGTACATAAACTGGCCCCAAATGTAAACAGACGGGGGGGTAATGGCAGGGGGTAATGTCCTACGGGGGGTAATGGGCGGGGGGTAATGGCAGGGGGTAATGGCAGCGGGGTAATGGGCCAGGGGGTAAAGTCCGGACACCAAAGAAACAGCACCTAGTGACAAAGAGGGGCTTCAACAGAGACACAAAAATCCCTCACAAAAGAAAGTTGCACTGGACCAAGTGGAAATTCTGGTCAAGTGAAGCAAAGAAGAATAGAAAGAATCTGTTCTCGATAACAAGTAAAGCTGTTGGCAGAAGCGAAATACCTTTGAGGTCAAAAGCCGTGAGATCTGAAAATACAGGATTTGTCACAAACTTATGTGCATGTATGACTTGTATGTATGTGCACTTGTTATAGCGCCCCTTCAAGATGTCTACTCAGAAGCGCTCCCAATTACAGCGTGAAACTGAATCGGAATTTTACGCCGAAGCACTGAGCAATTGCGAGTGAAGGACTTGCACAAGGTCCCTATGTGCGGTAGAATGTGATTGAACTTTAGGATGACAATTTTTGGTATATCATTGTGTTTATTGATCTTATTTATTCATTTTAGGATTTAAAACATGCATGGGTCACATAAAAGTTTGTTGGGGTAATACTGAAATTAACTCTTGACAAGCGATTTAAGTAACAGCAATGGGTCAAGACATAAAAACATTGGACATGTCCTAGATTCAAATGGAGTAATAGTGGAGCCGCCTGGAACCAAAATGTGAAGGAATTGTTCACTTTGTGATACAAGCATGAAATTTGGTACATACGACGAAAATGTCGTAAGAAAAAGATTTGACTATACGGCCATCGCAGATTTGACCCCTGGCCCCAATGGCAGCCATTTTTCAAAATGGCCGACCGATTTACAGATTTTAAATTATCTCAGCTTCCAGTGCACTTAGAATCGTCATCTTGGTGTCTAAACATACATAATTAGGGGCGAGAATTCTAAAAGACCCATTACAAATGTCCTCAGGGCTTCAATGGCGGCCATTTTCCAAAATGGCCGACCAAAATACGGATTTTCAATATCTCAGCTTTCAGTACACTTAGAATCGTCATCTTGGTGTCTAAACATACATAGTTAAGGGCAGGCAATCAAGCAGAGCCATTACAAATGTTCTCCATGGCTTAAATGGCGGCCATTTTCCAAAATGGCCGACCTAAAAAAGAATACTTCAATATCTTAGCCTCCGTTACACTTAGAATCGTCATCTTGGTGTCTAAACATACATAGTTTGGGGCGAGGATTCCAACAAAGCCATTGCAAATGTTCACCAGGACTTCAATGGCGGCCATTTTTCTAAATGGCCGACCTAAAAAAGGATATTTGAGTATCTCAGCTTTCATTTCACATAGAATTGTCATCTTGGTGTCTAAACATACATAGTTAAGGGCAGGAATTTCAATGGAATCAAATACAAACGTGTCTGTTCACAAGATTCGCAGCCAAGGACGGCAATGGTGCGGTAAGGTACAAATTTCCTGCTTATTTGAAAATCAGCTGTTATGGGCTTATGGTGCGTCAAGTATAAATCTAGTATAATCCAAGCTATTTATTGCATCATACTATTTCTGAAACTTCTGATTGTGTTCATGTTCATTTGGCAATAAAACAAGTTTTGGAATATATGCAATTCAAAATATTATTGATATTCTCGTAGATGTGTATCGGGATATATTTAAGTCCACATTTGGGGGCCCTTATCCAGACAAAGTACTGACCTCAGAATTATACATCATTCACGTCATTCACGGTCGCATAGGCCTCTACAGAGACAGAGACAAGTGCACTGTAGGCCTATATTGTAGAGAGGCTTTTACACATAATGTGCACTGTCTCCTACATCCCTTCTCACAGTCAAATCTGAGCAGTACACGACAGGCACGAGACGCTTCGGGAAGTGTTGTTCCACTTCACTTCCCTGCCGCCTTCAGTAGTTTGCTGCCACCACCATTGACCAGGACATGGTAGCTTAGGAGCAGCTATGAACATCTGTGCCCAAACGTGACCTGCTGGGTAGGCAGCTCTCTTTGTGTGTTCAACCAGAGCAATTTGAGTTGGTGGAAGGCCATTCATAGGTCTGTCTTTCTGTGCGAACAGTTGCTTCCTTGCCTCATTCACCTTCTTCTCACCACTAGCACGGTCATATAGAAGAACCACAAAGCGCTCAATTATAATTATCGAGCAGATCATAAACAGAGCTGGGAGTTGACGCTAAGGTGCAGAAGGCTGGGGTGACGTCGCTGAATGTTTTCCAAATGTCCCAGACAGTCCTTTTCCGCAGCTAGCATAGTATGATACCGCTAAATGCATGCAGGAGGGGCATGGTTACGCACTTTTCTGGACCTAGGGCACGCGCCATTTCATAGGTTGGTAGGTATCTGAAGCTTCTGAGTGAGGCAAAACCAACCCACAGTTCATCAATGCTCAGCTGCTGAACTGCTGATACGGCCAACACCAACACGTCAGAGCCAACGTTGCGTATCATCACCTTACGATAACCATGTTTGGTGGCATCGGAGACATGCAGAAAAATCTTTGTTTCAGCTTCCTCTTGCAGAGTACACGGAGCAAGTCCAGATGTGTCTCTTTGCCAAGTACAGAGCACATCCTTGTGGTAAATTGGCATTATCTGTCTTCCTGGTTCTATTTCTAGTTTTGCTATAATTTTGCAGACTCAAGAAAGAAAACAACTCTGACTTGCTTTCGTCATACCTCAGTAATTCCTGCCAGTTTCTGGGTAGAGCGCTAGAAGCTTCGATGCGTCTTCGACTTCCATTACACGTCACACTGCGTGTGTATGTCTTCAAGCTGCCACCCACATAATCATTCCGCATAACATCTACTCTATGCACGTGCTCTAGCTGTCTTGTGATGTAGGGCAAGAAACTACGGGAGGAATAATCTGAAAAGGTGCATGCAGTGCCAGGTTTCAGCATGTTGACTATGACGGCTCCATACAGTATATATATATATATATATATATATATATATATATATGTAAGAGCGTCAACAATTGGAACACATACTTAATGAACCATAAGCCCATAACAGCTGATTTTCAAATAAGCAGGAAATTTGTACCTTACCGCACCATTGCCGTCCATGGCTGCGAATCTTGTGAACACACACGTTTGTATTGATTCCATTGAAATTCCTGCCCTTAACTATATATGTTTAGACACCAAGATGACAATTCTATGTGAACTGAAAACTGAAATACTCAAATATCCTTTTTTAGGTCGGCCATTTTGGAAAATGGCCGCCATTGAAGTTCTGGTGAACATTTGCAATGGCTTTGTTGGAATCCTCGCCCCAAACTATGTATGTTTAGACACCAAGATGACGATTCTAAGTGTAACGGAGACTAAGATATTGAAGTATCTTTTTTAGGTCGGCCATTTTGGAAAATGGCAAATGGCCGCCATTTAAGCCATGGGGAACATTTGTAATGGGTCTGCTTGATTGTCTGCCCTTAACTATGTATGTTTAGGCACCAAGATGATGATTCTAAGTGTACTGAAAGCTGAGATATTGAAAATCCGTATTTTGGTCGGCCATTTTGGAAAATGGCCGCCATTGAAGCCCTGAGGACATTTGTAATGGGTCTTTTAGAATCCTCGCCCCTAATTGTGTATGTTTAGACACCAAGATGACGATTCTAAGTGCACTGGAAGCTGAGATAATTTAAAATCTGTAAATCGGTCGGCCATTTTGAAAAATGGCTGCCATTGGGGCCAGGGGTCAAATCTGCGATGGCCGTATAGCCAAATCTTTTTCTTATGACATTTTCGTCGTATGTACCAAATTTCATGCTTGTATCACAAAGTGAACAATTTTTCACCAGGCCGCTTTACTATAAAAATGGAAACTTTTGTCACCTGGCTTGCAAATCAGTCATGAAATACTTTCAAGACTGGTCATTGAGCACCATCCCACGTTAGTGAACTATGATTGTCAGTATCATCTTAACCTGGCCAAAAACCTCTTCAGTCAGCAACACAAGGCATAATTTGTTCTCCCATCCATACTGCCTCCTTTACAAGTAGGGTTATAAACAATCTGCCACACGAGTTTCCTTTCCTGATCATGCACCTAATTCACAAGAGGTCAAGACCATTCTGCTTAATCACGGTCTACGTGTTGCCAGGGCAGAACATCTTAGAAGCTTGTTGACAAGACACCATATAAATACATTCAAACACAACCTACCTTCTTAGCTTCTCATATATCTCGTTCCTTTCTTACTAGAAACTGATTCGTACCTTTGCTGAAGAGAACAGGAAAACGATCGGTCGCCAATTTCGTCGGACTCTTAACTCCAATCACCAGAGGGCTACCACGTCTAAAGCAGATAGCAGCCACACCAACAGATAAGCAAAACAGATAACACATAGTGCATCTATAGTGTATGCTCATCAGTGTATGTATGTATTGTTATACGCATAAATGCAATAATAACAATAATTATTGTTATCTTTTCCAAATTATCTCCATCATCATCATCATTATTATCATCACCACCATTACTATTGTAATTGTACATTTATATAGTGCCACTTCAAGAGAACTTCTCAGAGGTGCTCCCGACCTGACACCAAACCACAATCAAAGAGAATGGCTTTCAAACGCTTGCAGAAAAGGGGCAAAGAAAGACAAAGAAGTTCATTACGGAGACTAATAGGTAACTTATTCCAGAAAGACGGAACGACCATAGCAAAGCTTCTATGCCATTGCCACTACTGCCACAATCATTACCACCACTGCAGTGACTACCACCACTGCCACCGCAACTATTACAATTATTATTATTATTAAATTATTATTATTTTTTTACCTGAGGTATTTATGATCCCTCAGGTGTGCCAAACAATATCCGGAGATATTGTTATTATTATTAAATCAAGAAAATTTCTATGACACTTAAGGCATTTATAAGTCAAGCCAACACATCGGAAAAGTAATATTTATAAGCATCAAGTGGAATCTTTTAAGCAAGTCTACAGATTACATTTACGATTACAATACATTGCGTTTACAGGCCGATCATTACGTGCAGTAATAAACACAGTTTAACACACACTCACCTCGCCACAACAACTTCGCCCGGATAATGACTGCTCTTGAAGGCAAGAGCAAATGCACCCTCCTACAGGAAAGAGACAGAAGAAAATGAGAATAATGAACAAAGAAAATGAGAATAATGAACAGTCAAATTTTACAAACCGATCATGATATCTAAACAGAAAAAAATGTCACTACATTAACACCCATTTCCACCGGACTGACAGAACTGTGTATATACAGCACCCCAAGCGCCCATGTAATGGCATGGCCGTGTTACAGTGCTATATAAATTGTCATAATTAGTATATTATCATAACTTCTGAAAGACTCTTCAGATGCCCCCATACAACTAGGAATGTTAAACAAAAACCGGAAATCCGGTTCTTACTGTTAACAATCAAATTCATTTAAAAAAAATTATTTTGAAAATGAATAAGCGATGATTTAGGCATTTGTACTGACTTAGCTTAAAGATTAACCTGAAAAGAAACTAATTACAAGAAATAAATGGTATATGTGATGATGTACCATCCAAGTCCAATGTTATATATAAGAGGGGACAATTCGGTTATGAATGTGGTCTGGGACGCTGTAGGGGCGTGACCTTACAGGGGTTTTCAGAACATGGCCCAGTCCGCCAAAGCAGCAGTGAAAAGGCTCCTATCTGCCTTTCTACACACTACACAGCTACTCTAATGTTGGGTCATTCTTTGGAGAATGTAGCGATGTCGAGCTAAACGGTCCATCATGAACTGTAGTCTATTGCACTCCTGCTGACCCACAAAATCCGCCATGCTGGTGATGCATATAAGAAGCGGGCCAGAGTGGTCATTCGCATAAACATCATGAGGCAGTTTCCGCTTACATGCATGATATTTTGCACTAGCTTCCAACCTCATAAGTTGAAGTAAAGATCACATACAATTACAGAGAAAAGTTACATGCAGTGTAACAGGAAATTAACGAGCGACATTAAACTTTGGTTTTCCCGATTTACTGACCAGCTGCTGAATGGTTTTCTCGACGAGTTCGCAGAACGTGACGCCCTTAACGTCGTTCTTGTGAGTGTCGTAAAGATGTTTCATCAGCTTAACGATCGTCTCTGTGTCCGTCTCCGACTCGAATATGAAGTTACGTTTCATCTGCATGCGCAGAAAAACAACCATGTGGTAATGTAATGCAATGACAGAAAGAGAGACAGACACATCTTGCTGCAATGTTTCCATAGTGCCTTGGAATGAATCCATGGAAACAAGGCAATGTAATCTATGGAAACTCTACTAAACTGTAATTGTTGTCAGAAATTGGTATAGCATTGTTTCAAGAGCAATGAAATTATCAGAGTGCTGTTTCTATGCCAACATAAATGATGTTAAAGGTACTAAAAAGTAAAAACTTCTGCTTGACCATTTATGACTTGGTTTGTCACTGTTATAGCTTGGCTTGACCTGACTACATTATTCAGCCTTATTATGGATCAGTCTGACCTGACAACACATGGCCATAGTGCAAATTCGATTGACACCAAGTGTGTCATTATACACTGGCATGAAAGAAGTTTAATACTATCATTAGAAATAATTTTCTAAGTTCTGTGACGGAACCGATAGGAAAAATGAATTAAAATGGTTGCCATAAACATGTTGGTCTTTCAAACCTACCAAGAATGCTTTAAGATCTTTGTAGTTTGTGATGATTCCATTGTGAATGACAACAAACTCTACAAAAACAACAACACATGAAACATTCATGAATGTCTTCTCCTCATGTATTGTACTCAACTGTTGCTTCACTTCCAGATCACTATGGACTGATGCCAATCTCAATATAATAATGGCACTACAGAAGTTTCCTGATTAGATAAAGTCTGTTGAGTCTAGACAAATGTTTCTAATTGTGTGGTCTGTATGAATAGACTCAATGAATTCTTTTACTCATATGGCCAACTAACCACGAGCAACACGCAAATAAATGCCGTTGGTCAAGAGTTGAACAACTACAAGTGCACACATTTCGGAATGTTTAAGCAATCTAAACCTTGAAATCATATAAGAAGCGAAAAACATCATCTTGCACTTTCATTATCCATTGAAACCATCATCATGCACTTGCATCATCAATTCATCATCCATCATAAACTCATCATCATCATACTCTTGCATCATCATCTATCAAAAACTAAAACTGATCAACTTGCACTTGCATCATCATCCACTGAAAACATCATCATGCACTATTGCATTTGCATCATTATCAATCAAATCCCAACATCATGCACTTGCATCATTATTGATCAAAACTCATCATCATGCACTTGCATCATCATTGATTAAACCCCATCATCATGCACTTGCATCATTATTGATCAAAACCCATCATCATGCACTTGCATCATTATCAATCAAAACCCATCATCATGCACTTGCATCATTATCGATCAAAACTAATCATCATGCACTTGCATCATTATTGATCAAAACTCATCATCATGCACTTGCATCATTATTGATCAAAACTCATCATCATGCACTTGCATCATTATTGATCAAAACTCATCATCATGCACTTGCATCATTATTGATCAAAACTCATCATCATGCACTTGCATTATTATCGATCAAAACTCATCATCATGCACTTGCATCATTATTGATCAAAACTCATCATCATGCACTTGCATTACTATCGATCAAAACTCATCATCATGCACTTGCATCATTATTGATCAAAACTCATCATCATGCACTTGCATTACTATCGATCAAAACTCATCATCATGCACTTGCATCATTATTGATCAAAACTCATCATCATGCACTTGCATCATTATCGATCAAAACTCATCATCATGCACTTGCATCATTATTGATCAAAACTCATCATCATGCACTTGCATCATTATTGATCAAAACTCATCATCATGCACTTGCATTATTATCGATCAAAACTCATCATCATGCACTTGCATCATTATTGATCAAAACTCATCATCATGCACTTGCATCATTATCGATCAAAACTCATCATCATGCACTTGCATCATTATTGATCAAAACTCATCATCATGCACTTGCATCATTATTGATCAAAACTCATCATCATGCACTTGCATCATTATTGATCAAAACTCATCATCATGCACTTGCATTACTATCGATCAAAACTCATCATCATGCACTTGCATCATTATTGATCAAAACTCATCATCATGCACTTGCATCATTATTGATCAAAACTCATCATCATGCACTTGCATCATTATCAATCAAAACTCATCATCATGCACTTGCATCATTATTCATCAAACACAATTGATCTGGCGCCACCTGTCGCCACTTCCGGCCTGGCGCATTCCACCGCGTGTAACACTCGAGGCAGCTGTCAAGTACGGGACGGCAGCTGACTTGCTTTATTAACTGATTTCGTGCACCAAACAGAGAAGAACAATGAGGACATTGTCATGAACTGCCACACCATCCTGCAGCCCTCCCCACCTACTGGCTGGCGGCGACATATGTGGCATTCAAAAATCACACAGCGTGACTCCAAGGCAAAAATAACAACATTGGTCATAATTCAATGAAATGCTTAGAACACATTGTACATGTACAGTAGCTGCATACTTTACACCACCTTAAAAACGACACTAAATTTCGAAAGTCGTGAGAAGCATAATGGAAGCACTGAGAATGACATTCTAAGTTACAGCTTACTTAAGAAACAATCATAATCATAATCTTTAAGCTTCTATAGCACAACTCTAAATCCGTGCACACTGAACAGGGAACCAGCTTCTTCACGAGCGCTGCAGCGTCAGAGAGGTTGCCAGAAATTCAATTGGAGGTTGGAGAATTTTAATCCGGAAAGCCTGTGGAGTTACAAGTGGAGGAGCCTGACGCACTTGTAAGTGTAAACTTAAGTGACAACTTAAGTTTCAACCTACGTTCAAACTTACGTCATATACATGTGCCAACTTAAGTTCCACCTCAAGTTCGAACTTAAGTTCCAACTTAAGTGTCGACTCAAATGCCAACTTAAGTGCCAACTTAAGTGCCAACTTAAGTGCCTGCTTAATAGTCTCAACGAGCTTACTTGTCTGAAACGATCGGCAATGATTTACAACAATGCTATCAATGGCTTATTAAATTCTGATAATCAAAGTCCTTAAGATTTCGATTATCATGGTCTGTGGATTCTGAAATCATCCGCCCAAACATGACCATGACACTCAAGAGCCCTATGCTTAGCTTTAGACTAGCACTTAAGAGATTAGATTCACCTCTGACTACATACAGTCACAGTCATTGCAAACAATGTCAAAGATAATAGCTATAATTAAAACCATTGCAAGATAGTCATTTTAAAACACATCATTCGAGGTTGCTATGTTTAACCATTTCAGTGATGGCATCCTTTTGCAACCAGTTTTCGGTCTCGTAGCTTCATCTCAACCATTTCAATCCCAGTTATTTATTTTAAAATTTAAATAATTTCAACCGAGTTTATTACATACCAGTTCATTCAAAACCGTAATTTTAAACCATTTTACTAACAGGCAGTAAATTGTAATTTTAAACCATTTCAATAAATAATGTCATTTTAAGCTACTGTAATTTATGGCTTTTAAAGCATTTCAAAATTACTATATTTCACAGTTTAGAAAACGAGTGTATACACTATACAAGACCATACAACCGATCATAAATGGCATTGAGCAACTTGTAAATGAAGGACTTGCTCAAGGTCCTTGACAAACAATGACTGACTCCGTCAAAGCTCAAACTTTACTCCTCGTATTACGGGTGAGTGTCTTAACCAATCAATAAGCAAACCGATTATCTACAACCTATACCTACAGATATCTAAAACCCAAATTAAATTAATTCATTACGAGAACCGTTAGATAGCATCATTGTGATCTTTAAATGTTGTCAAGATCATATTAATCATCACATATTCATATTAATCATCATACCCCATAATCATCATAAACAAAACCATCAATCCATCATAAACATAGCCATAATCATCATAACCATCATCAAAAATTCATCATCATCATCATTACCATCACCATTGACTGTCATCATCATCATCATCATCACTCTCATCATAACCATCACCACTATCGTCATCATCATCACCATCACAATCGATAACACAGGTAACTAACCGCCGTTTGTATCGGATCTCTGTGGATGGGTGTTGACCCAGTTGGGCTCCCCGTGGGTGGCCCATCGTGTGTGGGCGATGCCAATGTGTGTCTCGAACTTCACCCCAAAATCCAACTCCTTCTTGGCCACTAGAAACAAAACCATACCACATTGTAAGACATAGTAACAGAATGTCAGGATAAAATAAGGTAAGATATCGTATGTCACTGTAACTGTAACTGGCCTAGTTAGCTACACCGGTAAGCGAGAGCAGCATTCGCCTGTTGGTTGCAACGGACTGCGGTTCAAGCCCCGGGCTGGGAGTTGACATTCAGAGATTTAGATATCTCGGGCTAGCACGTGTGGGACGCAGGGGCGCAAGTTCCTGCGGAGCGACCTTGGGCAAGTTGCTTACCCATCATTGTCTGTGGGGAAGGCAACGGGAAACCACCTCACTCATCTCATCCCCAAGGGCGTAAAGCCAATGAACCTGCCTTTGGGCACAGCACCATCATCATCATTACTACCATTTGCGTCAGCTGCGAGTCGTGTCTCGCTCTCTGTCTTCCTCTTCCGCTTCCACCTTGGTTCATGCCTTTATTGCTAACCGATTGGATTACTGTTCTTCTCTCTACTTTGGCCTTCCTCAGGTTCGTTTAAGTGGTTTGGAGGGGGTCCTGCGGGCGGCTGCACGCTTGGTGGGTGGCGTTCCTAAGTTTGGCCACATTTCTGACTATATTCGTGATGTCTTACACTGGCTTCCGGTTCAGTCACGCATTCATTTCAGGGTTGCTTCTTTTGCCTGGCGCTGCGTCTTGGGCACAGCACCTCCCTATCTCTGCGAGTTCTTCACCTTGACCTCAACTGCTGTGGGTCGCCGATCTCTGCGCTCGGCCTCTAGAGGTGACTTCATGGTTCCTTATGCCCGCACTGCCACTAGGCAGAACAGGGCATTTTCGGTCACTGGACCTTCCGCTTGGAATGACCTTCCCTCTAACCTGCGTTCCCACCCTCGGAACATGTCTGGCTCTTTCTATAGATTGCTCAAGACTTTTCTTTTTGACCGGGCTTGGGTCGGGAGCGCCTCTGAGTAGACTCCTTGAAGGGGCGCTATATAAATTACATAGATAGATAGATAGATAGATCATCATCGTATGTCAAGGCAGAGTCAAGGCAAAACAAAATAAGGTATGGTATAGAAAGTTATATACTAAAGTACAGCGAAGGTCATAGAAGGCAAGAAAAGGTATACTAAGGTAAGATAAAGGTGAAATAAGGTAATGCATGGTATGATACATTAATGTATAGTCACGTAAGGCCAAGCAAAAGCAAAGTATGCTGTGATATGGCAAGTTATACTTTAAGTAAAGCAACACCAAGGTCATAGAGAGCAAGGATAGGCCTACAAAGGTAAGGTAACGGTGAAATAAGGTAAGGTATGCTATGGTATAGCTAGGATGTCTTAGGTAATAGCAAGGCAAGGCAAAGGTAAAATGGAGTAAAGTATATCATGGTAATCCGTAAACCTTTTAAAGGTACAGCCAAGGTAAATAAGGTAAGCATAGGTAAGCAAATTAAAAAGAACAATAAGGTAGAAACGTGGTAGAACAAAGTAATGTATGGTATGCAAAAAAGAATGGCATAGTAAGACAATAGAAAGCACAGTATGGCAATATAAATTATGCTACATGATAAGAATGAAAGGGCTGTTAAGGTAGGACAGCCTGGACAGGGCATGGTAAGATTTGTTTGTATGTGCACTTGTTATAGCGCCCCTTCAAGCTCTCTCTTCTCAGAGGCGCTCCCGAATGCAGAGCGGACACTGCATCGGAGTTTCACGCCGAAGCGCTGAGCAATTGTGAGTGAAGGACTTGCCCAAGGTCCTTACGCAGCGAGGTGGATTCGAACCTCGAACCTTCCGGCTTCAAGGCAACGACGCCACCCCTACACCACCGCGCCCCACAAGTTGATGACAAAAGATGATAAAAGATGACATATGGTAAGTCAGGGAAAGATATGGTGTGATGATAAGATATATGGCATGGCAAAGCAAGCAAAACTTGTATAGCATGCAAATTTACGTGGAAAGCTATAATAGTATGGCATTAGGTGAAACAAAATGGTAATACCTATAAGGGAAGGAAGTAAGGCAAGATGCTACAAATAAAGAATGCTACATAAAACTGAGAAAGACGAAGAATCTGGATGGATGGATGGAATGATAGATGGATGGATGGAATGATAGATGGATGGAATGATAGATGGATGGATGGAATGATAGATGGATGGATGGAGTGATAGATGGATGGATGGGTGAATGCATAGAATGATGGAATGAAGGATGGATGGAATGATGGATGAGAGGATAGATGGAAAGATGGATAGATGAATGGATGGATAGATGAATGGATGGATAGATGAATGGATGGAAGGATATTGTACCTTCAATTTCCTCTTCAAGTGCCGCCACCTTTCCCTTTCTCTTGAGAAGACACATGAGGACCTCCAGAGCGTTCAGCGTCACCTCATTGCCACCATCAATGGCAATCCCTACGACACATCCAGTTAGCATTTCACATATGTACGTAATCGACAATAATGGCAAAAATGATGATGATAATGATGACACACTCAACAAAAATGGCAATGATGATGATGACAAATGATGGTAGATTCATGAAATGTCTGCTTTGATTACAGATTTTTCCTATTCATTCACAACTTTATTCGAAAGTTGATTAATCAACAAATTAACTGTTTCATTAATCAGCACAAATTAATTAGTTAATTCATTCATTTATATTAATTAATCAATTTAATACACTCACTCATACATACATTCGTTCATTAATCTTACTCAATGGCTCAGCAATACATCAATTCGTCTATTTTTTCAATAAATTCGTTCACTGATTCATTCATTCGTTAATTAAATATTTCTTAAATTCGTTTAATTCACTGCTTCAATCTGTTGTGTACCTGCCGAATCGTATCCTCGATATTCGAGCCTCTTGAGTCCATTGACGAGGATCCTGATGATCTCATCTCTTGTTCTTGGCGTCAGGTAGTTCAGGTAGGCAAATATACCTGTGGCAAAACAGCAAAGTAACAGGTAAGGTAAATAGTCAGGTATAAGCAAATTTAATGCAAAAATAGGGTAAGGAAGAGCGGGTCATTTACCATTCATGGGATAACATGGCAAGGCAAGGCAAGACAAGAAAGGCAATTTCAACCATCTCCTCACCCCATTATGCTTAAGATAAGGTAAGTTATATATATACGAAAAATAAAGGCAAGTTACAGATACAGTTGATGGAATAGGTACATAATTGACACATTGACAGTTGATTACATTTTCCAAAGACGTATGCACACCAGAATGCGGATATGCAATTGACTAACAAAGTAAATACCTACTTACTTTATAATTGAAGGTCACACGTATTAATGCAAGATAAAATAAATAAATAAATAAGATAAATGCAAGATAAGATAAGCAGATCATACATCTTACTATGCACCTTTGAAAGCATCCAAAAAGGATATAATTATATGAAAAATATTCGCGTACACACAAACAACCACAATATGCTGACAAACTCATAAAAGGCAAATATGACAAACAGCCTAGACACCGAGTTGAGCCCATTTAGGTATCTGGAGCAGAACTCTGTGTGCATATTTTTTGTGCTGGTAGAGATTTTACTCTCTAACCCAGTTGAATTTATGAACACTAGACTACCATCTATCAGGTTCAGCACTTGGCTGCTTGGCTCAAATTTGCTTCGGTCTCTGCCTACATGATTGTGTTGCACTGGTTGCCTGCAGCCCAACGTAGCTCGTATCGAATTGCTGCTCTGGTTTCATGCTAAATCCTTGGTTGCTCTCCATCCATGTGATCTCTGTCACCCAGTCTTTGACGTTGAGGAGCATCAGGCTCACAAAGTCCTAGTTCCAGGGCTCCACTCGCCTAGCTGCCAGGCAATGCTAAGCTTTTTCGGTTGCAAGGCCGTCCATCTTGAACGATCCCTCTTCAAAGTTGTGTTGATTACATCTGACCAATCAAACCTTGTCTCATAAATCTCTCTTATTTTTTGCGGTGGCTGGGCTGGGAGTGCTACTGATTCTAAACAAGTCCATAGAATGAATGAATGACTATATATATATATATATATATATATATATACATATATATATACAGGGTGGGCCAGCATAAATGTCCCGACTTTGCAGGCGTATAACTTCGCCAAATTTTAACATTTATTTATACTTGATGCATCAAATTAAAGGTATTTCACTCTAGTATTAACTCTAAAAAAGTCGAACTGATACTAGTCTCGGTTTTAATTATATACTTGGATCAGCGCTAGCTACCGTTATTTGTCATTACTGACGCATTATGACGCCGTTTCCCGGGAAAATTCTATCGTTTTTTGCTAAAACGCGCGTAGACACGATCATTTTGAGTGTTTGTAGGGTCCCTACCATGAGTATATTCTAATCGCAAAACCGCGTCCTTTCAATTTTGCCAACAGCCGTGCACTGCCATGCGCTGCTTCAGACGCTTGCACGCTGCCAGTCGTTTCTTTGCGTAAGAGCTGGAGAGTTCGTGGGACTTCTCGTCGACAAATTACTTTAACTTTAGGTCTATAATCTTTTCCAATACGCTATTCAGTGCTTCCAAGACGGCCTGTTTTGCGCTGAATTTGCATGCAGGGCCTGCCCTGGTCATTGTCTTGACTGCAAATGTACGCGGACACACGAGCAATGTTAGCGGATGTGAGCGCCGTGCGCTCCGATTCCCATGGTTTGCAAGTAAAAAGTCCTGTTTTATTAATTTTCCGTAGCAGATAATACAAGGTATTGTTTATTCCATCCTCTGTTAGAATATTCGTTAATCATTTCAAACGAATTAAATCCCTTACCAGTTCGTAAAATTAAGATCGAAACGCGATCATCGTCTGTCAACGGCGCCAGGTTGCGTCACAAATGACAGCAAAATATGGTAGCTAGCGCTGTTCCGGGCATATAATTAAAACCGAGACTAGTATCAGTTCGACTTTTTTAGAGTTAATACTAGAGTGAAATACCTTTAATTTGATGCATAAAGTATAAATAAATGTTAAAAATTGGCGAAGTTATACGCGTGCAAAGTCGGGACATTTATGCTGGCCCACCCTGTATATATACACCCCAATGAATATATTATGCAGCATATTAAAGTCCATTACACAAACAATGCATTACACATAAACCACCCCACACATAAACTACAAATAAATTTATGTATTTAATGCTATGTGCATGGCCATTTATACAGAGCATTTTCTCAACCTCACAAAGGTTGTAATAATAATGTTACACACAGGTCAACAACACAACTTACACTAAGATGCAAAAATGCAAAAGGAAACACACAATTTAACATGGTGACATTCCAGCTAGCTTACAACACAGCCAGAGCCAAACCCATAAATAGGACAACAATAGACAAATGAACAGGTAAGAAATAAGGGAAAAATGCTACACATCTTATCTTATCTTATCTTATCTGACCATTTATAAAGCGCTTCTCGCAGCAAGAGCCTTTCAGAAGCGCTCCCAGTGCGTTTAACTCCGAGAAAAAAGACAAGTTTTTAGACGAGAGAAAGACGAGGATACACTACCAGAGAGAATGGCAGAGCGAACTGATGGGGAAGCCCATTCCATAGGGAGGGACCAATGCAGGCAAATGATCTGGATTGAGCCATGGCAGTCCTGACTCGGGGGACAAAGAGGTCAAGCCGATCAGAGGACCTAAGAGGACGCAGTGAAGTGGCAGAAAGGGGGCGATGTATCTGATCACACAGATACTTCGGAGCAAGACCCATTTGAGACTTAAGGACCAAAATCAGGACTTTAAATTGAATACGGGCCGAGAGTGGAAGCCAGTGAAGTTGTTCAGTCATGAATGTAGAAATGTGGGAGAATCGAGGAAGACGGGCAATGAGCCTAGCAGCGGCATTGAGTACAGATTGCAGAGGAGCTAGGCGAACCTTAGGCAGTCCAATAAGGACAGAGTTGCAATAGTCGATCCGAGAACATACAAAAGCATGCACAATTGAGGTAAAGATCGATGATGAGACAGATTTGCGAATAGCCTTGAGACGCCTTAGCTGGAAATAGGAAGAGCGAGTAAGATGCAATGTGTTCAGTGAAGGTGAGAGAACTATCAAGGGTGACACCTAGGTCTCGAACACTGGAGGAGAAGTTAAAGTGAGGAAAAGTTTGAGAGAGCAGTGAATAGTCGAGTTTTTGAAGCTGCTTAGGAGTGCCAAACCAAATCAACTGGGTTTTGGAAGAGTTCAAAGAAAGACGATTGGACGACATCCACAGGTGAAGATCTTGAGATAGAGCGTCGATTCGACTTGCAAGAAGGAGTTGAGCAGAAGGGGGTCCATGGACATAGGCTTGGACATCATCAGCGAAAAGGTGGCCAGTTGCAGAGTTACTAGGGAAAAGAGAGGTAAAGAACATGTATCCCATTACTACAAACCAGTTATCATCATAGTAATAATCATATAATTATGATGATTAGGGCATTATAACCTGCAATAAGAATGTAGGTCAGTTAACTAATTTAGTCACCAACTCTTAACAATAAAACATCAGACTCTCTATTCTTTCCGGGTTCAGTCCTGATCTGTTGTTAGCGCCACCCTCTCAGTCTCTGTCTCACACACACACACACACGTATGCACTATGCACCCTTCTTATTATCGTTATTATTATTGTTATTGACTTTTTATATAGCACACCTTCAAGCTAATCTACTCAGAAGCGCTCCCAGTCCAACAACGGCTAAATAAGGCAGTTTTTAAGTGAGAAAGAAACATAGTGGTGTGACCTCTTGGCACACTTTATTGAGTCCATTAACAAATATATCCCAGAGACATAAAATCGAAGGGCGTGGAGCTACTGTGCATGAAGAACTTGCTCATTGGTCAAGTAGACCAGGAGCATTGAACCTGTACACTTCACATAACAAGGGGACTGCTTCAACCAGTTGGTCACCGTGCCCCTCCCATCCTCACCCAACAATATGACTATGATATGTCTATTGTTCCGTGTCGTTACGCTCAATATGCCCTCTATAATCTATATGCACGCACTTGGCATTATTCGGGTCACTGTGATAGCCTTTGTATATTTCACAGCAAGCACTTCAGTTAGTTTTGAAAGACTCTAAAGAAATGATCTTATATATACAATGTACACATAAATACATGAGTACACATATACATAAATCAACGCAAACATACTTCAATGCAATGCAATAAAAAAAACTACTACCAATATAGAAAGTTTATCATCAGTTTTAGTTTTCAATAACTCACTTGATGTAGTCTGCCATTGCATCTGAATTTTGGGCCAACGCTATCGGATCCTTGGACCTTTTTGGTCCCAGGCATGGGTCTATTCAAACTCTATTGACCTTTTGTGTCTGTGTTTATATGTCTGTCTGTCTGTGTTAGTGTGCCTGACTGTGTGCCTGATATGCATGCCTGTGTGTGCTTTGTATGTAATAGTATGTGGGTATGTGTGCCTGTCTGTATCTGTATGTGTACCTGTCTCTTTGTATATGTGTGACAGTGTCTGTCTGTGTTTATAACTGTGCAGTGTACATGTCTGTATCTGCATATGTGTGCAGTCTGTTTGTACGTGGGCCTGTCTCTTTGCATGTGTGCTTTTTCTTTTTGTCCACATAATTATATACTGTTCATGTCTTTCATCTATGTTCCTACTATCACGTCCTCCCTCTGTATGCTTGTATACCTATGTCTCTATCTCTGTATGTCTATCTTTTCAACAATTTGCCTGACTGTCTCATGAGAAACCCGAGTACCTTTAGTATACCTGACTGCAGGCACTATAATTTTATGTAAAGGCAATTTTTCCACTACACAAGAGACATGTAGATTGTAGAACCCCACCCTGCAGACCAAACCTCCCACTCACTCTCCCTCAACCCTCCCTCCACCTCAGCCAAGAACCTGACAAGTTTACTCACGAACTCGGCAAATATGGACATCCAATCATTCAACTGCCTCAATGTCATGAGAAGTTAAAAACTTGTCATGAATCGACAAGTTGTCTCCTTGTCAAACAATTTTTGTTGTCTTGAGGTTGTCCAGTTGTCAACTATCTGTTAGATCACGAGGTTCCCAGTACATACATAAATATATGCACACATACGTGCAGCCACATACATATATACATACATAAGTCCACTGTATTGTATTGCATTTATCACTTTCTATAAGGTCTCTAACAAAACTTGCAAGTAACACCCACTCACACCCTTCACGGAAACACCTTGGCACACATAATTATATATACAGGCATACATACACAAATTCTGTTTAAAAATACCTAAGTGTGTTCGAAACATTTTCCACTGTACAGATCTAAGGCCTTTAAAGTTGGTTAAGGAGTTGTTATGATGAGGTAAACAGAGAGGGCGTGCGTGTGTCAGAACAAACAAGAACATCAATGCAACTCCCAAGTATACAGGGTAGAACACAACTGACTGTCTGGGCCTGATCCACTAACACCTTACCAGCCTAGAGTAGGCCTACTGCCCTACAGAGGAATGGACTACGCCCTCCATACACTAAACTACCTGGCCACTCAGCCATGCAAACAACATTCGGGTTACACACAAATCTGTATCTAAATCCTAAGTAACTCTGGTACTAGGCTATCAAGCACCCCATAACATACAAAACGCAAGCACGCATCACACAAGCAAAAGAAATCTAAAAAGAGTTTTCACTCTACCAAAAATATCTTATAAATGACCAGAATGCCCTCTGAACCCTACGCACTGCACGTGGCCACCAAGCGATATGCAAAGGAACTTCGGCCAATAAGGACTTTCACAAAGCAAACGCCCATCTCGAAACTGCCACAAATTCCAACTCAAGACTGACAGACAGTAAGGATTTCAAGAGACCATAAACTCAAAGCAAATTCAACAAGGCCAATTCTAGGAAATAGGTCTTGAAAACTAACACCCTAGGATCTCAAGTACATACCTATGATTTATCATCACTGCTAGAGTTGTATCAGTGAAGACTGAAGAAACATATGCTACAGGAGTTCTTGTTGACTATAAATCCGGGCAAAGTCCTTTATTGTTGCATTTAATGTGGTTCCTCCGAATACTAATCTCAAGATCTACAGAAGCCCTTCTACTCCCTTGACAAGCCCAATTAAACAAATATTACTAAAAAGTCACAACAACATGACTCTTAGGGTACGTGGCACAGTGACCGTGCTTTGAACAACGTTTTCAGACTAAGGTTGAAACACGTGTAAACCTTTGCAAAGATTGACTCATTGGCATCTTGAGAAACCTTTGTGACGATACAAATCTCAGGATTTTATACAACACACGTCTTGGCAGCCTGGCAGGTGTCCACTTATTTTAGAGTTGCCCCTATATACGGATTGGAAGGCTAAATAGACCTAGAGGGACTCCAAGTATCCAGCCAATTGACAACCCCCCTCTTTTTACATTCCTTTGAAAGCTCCAATGTCAGAAAACTTAGTCGGCCAGACTTGAAACCTGAGTGGTAGATAACGTTAAATAATGACTACTCAATAATCTTCAATAGACCATAGATAGCGTGCACAAATGCAAAATGTTATGACAACCTTACAGCATTTGATAACGTGTCCAGCCAGTCAATCACCTACACACATCCATAGTCATACATACATGTATACATAGACACATACATACATACATGCATACATGCACACAGACAGACAGAGTCAAACACAGCCATACGCAGCAGTTTTTGCATGAGACACTGCCACAGACAGATATATTATATAGCGTACTATCAATATTGAGGAAGGGTCGGAAACTAACAATGGAGCAACATCTGCCTATCAGCTCTAAAATGTAAGAGAGAATATTTTTTAATAAACCAATAGCTAATCACATTTTGATGTGCTGAACACACCATAGCATAGTTGTAGAAAAATCGTTTTTTATTCTTCTCAGAAAAATCTTGTTTACTTGCTTTTAATCAGTAAGTCTATCTATATTCAAGCATATCATGTCATCCTAGTGATGCTGATTTTTTGCATATCAAGCTATCAGCACAATGAATGATGCAACCATGGGTGCCAGAGGGAAAAAAGGATTAAAAAAGTGGAAGCAAGGCATGTATCACATGACTGGAATAAATCAGACTCACAGAGAAAAGGTTGGAATCCACATTAAACCATAACTGCTGAAAGGACAGTGAGTCACCAATGAGGTAATTTTAGTGAAGACTGCTCATTTTAAACTGCTCTGTGAAACCTCCACCACACTGTAGGTGAGTCGTAAAGCATCCTTGTCAGGATTGCAGCATGCATGAAAACAAATGACCAACGTTGCCAAGTACATGGGCAAGTACTGCAGAAGTGCAAGGCATCATCAGTGCAGCAGCTGTTCCTGTATCAGTTCTTGTTTCAGGCTTTCAGCATGCCGATGCATCACGCCAAATGTTGAGCAAAATGGCCATTAAAATACTTATCTATCCTTGACACATAATAAGCAGCCAAAAGGTGTTGCATGGCACTCTATCCTGTGCAGTTACTACAACATTCTCAAGCGTATACCTCACCTTGTCTGGTAAAGTTTTTTACTATCTTTAATTCTTGTAATACAAAATGTGAATTGTGAATGTATTTGCTACTAAATCGATTCCAATGAATTTGATTGAATTGATTATCGAGAGAAGCCTTGTGCTTGGCCAATGAGAGTTTCGACAGCATTGCCGGTACAACGTAACTTCTAGGATGCTTAACAGGCACTGTCAAATGCCCAGGATTATTCCAATTTAATGCATTGCATATGTGCATATGAAGCATGGGTCGGTGACATGCTTCACAGTTTTCACATCAGCATATATCCACAATGTGGTTTAAAATTATTGCCATGCTAATTCAAAGAAGCAAAGTTACATAATGGCAATCGAATGAGAAGAAAAAAATTGACTCGATTTTAGAGTGCATTAACAAATGTTTACAAGTACACCATATAAAATAATGAATCAAGTGACTCCAAACTTTTGCACACCACTGTATGATATACACTTGCAACCATGTATACATGAACACTGAACAGATACCTACAAAATGTTCATGGTTAATTTGAATAGTGCTGGAAACTCTAGAGCATTGACTCACAATTGAGTTTTCAGGATATGCTTTAATTGGACAGGGTGCATGGTTGATCAGAGGTGAAACAGGTAGGAAGGGCAACCCTGCACACATCCTCTTGGACCAGGAAGTGACTTATTTAAACGGATCCATTGGGTCACGACAAGCAAAATTAATGCATTCACACAAATCATGTATCATTGCATTAATAATGTTATTGTTATTAATAATGTCAGATATTGCATAATACCATCAATGTCCTACTCGTAAATTATCACGATATATTGTACCCTTGATGGAATATAGATAAAGGAATGTATTGTGAATTTATTATTCATAATTAAACATGTAGGTAAGCCTAAACCTAGTATCCACTACAAAGTGTAATTAACAAAGACAAATTTAAGAAATATTTGTAACAAAAGAAAGACTCCACAAACTCCATTTAGGACACAAAGACAATGAACAAAGAAATTGTCGAATAAATCAATCTTCCACCGGATTTGGCAGACTGATTGTCTGTCATAATTTCACACAACTCTGACAGATTACCGGTAGTTTCCGCTTCCTAATTGAGCATCATTAGCGCACTGAGGCATCACAAATTAGACCCCAATAGGCCAATAATTACCCGGTAACTAAGCAAATTACGCTCTTGACCTTCATTCTAAATCTGCCTCAGGACTATAGAACTTACTAATGGCATTATATTAAGTGTGCATCTATGACATGCCTCATAAAGCAATTTCATAATAATAATGATAAATAATTATTTGTCATTCGATTTTGATGATCGAAACGGAACTTCTCCAACGAATTCAGTTTTTTGGCTTGCTTGTTTGCTGTCGGTTAACGACACTGTCATAAGAAAGATGATCAGTGTTGCAGCTGTTGCCCTCCTCCTCTATCCAGGCGTGGGACTGGCACTGTCCGAGTGCAAAGAGTGGCAAAGTCAAACTATTTTGCTTATGGCTTAACTTTAAATGTGCTCGACAGTGTAGCACTGGTTAGATTGCTGGACTGTCATTCGAGAGGTCACGGTTCAAATCCGTTCACCAACGTACAAACTTAGTTTGGAATTCCAGTTTCACATCTGCACTTCACCTATTCACCTTCAAGATTAGTACACACACTGTTCGTGGGAAGATGGGACGGTGAGGGAGAGGACTGGCCAACCACCTTCATATATGCTGATGTTAAGAAAACGAAGTCGCTAATACTTCATATCAATTCTGTATGATCATGGTTAACACAAGGGACTGCAGCTGCTCTTCTTCTTTCTCCAAAGTAGATTATCCAGTGCGGTCTGACTTCCTGGTTTCCCCAACATATTATCTGTTTTCAATTTCAACTGGATGTCTAACAAACTGTTCTGATTTCTGACCACAATTTCAATTAATTATCCAATTACTGATTGAGGTCTTATGATAACTGTCTCCACTCTCTGCAAACTGCCCTATGGTTTAACTCATTCAAACAATTATTAGCCTACCATGATGCAGTGGACTCTAGTTGGAAAACCCCTTGTAATGGTACACTTGAAGGGACACTCCCACGCCCAAGGCTAGCAAGCTGTTGAGTTACAATTAACAGAGTTCCAAAAGAAACACAAGTCTTTTTAGTCATAGGGCAACACCATAACGCCCATACAGTCAAGCCCATAATTATGACAATGAGTGCATATATCCAACATTTGAAGGAAGGTTGAGAGTCTTGAGAAGATGCTCAAAAGACTCGGATTAAAATATAACATGTGCGTTTGCAAATGGAGTAATAAAGGCTATACTCACTTACTTACTTTTAACTTTATGTCAGAAACACATTACTTTATATAGGCCTGCTACCAACACCAGTAAAAAAAAACTGTAATCCACTGGAGTAGCCATGTAGAAACCTGACAGATCAGAGGACACTAGACGTCAGAAGCAACAAGAGCCAATATAGATCTATAGATAAAACAACTTCTGCTGTTCTTACTTCACATAAATCTTTCGTTTGCTTCAGAAACATCACACAGCAAGTACTCCACAACACATATTCACACATGCATTAACGTGAATCAATATATATGTCAATGTTGGCATGTTGACCAATGATCACCTGAACTTGAACCGTTTTTACCAGTGGACTGCGTATTCAGCACATGAACAGGAATTTCCACAGCCATTTAAAAATAATTCTCTACAAATGTTCAGTTTGTATTGCATGCCACGTTTTACTCAAAGCAGAATTTCACTGGACATATCCAATGGCAAAGCAGATGCAAATAATGTCATATACTTGAGCAAATCCTTCACTCACAGACACAGTTACTCAGTGCTATTGAGCAATGATTTGTCATCAGGCAGTGGTGCTCAATAATTGAATTTTAACAATAACGAGTCAATCAGCTTTCAATTCGCATGGTAGTCAAATGGTTAAAATGGTCTGCTAGCACGCTGTACTCCCAGCAACTTAGACGTCGGAGGTTCAAATCGCCAAAAGGGCAGAAAAACATCAAACAATTGTGTTCCTTCAATTACGCCCGTTTCCTCCCCCCGCAGCAAAATTAGCATCTAAATGACAATAACCTTAAAACTAAAAGTTACACCCCAAAACCTTCAAGGTATAGTGAGACTTCGAAAATCACCATCATGTCAGAGGTCAACTGTCAAGTCTGATGATACATCAGATTCACAGTTTCTTAAATACCTTAAATGTATCGATACTTTTATTTATATACATACCAACAAATAATTCATAATTATTTATTATAGTTATTACTACTATCATAACAATAATAAAATAGAAAAGTTGGTTTTATTGTTCACAAGCATAGGTTCTTTTAATATATAGTATTACTTATTACAATATAATAATTGTTTCAGTAACATTATGTGTATATATTGAACAATGAACTTTAGATGTGAACGATATGTCAGATTAAAAATGACATGTCAGATTCAATGAGCTGTTCTTACTTAACCAAGTGCTTATATTTATACTTTAACCTAATACAAATCTGCATCACACAATGCAATCCAACATTGATAAGATGAGCCTCCTGAGCATATAATCTAGAATGGTGTTATTATAATCTCTTAAATGAATTACATAAAAGCAATTCATTTCTAAAGGGCCATTCATTCAGTTAGGTCTTCAGAAGAATGGTCCTAAGAATCCTGATAGTCAAGATCCTCAGTCTAGAGTAGCCTACCTAACAAACAACTCTCGATGTTTAACATTTATATTGTATCGTATAGATTTATATAGCGCCTCTCACAGAATGACTATTCAAAGGTGTTCTCAGCACAGAAAATCAAGGAAAAGAAATGTTTTCAACGAATGAGGCACTGATGAGGAAAAACGAGTCATTAGTTTAGTCCTTAGTGCAGAGGAAGGTCATTCCAAATGGAGGCACCAACCTCAGCAAAACTGCGAGGTTGGACAAGAACAGCCCCTAGTCCCAGGACAAAAAAGATTAAGACGATCAGCAGAACGCGACTAGCGAGACGAAGATACAGATAACGGCATGGGCAATTATTGGGTATGTAGTATGAGAGATATAATTTTTTATTGATATAATTTTAGGAGCATTAACATCAGGGCTTTTTTAACATGCAGTTGTACACAAAATGTGCAGTTCTAAATGGATTTGTGCAACTGTAGAGGCGCTTCTCTCACGAGTTCTGTGCAGTTAAAACTAGTTTTAAAATTGTCACTTTCATCCGATTGGAAGTAATTTACCATGAAGGATGGGAAGGGAAACAAGGGGTTGTGCAGTTCTAAAAATTCCTTAAAAACAGCCCTGATTAACATTTACACAACGTCAAACTTTTCCATTGACGTTCTAGCCACTCGCACACTAGCAAGGCGCCGTGAAGTTGCGTAATGTACGCCACCCATTCAACATGACGCCAAACAAATCTAATTCTCAAATATGTTACAACACAATTATCGATTTCCTGTTACGTGTTAAAAACAAACTATAATATACTACGATTACAATTTAATAACACGCTGTAAACGTCTTACGCAAGCAACCGAAATCGTAAACATCGCGCTACATAAATTCTGGAACGCGATTGTCAAACCTTTGCAAGAACTTCGCACTAGATACTTTTAAGAGTAGAACTTACCACACATTTTGGTATGTCGAGTTGATTTAAAGCGAGAAATTAGAAGCGATTTTTCCACGAAGACAGAAACCTTACATCTGAACCAAACGCCACGTAGTCACCGCTTTTCACGAACGATGTTGCTCATGAATATGCATGATCATTCATGATTATGCATGAACTATTTTTGGAACACAGATGCCGTGACTTAATGTACGACAGTAAGTACTTTGTTGTTATAGCAACCGTGTCAGTAATAAAATAAATAACATAGCAAAAACTCTCCATTTTAAGTAATCCAAATGGGGATATGGAACAAAACATGTAACGCTAAGCAGGTTTGGCAGATAAACTCAAAACACGGCTTTTCACAGATCCTATCCTGATATTCTTCCACTTCCCATACCACACATGTCATTTCAACTCTAAATATCACGCACGTTAACCGTCCGTCGATCTGTCCGCCTGCCTGAATCTCCGGATTTTGACCATCTGCATATCGATTTTGCTCTGATAAGGCGCATGAGATAAGCTTATTTCCATGCTAAAAACATACTTGCAATATGTTCGCTAGGGCTTATCTCGCTTTGTTAGCTGCTTTGCAAGGCGCCATTGTGTGTTACAGTACTACTGCGCCCTGTGTAACTGCGCCATATCAATTGTTACTATTTTTGTTTTGATTTTACCCAAGGTAGATAATTATGATCCCTCGGGTGATACAAAAATTGTCCGGAGACAGAATAACAAATTATCCTGGAACGGTTGTCTCCTCCAAGTCTGGCGCATTATTTTTTTGGGAACGTTCTCTCTGTATGGCCATTGGCTCTTCTAGGTCCTCATGGGCGCCTGCAAAATATGGTCTACCCCAGAGTTCAGTCCTTGCAATGGTCCCTGACTTCATGTTTCTACAGTTTCTACACCTCCAGGTCTTGCCACACTCGGTGACACTCCTAGGCCTAACGCCTCATGCGGGTCAGCAGTATATGCTGATGACGCCCAAGCGGTTCAGATAATGAGCGGGACTTTGATGCTCCAGAAGCATATATGGAGGGCATCCAATAGGCAATAGACTACGCTTGACTCATTTAAGATAAAATTTAGTTAGTTGGGCACACCGTCACACGGCAGCAGCTTGCCAGGCCTGATCTCTTTCTCTTGCATCTGAATCAAAGATATTAGAGAGTTTTATATCTTTGTCTGAATTTTCTGGCTTTGCCTTTGCAACAACGGTTAATGACCTTGATCGGTGTCCAACTTGACCAAGAACTCACTTTTGCTCCTCAACTTTACCGTCTTGCTCGAGTCTGCTATTATCAGCTGCGCCAGCTTCGCACTGTTTCATCTGTTCTCTTACGTCTGCTGCTACTCTTATAATAGGCCTATACTAGCTGGGGTACCCGACGTTGCCCGGGAAATTTAGGATTCGCTCCGCTCTTATAGATAGAACAATTCGAATTTCCCGGACAATTCCTTACTTCCCGACCCTCACTGCCGGTGTCACATGATATTTTATCCCCTCTGAAAGCTATCCGGGGGGTGAATTAATCTATCCCCGGATGGAATTAACTGGTCTAGACTATTCGGGAGGGATAAACCATTCTAACCCCTTTGTTAAAAATTGCGTATAATTGAAAATTGTATACTGTAATAAAATTTAAAGTGACTCTTATTGTTTTAAGTGTCCTATGCAATGTTAAGAAAAAGACAACTCAAATTTATTTAGTGACTCTGAGTGTTCTTAAGTGTTTTAAATGTTCTAAGTGCTCTAAGACCAAGGCAAATAATTATCTAGTGGGAATAAACATACCTGTTAGTGTCATTGTTCAAAACAAAGCAGATAGAAATTAATTTGCAAAAATAAATAAACGCGGAAGTGGCTTTTTTCGACTTCTCTTCATTTGGGGGATAAGATTAATACGAGGAACTCTCTATTTCGTGACACCGGTTCCCCAGCCGCCCGCTTCCCATTCCACACACCCTAACCCACCACACCCCACCCCACTATAATTATTATCTGCAGGGAATAGTCTCACGTTGGCGATACCGTTAACTCACCAGTGTTTTACATGCTCGTTAAACCTAATTCTTGCACATGGCCTTCGTGGTTGGACGGAGAGCGGTTCTGAGTGGGTTTGTTTAAAGCGGCGCTGTGCAAATTCTTGAAATGAAATAAAGAATGATTGAATGAACATAATATAATTATATTATTATTGTTATATCGGTCAATTTGCAGTATTCTTGCGTCATCTCATCAAAACAGCAATGACGTATGGTATACGTCAAGCGTACGCCTATAATTAAGCGCACATCTTCTGACGTCACAAAATGCGCAGTTTAAAAATAAAAGTACATGCGAAGAAGGCTCTGGAAGAAAGTATAGTTTCCGGTGATGCCGTGTCCAACGAAGAAAAGCTCTTCCTAAGAAACAGGATTCATTCAGAAAGGTTTAGCAAACACTCGTCTTTGTAGTTGCCCGCATGGCGTCTGAATGCGTTTCTATCGCATATGAACTGTTCCAACGTTAGGCGGTTTCCTCCTCTGTGTACTGGCGCTGTCACATTGTCGAGGTTTTCTGGCTACTACTGCCGCTGATCTAGTTATAGCTAGATTAGCCCAGTTAGCTACAGCGGCGACAGCGTTGGCCGCGTCGCAAGCGATTCTGGGAAAGAGAACGATCGGACCGCGACTCGCTTCCCGAGGGTGACCTATTCAGGGATCTAAATCTCAGCACAACAGCACGGTCCGTTCACGAGGATCTACTTTTATGCGTGGCGTCCATTCAAACGGGCAGCGGTGGTGAAAGATTTCGCCCGATCAATTCATTGAGAAATGAGAATGGACCTGAATGGTCGAGACCACAATAGGCCTATATACGGTCGCTGTATAAAATCCGAGGACATTTACATTGGATAGAGCGACCCCCCATGCATTAAGCTGAATGCTAATTGATTCGGGTGCTTGTCGGCTTGCTCAAGATCGAGTAAATCACCCCCTCCCAGAAACAAAATTACGACTACGGCGTTGCCAGCGGAACAGTGGCTGCTCTACACTAGCTAGGGCATGCTAGGGCTTTGCCCTGGTCGTTGCCTTGCCAGAATTTTGCCATGCTGAGAGTTTGTTGCCATGAATTGTCGGCGTTATTGCAGAACACGGGACCGCTAGTTTTATCGATTTTATTTTAGTATAGTGTAACTATAGTATAGTGTAGTGTAGTACGTGTAGTGTAGTGTAGTGTAGTGTAGTATTGCATAGTATAGTATCTAATGACGACACTAACCATAACACTAACTTTAACCGACACTCTCGACGCTTAACCTGATCCTAACCGACCCTCACGACGCTTGCCCGACCCTAACCGGGATCTTCGGTCCCTTTTGGGTCTCCTGGGCATGCCAACATGTTTGCTACACTCTGTTATAATTATGAAATGTTACGAATATTATTGGTTGCCGAATAAAATGTTATGTTATGTTATGTTATGTTATGTTAACCGCTAAACTACCGGTCCCGTGTTCTGCATGTTCTGCATTTACGCCGAATTACTCCCTGAACTGGTCACTTGTATGGCTATACCATGGGTCATATTGCCATTCCCTGTGTTGAAAAATATTAACGTCGCCAGCGGAACACATTATAGGGGATTAGGGATCATTAGGCTAAACGCAATGACGCCAACATATAGGGGCCTGGCATAGGTCAAGTACTTAAGGTCTGTTGCATAGAATATTTTACAGGCCTATTTCCATTAGGCTAATTACGTATTTTCGATTCGAAATCAGACCAACCTTTCTGAATGAATCCTGTTTCTTAGGAAGAGCTTTTCTTCGTTGGACACGGCATCACCGGAAACTATACTTTCTTCCAGAGCCGTATATTTCCAAGAGTCTGGCCAACTAGTGTCCCGGAAGTTGGCCAAGTCACGTGGTTGCTGGACGCCATTTTTAGTCCAGGCGGCGATCTGCAAATACGTTGACAAGGAGACGCACAAACACAGGGAGACGCGTCTCCCTGTGTCTTTGCGTCTCCCTGTGTCTGTGTGTTTCCCTGTGTATGTGCGTCTCCCTGTGTCTGTGTGTTTCCCTGTGTATGTGCGTCTCCCTGTGTCTGTGTGTTTCCCTGTGTATGTGCGTCTCCCTGTGTCTGTGCGTCTCCCTGTGTCTGTGTGTTTCCCTGTGTATGTGCGTCTCCCTGTGTCTGTGTGTTTCCCTGTGTATGTGCATCTCCCTGTGTCTGTGTGTTTCCCTGTGTATGTGCGTCTCCCTGTGTATGTGCGTCTCCCTGTGTCTGTGTGTTTCCCTGTGTATGTGCGTCTCCCTGTGTCTGTGCGTCTCCCTGTGTCTGTGTGTTTCCCTGTGTATGTGCGTCTCCCTGTGTCTGTGCGTCTCCCTGTGTCTGTGTGTTTCCCTGTGTATGTGCGTCTCCCTGTGTCTGTGTGTTTCCCTGTGTATGTGCGTCTCCCTGTGTCTGTGCGTCTCCCTGTGTATGTGCGTCTCCCTGTGTCTGTGTGTTTCCCTGTGTATGTGCGTCTCCCTGTGTCTGTGTGTTTCCCTGTGTATGTGCGTCTCCCTGTGTCTGTGCGTCTCCCTGTGTATGTGCGTCTCCCTGTGTCTGTGTGTTTCCCTGTGTATGTGTGTCTCCCTGTGTCTGTGCGTCTCCCTGTGTCTGTGTGTTTCCCTGTGTATGTGCGTCTCCCTGTGTCTGTGTGTTTCCCTGTGTATGTGCGTCTCCCTGTGTCTGTGCGTCTCCCTGTGTCTGTGCGTCTCCCTGTGTATGTGCGTCTCTCTGTGTCTCTGCGTCTCCATGTGTCTGTGCCCACCGTGCACTCAATAGAACATCTCCTAACCTCTGCTCTCTGTGATGTTCCTTCTTCTCAGATCCCTAAGTCTCTGTTCCATTATGTTCCCTATGATGCTCAATGATGCTCCGTGTTCCTTGTTCCCATGTTCTCTGTCCTGTGTTCAATAAAAAATTATGTTCTATAATATTTCCAATTATGCTCCGTGTTCCTGTTTTTGTATGTTCCATGTGCTCTGTTCTGTGTACAATAAAAAAAATATTGTGCTCCATGATATTCCCAATGATGTTCCCTGTTCCTGTTTTATAAATAACTTAGCAACGTAAACTAACGGTTTAATATGCTCACCGACCCTGCTAATATAGTGATGCTAGACTCCATTTCTGTGCGACTGTGCAGTGTGCACGTTAAAACCGCTTGTAATTTAAATAAATAAATAATACTGTCATTGGTGCAAGGAATCCAACAGACCGACTGGGAAGACTATATTATATCTTAGGCTTCTACTCCTTTTTACACAACACTATCAAATGGAACGAAATCTTAAATTTTATTCAATCGTGACAAGCAATGCAATCAAACACGACAAACAGGATCATAGCAGTAAGTCTAATATATAAGAAATCAGTATTCAGTCCAATCATGTTGAATATTAGCAGTATCAACTTAAAATAGTGGACTGACATGTGATTAAAGTCGATATTGCAAGTTTGATAGTAACAGGATATTAAAACGTTTACATAATAGAAAAAAGGAAAAACCCGAAAGAGACCTAAGCTTATATCTGCATATTGGCATCTTGGTGTGCCAGTAATATTGACAAGTTTATTTCCTAATCTATGCAAGAACTATGCACAGCAAAATTACAATCACAATCTCCAAATTTCTTTCTGGCCTATAGGCTTATATGTCTCTTGTGCAAAAAATAATAGTAATCGATGCCCAGATGGCGCTGCAGCTGAAATTTCCTGATTCATGCATGAAATGCACGTGTAATATGTACGTGTATACTATGGTTGATGATGTAAGCGATTGCGTAAAGCTGTAAATGATTGCTTTGTAAATTATAATTGCGCTTGTGCGTTTTTCAATAACGACAGTGTGACGTAGACCCTGTTCCGACTAATCTTCATTAAGGACAACTCGCCGGGGCGGCTATTATGTGCCATATATACGCTACGCGTATCTCATACTCCAGCGTAAATATGGTCTACATCCGAATAACGATTTAAAACGGTAATCATGGGTCAGGCGCAGACCTTTAAAATGCGAATAACGCTACGCCCATTCTCGGGCAGGTGTAATTCTCTACTCCCTAAGATGGCGTCGGTTTGTGACTCGAAACTCGCTGCATTCGACCACGCTTTACATGTCAAAACGTGTTTGAAACGTCTGCAATGAACTCGTATCCTTCGTCGACGGCGAACATTATTTTGCCTTTTATTTTCGCTGTCACAAAATATTAAAATTTTGCTAAATACCATAGGAAATTTCATTCGAAGCGCCGCGTCATGGTAGAAATATCAATCCATGGGTCGCTTACCGAAGGTAGCGACCCTTTTATCTGTTGTAAACTTGTAATTAGTTTGTTCTAGCGACAGCTTGCATATTAAACTCCACAATAAATCAAACGCATGCCACGTGAAAGTGGACAGTACGAGAAACCAACAAGAAATGGCTCCTCTATCTCGTATATTTTGTCGACGGCGAATATTATATTGGCGTCATGGTATGAATACCAATCTATGGCTCGCTTGCCTAACGTAGCGGTCCTTTTATCGGTTGTAATTAGTTTGTTCTAGCGACAGCTTGCATATTAAACTCTACAATAAATCAAACGCATGCCACGTGAAACTGGACAGTTCGAAAAATCAACAAGAAATAGTTCCTTTAAGAATTTTAATTCGGCGAACACTAGCTGAAACCGGTTACGGTTTCATCAGATTCTATCCTCACATCACCATTCTATTCAAAATCTTTTCACTTCTCGCTATGTAATTTTCTTCCAATACCCTTGTAAATAACGTTGACTCACATAATTATTATTTGCTCTTATCAAGCCTCGTAATTTTCATATTTAGGCTATAATAAATAAGCATCGTTTTGGTTTACGGTCGTCTACTTACTTACTTCTCGTCGGAAACGATTGCATATAAATATAGTAGGCTATGCGCATGAGCGATAACCTAGAAATCTATAACCACCTCTTCTACGCCAAGAGTACATAATCCAATTCACCCCTTGCCTAATGACGTAACGGCTCATTTGCATAATGGCCTGCGCCATATTGGTTCGCAGGCAATGCTTGTTGACATTGGATACGTATGCGAATGGCGCTTATTATAAAAATGATTTTCTGTGTTTTCACTGTTTTGTCTGCGGCAAACTTACTGTCAGAGATAAAGGTTCAATTAGAGAAGTCCAAAGTACACGAGCTTGAATGTCGAGGTTAACGCGAGAAGAGCATCGGCGGCTAAAAACTACAGCCAGAGACATGCAATCGATCGCAAGCAAAATAGGCCTAATGTAACTAATGCTGTGTCAGTCCAATTATACGATCTAACCTAAAATCTACAAAAAGAGTAGGCCTAGTTAATAATTTTGTAGATAAATTGCCAGAAGACAAGTAGCCTAAATTTAGGATTAGAATCGACGTCAAGAAGGGATTTAAAAAAAATAAATGTAATTAAGTTCCAGTAACTTGGGCCTACGTATACCAGAGTAAGCAGACTTATGAGCCCAGCACGAGCGATGTTGAAAGTTAACCTACAAAATTATAAGCGACATCGTGCATGCATGCAGATTACAAAATTTAATGTCAATTTATGAAATGATTAAGTCGGCTGCCGGACAGCAGAACTTAGCCCAAACGATTTACTCTGCTGATATTTAAGCAGTTCCAGAACACTGGTCACAAAGTCGTAGAAAATAGCACATGTCATGTCAAAATTGATGTGTAGGCCTATTGACAGTTCCGCTTTTACAAGGTCGATGCTCAGCTAGGTTTAATTGCGATTGCTAGACAACAGGTCGTCCATAATGCTGAACGCTCTCTCGCAAAAAGCATTAAAACGGAATGAGAGAATATAGGCCTACGAAGGACAAAATATGCTAGGCCTATACTGAGTATCAGAGGTTTGTAAAGTTTTGAAACTTCAAACAAGCGCTGTCCAACATTTGATGTTCAGCCAACAACGTCAAATTCATCGAACAATCTATTAAGTTTAGTGTGCAAAATAAGAACAATATTGTGGAATGTGGGTCCTAACAGCAAATTCCCGGAAACAATTTGGGATCAGTCGATCCGGGACACGGGACACACAGGGCCAATTCCGGGATTGTCCCGGCGAATCCGGGACGGTTGGCAGCCCTATGTACGTTGGAAGAAGCCTGCAGCCATGTATACAGACCGTGAAGCAGCAAAAAGCATAGATCGACCTAGGCCTACTTGTTAATTATAGCAGATTTGGGCTCCGGCCGAAATTCGCTTCAGGGATTCGGGTCGATCCAGGCTGGATGGTGTTTAGACCGATATATCTATTAAGGCATAGGCCTATGGATAGATCAATAGGCCTATGACGATAACTTTATTCCATCAACTAACAATTCACCGTGTAACGGCGTGTAGCCTACGTTGACAACAGTTCACAGCTGTACACCAATATGGCCGACCACATAGGCCACGCCCTTTTGCAATCCCAGAATAGATGCGCCTGCTCATGATTTCCTTACAAGAGTAAGATCTGCTGCCAGAATAACAATGTCAATGAATAGCGTTTACGCGTAGCGCAAAATACTCCGGCGTACATGTGGCACATAATAGCCGCCCCAGCAAGCCAACTGTGGTTTATTTCAGAGATGTAAATCTCGAACTAGCACAATGGCCTTCGTGTACGGGGAACTACCAGTGGCGGCGCCAGGATTTCAGGTTTGGGGGGACTGAAGCCTCCCAGAGGAAATTTTCCGTTTTCATTTTTCATCCGCCAAAATTTCTGAAGACTTTTTTAGTCATCCGGCCGAAATCTCATGGAAATTTTCCATTTGCGCTCGCCAAAATTTCAGACGACCTTTTTAAAAAAAAAGATTAGTCGTCCGGTTAGCCTCTGATAGGGGGGGCCGGGGGGGGCTTAGCCCCTCCTATACCCCGTAGCGCCGCCACTGGGAACTACATCCATAGAATGCCGGGGCCCATTCAGCGGTGGTGAAGTGAAGGCTGTCCCCCGATCAATTCATCGGCAAATGAACAGGGTATTCGTAATCTCCAAGCTTCTACAGCGCCACTCGAAAGCCAAGCGCTGGGCACTAGCTTATTCACGAGCCTGCGTTGAGTCAGGCGAGTTGTCCTTAATGAAGATTAGTCGGAACAGGGTCTACGTCACACTGTCGTTATTGAAAAACGCACAAGCGCAATTATAATTTACAAAGCAATCATTTACAGCTTTACGCAATCGCTTACATCATCAACCATAGTATACACGTACATATTACACGTGCATTTCATGCATGAATCAGGAAATTTCAGCTGCAGCGCCATCTGGGCATCGATTACTATTATTTTTTGCACAAGAGACATATAAGCCTATAGGCCAGTTTGATTCGGAGATATAGCCTATCTATCGATAATTACCAGATGATGCTTGTCAAAGACCTCTTGGCGTTTCTATATAGGTCTACACGGTGAATAGAAAAAAACAATCACCCATAGAAAATTTTCATTGGAAATCAATGACAATTCAAGTTTATTCAGATTTGTAAAATGATACTAAAATCCTAATCCAATGAAAAGCATACCATGCATGGCACTGATGGCAGACGCATTCACCTTACAATTAATACGTGTTCAAAGTCATCATTAGCCTCGATGCAGGTTACAGGTGTCGGCGTCGATTATGCGTTGATTCAATTCATCTCACGTGGACACGTGTTGCAGCAAAGTCATAATTTTGGTCTGTAGATCTATATTTTTCCTTCTTATTTTCTCTGATTTTATAGTCCACCTCTTGCAAAAACCACCTATAACTTGCGACCTAGACCACATATCCTTTTGTTCTAGGCCTACCAGTTAAAGATGTTAGACACTGTATTCCGAGGGTACTCTTTGACACCCATTAATGACATTTTTATCTTCACATTATTTTGCTGTTTACTTTTAAAGTGTATTGACATGTAACTGGGTGCGGTGTGTCACCCTGATTAATTTTGTCTAATTCAACGAAGATTAATTGTGGACTGTACTGTTTGCAGGGCAAGTATAGCATAGTAGAGAGCATGAAATTAGTTTCATTTGCCATGAGTTCGACCGATTCATGAGCCCGTTGGCCTGAAGCACCATCCTCCCAAACAGAGGGCGTAGCAAGGAATAGATTTGGGGGGTTTAATTTCGGGGGGGCCTTACAATGGATACAGTTTCAAAATAGACGTAATTGGCCTTCAAAATTTGGAAATTATTTATTCAAAAGGTTACACCTGTAAACACCTTCTCCACTTACGCCCGTGATCCGGAACAGGATGAGAATTAGAGAGAGGTTTGATTGAGTTCAACTCCCTAGTCTTAATTCTTGGGGCTCCATAGTAAATTCTTCTTTCGCACCCCAACTCCACGTTGATCATACCATGACCTCTCAAAGTTATTTTTTTTACAATTCTCACACTGCATGCTTCTGAAATGTGCATGCAGATACAGTCAAGTCAAGAGTGTAACATCAACGGAATCAAACGAAGTGAACCATATAATTATATTGTGCAGGATATTAAGTTAGCAAAAACCTGAAACTCTCAATTGTTGTAATTGAAACTCCCATTGTTGTAAATTTGTTGTAAAACTCTGAAGTCTTTTCGGATTGTTATCCTCCCTGAAACATTTTAAACTTTCAAGTTTTTTTTAGCAATTTCATTACCAAAGCATTATACGACATTATCTGTTTTCGCGCATTTTCTCGTTTCGCGAGATGAGTTGGCCGTTTAACACTTGACTCGAAACAAAGATCTGTAACCTATTCATATATATTTCTTCGTTGCTTTTTCGCAGTTTAAGTATCTGAACAATTAGACAGTTCCCATTGTTAAATTTCAAGATCAAGCAAATGTTGACATTATCAGTCAGTCACCATTGTTTTCGGAATTTGTTAATTCAATTTCTATTTAGACTATAGTCTAACTATGATATACGTCCCCTATAAAAAAACTTAATGAACAATCGAATTAATAAATAATATATATATTTTCTTGTTTTCTTGTTTTTTTGGGTTTATTTCTGTGTTTTTCAGTTCCCGCACATTTCCGCCACTGAAGATACATCTGCCACTTACATTTCACGCCTGATCAAAGTTCTTCCTGTTCCCCTCCAACTCGCTACAGAGGTATACACTAGAAGCTCAACAATCTTTGATGCTGAGGTACTGTACGTTAAGGAATATTGATCGAAGTGTCAGACTCCAGCGGTTCATACCGCTAGTCGAAATGACTGAGCTAAGTATATATAAGTCTGGGCGACTTCTGTGGCACCACCGGCCTGCGTCGTATTTCATATATATATATATATATATATATATATTGGCCTATGTATATATATATATATATACCGGGTATATATATACACTTTTCAGACTAACACGTGCATGCTCAGGATACAACTCCGACACTGAAGATGCAATGTACGTCTCCAAAGCAATTCCGCCAGTGAAGATACACATTTTCTTCAGCAGGATTGCTTTTAAGGAATTTTTAGAGCTGCACAACTCCTTCTTTCCTTTCCCATCATACATGGTAAATTACTTCCAATCGGAGGACAACGACCTTATTTGCCAGTTTTAACTGCATGTACAGAAGTGCTTCTACAACTGCACATTTTGTGTACAACTGCATGTTTAAAAAATCCCTGTTCCTCAGACATTTCCATCCTCCCATCTCCTTCACCGAAAGTACATTTTCCCAGAAATGTCCGCCACTGAAGATACATCTGCCAGTGCTGTCACTTACATTTCACTTCTGCTCAGTGTTCTTCCAATTCCCACTCGTATACTAGAGGTTTATCCTTTATCTTGACTTCCATAATAATTCTCATAGGTCTACGTGTAACGTCGAGCTGTCATCAGCTCAGTGTCGACTCTAAGGGTCATTCATCCAGTCAGGGTGAGGTTAGTACAGTTCGGTTAGGACTCAGGAGAGCCCTACTTAGGTGGGAAGAACTCCGTTGGGACTCAGGAGAGCCCTACTGAGGTGGAAAGAACTCCCCCCTCCCGTAAACTATTCTCGTCGGGCACCATAACTTCTGAAGCGCCATTTTCACCTCGTCATCGACACGCTCCCAATTGGTCCGGCGGTCCGACGGAGCAGCTGGCGAACGGCGGATCGGAAGTTGCTGCTGTAGTAGCAGTAGATGAACGGATTGACGCAGCTGTTGGCAGCGCCGAGCCACTGAGCGATGGGGGACAGGTACTTCCGGACGAGCGCCCTCTCGTGTCGCGTCATGGCCGGTCCGAAGAGATCCCTGAGTACGATGACGTAGAGTGGGAGCCAGGACAGCGCGAACAGAACGACGACGACGACGAGCATCTTCAGGACCTTCGTCTTCGTTCGGAGGATGTTGCGCTTCGTCCGCGGACCGAGGAGACCGCGGACTCTGCGGCGCCACACGCGTACCCCGATCATGAGGCAGAAGACTGCGATGAACGACAGCGGGATGAAGTAGCAGGTGAGGAAGACGACGGCGACGGTGAAGGCTTTCGCCGTCGACGGGTTTGTCCAGTCGGCGTGGCAGGCGACGTACGCGTGACCGGCGATGTGGAATGTCTTCTCGTCGTAGATGAGGATCCACGGAATGAAGGCGAGCGACGGGACCAGCCAGATGAAGAGGATGACGACGACGGCGCAGCGTGACGTCATCTTAGACGAGTTGTGAGAGAAGATCGCCATGTATCTGCGAAGAAAGCACGGAAAAGGTCAGTTAGGTGACTGCATGCAGGGTTAAAGATAGGTCACGATTGGGTTTAAGTTACGTCACGGTTGGGTTAAAGACAGGTCACGGTTGGGTTTAAGTTACGTCATGGTCGGATTAGAGTCGAATCTGGCAGATTCCCCATGGACATTTCTTCCAACATCCCCCATGGACTTCCCTCGGGTAAATCCTCCCCACATTTCCCCCGTCATCTTCCAGGATAGATCATTTAATATGACGCTTGCTTTACACTCACTTAATTTTGTCCCTGCACCTCTACGGATAGTAGCTATCATAACTAGTCTAGATTGGTCGCTTTTTAAATTTCTCCTCTGCCGTTTCAATGGGATTTTTAAAAACTGGTCTCACTCTCTTCGGTCATACAGTAACAAATTGAGTAAACAGCTTCAAGCTATTTTAAGGTGTTAGAGGCCAATTTAAGAGGAAGCGCATTGGAATGGTTGTAAATCTGTCAAATATTGTTCTATTTTGGTGATTCTTTACCTCTCTCTCGTCTCTCTGCGAGTGAATGAGTGAATTAATGCATTGGTGAATGAGCGAATAAATGAACGATTGAGTGAATGGCTAATTGAGTGAGTAAATGGGTTTAATGAATGGGTGGGTACTATAGGGTGGGTGAGCAAGTGAGTGGGTGAGTGAGTCACTGTGAGTGGGCGAGGCAGGCAGGCAGGCAGACATACGGATAGATAGACAGCGCAACCACGACCAATAAAAAAGACTTGTGAGACTTGTAGAACCCAGCTGGATGGACCAAAAGTAGAGAGCGAAGCGTAACCGGGAGGTCATTCCAGACAATAGGCCCCACGACCGAGAAAACACGCTGCTAAATAATAGCCGAGCGAGCCCGCGGGACCAGAAGCTCACTCCTAGCCGAAGAGCGAAGTACACGGCGCGCTGCAACGTCAAAGACTGGAGAGCAAAGATCGCGCAAATACGACGGAGCACAGCCAAGGACACAGCGAGAGACCACAGCAGCAATGCAGTATGAGATTCGCTGGGACACAGGCAGCCAGTGCAGCACATCGCCCATTATAGGCAGAGACAGAAGCAAATTTAGGAAGCCGCCCAACAAGGCGAGCAGCCGAGCGTAAGACACGATCAAGTCGCCCCATAACCCCAGAGGAAGACCAGCAAATCTATAGGGAGCAACACTTGTCGATTCGACTTGTAACAAAGGCGTGGACAAGAACGACGACCGCGTCATGAGAGAGCAAGGCCGTATAGCCAGGATTCTATTTGAGGGGGGGGCGTTTCTTCAGTTTCCCGTCCGAAAAAACTTATGACATTTTTGTTAGTCTTTCTGGTCGAAATCTTCAGAAAAATGTCACCAATTCATTGAATTTTTTACATTTTTAATTTCGGGGGTGTTTTCATGGTTTTATTTCATGGTTTTTACATCATGTGCTAGTAAATGCATTCTTTTATTTTTCCATTTTCCATTTCGGGGGGTGTTCAAACACCCAAAACACCCATAGCCTTGTGTGTGTGTGTGTGTGTGTGTGAGAGAGAGAGAGAGAGAGAGAGAGAGAGAGAGAGAGAGAGAGAGACCACCCGGAGATAACGTATTAATTCATGCATTCATTTATGTATGCATTTATGTGGGGCCAATCAGCGTTCAGGAATGCACGACTGTATACATTATCTGACCTGTTACACCGTACCAATACACTACATTAACTTACTTTGTTGTACATAATATATCTTGCAACACACCAATAAACTACATACATGCCTTTATTTACGTTTCTTTACGAGCAAGTTACCTTACCTTGCGGTAACGTGTACCACATTCAATAATATGGCAATACAGAGGTAATAAAATATCACCTTCGCCTTGCCATATGTGCAAGCACCTCGTGGACGGGATGATTAAAATGCGCTATATTACGTGTCCAGAGAAGCATACATAAATTCATACAGAAGCCTATTCTTACTGTGCCGAGAGTGTGACTCGTATTTTCTCTTTAGCGTCTCTGGTTCAACACCTGCGGCAAAAATAGATTGTTCCCAAGAAACCGGGGGTGGGGTCACGCTGCGGGTAGATTTATGGGTGGCGATGGTGTGGGGGTGGTCGGGCGGCGTCTCAATCGACAGATTTTGTCAGCTAAGGCCACACGCATCGTCTGTGGGGGGGGAGCGCGTGCTGCTGAACAGAAGTTTAGCGAATACACATGCATAAGCAATTGCCTTGCCATGTCTTGTCTCATTTTACTTCGGCTCACTGTCTTGACTTGCCTTAGTCTACATAGCCATTCATATTGGCCATGCACAACGACGGATATACGCCTCCTAGCTGTATACCCACCTGAACTTCGCTGCCGCCATCTTGGGTGTCCAACACAGAGACTATCCCCGTTCATCTGTGCATGCCAAACTCCTTGGCCCTCGCTGCAGTCGGACCTCCACCATGCAGCACCGAGATTAATCGGTCGTTGGCCTGCGACCTTCAACATGGGCTCCTAGTGACACTGTCTAGTTTCCAGAGGCCACTCCACCATGTGCTTGCCCAACCTTAAGACGGTAGTATTATTACAACAGAGGAGGGTGGAATAAGGGACGGTAGCAGAGTAAATGGTTTGTTGCTGTTTAACGATACTGCCATTGCAAAGAAAATTAGTGTCGCCCTCCTCCTTTGCCCAGGCTTGGGACTGGCGCTGTCAGAGTGCAAATAGTGGCGGAATAAATGGTCATGAATGCATGGTACTATATTATACATATATGTGTGTGTATATATTATATATATATGTATAATTGTAGATATATATATATATATATATATATATATATACAACTTCCGAATGAGCTAGTGTAAAAATGAAACAGTCAAACAGAGAAGGCGACTGATTTTCTCTGAACAATTTCTAATTGCATTCATAAATTGCATCATTTTGCTAAAAGTTATAAAAGTGATAAAAGTTATAAAAGTTATAAAAGTTATAAGAGTGATAATAGTGGGTGGGGTGGGGTGGGGTACTGACCTTTCAACTGAGACAGCAGCAAGGGTGTTAACGGAGGCACTGACGGAAACACCCTGTAGATAAGGCGCCGCTTTACACATCACACCACCATACCACCACTCTGCAAAAGACAAAAACGACATACCACCAGAACCAATTACCTTTCCAAGAGTTGTAATTACCGTATACCAAGAATCAATAACAATACCAAGAATTAGTAGCAATGCTAAGTAGCCTACTATATGCAGAATGCAATATTCTGTGCGTTGGAAAAAATACAGTTGGATGATAAATTATTAGATCAAAGCTTTTCAATATCCTTTGTCCACAGAACCTTTTCATCTGCAGATTTATCGACGGAACCCCGGTCTACACAAAAGCTATTTCGGTATTATGTTTCTAAACAATGATCAAGGCACAACCGCTATATATATATATGTAGGCCTATATATATATATAATATGTGCATTTGTCATTTCCGTCCTCATTGGCATAACGGCATATAATACATAATATAGATCTACATACCTATACAAATATATGGGTGTGTCTTTTGATCTATAAGTCATAAATTATTTTATATTCTATTTTCCCATGCATGGTGCAACCTCAGTCTTCAGGTGCACCTTGCAATCTTCTTCATACATTCAAACAATTGCATTTTAATTCCAGTTCCGTCACGAAACTAATATTTCCATTCATGGAACCCTAAGGTTCTGCGGACTTGACTTCGGGAAAGAATGCTGCATCAGACATTTGATAAATTTTATTTTGTTTTGATTTTATTGAATTGTATTGGAAAGAAGTAGATTGGAATTGAATTTTATACATTGGAGCCATAATTATTATGATAGAGTAAATTAGATTAGATCATTAGATAGATGATATTAGAATTAGAATGGATATAGGATTAGAATTAGACTAGATATAGGATTAGAATTAGAATAGATATAGGATTAGAATAGACCAGATTACTATTAATTGTAGGCCTATGTTATTGTGTATTATTGCATGTCAATTTTGAAATTAAAAGATTATTATTATTATCATTATTATTGTCATTATTATTATTTTTTGCCCCGAGGTACATATGATCCCTCAGGGTCTTACACCCTAATTGCTAAGATAAAAACATCTGAAATGGCGCCTAGTCGTCGTTGAAATCCAGTGCAGGAAAAGAGCCGCGGAAAGCCACCGCATTAAATCGCTGGATAGTAAGAGAAAGACGCTGGAATAAGCGTTATTATTATTATTATTATTATTATTATTATTATTATTATTATTATTATTATTATTATTATTATTATTATTATTATTATAAGTAGAATAATCAAACATTATTTATTTTATTATTTTTATTGGATTAGATTAGAGCATATAGCTTGAGGTATAGTGGCATACCTGTGAAGATATTGTCGAGCAGCGTAATAGGCAAGACGAATATACAGACGAGAACGTCAGCGATTGCCAGGTTGGCCAGAAAGCAGTTGGTGACGGTTCGTAGCTTGACCTGTCTACAGATGACCACGATGACCATAGTATTGTTTACAACACCAACAATGGCCACTACGGCATATGCGGCGGCCAGCAGGGCGACCGCGTAGACCGGCTGTTTCAACGGCGACCACGGCTTGGAGATGACGACGGCGTGGCTTGAACTGTCCGTCTCGGTCCACTGCAGCGTTGCGTTTTCATGCATAACATCCGTTGTTTCTCCAACGGTTGTGAGCGAACGGTTTGGAAAGAGGAAGTCCATCTCCTCCCGGAAGTCCTTCTTCGTCTCCACTTCCCACGAAAAATCCATTTTCGTCGTTTCGCGATTTTTTTCCACCTTGCGTCGTATACGTGTATTACACTAAGCTTAGGCCTATAGTCTGTTCTGATGAAAGTATCCGAATTTCAGATCAAGTCGTGAGTTTAGGCACACTGCGTAGCCATTTAAACTGATATGACTATATCACGATATGATGACACACCAGTTGAGTAAATTTACTGTATCTCAATGCTGAAACTGGTCATGTCAATATTTTCTTGAATTTTCATCATAAAGTGTATACGTTCTGATTCCACGTCGACGAATTTCTGGTGCGCGTTGTATTCATAATATTAGAACCTGATTTCAATGAGAGAATTTCTTCGCCTGCATCGATTTAATTGCATGCTATCCTGATTTCAAATTGGAGAGCAGAATTTTCGGTTCATGCTGTATCGTCGAAGACCCTGAAAGATGTGGTGAACACAGATTATTGTAGGCTATTAATTTCGATGACAAATTAACTATTATCATAGACGGTTGCGAGGTGCATACAGCCAGGGTGAGAATTGCGGGGGTGGGGGTTTCAACCCTCCGGTCTTTCTTAGAGCCCCATATACATGTAGTAATGCGGTTTTTCACACCCCAATTCCAGGTGGATGATGGATCATAGTCTAAACCCCAACCCCAAGTAATTTTTCCACAATTCTCACACTGCAACTGCATACAACACTGTAGGTCTACACCGGTTTCGAATATCGCTGAGTTTAAATGACATTTCCTCCATGATTTCCATCGACAACATCTCTGCATGCATAGGCGGAGACCTGGTCCGAGAATTGGGGGGACGGAAAGACGCGAGATTTTCAGAAAAAATTCTGACGACTGGCGAAATCTCGGAAAAAAAGTTATTTTCGCCGCCAAAATAGTTGATGACCTTTTTTTTTTTTAGTCATCCGGGCCAAAATCTTGACGAAATTGTCTATTTTCGCCGCCCAAAAAAGTCTTGTCGCTCAAACATTGGGGGGGGACAAATGCATGGGCCGTCCCCCAACACTTTCATTGGGGGGGACCGTCCCCCCTGTCCCCCTCTAGGTCTCCCCCCATGTCTGCATGAACATTGAACAATCCCTTCGACTTGATTCAGCGCTTGTGAATAAGCGCTTAAACGCACCTTACGCGTTTAGCAATGAATCTTATAATAAGCGCTTGTGAAACTTGAAGTTTACGACTAGGACGACGATTACACTGTCGTGTGGGAGAGAGGACGATGAGTTGTCGACTGTAATTATATGAATGCAGTGGATTGATGGAGGGATTCACGTTTGCACTTCAGTCGAAGATACTCTGACCTGACGACGTTTTCAGTATCTTTAAGTATAAAACTCAAAGTTTGTCCTTCTGTGTGTGGGATGCACCAATTTTGCCCGGAGGCCTACTCGGAAATTACAGCGATTCGTTTAAAAAAAATTTTGCAATCGATTCTTACCCACATTTGGAGTTAAACGCCACTATTTTCGGGTGCCAATTCACTTTATAAGTCCCGAGATGTCAACATTTAAACTTGCACGCGATAAGCGATTCAAAATCCATTCACGTTGATCGCCTCCACAAGGCCTCCATTGACTACCAGAGAACTACAGCCAATGGCATGACGGTTTGAGGTCACGTGATATTTACTTCTATCGACAATATTTGCGAGGATTATTCTCGGCTTTTTCTTCTGATCCACACGAGAAAATCATAAAGATCGCCATCCAAAAATCTTTCCATATTTTAAATTTCGCTGTTATAAAAACGATATATTAGACACGGCATAATTATGTTCACTAAACTCATGACGTCATTATTTTGAGCTCAAATCTTAACGTCACATCTCGCCAAACCGCGTAGCAAAAATGTTGTGGACGTAAATAATGCGAATATAGGCTAACTGCAAATAATCGGAATAAAAAAGCGTAGATTTAAAAAACTTCCTTTATCTAAGTGGCAAAGAACAATTTATGAAAAAAGCACGTTGCGCTGAATGGTAGTATCTTTTCAGAAAAAGTCGTTTTTCTCAGTTACGTGTCGAATGGACTTAACGGGTTTTGCTCTTCGATTATCGACCAGACCTGTACACCTAGCGGAGAGGTTCGTTACTTCTCCTTAACGCGGGGGTCGATGGAAGGCGGGGTCAGAATGGTGAAGTCGGAACGGGGTCAGGCGTGGCTGGGGACAAAAACTTATATTTCCCGGGCAACGCCGGGTTATTCAGCTAGTATAGTATAGACGGAACTGGCGTGTTATCCTGTCAAGAAACATCGTTGGTTCAATGCAGGAAGCCAAAGTAATCCTGTGAAACATCAACTGCAGCACTCTCAAACTGCACTTGATCCCATAAGTTCGTTTTCCATGTAGTAGAAAGAAATCGTGTGTAGGCTAGTTGCATTGAGCTAATCTCTAAAAAGATCCTGCTACACCCGCATCATGGCACGTGAACTGCACACTCGATAATGTCAACTTGACACCTTCTTCATGACAGTCGATCTATCGTTTTACACTCTTCTTTTTTCTCAATGGTCTGCCGATTCGTGAAAACAAACTTCTTGATTATATTATGGGAGTTTTATCGGATAATTTGCAACTCATTTATTCAGCATAAATTACACTTTATGTCAGTGCTCAGTTTATACAAGAACATTATTCGATGCATTCCAGCACAAGAAGATAACATCTTACGACTTTTTAACACACGCTTAAAGTTGGTGCATTGGTCAGATATAGCGTAAGTCGGCAGCGAATTCCACAAATTCGGTTCACGATATATAATAAGAGATTGAAACTGCGGCACTGCCTAATGTTAGTGCAAGCAAAGTCCATGGGCGGAGTTTGGTTTCCGTTCTTGGAGGGCTAAAGCCTTCTTGGGGGCTAAGCCCTTGAAAAGAAACCATTTACACGGTAAAAAAATGAATCTGGATCTTCTTGGGGGGGCTTAGCTCCCCTAACCCCTGATAAACTCCACCCATGGCAAAGTCCATGTGCAATCTATTACTTTCTCTGGTGGTTCCCTCGATCGTGGGACCTTGTCTGGGGAACCTAACTCTTGGAAACCCGATGCAGACTAGAAGAGACAAGTGGTGTCTATTAATGGAGGTATGTTCTCTTTTCAAAATGGGGTGGGGGAGTTAGAAGCCATTGGAAGTGACATTTGGAGAATTTGCAGGTCGTCAAACTAAACTGGAGGGAACTATAGAGAGGAAGACCTAAAGCTTCGGATGCTACAGACATAAATGGTCAGGGCAATCCGTGGGTGAGATAGAAGAGAGCAGGGAATAGAAAACACGATTTGCTGTATATAGGCCGCCAAAGACAGTCGGAGATCTGGGTCATACTTTCATTCTTCTTCCTGTAATGTGCTTGTATATAGGCTGACATTATTTCTTTTGAAGAGGCGCTACATAAGTCTGTGATACAGTCTCATCATACAGGCAGCACGTAGGACCGGCAACTCAGCGGCAAATTCAGCTGTTTACCCCATAATCCTCCTTCTCTCCATCTCCGCCTCCTCAACAATATATTCCTTCTCTCGTGGCCCGCCGCACTGGGTGCACCTCTATTCGGGACTCTCGGCGGATACAGGAGAGAACTCCAACGAATCGGCTACCGTGACCAACTAAGGACTCTAAACAAGACTATATGTAGCAATATAGATATTATCAGATAAAATTCATTTGGAAATTCTTACTTTTGGTCAAGATATTGGCAAAAAACCTAGGGGGGTCTTTTTTGACCCACCCTGTACATACGCACGTACGTACGTACGAAGGCTACGTACGTACATACAAAGCCTAAATGGAATCAAAAGTAAGACTATCCACGCGCTAGATGTCAAACTTGCAGGTCCAAGAGGGTATTGCCTCATGTCAAACGTTTTCTTGTCATCAAAGATTTTAAATTTTTTCACGCATAAATCACCGATAGGCTATTCTCACACAAGACTGTTCTTGAAATACGACGCAGAGAACATTCTGAGGAGCAGGACCACAGTTTCTTGTAAGGAATTTTTAGAGAAAAAGCCATGGGCGAAGTTTATCATGGATTAGGAGGGGGCTCAGCCCTCCAAGAAGTCTCAGATTCATTTTTTACCTTGTAAAATGGTGTCTTTTCTCGGGGTTAGACCCCCCAAGAAGGCGCAGTCTCAGAAATTTGTTCAGGGAAAAGTGCTCTGTTCATGAACGAGAAACTTCCGAATGACTAAAAAAAGTCATCAACTTTTGGCCGGGAAAATATTTGTCGGCGCCGCTCGTTCCGGGCCGAGTCTCAAACCCAACAACTAAATTTAGCCCATCCAAGAACGGAAACTAAACTCCGTCCATGGCCTTCTCTTCCTTTCCAATCCACCATTGTAAATTATTCTCAATCGGATGACTATGACATTTTAGGCTAAATTATTTTAACTGCACAAAAATGCTTTAATTAAACAGCTGTAAAATTAATTTAGTACTGACCTTTTCGTGTAGAACTGCACACTGAAAATAGTCCTCAAGCAGACGACAGTATAGGCCTACGTCACCAGCCTAATTAGAAAACGTCTACGTTTTGACTACAAATGTCGAAAAAGCGAGTTTTAAAAACGTCAACGTTTTGACTACAAATGTCGAAAAAGCGTGATGCCTCACTTCCTCAAAAGCTGGAGACTCAAGAGCCTGCGTAACAGTCACGGAAAAGAAAACAAGTGGGAGACCTGCTGTGTTATCTATCTGTCCCGTTCCGTGTCCCACAGAGCCGTGCGTGCGTGGCAGCTGGAAATATATACTGCAGTGACGGAGAGATGGAACATACTGCGCGCATGTGCGCAACACCGTTGACGTTTATACTCTCAACGCCGCGCTGCCTCACGTCGCTCTGCATGGCGTAGTCGAGAGTAGGCCATGTTGTTGTTTCATGCGTCTGCTATGCGTCAGTTTTCTTAAAACGATTATGATTATCTGTGAGTTTAAGTGATTCAAAAAAGGGTTTAAGAAAAATGGGTAGAATTTTGGAGTGTTGGTCGAGTCTAGGTCGCAAGATCATGCAAAAAAAACAAGCTTAGAGTCAAGAAGTCGTCATGAATGTTTGATTATAATTATGCCCGTTAAGCTAGACCTATGACGCACGCTAAAAGCAAGAGGGTTTCCACTTAAATTCAGATGGATAAATAATGATTAATGGCATCTGTAATGTAGAGAGCGAATGTTGAGATTGGCTCCAAGTGGATTTTGGAGTCAACGACCTTCAACTGTGACATTATAATTATACACAACCAAAGATTTTCAGATGACGGCAGATGGATCACAGTGGAACGCGGTGGTGTATAGTGATGGTGTTCGCTGCCTTTCAACCCGAGGGTTGCAGGTTCGAATCCCTCTCAGGCCACCTACCTGCCTGCCTGTCTGCCTACCTACCTACCTGCCTAGTACCTACCTACCTACCGGTCATCTTCTCTCTGTTAGGATCTCAAACAGTAAATACTAAGTATTCAAAAATGACCTTATGATTTCCATCCATCCATCCATCCATCCATTCATTCATCCATCCATCCAACCATCCATCTATCCATCTATCCATTCGTCCATCTGTTTGTGTAGGTGCGTACGTGTGTTTGTGTGTTTATATATATATCTGAACACTTCGTACATGAGTTGGTAAGTTCCGTCCTAGCAATGCTTCAAAACCAGCTTCCCAGGCAATAAGTTATGTTTACGATCCAAGTAGACGGTCTTTACTGCTGCCTGACGTCACTTCTAAGAGCCTAACGACAGGAGGGACAGCGTTATCTTACGCTACCCGGTGTAAATTAGTCGTTTATCGCTTCCTCTCAGAGCACGACAAGAGGCAGACATTCGACTGCGACGTGTAGGGTTCGATTGTCTCTCTGTGGCTCCCAAACCACGTACCGGGTACCCTCTCAGGGTAAAGACAAACATCAATGTCTGATAGTGGCATGTAATAATGTGTGGCCAGCGCCCAGCGGCCTTATACTGACGGAACTCTAGGAGCAGACATGACATGACGTAAGACTTTTAAGTGGTTCAGAAAACGTGTATTTTCTGTGTTATCAAGTTCGTACAAGCAATTTATTGGTGCAGTGACCCCAAGCGCAAACTTTTCTTGTTTTAATATAAGTATAGGTATACAATAGTTTCAGTAGGCTATAGATAACGTCACTGTGTGATGACATCGATCATTAGCGACGCCCTCCTCCTTTATCCAGGCTTGAGACTGGCATTAGCAGAGTGCAACTAGTGACGGAGTTCTTATTTAATTGCGTCACTGTACAGTTATTACTGCATGCAGATACAGACCATATAGTATTAGGCTATATGTATACATCTGAATTAAATATATGCTCTATGATTGTGTATTTTATGCTATTACTTGAGTCACTTGACATAGTCGATGCTACATAATTAGGCTATATATATATAATGACAGTCGTCTCTTTCAAAAAGGTGCCTAATATCACAAGGCATAGTAGCATCCATTCGGAAATTTATATATTTACACTCGTTTAATTGAAGAATCAGACAAATCCTGGTAACATACCGCACCCGGTCAATGTAAAAAAGTAAAATAAAACGCAGAAATATTAATGAAATATAGTAGCCTAAAATAATAATAATAATATAGGCTAATAAACTAAAGTAGCGGCAGCCATGGGCGTCCGCAGAAATTTTTCTAGGGGGGCGCAAACTTCCAAATAATTGTCACAGAGGCTAAATATAGGTTATTGAAAGCAACAGATCACTCCACCTTCGACGTTGGCTCCCTGTCGATCAGCTGTCACGGAACCAGCATGCGAAAATCATAGACATTCATTAATTGTCGCTTTGTAATAATCAAAACCAAATAATCAACATTTATCTGCAATTATGCGAAAAATCCAGAGGGGCGCAAGTGCGCCCCCTTGCGCCCCGCTGCGGACGCCCATGGCGGCAGCCATAAACAGGCGCCCATTCGTCAGGTTATAATTGATGTTAAACGTTAGAGGAAAAGGGTTCTTGAGTAACCATTATTTCCTGCTAAAGATATGTAGGTCTGATCAGAAGGAGTAGGCCTACATATCTATAAATACCGATGTTATGGTAGACCCAGTGTGAGAATTGTGGAAAAATAACTGGGAGGTTGGACCATTATCCACTTGGAATTGGGGTGCAAAAAACATACTTTAACATGGGGCTCTAAGAAAGACTGGGGGGTCGAAACCCCCCAGCCCCCCTGGCAATTCTCACCCTGGGTAGACCTACTCCTGCCATGATACTCGTAGTAAAAGATGACGAATTATGCAATCTGCTTAGGCCATTATAGACTATTCCAATGCTGAATACTGCGGCTGCGGTAGTAGTATACCGGAGCAAAGGTATGTAACATAGATGGATGGATCCGATTTGACCAGGGTCTATGACAACAAAGGCCGTTACCTTGGACAGAAATTTGCTCGGCATATTACAGCACTTAGGACCTTTTTCTTTCAAGAGAGCAACTTTTAGATATGTAACAGTGCCGCATTTGAATAATTATTATGCGACCGAAAATAGGACACCTCTTTGTACAGTAGTGTCTGTAGTCTTCGGACAATTTTCAAAAAACAATTCTTAGAAAGTACTGAGCGATTTCCCGTTGAAAGCCACACACCGAATTACGGCGGAAAGCATTAAACTGCAGTACACATGTGGTGGTTTATAAGCGCTTGCTCCCTCCCGTCAAGCGCTTTGAATAAGCGCTCGTGAGAGGAACGATGTCAGCTGAAAATATTCGGGACACACTTAACAACAGGCAGCGCTTAAGCAATGGGTCGAAGATATCCGACACAAATGTTGGGCCGTTCGAAGCAACCTCGCATTAGTTTAAAAAAAGTTGCAATTGCATACATCTATGCTAACATGTGTGCATGTATGTATACAGGCAGATAATTATGTAGGTTATGTATGTGTATGCATGTATGTATGTAGTTAGGCCTATCTTATGCTATGTTTTGTATGTATTAATGGATGCATGTATATCTGAAAGCGCGCATAGGTAGCCCTACCAGTGGGACTTCTAATCCCTTCTGGGTTTCCGGTTGTAATCAACTGTTTTGTATATATACTTCGGAAAAAAAATTTTTTTGTTATCTTGGTGCAATAAAATTGATGGTTATGGTTGTGATGGTTATGTATGTATGTATGTATGTATGTATGTATGTATGTATGTATGTATGTATGTATGTATGTATGTATGTATGTATGTATGTATGTATGTATGTATGTATGTATGTATGTATGTATGTATGTATGTATGTATGTATGTATGTATGTATGTATGTATGTATGTATGTTTGTATGTATGTATGTATGTATGTATGTATGTATGTATGTATGTATGTATGTATGTATGTATGTATGTATGTATGTATGTATGTATGTATGTATGTATGTATGTATGTATGTATGTATGTTTGTAAGCATTCCTGGTGCGTCTGCAATAAGCATTCGAAGAGCGCACAGAATCTAATTTTTTTGTTTTCTTCCTCGTATTTTTTCGTTTCTCCGGTATAATTTTCATCTTCGCATGTTCCCCATCTCTGGGCGATTACTTGAGGGGAAGAAGGGTGTTTCCTGCAGAACGGTCGAGACTGGAATTCACGTCCCACACGTATACACACTCCGCAGCTGGGTGCCTGCGCCTCGGCTTGTCTCTGTGGGGATGGCCTCGAACATTAGTCTTTGGCCTAGCAACTATATGTATAGCAATCGACATAGATGCTTGATTTAATGGGTCGACGGTCGGCGGTCGGACGTTGACTCCGGAACCGCAGTCATCCAAAATTAGGACTTAACAGTATAAGACTATACTGTTAAGTCCTTAATACAATTAGATGGTGGCCTCGCCATACAGGCAATTCTTCCCCGAACAATGCTATTGCGACTCGGCTCATTCAATAATCTGCTAATTGTTTTACTCACGGTTTCCAAGATTCGATTTTCAAAAACGTCATCATTGACGCTGTCTCTGTAACACTTGATATTGCCTACAGGGTGCGCCAAAAAAAGACCCCCCCTAGGATTTTTGCCAATATCTTGACCAAAAGTAAGAATTTCCAAATGAAATTTTACAGGCCTATAGACAATTCATATTTACACATTATGGCCAGATTTCATCAAAATATTTCAAACAGAACAAAAGTTATACCACTTTTAGGGAGGTCACCCACCGTTTTTCGACGATTCAAACACGAAACGCAACAAAAAAGTAACAAAAACACGATTTTTCCCTCTCGTCTCAAATAATTGGTATCACATAGCCTTGATATTGCCAGATGATCATTATTACAACTATTTAAAAAAGAAACAGGGTACCAGCATAGCTGCGCGTCACTGAGAAGTCACTTAGCAAGATGACAATAAAATTGGTAAATACCGGAATCTGTCAGATTAATCAACAGGTTCAAGAACTTTGCAAAGAGACTCAAAAGAAGTTTTGGCACTGGTGGTGGGCACATTGAACACAGGTTGTGAAGCACTGCCAAGTTCATTTGACAACAGTTATTTGAGATGAGACTTAATAAAATCGCGTTTTTGCTACTTCTTTTGTGTTTCGTTTTTGAATTGTCAAAAAACGGTGGGTGGCCTCACTAAAAGTGGCACAACTTTTGTCCTGTTTGAAATATTTTGATGAAATCTGAACACCATGTGCAGATATGAATTCTCTATAAGCCTGTAAAATTTCATTTCGATATTCTTACTTTTGGCCAAGATATTGGCAAAAAGCCAAGTTTTTGATGCGCTTCGTTTTTGAATCGTCAAAAAACGAGGGGTGGCCTCCCTAAAAGTGGTGTAACTTTTGTTCCGTTAGAAATATTTTGATGAAATCTGGCCATGATGTGTAAATATGAATTGTCTATAAGCCTGTAAAATTTCATTAGGAAATTCTTACTTTTGGTCAAAATATTGGCAAAAAACCTAGGGGGGTCTTTTTTTTGGCGCACCCTGTATAGGCCTATAAGCTTCGAGACTCATTGCAACAAACAAACGATCAATTTTCAGATAACCAGTTAATTCTTTTAATTATTGACTGCCCGCAAGAGGGATGTTTGTAATAATAACAACAACGATAATAATAATAATAATTACGACAATTTAAATGGCGCCGTAACACCGTTACACGGACGCCTACCTTAGGTAATATATATATATATATATATATATATATATACATGTACTATATAGTTGCGTGGCCTCACGCAGTCGTTATATGTGGGGAGGGGCAAATAGGGTTTTGTTTAACCACCCAACACTTATAGGGTTGATCGACAATGGCGTCTGTTCGTACAAGCAAACGTATAGCGTTGAAAATGCGCTGGTTTCGAAGATTAGGCCAGTCGACTAAGTTGGTAAGTCAGTCGCTAACTTATCAACTCAGTCGGTAACGACATAGTGACTGGCTTCTGGTTGAAATATGAATGTATGCGTCATCATTTTTCTGCCAATATGGACCCTCCAGGACTGCAATCTGTTGTTGTTTCAGGTTATCTACAAGTATACGTACCTTAATTGTTGCAGATAGGCTACTCTGAGCTGTGTATACGGCCTTCAGCATTACAGTGCTTGGGTCCGCCTACGTGTGCACGTGTGAATCCGACGCTGGTGACCATGGGCGGAGTTTGGTTTTCGTTCTTGGAAGGGCTAAATTTGTTGGGACTGAGACTCGGTCCAGAACGACCGGGGCCGAAAAATATTTTCTCGGGCCCAAAAAAATTGTTGGCCTTTTTTCCTTTTAAGTCATTCGTAAGTTTCGTGTTCGTGAAGAAAACCATTTTCCCCGAACAAATTTCTGAGCTTGCGCCATCTTGGGCGGGAGGCTAGACCCGAGAAAAGGTATACTATTTACACGGTTAAAAATGACTCTGGGTCTTCTTGTGAAGGGGAGCATAGCCATAGCCCCTAGCCTCTGATAAACTCCGCCCATGCTGGTGACTATTCTAGTTTGATGTGGCTTGCTTTGCTTACTGAATATAAGATGCTCTTCATGACGTTCAGCATCGTTTATTAGGCGAGCGCAGAGAACGCCTCCGAATACCAAAATGGCGCTACAGAAATTCCTAGCTGAATAAATAGATAAACGTTGACGTATCGTTACAGGTTCTATCCCCAGGGATTCTGCGGATCTGCTGAGGCAATTGCGCCGCTTAATGAGAAGCGACAAAGCGCTTCATCACTCTTTCCTTTTCGATCTGACGTCATCATTATTCGTTGCACTCAGAAACAACAGAGCCTGTCCGCCGGAGCCTTTGAACTGCGAAGGCACTCCAACAAAAATATCGTCAAGAGAGGCGGTCGACCTCAGGGCTTGTTTTATGCCATTTCCTCCTGGACGGTTGGGGAGGCTCAGTGTAATCTGTAAAAATGCGTTGCTTGCTTAGCTCTTGACGCTGTCTCTGTCAATATTTTTGCGGATACTAATGGAAGCTAATGTGATTCGATGTGCGTTAGTGTGTAGTGTAATGGAACGCCGTGTTCTGTGTCAGTTTTTGGATTTGCGTGAATGCGGCAAGCATAATAATATATTTATAAGCTTATGAGTTATCGACACTGGGCGAAGAAGAATACGAAGAACAAGAATGAGAATAAGAATGCAAAGGAGAAAAATGCGAGGAAAAGAAACATGCTAAGAAAAATGCGAAGAGAAAATAATAGGGAAAAGATGCAAAAAGGTCATGAAGAAAATTGGGAGAAATAGGTCGTGGACAAAAAAGGAAATAGAAGAAAAAGATCACAAAGAAGAAGAAAATGAGGAGGAGGACGAGAAGAAGTATGACAATGACGACGACGACGACGACGATGATGATGATGATGATGATGATGATGATGATGAATGCGGCAATTTTTACAGCGCCGTGGCACGGCACTCTGCCGTTGCAAGGTCGTTTGACACGAGCAACACTCGTCAGGAAACGCAAACTTCAAAGAATGCGACTTTGAGCAAATGTAATAATTATTCTAAGACCATAATTATTGATGTATACATACAACCTGAGACTTATTGTCGACGTCAAGTAGTATAGACTGGGGCGCGGTGGTGTAGTGGTGGCGTCGTTGCCTTGAAGCCGGAAGGTTCGAGGTTCGAATCCACCTCGCCGCGTAAGGACCTTGGGCAAGTCCTTCACTCACAATTGCTCAGCTCTTCGGCGTGAAACTTCGATGCAGTGTCCGCTCTGCATTCGGGAGCGCCTCTGAGTAGAGAGAGCTTGAAGGGGCGCTATAACAAGTGCACATACAAACAAACAAACACTGTATACAATACAGCTATAATTTGCTGCTGCTCTCATTACCAAGTTGTATACAGTGAAATCAGGAAGCATGAAACCTTAAGAAAATAGAAACGTAAGGCCTTAAGAAACGTAAACATATAGGCCTAAGCCTACTGGAAGAGATTTCAGTTTAAAAGCGAAGATGAAGACTCGGTGGTAGAATTCCGACTGGAGAAGTGGAGGGTTCCAAGTTGGAGAAGTGGAGTGTTCAAGTTGAAGGACCGGTAACTCCGAATGAACTCCGTTAAAGACAAGTCTTCCACCATCAGGCACAACAAAATATTTTCCAGCAGCTGCTGATCAGATCATCAGAGACCAACCTTTGACATGGCGTTACTTACCATAAAAGAATAATCAGGATGGTAAATGATTCTTTCGTGTGCTTTGTAGGTCTACATATATATTATGAATGCCAGCGCTTGATGCGGACACGGCACGTAAAGAGAAAGCTAGTGAATACATTTATGCACAAAAGACACTTATATGATTGGCGGCGTCTGCTGACAGCCTCAGATGTGCCGCCCTCTGGAGGTGCTCTGCTCATCGATCACCACAACTGGAATATCACAAACCGGAAGCAGCATGTACTTAGCAACAGCAGTCGTCGTTGGGCGTCGCACAAAACGAAAGATTCTATCTCGGTCAATCGACGCATCGCACGTAACACTCTGCCCGCCACAGCCGCAACCACGACAGGCACGACACATAATATTTAGCTGATTTAAGTTCGTGTATAGAAACGCCGCCGAATTTCGATTATGTCCTTGTGGGCAGTAAACCAGGTATACGGTGCCTAAGTCTGTGACTGATATCAAAAATAGCCTACCTTAAATCAATCACTTAATCAATCAATCAATAGGTAAATAAATCAATCAATAAAACAAATCATTCAGGAATTAATTCAATCAACCGCCCATTTAATCATTCCATTCATTAATCCATTCGCACAATCATCTGAGTCTCCGTTTATTCACTCATTCATTCATTCGTTCATTCATTCAGTGCTGCAGTTGATTATAATTATTTAGGCCACAGGCCTAACTGACTATAAGTCTAACCTTTTTAAGAACTCTTACTCGACTCATCTGATTTTTCCTTGCTCCTTCCAACTCTCGATCCGCACTGAGATTATACCATGCCCGCTCTGCCCCTCTTGAAACCGCACTTGGAACTCCTTCGGACTGCCCTTTGGACAACTCCTATGACTCGACGCAATGCTCGTAAATAAGCTTGTGCCTGCGATTGGCTTTCCAGTGGTTCATTTAGAATCTGGGAAATGCGACCACGATTACAATTTATTTAATCAATTACTTTTTTTACCTTTTGGGCCTATAATTATCGGTTTTATTTTTGTGATTTTATTAAGTGTAAGTGGTGCAAAAGTGGCAGGGTATGGTAAGAGTGTCATCTCCACTTTCGAAGTATGTACTTATTTTCTGAAACCTTTACCTAGTGCGAACATAGACTATCATTGAGTGCTATGTTTTATTTTAATTTTTAATTTTAATTTTTGGTGATTTTATTAGGCTAATTCAATTTAATACTTATCATTGGGTTATTGATTTGGAAACAACTGATTAACTGACCTAGGCCTACAAATCTATTGATTCACTGATTGATTGACCGATTGATTGATTGATTGATTGATTGATTGAAGCATCACATGCATCGGTTAATTATTATTGCCATATATTACCAATAACAGAACTTTGGTCGATGGTCGAGCTTGAAATGTTTTTCACTATTATTCATGAGTCGCATGAAACTCCCTGAAAAGAGCTTTGCGCTACATAAGTCCATCGGTTGCGTGATGTGAAGTCGTTGAGGATATTGCGTTCAGTGTTTACAACGTGAAAATTGAATGGACCGGTTTTTATCTGGAGTAGTTGAGTGGAGGAGGAGATGATATCCAGGTCAGAAGACGAAAAACAGGAATCGGATGTGTTTATTCGCTTTTCCAGACCAGAGGATACTGGACCGGGTTTTGGGCTTTATGTGGGTCAATTTTGCGTGGCATACGTTTCCGTTTCGCATGCATGGTCAACAAATACGCAGACGATACGTGAACTTATATGCCGCGGAGATGACTGTCGAGTAGGAACGCTGGGTCTGAAGGGCTGCTCTAAGTAGGTAAGTAAGTACGTAAGCAAGCAAGTAAGTAAGCCATCAAGTGAGTGAGTGAGTAAGTGAGTGAGTGTGTGAGCGAGCGAGTGAGTAAATGAGTGAGTGAGAAAGCAAGTAAATAAGAAAGTGGGTAAGTAAGTAAGTAAGTAAATAAGTAAGAAAGTGAGGAATGATATAGTACGTATAGGTAAGAAAGTAAGTAGACGGATATACGTAGCTAAGTAAGTAAGCATGTAGCATCCATCCAAGAGACAAGCATTCTTTCATGTTCTAAGAGCCTTTGCGATATTTAACAGACTATTTTCATAAATAGCTGGTAATAAATAGCTAGTAGACAATTTCCCACAAACACAGCTTAGTGATAGCTGCACAAATACACACAAACAAACACACACCGGAGAGTTACGGGTTCGAATCCATCTCAAGCAGCAGCATATAGGAACAGAGCAAGCCCTTCACTTGCAATTGCGCATGCACTTCCGCGTGAAACTCCCATTCAGTGTCTGCACTGCAGTAGTCGGGAGCGCTTCTGAGTATAAATCTTGAAGGAGCGCTATAAGAAAAGTTCATACATACATACATGTACATGCATGCATACATACATACATACACAGTACACACATACATACATACATACATACATACATACATACATACATACATACATACATACATACATACATACATACATACATACATACATACATACATACATACATACATCCATACATACATACATACATGCATACATATATACATACATACATACATACATACATACATACATACATACATTATACATACATACATACATACATACATACATACATACATACATACATACATACATACATACATACATACATACATACATACATACATACATACATACATACATACATACTTAGATAATATGCATGCGTGTGTGTGTGTGCGTGTGTGTACAGGCGCGTAAACATTTATGTATACCATAGAGAAAAATAGCAATAAATTATGTATACACACGCGCGGACTTCTATTTGCTATTTGTGTACTATAGCTCGTTGTATACATAGACGATGCTGATTTTTAAACTACAGTTTCTCTGTATGGCTGCCAGACGCCCCTCTCCCTCGGCTGAAGTTCTAGTGACAGATTCGCTTCCCATAAATTTTCCATCTTTCCATGGATGATCCTCTCTCCCACGGGTTCCGTATATCATCGACTGAGGATAAACATCAATTTGCTTTGACCCCCTATGATGTCATCTCCCACGGGGGGCATGGACCATTTCCTGTGGATGATTAATTCTCAAACGTCTTCTTCTCCCACTTGTCCAGACTTCTACTACTACTACCTCAGAAAAAATACTAATAAAATAATAATAATTATAATAACGACATAAATAGCAGCAATAATACTATAGAATAATATTAACATAAAATACTATACTAATAGTTACAGCAATAGTGTTAGTAATAATAATACAACATCGGAAGGAAGTTGCAATCCGATTGCCAAAATGTCACAGTTGCCGATAAGGTTGGTTTCGAATGTATAGAGGGGTGGAAGATTGTAATGTTCTAGTCCCCATTATACTCGATCAACTGTCCTGCAGGTTATGTTAGAAACTAGAAAGTGCTCATGACGGGTGCAGGTATACAATTTGCTACGATAGCCTGTTACACTGTTGCACCATTCTCTGACGAAGAAAGAAGGTGCCTCTTCCTTCTCACCGTCTACCAACCCTAAGTTGCATTATAAAACTTGAACTTAGACCCCGGACCTGACCCCATGGACGTCAGACAAGGAGGAGCTAATTAGTTCTTCTGACTGTGCTGTTGATCGTTCGAGTGCATATTTTGCGACACACCGTGTACCGGTTCACGGCGGCTACTACGGTCACCTCCCTCTGCTTGTCGCCTTGTCAACGGACGGAATATGTAAATATACAGAGATTGATTGATGGACAGACAGAGAGACGGACAGCTGGAAATGTTGCATAGATCAATCAACAGATATGTATGTATGTATGTATGTATGTATGTATGTATGTATGTATGTATGTATGTATGTATGTATGTATGTATGTATGTATGTATGTATGTATGTATGTATGTATGTATGTATGCATATGTATGTATGTATGCATGTATGTATGCATGTATGTATGTATGTATGTATGTATGTATGTATGTATGTATGTATGTATGTATGTATGTATGTATGTATGTATGTATGTATGTATGTATGTATGTATGTATGTATGTATGTATGTATGTATGTATGCATATGTATGTATGTATGCATGTATGTATGCATGTATGTATGTATGTATGTATGTATGTATGTATGTATGTATGTATGTATGTATGTATGTATGTATGTATGTATGTATGTATGTATGTATGTATGTATGTATGCATATGTATGTATGTATGCATGTATGTATGCATGTATGTATGTATGTATTTATGTATGTATGTATGTATGTATGTATGTGTATAATGTATATGTATGTGTATAATTGTGTATGTATGTGCACTTGTTAAAGCGACTTCAAAATTTCTACTCAGAAGCGCTCCCGACCACAGCGCGGATAATGAATCGGTGTTTCACGCCAATTAAAGCGTTTGAGCAACTGCGATTGCAGGATTTGTTCATCGTTTCTACGAGGCAGGCGGCTTGAGGTGGATTCTCCATATTGAATTTCCCTGCCTTAATTATTCTGCCTGATGCCAACAAACTGGTGTGATGGGCTACATAAAATGTTCGCCGTTTCCATTAGTTACCGTTTTTCACGTGGTGCCAGCCTCTAGCTTGATTAAAAGATGAGGGGGACACTAATGAACTCTTTTATGACACCGCGGTGTCGTTGATTAAACAGAAACTATGGAAGACCGTTCCAAGGAAAATCCTTCTTGCCTTCCAGACCACATTACACGCCTACAGCCGTCGTGTCCATCATGGATTTGAGAACAGCAGAGTTATGCTCGCATTAATTTAGCACTGATGACAACCAAGAGTTGGTTTTAAATAGCGGCCCTCAAGTGAAGGTGCATGCCCCTCTTCTCCGCCTCAATCAGGTTTCGCTCTGAGAGGGCAGAAGTGGCTCTTAGCCATCGCCCCTAACAGAGGCGTCGTGACGTGATAGGAACCGTCATGAACGACACATAAATTGCCAACGAGACTTACATGTGTGTATATATATAATGTATAATTGTATATGTATATATAAAATGCATGCTTGCATATGCAGTGCATGTATATAAATTCATTATATTCCACTCAGCATACGACTCTTCAAGCTGTCAATCAGATTGCTCTTCTATGTCTCTACCGTTTCCTCTAATGTATTGGAGACCTTGGCGTCATACTCAACAGAGATAACCCTCGAACTGTCTTAGTCTAAGCAGATAGATCTAGTTTTCCAACACTGAGGCTGCTACTGAGGTTGTAGGTGTAGTTTCTCTCTCGCTAACCGTCGTAGGCCACCTTTAACTAACGCAATGCAGTTCCTATAGTGTTCATACCTTGCTACAAGGTCAACTCGGACCAAGGGCGGATACAGAAATTTTCGAAGGGGGGTGGGACAGGGACAAATTCTCGTCTTGGTCGCCGAAAAATCTGATGACCCTTTTTATACCATTTTATCCGCCAAAATATTTGATGAACTTTTTAGTCATTTGTCTCAAATTCTCAGGAAAAAGGTACCATTTTATCCGCCAAAATATTTGACTTTTTTGGTCGTACGTACCTCGTCTATGGACCTGCGGAACTACTCATGGGGGGCACCTCAAATTTTCGAGCCAGAATAGCTGGTCAAAAATAAAGAAATTTCAAAATGGAGGGCCATGACCGGATTGGCCCCTGGATCCGCCCCTGACTCGGACTCATCATCATCATCATCAACAACCATACATGTCTCAACGCCCGTAGATGCCCGATGCCATTTTACAGGTTCTCTTTAAGATGCATACGCGTCTATGTAGTTCCATGTTACTGACTTTCTGTGCCTATCCTATATTCTCGGTATCACTGTATAAAGCTTTCTCTCGTATGTCAGTATCCTACTTTCAATGTGTTTCAACTCGGTCATGCTGCTTGGACTCCCATGCATGGAGTCGGATTTCGGATTTCGGATCTGCAGCGGTTGCGGAGTATATTCTATCCTCTTCTTTTCCTGCTTGCTTGGATTAATCTCTCGCTGGGGAGGGGTAAGTCACTCGGATCGTTTTTCTCCATATACCGAGCGGTCTATCAACGTGTGATAATTGTCAGTCTATGTCGGTATGAAATCTACATTCTGTCTGGGGTGTCACCAGGTAAATTTTTTGCAATTCGGACCATGCTCAGATTCTTGACCCATACCGTCTACGTCCTCAGTGTGTAAAAACCGTGTATTGCAAGTACTTATGAACGTATATTTGTACGTATGCATGTACATGTATGCATGTTCGTATGTTTACATGTACACATTTGTAGTTTGTCTGTGGCTTGCGTACGAGCGCATGTGCGTATTTATACATGTTAATACATAATAATAGTATAGCTATTATATGGTATTGTATTGTATAGTATTGCATTGTATAGTATTGCATTGTATTGTATCGCACATAAGCATTTATAACATTGAATGTTTACATGTCATGCTGTCTTCGATAACGAAAACAACATTAGAGGAAAGCCTTGTACGTCAGCACCGACTGCAGATAGCGCCTTAATGCGATGGACAAAGTGCACAGAGATCCTATCTCTTCTCAGACTTAACTTGTCACTGAAACCATCAATACGTCACCGTGCTGCTTGCCGCCAACTAATACATGTATACGCATATACTATGAGCTAAGAATGGTCCAAACGCTCTATGTATACAAATACAATGACAGGTCTCTGTCGGTCAACACATACTCACTGTAGGCATATACGCAATAGTATGCATGTATGATTGCATGTAAGTATGATTGCATGTAATCATGCATGAATGCAATGTTGTGTAATGTATGTATATTGTATAATTAGGCAAGTATAATGTGATTATGTTTGTATGTAATTTACAGTAATTATATGATTATCTAATTATAAAATTAAGAACGTATTTAAGCATACATGCAATTATACATGTCTCTAATCCTGCATGTATAATATAGTTATGCATGTATGAATTATGCATGTAAGTGATTGTACATTACATGCTTGTAATCATGTATGAATGAAAGCAAAAATGTAAGTATGCATGCATGTAGACATTTGCAAGCCCGTATATATATATATGCATACATGTATCGGCACATGTATACATGATATGTGTATGTATATGATATGTGCATACCATGCATGCTTGTATGCATATGCATGTACAAACGCGTGTATAGAAATGTTTGCATGTCGGCATGAATGTATGCTTGTGCTTGTATGCAATTATGCATCTGTATATATACATGCAAGTATTCATACATGTACGCTTGCGTGTATGTATGCCTGAATTCATGCATGCATGTGTTTATGTATGCATATCTGTTGCATTTGAGCATGTTTGTCTGTACATACATGTGCATGCGCATTATGTACGTATGTATGTGTGTATGCACATGTAGGCCTATATATGCATGCGTGCATGTATGCATGTATGTATGTATGTATGTACGCAAGTATATGTGCATGTATGATTGTATTTATGTGCCGGTATATATGTAATAAGTATACGTTATATATGATTGTATGTATTTATGTATGTATGTATGTATGTATGTATGTATGTATTTATGTATGTATGTATGTATGTATGTATGTTTGTATGTATGTATGTTTGTATGTATGTTTGTATGTATGTATGTATGTATGTATATACGTATGTATGTATGTTTGTTTGTATGTATAATGTATGTATGTATGTATGTATGTATTTATGTATGTATGTATGTATGTTTGTATGTATGTATGTTTGTATGTATGTTTGTATGTATGTATGTATGTATGTATATACGTATGTATGTATGTTTGTTTGTATGTATAATGTATGTATAAGTATGACGCGTACATTTATGTATGTATGTACGACTGCACGTACATGCATATATACATGTATATATATATATATGTTATGTATAATCGGATGGTCTCCAGTGTGTAATATTGATCGTCTCAAGTTTCGTCGATGGATCTTGATGCGTAAGACGCGCGTGCGCACAGACTCTCGATCCATGTCGTCGGATTTGTCGTTCTATACGCCAGAAGTAGCGCAACATAATCATTCGTCGTCAACCGTATATATATATATATATATATATAATTATATATATATATATACGACGATCATCGACGAGGCATAATAATTAATCTGCCAATATATATATTCACAGTTTGACCGCCGCGTTGGTTGGTGATGTCCGATCTCATGGGACCAATCCTCGCAATAATAATATTTCCGTCGGGCAATTCGACAATACACTGGCTCCCTCGCCACTTAAATCACGCTTCACTGTATCGAGTATGACGCGGGCGTCTTTCATCTGCGATTCGAGTACACTCGGAGACGCTCTAAGGAATGTTAGCGATTGGAGTGCACTCGGAACGTGCTCAGCGCGCGTACTTGAACAGATGTGGAAAGCCCCCATGTTTTATTTGTGTATGTGTATGTGTGTGTTTGTGTGTGTTTGTGGCGTCTGTGTGGAATAATCCTTTTCGTATTACCAGATGTTTGTCCGTCTTATAAGGTGGTTAAAACACAATTATAAAATGTCTAACGTAGCCCTCTCCGCTTCCTCGGTCTCTCTGCAATGTCTGCATCCGTTCGTCCGGCCCCACTGTCCCTCTAAACCATGCGCCAGTCCGTCCGTCCATCCCTTCCTCGCTCCTTCCGTCAGTCACTCAATTCCTTTCCTCTCTAATTGATCGTATATATATATATATGCGATCAATATATATAATATATATATATATATCCATATATGTATGCATGGTTACAGCTGATGTAAAGTGACATGTGGACATAAGAAAGAAGAATAGCTATGGCAAAACAAGCATTCTGCAAAATATGGAACTCCTCAGAGGAAAACTAAATAATATAATAACCTGAAGAGGAGAATGGTGAGGACACTGGTGTGGAGTTAGTCTTCTATGAATTGGAGATATGGATGATTTTAGAAGATTGCATGGAGGTCTTCGAAATGTGGATCTGTCGCAGATTGGAAAGAGTCAGCTGGAGGGAGCACAAGACCAAAGAAGAAATCTTACAGATGATAGGACAGAAAAGGTCAATGTCGGGAACAATATATACGAATACGGCAGAGAAACTGAATTGGCCACATCATGAGAAGTGACACCATTGTAAGAGAAATCATTGAAGGAAGAATGGAGGGAAAAGGCAGACAAAGAACGATGCTATACTGGGTTGGATGATGACAGGGGAAGGCTACTATAGGGACTGAAAAAGAGGCAGAGAATAGAGATTAGTGGCGTCTTTGGGTATACGAAACTGCCTGAGGGCAGCGAACGAAAGAAGATTATATTATCATTAAGTAGGTCTATGTATAGTTATACACTGTTATATGGTGGGCCAAGAGTATAAAGTTACGATGCTACTGGACTGGATGACGACAAAAGAAAGATTATAGAGGATCGATTGAAGAGAGTATAGCACATTGCAAAATAGAGACGAGTGACATCGTGGGACGTATATAACGAATCAGCCTCATGAGGGCTATAGAACAAAATAAGACATATGCAGGATTTATATATGGTTACGCGGATATACGGATGTAAATAAATTATATGCATGCATTAATTCGCAATCTGTGCAGTAAATCGCTTCAAACAGAGGAGACGACGACGATTGTTGGTCTGTAGACAATTAGGTCTTGATGGAGGACAGTGCTTCAGCTGCTGCTGCTTCAGCTGTTACTGCTGTGGACGATGGATCTGAATGGAGATCGGGGCTTAGATACAGTCCCTAAAGTAGCACTTCAAAGCATAATCCTAGCAATATAATGTAGGCCATGACATGCATATATTCTACGTATACGTGATTCATAGTATAGGCCAATATATATATATATATATATATATATATATATATATCATGATACGTGTATAAAAGACTCCACACCTATTATATTATATAATACACATAAAATAATACGTAAATACACATGCTGTATATCCATGGCTGTACTGGTAAATTTTGAGGGGAGCACACACCGGCCGAAAGAAAAATCCTATATCGAGCTGCCCAGTGACGTTGACGCAGCGGAAAGAGCAGGAAACAAGGGGGATGGTGGATGGGGGGGAGGATGGTAGGAGGGAGGGTGAGAGGGAGGGTGGGATGGAGAGAGGGAGGGATGGTGCACCATGGGAAGGAGGGAGCTAGGGACGGAGAGATTGGCGGGGAACGGCCCGAATCCTAAAATTCCCGGGCAACGTCGGGTACCCTAGCTAATATACAATTTTATGGGTAAGGTGTGGATTTCGGATCAATGTAAACAATCCACGTCATCATGTACGTCATTCTGTTTCCAGCAAAGTTTCCTTCATATATCCGCCATTTTAGTTAACCCAATATGCTTCTGCAGAAATCACGTGATCCCACCGGCATGGTTTACACGAGGGGAAATTTGAATTCCAATCGACTCAATATATATTCATTCGCCCGAGTTTCCATTTAATGAGCAGAAGCCGATGGTAAGAATTGCTGTAGGGGTTGATGGGTTCAACCCCCTTTCAAATCTTTCTTAGGATGCTACATTCACGTCATCATTGCACAATCAAACTCCATAATTATGCGGATCAAGAACTGAGCCACCACCCGGTACCCTCCCCCTTCCAGTTACTTTTCTACAATTTTCACACTTCGGAAGTTCTTTAATAGTGTGCATCATACGACATGAAACAGTTCACTTTCCATGTTATCTATCCGCCTTTCCGGTATTAAAACATCCACAATAATAATAAAAATAATAATATTTCCTCTTCCAGAGACTTCAGTACTTATACAGCGCTTCAACGCTGTGGTTTTGGTTTATGATGCTAACCACCTCGGGTAAAAAAACTTAGTTTACTTATCTAGAAAGGCGACATAAGATTTGAGAGAAACATACTTCCTCTTCCAGAGACTGTCAGTACTTATACAGCGCTTCAACGCTGTGGTCTTCGCGGGTTCTTTCGCTAACCCTAGAAATATGCATAATGATGATGATGATGATGATGATAATAATAATAATAATATTAATAATAATAATAATAATAATAATAATAATAAATAAAACAAATAGTCTACATGTGAAGTATGTTAACCTCTCCGCAACAATATTATAATAATAATAACAATTAGGACAATGTAGGCCTATGTATGGCGCCGCAACTCAGCCATGACGTTACAAGGGCGCTTTACAAAGCAGCTAACATGGGGGATAAGCCCAAGCGATCAAGTATGTTTTTAGAATGGATTTAAGAGTCCACTGATCCGGCTGATCGAATAGCGAGAGGAAGTCTGTTCCAGCCTCTCCGCAGTCTCTTCCCGGTTTCAACCCCCACGACGATCTTCCACGCTCACCTCTCCCACCCCGACCGGACTCTTTCCATTCCGTGTTTTTCCGCTCTTTGGGCCGTATAAGCTTCTCCAAACGTCGATGGATTGACGCCCTTCCCCCACCCTCCACCACCCGGCGCAACCTTCGACATTAAGTGTTTATGGTCTGCCGCCGAATAGCAAAGCATGTTGACGGCGTTCTGCCCTTCCGGCGTCGACCGCAGCCCTCTGCTAATCCTTCTTCCCTGACGGTCCCCCAGAGGGCAGCCTTGACGAAGCCCGGCTCCGTATGATGTAGTCGCCTATATATAAGTCGCACGCTATTATTAGTCGCAAAAACGGGGCTAAAGAATGGCGCGTCTTTGGAAAGATACTCGCTTTATTTTAAACCTTTCGCGAAGAGGATTATGGGAATTATGGGAGAGTTGAAGAGGCTAATTTTAGCGGACCAATGGTTAGCGCTATAAATAGCGGTTTGCGCGAAGGCCCATGGGAAATTTATAGAAATAAACGTTGTGGAAAATGAGCGGCGTTGAAATCTGATCGACGAGGCGATGAATTTTCTAGCGCTAACTTAGGAAGTAGACGGCAAATAGGAAAGCAGAACAAAATAATGTAGGGGAGAGTGCTCCAAGACGCCCACGCTAAGGAAAATTGTGCTTTTCTTCCGTATGGATTCCAAGAGAAGAACATGCTTGATCCCAATGCAAAGAGTGATCATTAATGAAGCAATGACAGCAACTATAGAACTTAATTCAACAAGAACAATTGTGTACATTTAACAAAGTAGACACCTCCAAACTGGGCGTCTTAGAAACCCTATACTACAAGACGCCCATAGGGTGGGCATCTTGGAGCAATGAAAATTGACTAAAACAAGTGGCATTGCAATCATGCATTTTTAGACTAAACTGCGTGAGAGAAAACAATTTGAACGAAAACTAAAAGATCCTAAAGATATAAAGCAATTCAAAATATGAGAAGCAAAAATCCAGTCTCATGTTGTAAGTCATTATGGTCATTTTCACTTTAATCACAGACTAGTCACACACGAATTCTTTGGATGTCTTTTCGTCTGTACATTCTTCACGACACCAACCTTTACACCTCCTGCTTTCTTTCCATTTCACTGAAGTTTTGGGCAAGGGTGAGATAGATTCAATAAACACTGATAAATTTGTATATGGCACCCATATTTTATGAGTAGAAGGTTGTGTCATGGTGGGCACCGATTTTTGGCCATTTGCTCATAGTATCAAAGACGCTCATGGGCGTCTTGTAATCTCTAGGCTGCCTATACATTCAAGACGCCCATGGGCTTCTTGTACTCTCTATGCTACCCATGTATTCAAGACGACCATGGGCTTCTTGTAATTTTCGAGTCCTTCTCTACTGACGTCATTTTATTTAACGACGTCAATGTTTAAGATTTAGGTAAAACCATTAAAACAACTGCAAATGAACACAGAATAAACGTTGAAATGCGCGAATTGGTACTGCGTAAGGCTAAAGAGAAAACTAGGAAGATTCCTAAATGTGTACTTACTCAAAAGTGTTGAAAATTTAGAAAATTGATTTATCGCGTCAATATCTCGAATACTGAAACATTATTGTTATGGGAGGTTCACAAGATGTCACTGCATGCAATGAGACAACTAAAACACGAATATGTATCTTTTCAACCGTTTTAAAGGGGGTGGGCATCTTACTCGCCCTGGGCGTCTTGGAGCACTCTCCCCTATTGCATGATACCCAGTTGCATTAAATTAATGAACATGATCTACATAGGCCCTACAGATACGTAGGCTACACTACCAGTCTACCACACTTGCTCATGCATCCCAGACATAGACTACAAAGATACGTGTGTATATATATATATATATATAGGCCTATATATATAGCCTATATGGACCTATATATATATAGGGTATACGTTTATATTTAGGCCCATACGTAGCCTAGCATATATATATATATATATATATATATATATATATATATATATATATATATATATAGGCTACATACCCTACATAGATGCACACGGTGTCACACCGTCAGAAATAGGTTGCATAGGCTACATACAATTTTATACACATGTAGCCTACAGGCACAGGATGTCAAATCAGCTGCACACAATAATATAAACAAGTAGTTCATTTAAAAATTAAAAGCGCCCTCTGCTCGTGTGACGAAACCAGTTTCTCGTTTCGAACGACCTCGCAGTTTAGGCACACTGATGACAACATCAATCCCAATAGCCGAAAAAGATCATTAGTTGCATGGATCAACTATCACTGGAAACTATCACGCGATACATGTTACGAAATCCAAACACAAAGGGTAAAAGTAGAGCTGTACAGTTCGTTATCCTTGACCCCCCCGTCATCATACACGTTTCCTCGGATCACTAGTACCGGTATAGAAGCAGATGGACTACGTGCATGTATACGTGTAGGTTGGAATCCCGAGTATAAGTCGAGTAGGCCTACTCTCGTTGAAGCCGATTTATCTCTGATGGAAAATGCTAATAAGCCCATACATAAATTAGACACCCTGATTTAAGTTCGGATATCCTGATTTAAGGCAGGTATACGGCTTCGAGTTGAGTTAAGACTAAGAAACGTTGAGTAGCACACGTTCGTTAAATTACTTTCTTAATCGAGTTGAGTTTTTAATGTCTCGTCTGTACCGTTACTACTGCCAAAAATAATGATATCCAGAAAAAAGGGTCAATATATAGTTTCAATGTAGACTCAGCGGGTCCATTATGACCCTTCTGAACTGATCCTTTGACCATTCTGTTTGCATCTTTCACTTGAAAGTCATTGAGTTTCTAATGATTGCTGTTATTTTGTCTTTGGTTGATGCCATGTCAATAAACGACTACTATAGATTTAAGGCTAGATCTGCCACAGCACAGAACAGTTTATTGGGCTGTAGGGGAAAGTACCTTACGATGAGACGGTGAACAAGATGGGACACACCCATTATTACTGTTATTTAGTGTCCCATCTTAGGGTAGTTCCCCTACTTGGCATGACCCTCGTCAGTCTGAACTCTGAACTCTACATTGAACGGTTGAGCGATCTATTCGCCGTTTGTCCCCTCTGCACTGTGGAGTTCACAAGTGTACTGTATGCATTGGAATTTCCATGGGCATTGTATTCAGTGGAATTTCCAGAGGAATTCCCACCTACTTTGGAGTCCCGTTGAGGAAAATCTACTTTGGGTTTCTCAGGAACATTGTGTCCAGTTGAGTTCCCAAAGAAAATGTCCAAATTTGAACGTCTGCGAGGAATGCTAACCATCACGTTTGAACTAGCACCATTGGCTGTGAGGTTCCCACTGGTAGTAGCAACCCTCTTTCTCGCATCGTCCGGGGCCTCCCAATAGATATCGTCCGGCCACCCGTACCAGTACAGCGGGTCAAGCTTATTCAGAAGCAGCGATCCTCTCGGAGTGAAACCCATCTCGACGAGATAATCGATCAACTCAAAGACAAGTCGTTTGTCCGCAGTGTCATCGGCGTCGCTTCCATAGTACTCCTTCAGCTTTATCCACTCCATGAAGATGTAGTGGATGTTGACGGTTTGGAAGAGGCGCCGAGAGTGGATGAACGCCCGATGTTCGTGACCTTCGATGTCGACCTTGATGATGGCCCGGTCAAAGTTCGTGACCTCGAGCAGGTCGTCCATGATGATCGTCGTGGCGTGGGGAGGGCAGTCGGGTTCCGTGCAGAAGCGATCGGCGTCCTGGGAGCTGAGACCGACGCCGCCCTGGTTGTCGGTGGGGATGGACAGCTCGAGGGTCTCACGACGGTCGGAGATGGCGTTCTGGACGATGGTGATCTGAGGGGGAAAACAGAGGCAAGGGGATGAATGCAATGTATGCAAAAACAGAGGCAATGGGATGAATACAGTGCATGCAGTGATATACAAAGAAATAGACTGAGAGAGAAATCACGTTTAGGGAATCGAACACGTCGTACATACACAAAAATACAACACACACACACACACACACACAAGAGAGAGAGAGAGACAGGCAGACAAACAGACACACACAGACTGGATTTTTCAATGCATTACTACGGTTGATAAAAATTTGATTGTTGTATGACATGTAGGCCTAGCGTTATACGTATACCTTAATACATATATAGTGGCTATGGTTACTGGTTAGAGTGCAGGGCTATTAACCTAGAGATATTTGTTCAAATCCTCATCAGGAAAGAAACCTGTTCCGATGTTTACCATTTAGGATTCATCTGCGGCCTTCATCAACTCAGCAATTATGAGTACAACAAACGTGAGCTTTTAGCAGAAAGATAAGAGGTGAATGAGTAATACCACCGGTTCTAACATAATAATGCTGGAGGCTAAAGAAATATACGACGTCGGCCTATAACTAGCTAATCAGTGGCTACCTATCTGCAGGCAAAAGGTTAATTTGGATTTTCTTAAGTTGCATTGATTCTCAGACGATCATCAATGATCCTCGTACAGACTGCATGATGATCATAACAGTGCGCTCAAGAGGGGGGATAAGGTAATGGTAAACACCTGGCATGATGAGCACACGGATGCGGTATCGCTTCCCACTACCCCAAGGTCCACTCCAGGTGAGAATTGCTGGAGGGTTGGGGGGTTGAAACCCCCCAGTCTTTCTTAGAACCCCATAGTAAAGTCTGTTTTTCACACCCCAATTCCAAGTGGATAATGGTCCAACACCCCAGTTACTTTTCCACAATTCTCACACTGGTCTCTCCACTCAACTTTCCATTCGGCATATGGCATTGGTAGTATGCGATGGGCGCCTTGCATGGTTGCCGACAGTTAAATTCAACTCCTGTAAGAACTTGTTATCAACCGTTTATACTATGAATTGTAATCATACTGCGCTGTGCCAGATTGAAATTCAAAGAAGATCATCATTATTATTGTATGAGAACATCAAACCTTGTCTTCAAACTTCCCCAGCTTAATAGCCTTGTGCAGTCTCCGTAGACTCGGTAAGTATGGCTCAACGGCAACCACCTTTCGACCCATCGCCGCTGCTACGAGACTGTACTGACCGATGTTGGCCCCGATGTCATAGACGCCGAGCTGTGGGTCGTGGTAGAGAATGTTCTGGAAATGTAGAAGCATGTGAGGTTCCCAGAGACCAGCGTCGGAACGCAGGTGGTATGATATATGGATGTCCATGGCATCTGGATAGAGGCAGACCTACAAGGTCGATGATAAACATAATAAGTACAGAAATCAAAATTTTCCATTCAAATTGATCTATTCACTGTAACTGACTGACTGAATGAATGAATGAAGCTGTCATTGAATCATTCACTGACTTAACTGACCCAATAAATGATTTAGTGACAATCTAATTTATTGCATGATTCACTGTTAATGTCGTTCGTTCACTGGCTTATCTGCCAACCGACTCAACGGCCCTCTAACTGACCGATTTACAATGTAGGTCTACTAACTAAGTCAACCATTGACTGACTTTATGATACAATCAATTATTCACGCACTCACTCACTCACTCACGCACCCCCACCCCCATACACACACCCACTCTTCACTCAATGAACCAGTTGCGAATCACTCAGTCATTTTACCTTGCCACAAGCTCGTTCCGTCGACCAAGTTCATTTTTGCCGCTATAGAAATCTCAAGTTTACGATTACGACTACTTGATAATCGCTGAAGCCATTACACAAAAACTGTGGGGCACGGTAGATAAGGCCCTAAGTTCACTGCCTCGCAACCGGAGAGTTGCAGGTTAGAATCCAATTCAAGCCGCCACACAGGGACCTTGAGCATGTCCGTCACTCGCAATTGCTCAGCGCTTCAATGTGAAGCTCCGATGCAGTGTCCGCGTTGTAGTCGGGAGCGCTTCTGAGTAGTAGTCTTGAAGGGGCGCTATAACAAGTGCAAAGCTTACATATAGGAAGGAATGAGAGAACGGAGGCGCGCAGCAACAGACGAATTAACCATCACAGACATTAGAACAGTCTGCGTCAGACAATGGCATTGCATTCGCTAGATGGCGTCCAGGAACAAAATCAAAATGATCCAAAAGTACCTTGATCTTATTGGAATAATGGTATCATCAAGAACATAATCGAAATGGTCAAAAGGTACCTTGATCTTATTGGAATAATGGTATCATCAAGAACATAATCGAAATGATCAAAAAGTACCTTGATCTTATTGGAATAATGGTATCATCAAGAACATAATCGAAATGATCCAAAAGTACCTTGATCTTATTGGAATAATGGTATCATCAAGAACAAAATCAAAATGATCCAAAAGTACCTTGATCTTATTGGAATAATGGTATCATCAAGAACATAATCGAAATGATCCAAAAGTACCTTGATCTTATTGGAATAATGGTATCATCAAGAACATAATCGAAATGATCAAAAAGTACTATGATCTTATTGGAATAATGGTATCATCAAGAACAAAATCAAAATGATCCAAAAGTACCTTGATCTTATTGGAATAATGGTATCATCAAGAACAAAATCAAAATGATCCAAAAGTACCTTGATCTTATTGGAATAATGGTATCATCAAGAACAAAATCAAAATGATCCAAAAGTACCTTGATCTTATTGGAATAATGGTATCATCAAGAACAAAATCAAAATGATCCGAAAGTACCTTGATCTTATTGGAATAATGGTATCATCAAGAACATAATCGAAATGATCAAAAAGTACCTTGATCTTATTGGAATAATGGGATTATCAAGAACATAATCGAAACGATCCAAAAGTACCTTGATCTTATTGGAATAATGGGATTATCAAGAACATAATCGAAACGATCCAAAAGTACCTTGATCTTATTGGAATAATGGGATTATCAAGAACATAATCGAAACGATCCAAAAGTACCTTGATCATAAGGGATTTTCAGGAACAAAATCTAAATGATCCAAACGTACCTGAACTGGTGGGACGAATTTTATCCGGATGCATTCGAAATCCTCATCAATTTTCGGTTTTGTGTCGTAGACCTTACAGAAGGCTTCTCCACCCATCAGTGGCTCCAGTCCACCCCTCTTCGAATTAATTCCCCGGTAGCTCTTCCTACGCTTCCCCTTCTTCTTCCTTTTCTGAGATTTGAAGTCGCTGTTGATCTTCTGGAGAACGAGGTCGGACTCCTCCGCACCCACTTCCTGTCCGACTGAAACCCTGTGTCGCTTGAGGACGTCCGGAGCGTCCTCTTCCGGTCCAGGGAACTCTGGGAACATGACCTCCCGCTCTTCCATCAGCCGGCGTTCGTCCCGCACGAAGCTTTCGATGGCCGCCTCGTAGACGTCAAACTTCTGGGGGGTTGAGGGTGCTTGCTCGTACGTCCAGAAGACGAAGCCGAGGATGGTGAGTAGGCAGAAGAGGATGAGGCAGAGGAAGTGCTCGACATCCGGACGGAAGAGACGCAGTGCCATCTGCCACCAGCAACGGTGACAATCGTCCACTGGCATCAGAGACTATACAGTCAACGAACAGATCGATTTGGCTGATTGATTCGTGTTGGTGGAATGGTTGGTTGATTGATCGATTGACTTGTTTGGAGGATTGAATTATTAGATGGAGAGAAAGATGAGCAAGTGAGTATTGTTGGGTTGCATGAATGGATGGCTTGATGGACGGGTGAATGATTTAATTACTATTTGGATAGGTGGGTGAATGATTGGATGGATAGTTTGATAGATGGATGGATGCTTGGAAGGATGGATGAATGGTTAAAATAGAGAGTACACTGTCCGTAAACTGTCGGCCAGATAGAACGGTAAGGGAGATGGCTTTACGTCCGCCCTTATACGCTGAGGCTAAGAAAATAAAGTCGCCAGCGCTTCATAATCCGTGATGCATCATGGCATAGTAATTAATAAGCTGCTCTTGCAGTTTTCTTACTGGGACCACTATACTGATTGTTTGCAGATTACAGATATATATATATATATATATATATATATCCAAAATATACTTTATATATATATATATCCAAAATTATTTTATATATATATATATATCCAAGATTATTTTTTATATATATACTTTTGGATATATATATATATATATGCTCAATTATTTATTATTGTTGTATGTGCACTTGTTAGCCTATAGCGCCCCTTCAAGCTCACTACTCAGAGGCGCTCCCGACTACAGAGCGGACACTGCATCGGAGTTTCACGCCGAAGCGCTGAGCAATTGTGAGTGAAGGACTTGCCCAACTTGCAGCCCAAGGTCCCTACGCGGCGACTTGAGGTGGATTCGAACCTGCAACCCTTCGGATGCAAGGCGACGAACATACCACTACACCACCGCGCCCCAAATTTATGATTCCTTGTTGATTTGTCATGCTTTAGTGTTTGAATGGCAGTAGATGCATCTCAATATTCATAGCTACTACAAAACATCAATCGTGTCTTCAGATTCTTTTCATCATACTTACGTGAAAATCAGCTGTCCATCATATCAACACTTAATTAGGCTAAACACCGGCCTACATTGCTACAAATCCAAAACGCTAGCAGGGGCTTATAACATTAAACTGATTTTAACCATTTACCGGTTTCAAATAGGACAACCGTAAAAGCTAACGGAACATTTGACTAGATTGCTTTGAATACTAGGTCTACCTAGTAAAAGTCTAACCACGCGAATCAATTTCAAATCACACCTGTTGTTTTTGTTCCAGCGGCGACTAAATATCGGAGAATCCTCACCACTTGTGACGTCATTAAAGGCTGGCTGCTGCATTGCCTCCATCTGGTGACTGGCATCATATCATATATTCATGCATGCATGTATGAGCACTTGTTATAGCGCCCCTCCAAGATATCCACTAAGAGGCGCCCCAGACCACAGCGCGGACACTGAATCGTAGTTTCACGGCGAGGCACATGAGCTATTGCGAGTGAAGGACTTGGTCAATATCTCTACGTGGCAGCTTGAGGTGGATTCGAACCCGAAACCTTCTGGCTACAAGGCACCGAACATAGGCTACCCCTACACCACCACTTCCCATGCTTATGAAAATCGACAAGTTGGGAATAGTCCATTGATTCAGAGATTTATGCTCAATCACAAATCGTGTTGACAGTATTTAGCTAAGCCACTCTACATACATTCATTTATTACAAAGATTATATTGCCTCATCAACGTCATTAATCAGGAGCACTCGCCACCCAACCCCGGCTAAAATGTCAGTCCAAAACCTTTTTCCGTTAAAGGTGCATCCCAGCCTCGATGAACTATCATGGATACCGACCAGGGCTTTTTAACGTGCAGTTGTACACAAAATGTGCATTGTGCAGTTCTAAATAAATTTGTGCAGTTGTGCAAAAACACTTCTGTACAGTTAAAACAAGGGAAAAGGTCATTGTCCTCCGATTGGAAGTAATTCACCATGGAAGATGGGAAAGGAATGAGGGAGTTGTGCAGTTCTAAATATTCCTTAAAAACAGCCCTGATATCGACTTCACTACGACGTGGTCTGCTGCTATTGGGGCTCCAACGGGTAAATGCATTGAGCATCAGACAGAAACACAATATAAAAAAGAATATCGTCGAGACACCAACAGACTAAACAGAACAAAACAATAACGCCAAGTACTTCACTCTTAATGATATTTCTTTTTCTCCATCTCTGAAGATGATCAAGTAAGATGATCAAGTAAACTTTCATGTTGTATTCTTAACACCTGCATTTTCTCATTTCCCTTTTGGGGAAGGTAAAACGCCAACGGGAAGGAGAGAACTTGAAAAAAATATTGCTATTTTAAGTGGGCTTTATGGACTATTGTCTATTATAGACTACCTTTAAACACAATGAATTCTGCAGTTAACAAAAGGGGTTGCAGGCTTCAACCTATTTACCCCAACAGAGGTTGCAATAAAAAACACTAGGAATGTCTGCACTTATTAAGCTACAGTAATCCAAATGTTTACATGCACTATTGCACTAGTACCTAATAGTTTATTGGTAAATTTATTTCAATTATCATATGTACAATGTAACTAGATTCAAGTCGGAGGTGCTAGAGAATTGCAATTAAACAAATTGTGCACGATTACTACAAGGATGATTGAGTCCTTCAGTTAACCCAAACTTGCAACTGTCGGATGAACTAAACACTCAGCAAACTACTGAACAGACCATCATACTGTACAACAAAGATTCTCTCAACGTCTATTTTCAGACTTCAGATTTTCAGAGTGAAATGTCTTCAGCCGCTGATGAAAAACGGATTTCAGATATGAATGGAAAGCAGTTTCTAAGTCGGCTGAAGTTTCTGACTCTATTTCGTCGGGAATCAAGAGAGTTTGACTTCTGAGATCATCCAGAATCTGCTTTCGGATGAAATTGCTGGAAGCTGCCATGTGCGAGCGCTCTGTCTTGCTCTGAATGACATCTGCAGAAGAAAAAGAAAAACAACTTTCAACTGGGCAACAAGTGATTTAAGTACTCTGTTACTAATCGAACAATCATAAGTCCACACACTGAACACAAAAGAATCCGTGACTAGCATTCCCGAATGAACTTCTTTGTCTTTCTGTGCCATTTTTCTGCAAGCGTTTGAAAAGCATTGTCTTTGATTGTGGTTTAGTGTCAGGTCGGCAGCACTTCTGAGGAGTTTCTTTTGAAGTAGCACTATATAAATGCACGATTACAATTACGATGACAATAATGGCCAGTCAAAATGTATATCAGGATGTCATGTATTGTAATGTGTAATTGTAATCATGAATTTATATAGCACCACTTCAAGAAAGACTCCTCAGAGGTGCTCCCGACTTAATAGCACCAACCAACCACAATCAAAGAGAACGGTTTTCAAATGCTTGCGGAAAAGTGGCAAAGAAAGACCAAGAAGTTCATTAGGGGGGCTGCTAGGTAACTTATTCCAGAAAGAAGGGTCGACCACAGCAAAGCTTTTATGCAGAACTGTGGAAGTTTGAGCCACTTGGACAACCAGGTCACCATGACATACATGCTTTTGTGAAATTATAAATACAGGCCTAGAAACAAGATGCACATAATAAATGCAAACGTACTCGATTTTATAATTGTGACCATATGGTCTCAATCTCTCACTTAGGTCCCCGTTCCCAGGGCATTATCGCTAACTGATAAACTCTATTTCATCTTCTTAAAAAACTTTAACAAAGCTTTGGCTAGAGCATCAGACAGAAATTGCACGGCACTATGTCACGTGTATCAAAACCAACTTCCCAACTAAAAGACAAGACTTGGAAGCTCTTTGGTCATTTGGCAGTGGCTTTTGTCCAGCAGTCAGATCTATACACAGGGCTGAAAGTGAGCTGAGTCTGTCCGGAAACACTGTTAGCTAACGCCCTCTAATCCCAAAGAGACCCGGCTATTTTTCAAACCACCTTCAGCACTGTCTATAGTCTATACCTTTTGCTGTGGCAATATGTTCTCCAAGAATTCTTCTCAGTGCTACGTCTGCCTGGTGTAAAAGACTCGCCAAGCAGATTGACCGTGACTCTGCCGCCTCTGCTTTGTTCTCTTGGACAGGCATCACTGGATGCGACGTCGCTTCATCAACCAACCGAAGAACGTTGTCACTAAAGTGAAAAAAGATCTAACTCTTAGAACCGTTCTATTGAGATTAGAAATCGAGATAAGAAAAAAATAGGTCACGAATATGGGCCGGAAATTGTTAAAAATCCACCAACATCTGCAAGCCTTAGGCCAATCACCTGATGTGTGATAAAAGCCTGTGATGATGATGATGAGGTGAGGACATAATAAGCACTAAAGAAATAATATATTAATAATAACGATAACTTTAAAGTGAAACAATTAAACCCAGTGAAAAATTGCATTCTCTCACGTATAAATCAGTTCTTCTACACTCCCTGAATTTCTCTTGCGTCAATAACACTAATAATAGAAAAAATACTATTAATTCAAAATATTAACTATAATAAAATAGCACCATAATTATGCTAAATTTCATATTTTCACACAACACATCAATGATCCATTTTGCGCTAAAGAAATAGGAATATGGTTAAGAAGTTGGGCGTTGTATTCTAGACAATTGCAATCAAAGTAGGGGCAGATTATTGGCTTCTGAATGCACACTTAAAACTTTGGGAAAGAAAAATATCATTCTGGGGTTAATCAAAGTTTACTCACAAACAGCTCTGATCCCAGCTTTCACTGATCCACACGGCTGTGTACTTCTGCCACGAAATCTCCAGACACGGACGTTCCAGTCTATTGAGCATGTCACGGATGACCAATTCATCCACCTGGCGTTGACGCGTCTCGTTTCTTTGAAGTGCAGTCGTCAGTTCAACCGGAAAATACACCTGTGCAAATCCAGTCGCATCTGTAATGTTTTAAAATTAAAATGATCTCAGTCAAAAATAAAAAAACACATCTATCTTATTAATATGTACAATTCAACCGTAGTTGATACCATTTGTCCTCTTTGTGAAGGTCAAAAGTGCACACACCTCCATCATAGGCGCAACCACCCTATGGAACCCACGGGACGCGTCCCCCCCCAACTTTTGAGAGGCCCCTAACTTTATTATTATGGTCCCCCCAACTTTTAGGATGTGATTCATTTGATCCCCCCCAACTTTTAGGATGTGATTGCACCTATGACCTCCATATGACAGAACATCAATGGCACGGAGCAATTGTGCAGACAGGACTTGCTCATGAGCACATGTGGATCACCATCTCAGTGAAGGCTTGAACCTGTATTATCCACGTTACAGGCTGTGGGCTTTAAGGAATGAGCCACCATTGTCCCACTTTAGAAATACAAACAACTAAAGAAACTATAAAAGCATTCACATACAAAAGCATTAAATGAACATTGAGCCGTTATAGACCAAGAACCTTAAATGAAGCATCAACCTTGAAAGCCACCCTCAAGGGTTATCTAAAAGGATCTATTATATAACAATGTCAATATGTTAATCAATCAATCAATTTTCGTTTAATCAACACTACAGGCTGGCAGAATGCAGCATGTCACATATAACTATGTGGGGCGCGGTGGTGTAGTGGTGGCATCGTTGCCTTGAAGCCGGAAGGTTCGAGGTTCGAATCCACCTCGCCGCGTAAGGACCTTGGGCAAGTCTTTCACTCACAATTGCTCGGTGCTGCGGCGTGAAACTCCAATGCAGTGTCCGCTCTGCATTCGGGAGCGCCTCTGAGTAGAGAGCTTGAAGGGGCGCTATAACAAGTGCACATACAAACAAACTAATCTTATAAAGGTTTTATGTATAAGTTCAGTATAATATTCAGCATTTGTTGTGCAAATGTGACAGTGACTCATACACAGAGGATGCATGGAAGGGAAGCAACCAGATACAGACGACAGAGGAGCAAAGTGAACATCAGATATGACAAGGAAACTGACAGAGACTGACAAAAAGGTTTGACTGATGTAAGAGAAAATTGAATCATAGCCACATGAAGCACTCACACTTCCGAGCGAGCTGATAGAACTCGTATCGCATACTCGAGTAGTACATGTTGTCATCGATCACCAAAATCCAGCAAACCATTGAACTCCATTCTCCCTTGATCTGTCGCCTCACCACATCATCGAAGATCGTTCTTAAAAAGTCTGGTACAGCCTCCATCGAATCTACGCCGGAGATGCATTCTGCATCATCATGATCAGGCTTCAATTGTTCTGGGTCTGCAACAGTGTCCCTTGCACGTACATCTGTGTCTTCTGTGAAACTGGACAAGGGGCTTGTGGATGAATGATTGTTGATTTGACTTAGTGATGTGGAATTCTGACGTGACGTGTCATCTCTTAATGGACTCTGTGACAACTTTTTAGTCACTTCTGGTACAGAGGGGTCGTCTACGACTGGACTTTCTCGCTGGTTTCCCTCGCTCCTGAAATCCTGTCTCACGCCTCCATTTATGTCTTCCTCATCCACTGGAGTTTTGATTTTCTCATCAGCTGCAGCCTGGCTATCACATGTCATATTCCCTGGTGCCTGGTTCAAACCAGAAAGCTCTGCTACAAGGTCGTCTACGCATCTGACAATCGCACGTCTGTACATCTTCCATCGCACACCCTAAAAATAAGAAGACAATCGTCATCAGCAAACAGACAGCACAGGAGCAAGAATGTTCCAAAACGTACTTTTTTCTGGTATTACCGACAGTGGCGGCAATAGGGGGGCTAACCCAAAAGTCCATCAATTTTTTTGCCCATGTAAAAATTAAATATTTGCACGATTAGTCCCCCCTAAAAACTGCAATGCAAACATATGTCAGTAAGTTTGTTGGATGAAAAAGGACCATTTTCCAAGATTTCGACCAAAAAGTTTGTCAGAAATTTTGGCGGCTGAAATGGAAAATTTTCTTGAGATTTGGTCTGGATGACTAAAAAAAAAGGTCGTCAGAAATTTTGGCGGACGAAAATGAAAAATTTCAGTCCCCCAAAACTGAAATCCTGGCACCGCCACTGATTACCGATAAGTTGCCATGCAAGCAGTGCAGTGAATATTGCATATGATTCATTGGTATTTACGACATAAGCAATGAGATTGTCTTGATGTTCATTATGAATTTTTTTTAAACACTCACAGCCCTGTACTTTACAGTATCGTAGTTCTAAGCACTTACATCTGTTCACAAGTTTTTAATTTTTCTCAAATTTAATAACAATTATGTCGTCAAATGAGCACCTTTGTTTCTCTGGAATGGTTCTGGGCATCGTGAATCAGTTCTGCCTCCAGCTCTTCTGGAATCAGGTCGTCGTAGGCAATATGTACCACTCTGTATGTTTCCAATCCTTTTCCTCGTCCTATTCCTTCTCCTGCCCCTTCTCTGTCTGCTCTATCACCAAGATCATTCTCATTCAAGCCAGCTGACTTGTGCCTGCAAAAACTGGTGTGATTTTCTGATTCATGTATGTAAGAACAGAACTTCTTGACCCACGTAGATTTTCCTGCACCAGGAATTCCGCACAGCACAAGCAGACAGATACTGGCCATGACGCAAATTTAGCAAATCCATTCAGCTGCTTTTGACCAAATAATGTATGTATATCTGCAAAATCAACAATAGAAAAATCAATTAATTATTTTAGACATGGTCTCATGTCCCACTAATCAAACACATATTGCAAACAGTCGCATTTGCAACATCTGTTCTGTGAATGTTCGATTTATACAGAAGGCACTCACATTTGTCAGGAGTTAACCCGAGTCCCCAAAATGCTGAAAACATAAACAAGGCCAAAACAGAAGGGGCTGACTCTCTAATTAGATTTCTACAGTGAACAAGAAGTCGTACCACATGTTGACCAAATAATGTATCTGCAAAATAAACAATAGAACCAATCAATCAATTATTTTAGACATGGTCTCATGTCTCACTAATTATCACGGCACTAGCCCTATACCTAACCCTAACCGACCCTCACGACGCCTAACCTGATCCTAACCGACCCTCACGACCCCTAAGCCAGAACCTAACCGGCACGTCGGTCCCGGATACTAAAATTATGCCAACAGGAATTATGCTGCACCAAGCGAATAATTCAGAACGCTAAAACAACCCGGAAAATCACACGCGCAGAAACCCTACGGCATATTCAAATTCAAATTCATATTCATATTCATTATGTTCTGCTTATCACACCGAATCTGCTGCTGGCCATTCCGGCGGCATATTCGTATTCACTAAACATGCGAAAAGATAATCATCATATTCGCCTGGCGCTACGCACACACACACACACACACACACACACACACACACACACATGGCGCTATATAGGCTACATATGCTATATAGGCTATATATATATATATATATATATTCGTTTTTAATTATTAGTCTTAAAGTTAGCTAGTAAATATTTTTATATAACGATCGTGGGATAAATTGAGAATTGTCCTTTAATGGTAGAGTATGGTTGTGAGCTCTAGGTCTTAGTTGGTGAGAGGAGGAGGGTCGGAGAGGAGGTAGGAGTTGGTAGAGAACATGTTTGGGGTTGTGTGTAATTGAGAAAAGGAGTTTTGCATCAGCTGAGTTGGCAAGTTCGGAGACAGTAGGAAAGGTTTGCTCTAAGTATCCTAGGCGTTTAGCTCTTTTTATGAGTTTTTCAAGGCGTTCTTTGTCAGACGCCAGCGTGAGACCCCACCATGATGGGGAGGCATAGAGTAATTTAGCTACAGTAGTTGCTTTGGTAACATTATGGATAGATGGAGAGGAGAGGCCATGGGTTTTGAGCTTTCTGATGGCATAGAGAGAGTATGAGCAGGTAGCTGTGAGGTGGTCTATATGGGCTGTGAGTTTGAGGTTGTCTTGGAGGATAACACCCAGTACCTTCATGGTTTTAACTCTTGTTATGTTTGGTAATGGTGGAGGAGGGTCATGTTGGTGACGGGGCCGGAAAATGATCACTTCTTTCGATTTAGAGTTATTTAGGGTAAGATTGTTGGCAGATAAAACATACAATACATACCATCATCAGATTTGTTTTTCAACTATACAGGTGCAAATGCTATAAGATTACACTTTTAGTGAGACCAACCATTGCTTCTAGCCTAAAGCACAACGCAAAAAACGTAGGAAAACGCTATTTTATTAAATCGCGTCCTAAATTTTTCTTATCAAAATTTGTATCAAATCAACTCAAAGTGTACACTCATGAATGGGCAGCATTCGTGCTATTATTGTCATTATAATAACAATTATTAATACTATCATTAACGAGTCATTTTCTGCTATTAGATTAAATTGACTTTTGGAGTTGGATGAAATTTTTTCTTTCAAACCGATAACTTTTTCTTCTTATTTTTAATTATCAATGTCTGTCCTTAAGAAATATGGGTGCTGTTGCGCACTAATATTTTACTTTAATATTTTTTTCGCAAAATTTTGGACACCACCAAAGCAACAATGTCAACTCCGTTACCCAACTCTCTTATACATAAATTTTTTTTAAAAACTGAAGCAACATCAAATAACTGCGTGTTAATCCTAACTCCATTGTATCACTTTCGGTAAACTTGTATTATCAACTCGGTAACACACTTTGAGGATTTTTTTAATGCCACAAAAGTTGTCCACTCCGTTACGGTCAATTTTGCTCAACAATACAAGTTCACAAAACTTAGTGTAAATGTTTCAAATGAATATACCGGTACTTGAATGAAAATATAATTCCATCACAATACACAAAAGAGTTGCAAATATCTGTTAAGATATTTGCAAAACATTCACGAATTTCAAGACACCCAAGAATTTCCACTCCCTTACCAAATTTGGTTCTCCATAAATTTTATTATAAATTTTATTGAAAAACTAAATCATTATCAAATAACTGCATCTTAATCTGAGCTTCAATGTTCCATTTAGCTAATATTGTTTTAGTAAACTACTTAGTAACTTGCAATACGGCATTCCTTTAAATTTCTTATAAAGATCCTCGGTGGTCGAGTGGGTTGGTAGCCCACTCGCCGCGCCGGCGGCCCGGGTTCGATTCCCGGTCGGTCAGACATTAATTTCTCGGATCTTTACTGCGGGCGGCTCTGTCGCAATATAAACGTGGAGTAGCGGTGGTGAAGCATCTCACCCTCGTTGTCGAAGCCATAACACAGCCGCTATATAAATATGCCATTACATTTACATTTATATGCCAAAAGAATCGTCCACTCCGTTACTGCCAATTTTGCTCAACAATACAGTTCATAAAGCTCAATTGTCATGTTTTACACAATGCACAGTTTTGAAAATTCACGAATACATGAAGGAGAGTAGTTCCATCTTAACCAACAAAAGAATAAGAACATATAATTCTGTGAATATATTTCTATTTTCTACCGTAATTCGAATAAATGTCCACTCCGTTACCTCTAAAAGTTCACTCCGTTACCATTTCCGAGTGTATAAATAGGCATCAAATGTAACGGAGTGGACACGTAACAGAGTGGACAATTTCTAAATAATGCAGCATACATTTTGTTATTGGCCACTTTTGGGACACCCCTTTTCTACATATCAATTTTGTTCATTAAGGAGATGAAACCTGGTAATTGATGCATACATAAGCATCTTTAATCTCGACCAATCCTCTGTAACGGAGTAGACACCTATTAAACGTATCATTCGCAGGTAACACCTTTTAAAACATATTATTGAGGTTTAGCTTCGAAAAGTCATCATATAAAGACTGGTATGATAATTTATTTATCCTTGATAATTATTGATTCAGTGAATGACAAACTTATTAAATGAAAGGCCTTCCAATTTCGATTATGAATAACATTGTTTTTGGAAAACTATCACTTGTCGCAAATTTTTAGTTATATTGCAGTGAAAGTGTGAAAGGGACAGTAACAGAGTGGACATTATGGACATTAAAATGCAACAAATAAAATAAAAATTGAGGCATATGCCATGAATATCCGTGAAAACAATAATCTAATCAATATTAAATTCAAAGAAACATCTGCATTGAAACGAAACTTTGGCGTATTCGATTTTTTAAATCGTTTGGACAACAGAAACGTCAAATTAATCTAATAGCATAAAATGACTCTAAGATTATTTCTTATTATTATTAGTATTAGTAGTTACATTGTCTTTATAGCTCTTATTTCTTCAATTGCTATTACAGTTAATGTTCTAGTTTTAAATTTACAAAAATATTTCGCCTTGTTATTTCTGTTACATTTCTGTATTTAGGTAACAGACAGCACTTGTTTGACTTGCATTTTGGTGTTTTTCAATATTACTTTACATTCACCGTTCTATATTTGGCCTAATACAAATTATAATGTCCTACTGTTCATTATTATCTTTTCTTACCCTGTCTTTGCAACTACTGCAATGACGAATTATATTATAATCTCCACTTTTGCCAAATATATGTAACACTCAACGTATCATGCATCCTTTCCGTTTGAATGACCCTCCTATCCATTATCTTTTCCATCAATGCCTCTTATTTAATGTAATTCCGGCATCCAGAATCCCTGTAATCCCGGACATTTTCAATCCCGTAATCCCGGGCGTCACAAACAATGAATCCCGTTTTCGGTCTTACAAAATATTAGGATTTTTAAAATAAAATTACTTGAACCATTTTGCAACCCGTTCTTGGCCAATTGGAGCCAAAACAACAGATTAAGAGACTCGGCAGAAACTATATACCGGACGTAATCGCCAACAGCAGATTCGTTTGGCAATCTATCCAACACGGAATGGCCAACACCACATTCGGCTGAAACTATATACACGACGCAATCGCCAACACCAGGTTTGGCTGAAACTATATACACCACGTAATCACCAACAGCATATTCGGTTTGCAGTTTATACACAAATAAATCACCAACAGCATATTCGGTTTGCAGTCACCATATCCGTTTGCCAATCTATCCACCACGTAATCACCAACAGCAGATTCTTTTGACATTATACACACAAAGAAATTGCCAACAGCATATTCTTTTGACAGTCTATACACAAAGAAATCACCAACAGCATCTTCGGTTTGCATTCACCATATCCGTTTGCCAATCTATCCACCACGTCATCACCAACAGCAGATTCTTTTGACAGTATACACACAAAGAAATTCCCAACAGCATATTCGGTTTGCAGTCTTTTCACCACGTAATCGCCAACAACTTATTCGCTTTGCAATCTATACTCCATGGAAAGCAGATTCTTTTGACAGTATTTACACAAAGAAATTGCCAACAGCATATTCTTTTGACAGTCTATACACAAGTTAATCACCAACAGCATATTCGGTTTGCAGTTTGCACACAAAGAAATCACCAACAGCATATTCGGTTTGCAGTCTTTCCACCACGTAAATTCTTTTGACAGTCTATACACACAAAGAAATTGCCAACAGCATATTCTGATGGAACTATATACACCACTGAATGGCCAACAGCTTATTCGGTTTGCAGTCTTTCCACCACGTAATAGCCAACAACTTATTCGCTTTGCAATCTATACTCCATGGAAAGCAGATTCTTTTGACAGTATTTACACAAAGAAATCACCAACAGCATATTCGGTTTGCAGTCTTTCCACCACGTAAATTCTTTTGACAGTCTATACACACAAAGAAATTGCCAACAGCATATTCTGATGGAACTATATACACCACTGAATGGCCAACAGCTTATTCGGTTTGCAGTCTTTCCACCACGTAATCGCCAACAACTTATTCGCTTTGCAATCTATACTCCATGGAAAGCAGATTCTTTTGACAGTATTTACACAAAGAAATTGCCAACAGCATATTCTTTTGACACTCTATACACAAGTAAATCACCAAAAGCATATTCGGTTTGCAGTCACCATATCCGTTTGCCAATCTATACACCACGTAATCACCAACAGCATATTCTTTTGACAGTCTATACACAAAGAAATCACCAACAGCATCTTCGGTTTGCAGTCTTTCCACCACGTAAATTCTTTTGACAGTCTATACACACAAAGAAATCACCAACAGCATATTCGGTTTGCAGTCACCATATCCGTTTGCCAATCTATACACCACGTAATCACCAACAGCAGATTCTTTTGACAGTCTATACACAAAGAAATCACCAACAGCATCTTCGGTTTGCAGTCTTTCCACCACGTAAATTCTTTTGACAGTCTATACACACAAAGAAATTGCCAACAGCATATTCTGATGGAACTATATACACCACTGAATGGCCAACAGCTTATTCGGTTTGCAGTCTTTCCACCACGTAATCGCCAACAACTTATTCGCTTTGCAATCTATACACCACGGAAAGCAGCTTCTTTTGACAGTATTTACACAAAGAAATTGCCAACAGCATATTCTTTTGACAGTCTATACACAAGTAAATCACCAACAGCATATTCGGTTTGCAGTCACCATATCCGTTTGCCAATCTATACACCACGTAATCACCAACAGCCAATTCTTTTGACAGTATGCACACAAAGAAATCACCAACAGCATCTTCGGTTTGCATTCACCATATCCGTTTGCCAATCTATCCACCACGTCATCACCAACAGCAGATTCTTTTGACAGTATACACACAAAGAAATTCCCAACAGCATATTCGGTTTGCAGTCTTTCCACCACGTAAATTCTTTTGACAGTCTATACACACAAAGAAATTGCCAACAGCATATTCTGATGGAACTATATACACCACTGAATGGCCAACAGCTTATTCGGTTTGCAGTCACCATATCCACCACGGAATGACCGAAAGCAGATTCTTCTTACAGTCTACACACAAATAAATCGCCAACAACATATTCTTGTGGAACTATATACACGACGGAATCACCAACAGCAGCTTCCTTTAACGGTCTATACACAAAGAAATCGCCAACAGGATACTCTGTTTGCAGTCTATTCACCAGCGAGTCGCCAACAGCATATTCGTATTTCAGTGTATCCACCACGGAATCGCTAACAGCAGTGTAAACCTGTAGCGTTCATGTGTTGATTTTGGTTTATAGCAGCTTCTACTTCGTCCGCTCCGAGTTCACTTGTGTACCGCTGCTTTTTCCAAATGCTCTTGCTGAAGGTTTTTGTATGCTTGGTCAGAATGCTACATCTCTTCTCTGAATATTCTTTCAGCCTGCTTCCTGTCCACCCCTTGGCGTATTTCTATTGCACGCACAATTGCCTGCAAATATTCACATGACATCTTGCAAATAAAATTATCTTTGCCGTAATTTATAAATTGACGTACCGGTAGAACCTTATTTCTTGACAACGACATACATGTACTGAAAGAGGTAGACAAAACAATATGGTGACATAAATATAAATTATAGCTAGATACATGGATGTATGTATATAGATAGATAGAATGATTGATGTACGTATGGATGGATCAGTGAATGTATGTATGGATGGATGTATTGAAAAAATTATTTTTGACATAATTTATAAATTGACGTATAACCCTATTTCTTGAAAACGACATAGACCGTTTGACGGATATACATGTACAGAAAGAGGCAGACAAAACAATATGATAATGCAGATATAATTTATAGCTAGATACATGGATGTATTTAGCCTATATGGATAGACAGTGGCAGCGAGAGACATCTTATGCAGCCAGGTTTTAAGAGGGGTTTAAGACACTCCTTTTCAAGAACTCTTACCCTGTCTCATCTGATCCTCCACCCTCCAATTCTCGACGCAGCCGACACCCCCTCTCCCTTAGTAGCTTTTCCGCCCCTCTGATCCTATGGTAACTCGACACGGACCACTCTCACGGACAACCCTTCTAACTCAACGCAGCGCTCGTGAATAAGCTGGTGCCATGCGCTTGGCTTTCGAGTGGCGCTTTATAAAATTCCAGTTTACGATTACCATACGATCCATTCCAGCAATTTAAGGGCGATTTATTGCGAGCGTGCAAACAGAAGTTCATTATCATTATCGCATTTCATTGAGCACTTTACCACACAGCTTTTATTTTCCAATACGATATGACGTATTTTTAAAATTATGCTGCAGTACTTACCTCAAACATAAGTATATCAACAATGTAAGGTGCGTCAACATGCTTCCTCAGAGAATACAGTGGTCGATGTTCTGCTGACTCAGTGTCTGTGACTTCCAACACAATCCTCTTCAACATGTTAAACAACCGCCTACACTAAAATATACAGAAAATAACAAATGTCATCAGTAGCGGCGCAATGGGGGCCGATGGGGGGCAGGCTGAGACACCCCTAAGAAAGGCGATCCATTTTTTCCCATGTACAAATAAATATTAACAACAGAAACAAGGACTATAAATAGCACAATTCTTCAGTTGTTGGCGTGTTCAGTCGAAAGATGTCACTGTCAGTATTAGCCCATAGACATCGGATCTATTATTGGCATAGACCCCCCTAAAAAGGCCATTGATTTTTTTCCCATTTATAATTACAATATTTGCACCATTAAAAAAATTCGTAAAAAGGACCATTTTCCAAAACAAACAAAAAAGTCTTGAGAAATTTTGGCGCCTGACACGAAAATTTTCCGTCGGATTTTGGCAGATGACTAAAAAAAGTTCGTCAGAAATTTTGGTCACCAGAAACGGAAAATCTTGGACGGCAAATTCAGCCCCAAACCAACACTGAAATCCTTGCATCGCCACTGAATGTCATGCTGTCATAACATTCATAGGAGGTGTGTGCACCCGGTAGAGTAGCGGTTAACACGCTGGCTGGCCAAGAGTGCGAGAGGTAGTGAGTTCGAGCCCCCGTTGGGCGGATTTCCTTTGTAAGCTGCCATTGGCGCCGTGTAATTACAAAACTGTCTGTTCATTTGGTAGTTAAGTTTAATTAAGATTACTGCATAACATGTAAATGTAAAGCGCAGTGCGTCTTGCAGGCGTTTAATTAAAGAAAAGATATTATTATTATTATTATTCCGTGAATCATACAGCCTCTGCTGCTCAAAAGTCCACCACGCTAACTAGGCCTACACGTTGTCCTCCAGTTCCAAACGAAGTGCGTGGTGGGCGTATGAGTTCTCGCCGGTACATGCACAAGATCATGTAAGACGAATGTCGTAACTGAGCAACGCATGGAGATGGTGTCTCGCTAAATACATGAGGGGAAGGCAACGTTAGACGACCCTTCTATAAATCCATATTAAATGTCATATGGATAAACTTCTGCATAACAAGATAGGAATGTGGTCTTCAGATGATGTTGGACTGGATGATGCAGAAAATTGGATAGCAAAGCTAAGGAAGGCCAAGCGGAGGTAGGAGTGGTTTCACAATCGTACCCGCCTAGGGGCAGAGAACCAGAATAAGAAGAAATACAGTACAGAATAGTCTGCACCTGTAATGCACGTCATTTGTTTATGGACAAGCAAAACTTATGTCTTTAGAATTTCGTGAAAAATTTCTCACCCTTGAGTACGAATGTATTGGTCCAGTTGTTTCCCAGTTTAAAGCTTTCCTCTGACGACTTGTCATGTTTCGTCTTTGAGAAATATACGTTTCTTGTGAAGTGTCTTTGCTAAGAACAACAGTTCTCACATGCTCCTGAACAAAACACAACGAAGGTCTACCTTCAATGCTTTCAATCAACTAATAAAAATTGTGGGGTGCCAGCATGCATTTCTTAGGAAACTTCCCAAATGTAATAGACCTTTCTTACATTTGGAATTTGGCCGAGTGTCTAGTTATGAAACTACTTTGATGCTATTCCTTCCATGACGTGAGCAAAATGATATTGGTATTTGGTATCCGCTGAAAGTAGTCTTGAAGTCCTTTGTATTGGTGTGCCAAACATTGTGCTACCCACATGCCCCTATACATTGCAACCGAAAATTGTGATGTTCATTTTGTCAAAAGACCACATATTCTGCATCTAAGTGCAATATGGAGTTGCATATCGGCTCTGGAAATGTGCAGTTTTAGCATACTTTCATAGTAGACTGGCGCTACATATGTCTTTGGCACGCGGCGCACCCCCGCCCCTCAAAAAAGACTGCGGCGCCCTAGGCAACTGCCTACTTTGCCTATGCCTAGGGCCGGGCCTGCGTATGGGTAGTGTAAAACGTACTTTAATTATTGACGAATTCAGTATGAAGGCGGTCAGGTCCTCCTCCATTGCATTCCTCTTACCAACCCTGTTAATTACAAATGGCAACGTATAATAAAATACACTCTTATTAGACATTATGATTACTATGAAATTTTTACTTAAATTGTAATAGACGTAATGATCAATAAAATAACTAGGCCTATATTGATATTTTACATAGGCCTAACACTAATTGGGCATATAAAAGAGTAATACAATAATCAATGGCGAAAGGTGTAAACCGTGTAAACCGTGTAAATTGGTTTGCAGAGTATTAATAATTGGTAATACCATTTTTATTATATTATATATAATTATTTTATAGTATATATTATTATATTATATTACAGTATATATTCCATTGAATTTGAATGAAGTAGTCGAATTGACGCAAAAGGGGCAAAATGGACCCCAGAGTCCATCTTTACTAACCTATCCAATGGAGTAGACTTTTCTTCAATCACAACAACGTCATTCATTTCCATTGGTTTCTCTGCAACTTGAAGACCGCTACCTGCCGCTGCCTCGCTGACGCTATGTGTTCGCTCTAGACCACTTTGGGACTTTCGCTTGAAACTGTCAAAAGTGGGACTATCGTTGTTTGACACATTTTGGACTGGATCTTCGTCGGCAGGCTGCAATTGAAATAGCAACTGTCACGTACCTATAAGGCTATTCCGCAAACCACCATTTACGCCATTGATAATTTAGCCTATTCATTTGGAACGGAGAAGAACAAATCTTACTTGAAGGATCGTTACACGGGAATTTGGCCTAGGCCTAATTCATATAAATGTGCTATGTATAGGCCTCGTTCTGTTACGAAGTCGATTATGTAGAGGCTATTCTAATACCTTACATTACACAGGGACGTGGAAACGGGAATTTCTTAGCGCCCACAAAAGCCAACATATATGGGCGTATATTTTGTTCTCAGTTATTTCGTTTGGCTACAGAAACTGGCTTACAAGCAGCGCCGCCCAAATTTCCTTCCTGAGATTTCATTTCAAATATATCATTTTTTGCATTCGCTTATATATTTACAGTATTCGCTTCAATATTGACTGTATTGCTACCAAATTGTTTTTGAGGTCTTCTCTGGGTGGGGGCTTAGCCCCCTATCCCCTCATAAACTCATCACATGGCAAACCTTTACAAAAGCTTTCCTGCATATGATTCATATACTTATACCTGCAATGACATTATAGCTGTATCACACTTACTGTGCTACAGCATGGACCTCTCCATTCCTTCCTTGCATCTTCCAGTGGTGACCTTGATACTTTAATACATTTTACGTGGAACCAGTTCTCGCAGAATGTACACTGTACCATTCGCTCACCCATGTACGGCTGATGGCAGATACAGTACAGCTTAGATCTTGTAAGGTGCAGCACGGTTCCAATTCCTTCATTATTAGAAACGCATGGGAAAGGTTCGCTGACTTCCTCGTCGCTTGACAGGAAGGTTTGGAAGCTCGTCACCAGTTGCCTTGCATCATAAACGCATCCTGTGGGATCCTTACGCAAGCAACAAGAAACAGCCGCAGCGAAAGCGTAAAATCCACACAGTCGTGTTCCTGCCGGTTGAGAGTTGAATTTTCGAACGTAGAAGTCGATGTCGTCTGTCTCTACATGGCTGCTTGCATCCCGCAATATGAATGATACCTAAAATATATCAATCCGCACCGTATGTATAGTATACTTAGTAACAGAAAACGCTAGTAAATGTATTAAATAATGCAGGGTTTAAAGTGGGTGGTAACGCGTGTGAATGGCGTTCCCAGTGCTCTCCAAAATCTTGAATTGCGTTCCCACTGCTCATCATGATGGAATGCTAAAACACATGCATTTCAATGCAATTCCTCATCAGCGTTCCCACTGCTCACATTCAGCGTTCCCACTGTTCACACAAGCCACTTCAACCAATTATAAAATGGACCGCTGCATCACTGAATAAAACTTTATTCAGTTCTCGAGCGAGCACCAGTTAAGCCACTAATTTCTTATTCTTTGCAGATGATAATGAAGCTTGTTACAGAAGCGTTTAAACATGAAAAGTGACTTATTGTTTCACCAATAATATAACTAGGCCTACTGTTATAGTAGGCCGATAGTGTTTTCTAAGACTTCCTATGTTTGGCCAAGCCCGTTCTAGACATGTCGAGAAGTGATGCCTACCTGCAGCACTGTTTCGTTGTCCAAATATGTGAAGATGCTATCGTAAATGTAGACATCCCTGTGCGTTTTACCAAAGACATTTGTAGCGCATATCCAGTGGTCGCCAAAGTGTAAAACTTGAACAAAACGTAAGACACCACATTTCCTGAAACGAGGCACAGACCCCAATAAAATACTAGGGCCTAAGCCAGGGTGTTCAAGTCCTGATGTTGTCTTGGAAAATTGGTTATTCAATTTCTCCATTGCAATGGCCAATTCCTCATCACACATTTCGCCTAATGGTAGTGGCGGAGGACTGGAAGGTTCCACTGTTGCATCAAATTGCTCCGTAGTGTACGAACAATCTTCGTTAGGGAGATCTGGTAGGTTTTCGTCGGCATTTGAAGAATCGATGTGGGGCCTTGCAGTTTCTTCTATATGTGTTGCCAGTGTCTTTCCGATTGGCGTTTTCACGAAGAGTATCTTTCTAGCAGTCGAAAAGTTACCATATATTCCAGAAGCTCTTTTCTTACGCCGCCCCCAACGCTCCTCTGGATCAGTTGCTGCCGGTCTTCTTTTCCTAACACTGTTGCTACCACCAGGCAACAGTCGTTCTTTCAATTTCCCTCTGTTCAGAGTCAGATGCTTTAATATGAATTCCAGGGGACGTACTCGTTTATACCTCAAAGTTTGACCTTTTACCACGCCGAAGTGTGACTCCACAATGGCGTTGCTGGCACACTTTGGTACGAAGTCGTCGTGTTGAGACCATGCAAATCGATTTTGATTAGCATGCAATGGCGATGACCATAACGGAAACAAGTACATGAGACTGTCTATGCATTTAAAAGCAGCAGGGGAATATAACTCATTCGGAGATGAGTTACCTTCGTCGAAGAGTGTCGTGTTCTGAAGGTTCCTTCTAAAGTAATCTGAAAAAGTAGCAAAATATTAAAACTCTTTGTTAATCTTCCATTAGCCTACGGATGGCACATAACTTATTATGTGTACAAATATATATGGCCTAAAGGCTATCTATATATGATATATCACTAATAAGTGATATAAACAGATGTAATATGCCGATATATATACAAATGTGTGGGACACGGTTGTGTAGTGGGTATGTTCGTCGCATTGCAGCCGATCGAAGGGTCGCATGCTCGAATCCACCTCAAGTGGCAGAGTATGAACCTTAATTGGGCAAGTCCTTCACTCGGAATTGCTAAGCGCTATAACAAGTCCACATAAAAAAAAAGAAAAATACATGTAGCCTAATTAAGTGAAGCAATCTTCCTGTTAGCAGTACTTTACTACACATATAATTATAAGCCCTTAAGAAATACTTTATGCAACATACTAAATTAAGTTCCGTGCAATCCGAAGTCAACCTGCTACAAGCTACAAATGAGGCTCTTTTCTTGCCACGTTTTAAATGAGCGTTAGGTCTACACGTATAGGCTAAGCGTTATCGCTATCTAATCGCAATCACAAAGTCGAATTTTCTAAAGCGGTACTAAAATGCCAACCACGGGGCACCAGCTTTTTCATATGTCGTGTGCGCAGTTTGTCAAAGTGGATGCTACCAACAGGGCCGTGTTTCACATAGGTCCATTCTGTGTGGTGCACCGAATGCCCCTGAACCGAGAATTTTTTGCAATTTGCCAAATGCCTTTTCGAGTCTCAGTGCTACTTAAACCTTTTGTAAAATTAGCAGCCTAAGTCTAAGAAAACATTAATTTCACTAATTTCGCCGACGTTGCTTACTGACCAGCCACAGCCGACAAACAACATATGGTAAGCCTATTGAACAGCGGATTTTTGTAAAATGACTAGCCTAATCTTGTAAGACTGCCAAACGGCACTTTGCCCCTGCTGTAACACTTTGCACCGACACTCGAAGAACCTTAAACGTCATAACTGACCTGCATATGGCGTTTGCTTTGTAATAGTATCACGAGTGTCTATGACGCTGCATGCTCTTCCAGATTTCTCTGAAGACGTTCTTTCCTGATCATCGTTCGTGCCACCATGTAAGTTTGTACCTACGTGACAACGGTGGAAATATGGAAAGATTGTAAATAAGATTAACGGTACATTGTGTTGAATAAAGATAACCTAATTGATAGATTCAGTGTTGCCAGATCGTCGCCAAAAGCGCGAGTGTTAAAATTTATCTACAGGAACATTTCTTCATTCTGGATATATTCTCTGCTGCTTCTGAATTCTCCAGTGGTAGCGAGTTTGACTTTGTGAATTATAATAGGCCTAATTTTACGCATGCAGATTAGGCCTAACTAAAGGTACATTTTTAAAGTGCATAGCAAGAAATAGAGTGCCTAGTATAGGCCTATAGCTCCTTTGTTCATTTAGGCATAGTTGTTCTTCTATATACTTCTGTACGAAATTTTAACGCAATCTCGCGACAAAAACGCTTCAGAAAATTCCCAAACCTGAATATATGTACATATGTAGGCCTATATATATATATATATATATATATATATATATATATATATATATATTCCTCATTTCTCGCATTTCCTATGCCGCCCCTTCAATCTCTCAGCTTTATGATTCTTATGATTAAGACAAGCATTAATTAGGCAGACCAGTTTGATCATGTTGAAAGAGTGCATGCTGTATAACTTTCAGAAAGAGTTAACGTACCGGTTGAATAGCACCTCTCTGATTCCTCAGGTATATCTGTTTGCTTCAAGCCGTTGTCTGATGCTTGTAAGGAATTGGAGTCAATGTGGTTCATGTCTTCGTAAATGACACTGCCACATGGTGGTAGGACTTCCATCCTTGCAGTGATCAATGAAGCATCAGTAGACTTGGAATTCAACAGGATGTATATATTTCTATATACAGCCACAGCTTCCCGCAATCCACTGCACCTCTGAAGGCGAGCAAACATGACCATGGCACTCTGGCGTACGGGTTTTCTTTTCTCGCAACGGACCAGTCGCCTAGAAATTGCCTTCATCATATGTGCACCGCACAGTGCCACGAAAGTGATCGACTCAATTTCAACTTCTGTGGCCAAGCCGTTTAACACCTCAAAGGTGCAGTGCAGATAGCCAATTAGTGACATGCTATTGAAAGACTGTAGGACGGCGTACAGCATGGCGAAAGAGAAATCTATAACAATCAGAGAAGGTTGCAGAATTGCACCGACTTTCAGGGATCGACATTTCGAGATGAATTTCTTTAACTCGTACGATATATCTGTAGCGCTGTGGCTAGTTAAGAGGAAATCCAAGACCGGTAAGTTGGAGTCGGCCACAAGAAGTGAATAATAATAGGCCGGTCCTTGATGTTTCAATCCCGAAATGACAGATCCCGTCGCATCTAGGTGCAGAACGGCCTTCTTTCCGCGTACACACTTCTGAAGAAATAGACTTGCCTGGTCTTCCATATAAAAAGATACGGAAAATGGCGCAAGTCCTATTTCTTGAATGTAGCCAAGAAGTTGTGTACCCATTGCAGCGTCTAGAGACCTCTTCGCCAATTGCAGCTCGTGAATGGGATCATCGGAAAGGCGGCTTGACATCCTTTCCTGATAGGCTGCTCGTCGTAGCACGTCCGGTGTCTGGCATGCAGTAATGTTGCCTGCAGTTACTTCTGGCTCGTTCATTGATGCCAGGCGTTCCAGGTACACGTTGGTAGGTGCAGCAACACCGGTCACAATTGCTCGTGCAATGGACTGTCTTTCCTGACCTTTAATTCAATTCATGTATTTACCATTATTAGCCTATATGTATTATAACTGTTAAAAAAGCACAATACCAAAACATGTCGTCTATGTCCATGTGTCTATTCCTCTATTACAATTACAAACAACTTATGTGTATATTAAAAAAGATTTTAAAAAATGGCATTTATATGGATGGCAAATGTAGGCTATAAAGGAAGAGTAAACATGCAAGGAAACAATGATGATAGAAGCAAAAACGGAAAACACGTGGGGGCTTCAAAAATTAAAATACGGCAAATAACTAAAAGGATGTCAAGCCTTACACTTAGATACGGAAAATGGCGCAAGTCCTATTTCTTGAATGATCATTGGTTCCTTGGTATATTAATAGCGCCAGTCGAATATGATGATGATGATTAACGCATGTATAGTGAACGTCGAATCTGTTGCTGGTGGTTCCTTTGTATATTATAGCGCCAGTCGAATATGATGATGATGATTAACGCATGTATAGTGAACGTCGAATCTGTTGCTGGTGGTTCCTTGGTATATTAATAGCGCCAGTCGAATATGATGATGATGATTAACGCATGTATAGTGAACGTCGAATCTGTTGCTGGTGGTTCCTTGGTATATTATAGCGCCAGTCGAATATGATGATGATGATTAACGCATGTATAGTGAACGTCGAATCTGTTGCTGGTGGTTCCTTGGTATATTATAGCGCCAGTCGAATATGATGATGATGATTAATGCATGTATAGTGAACGTCGAATCTGTTGCTGGTGGTTCCTTGGTATATTAATAGCGCCAGTCGAATATGATGATGATGATTAACGCATGTATAGTGAACGTCGAATCTGTTGCTGGTGGTTCCTTTGTATATTATAGCGCCAGTCGAATATGATGATGATGGTTAGCGCCTGTATAGAGAACGTCGAATCTGTTGCTGGTGGTTCCTTGGTATATTAATAGCGCCAGTCGAATATGATGATGATGATTAACGCATGTATAGTGAACGTCGAATCTGTTGCTGGTGGTTCCTTGGTATATTAATAGCGCCAGTCGAATATGATGATGATGGTTAGCGCCTGTATAGTAAAAATCGAATCTGTTGCTGGTGGTTCCTTGGTATATTAATAGCGCCAGTCGAATATGATGATGATGGTTAGCGCCTGTATAGTGAACGTCGAATCTGTTGCTGGTGGTTCCTTGGTATATTATAGCGCCAGTCGAATATGATGATGACCATTAGCGCCTGTATAGAGAACGTCGAATCTGTTGCTGGTGGTTCAGTGGTATATTAATAGCGCCAGTCGAATATGATGATGATCATTAGCGCCTGTATAGTAAAAATCGAATCTGCTGCTGACAGTTATGTCCCATAGATTACATTGGGTTGGTTTTTGGGCCGGTTTTTGCAAGCCTTTGGGCGGGAACTTCGGAAAGTACATGGCAACCCTGAACATAACGGAATCGCATAACGGAACCGAATGTGCGGCCGCATAACGGAACCGAATGTGCGGCTAGGTTCTTGAGCGTGAAAATCACAGCACCGAGAAAAATTGCATTTGATTATTTTTTGAGTGTTCGCTCTTAGATTCTTGGTAATCTTGACCCACCAAAGTGAGCAAACCAGGGTTTCTTTAACGACAAACTACTATATACTTACTTACTTAGTCCCTCCCGTGCAGAACTGCACATCGACTATATACCAAAAGGATATTAAAAACATACTTTAAATACTTTAAGTTACAGAATGAAACGACGATCTTGTGCCAAAATTTTTAATTATCGACAAGTAAACATAATAAGACTAATAATTATATTGATAACCGATGGCAGAAAGTTCGTTAGAAAAGTTCAAAAATTCTCTGTAGTTAGAAGCACCTTAGGTGTAACAAATAATAGGACAACTCATAAAATTAAGTAAGAAAGTATGTACTTTATTGAACCGCCTGCAACCGCGCCGCGGGAACATGATAATAATTTTAAGAATAATCTAAGTGAATACAATCATAAAAATAATCATATGTATATATAATTAAATAATGGTCATATGAAGCTTCAAAACATAATAGACATCTTTGGTTCTGTGAGAGTCCCTGAAAGAGAGAAAGAATAAAGACAGCAAAGGAAAAGAGAAAAACAGTAGTCACTTGAAAAGTATACGTGGCCAATGCATCAGCATGAGGAACTTCATGGTCGTGTGAACAAGAATGGAGTGAGTAGGTGACATTATTTATGGGAGGTAATAGCTAGAGGACCTAGGACACACCTGGGGTTGACAAGTACAGAAGAGGGATGAATCAGCGTGACCACAGAGGTCATCGAACGACTTCTGGTCGGCAGGCAGGTACTTGAGTCGTATCAGTTTGTGTATTACTGCGTTGAAATGTGTGCGTTGACCAGTATTTGCAAAGTCAAACCATGCAGGGGAAGCATACAGAATGTTTGTTTGTAAGCCTATGTATGAATGTGCACTTGTCATAGTACCCCTTCAAGCTCTCAACTCAGAGGTGCTCCCGACTACAGAGTGGACACTGCATCTGAGTTTCACGCCAAAGTGCTGAGCAATTGCAAGTGAAGAACTTCTCCAAGGTCCCTGAGTGGCGACTTGAGGTGAATTTGAACTTGCAACCCTTCAGCTATTTATCATCCGGATCGTCCAATGCACGAGATAAGTGAAGTGTCTCTTAATAGCTGTACAGAAGCAGCACATCTCTACAGGAATGCTGGCTCAGCATAAACTTATGACTGCTTAAGTCTGCTTTCTGTCAGTATTATTATGCAGGCAGATATACTGTCCTGTGAACGCTGTATTTTTTAAAATTTACTTCTATTGTCTTATTAATTGTACTACCATCATTTGGTGAATTAAAGATTGATATAAGAACACGCAGCTCAGTGCTATAAAATTATTCCGGATCTCATACGACCATCTCTTTTTAGCCAAAAACGAAGATCTTAAATGTACTGGTAAGTGGATGCTGCCTATGTTCAGTTTCAAGCATGTCAGAACTGCGGTGGGTTTACAACAAATTGATCAGCAGTCAGGGATGGTCAAAACCTGGTGAGGTGCGCCACATTTGCAAGGACTTTATTGCAATAGTCCACTCGCAATCGAATGAAGCAACAATTTGAAGTTCAACATATCTTGGAAGTTTAAATCACACAATAGGTTACTTTCATAAAAAAATTACCAGAATAAACAACATCAGAAAGCACTTTCTTGCAAGAATATTTTACAACAATTATATTAGAATGACATCATATACACCAAAAATATCACTTCTGCAACACTACATCACTGGTAAAGCAATTAAACACAGCAACATCACTCAGATAAGACAATCGAGTTACTAAAACTGTCATGCATCGTCATAATTAAATTAACAGATTCATGGGCGGAGTTTATCAGGGGCTAGGGGGTGGCTAAGCTCCCCCCCAAGAAGACCCAGATTCATTTTTTACCGTGCAAATGGTTTCTTTTTTCGGACTTAGCCCCTCCCCCCAAGAAGGCTTTAGTACCTCCAAGAACGGAAACCAAACTCCACCCGTGAACAGATTGCATAAAATATGTTACTTTTAGACAGCAAATATGCATCAAAATCGTGGGATAAAAATTAAAAATATATGCACCAAAATCATCGTAGCACCATTGTATTTCAAAGTCATGATCTCCAGACCATGGCAGTGACATTTCTTTTTTTAGAAAAATTCAAGTGACATCATAAGCTATTTTTAGATCTGCAACATTATCAGGATACATGTACAAATTCATTTCCTATATTTAGAAAATTCAAGTGACGTCACAAGCTATTTTTAGATCTGCAACATTATCAGGATACATCATACAGCTACAAATTGCATGAAGAGCAAAGGCAATATGAAATACAATAAACTGAACTGTGCAACACAGTGTGAACACACTAAACCGTTTCTCAAGATCCAAGCACATAAATAATAAAAAATATAACAATAATAAGATAATGGATCGGAAGGGTCTGGCCTTCATCACAGAACTCGGTCGACAAGAACATTGGAAGACCAACAAAAAACCTCTTGCTCTAAAACATTTCAGTCACAGTCCAGCGATTCAATGCCATCGCATTCCTGATCATGAAGCGCCGTAGCACTTTATTTTTAGGGGAACAATAATGATAGCAATAATGATGATAATAACGATTTATATAGCACCTTAGTTCAGTCAAAGCAATGCTGCAATTATAAAACACTGCACATGAAGTGCAGTGCATATGTTCCTGTACGTTAGTCTATGCAGCATCTACTCTCAATGGCAATCACTATTTGTTCCTTTCAAACAACACAGTAAACATCAAATGACATCATATAATGCAGTTATATTAAGAACATTGCTATAAATAGCAAGTGATGTCATACTCTATTTTCGGAAACTTCAGAGATTGCCATAAATCGTAAGACACTCGGAACTTGTCCACATCTCAACCAGCCGCCACTTCACCTGTACGTAACAACCACCGAGACAAAAGCTTCTGTCAAGGCAGACGGTCAAAATCCTCCATTCGCATCAATTGAAGATCACTCACAACCGGAAAACGCCTCTGAATCTCACAGATCGTTCAAATGATCCCTCTCTGATCTGTACTCGAGATGTGTTGCTGCTTCTGTGCAACTGCTGTTCAGTGTACGGTCATCGTAAGGTCAGTGATGACCGGGCAGTGGGAGCTGACCAGACCACCCCATCGCCACCCATTTGGGATCCAGGGACTCGTTAGTCCGTCCCGCAGTACTCGAGAAAAACCTAAGGCATTGTAATCGTAATAACCATCATAATATCATCAAAATAATAATAATAATCACGACAATTTATATAGCGCCATAGCACAGCCATGCCGTTAAAAGGGTGCCTAAGTCCAACAGTCACAATAAAATCATTCACATAGATGCAATACCTGAGAATAATATGTGAGAATCATAAGTAATAGTAAGCAAAAATAATATTTGAGAATATTAAGTGAGAATAGCATGTCACAATAGAATATGTGAAAATAATATGCTAGAATTAAGTGGAAAAAACAATAAACAAATGTGACAACAATATGTGAAAATAATCATGTAAGAATGTTATGTGAGAATAACATGCGATGATATGCAGGAATAATAATGATAAAATATTAAAAATAATATCTGAAAATTGTTACGAGTATGTGAAAGCACTATCTTATAATAGGTGCAAATATGTGACAATAATATCATAATATTATTTGAAAATAACAAGAATAACACTTAGGAATAACATGAGACATGACGGTCTGTCAGTAACTTGCGTTGTCAGAGAGCGCATGGTTAAAGCATCAATACTCTTATTATGTTCACACAAATAAATCAGCCCCCATCAAAAAGCTGTACAATTTGGTACTGGTTCAAGCTGGAACAAAAACAGCTACAGGGAAGGGGGTCAGTACAATGGATAATACTCTGGCTTGAAATGCTTACATACATGGTTCGAATCCTGTGTAGGGCCCCCGGGTTTAGTTAACCATGACCGGGTGCTACCAAGAGCTGACAATCAGATGAGGAAAACATTTGTAGGCCTAACTAGAATGCTTTATACATACTGATTACTTTGTTTTGTTGATAGTTTTTTGATGTCTTATGTGTATTTTTATATGTTGTTCAACAGAGTGCTGTTTTGCAGCTGGTTATAATTAAAGAATATACTTACTTACTTACTTCTTCTTTCATTCCCTAAGTAGTGGCTAAAGTTCATAGAGTATGCTCCTGTCATGGCTGCAACTTTATGATTTGCATCTTCTGTAATTTGCATTCTTGTGAATTGCATAATTTGTGCACATGTACAGCACAATGTGTTTGCAGGCGTTTAATTAAAGAATAAATATTACTATTTTTTACATTAAAAAATGATGCAATATGAGGTTCTCAAGCTATTTCCAGGGAAGCACGAATTACCGTGAAAATGAGTTGAAGCTCTTGGACTGAGCCAAACGTTTTCTGAGCAGTTTGAACCGTGCTGGTTATTCAGAGAAATGTCCGTGAACACATCACTTGAGATCACTGAACGATATCCAGCCTCTTTGAACACATCCATGATCTCCACTGTAAAGAAAACAGCAATTGCTTATAGCAATATTCATTTATTTAATTTAAGCTGACAAAGCACAATTACATGAAATAACAGGAACACATTTTAACAGGAGTTTTGAAAGAATAGTCGATTTTATAACTGAATGATGCCAATCCATCCAAATGCTGCTCATTTACCATCAATCAATCATTCAATCAATCAATTAATCAATCAACCAATCAATAGCACCACTTCAAGATCTCTACTCAGAGGCACTCTCAACCCAGACATTGTCAAAAAGAAAAGTCTTAACCCTTTGAACCCGGAGCTACCGTAACTCTATGGATAACGGGCCGAAAAACCGGCCCGTCAGGTTCAAAGGGTTAAGAAGACGATAGAAAGAGCCATCAGTCACATGGAAGTGAGCGGAGAGCCACAGGTAGCTGGACCCAACACCAAGAATGCTCTTCGCTGCATGGTCAAAGTACGTGAAAAGAGGACAAGAAAGTTTCCATGGCCCAGAGAAACAGAAAAGCAATAGTTTGTAAAATAAGAAAGCATTTTGTACAGTATGCCCACAAGGTTTTGAAAATGCAGGTACAATCACTTTTGTTGAAACCAGCATAGAAAAATGCCTCAAATAAAAAAATTGCATATGAAAAAGTGCACGTCATGTAATTTCTGAAAATTTCAATCAAGCCTTTGCAGACATTTAATTAATTCAAAAAAGGCAAGGGCTTCCAAAAATCAGATCAAACTTTTCTGTATTTTCAAGAATATAAATCTGCATTACCTTGAGAACTTGAATAGGCACCAAATTCACCAGCAAATATCAGGCTGCTTCCTACAAGAAAAATATAAAAAAAACTAGAAATTCATTTAATAACTAGCAAGAAAATTTAAAATAATTTCACTGAAGATCTACTATTAATGAAATATAAACGATACAATAATCATACTACAGCATCATTTGCAATAGTGTCGCCTATTAACACAGCACACATCTTAGCAAGATCGATTATAATAATACAACCAAAAAAGAAACCTGCATGTGATCTGTCTAGATTTCGCACTAGATCCTTCCATGTACCGGACTCTGTGGCCTCGATGATAGCAGACGAAATACGAAAGTTTGCCAGATGAAAAACAACGCCATCAACCTGGACAATAAAATCAACTAATCTTGTATACATTTGACTAAACTTTAGCTACACCAGCCATTCAACCAACTAGTCGTACAACGAAGACTCCCATGTTAACGGCACATAAAGAGAGAATGCCAGGCTTGCCAGCTGATCGAGTCACACACAGACTAAATCAACAAGCCAAACGAAGGCAAAAGAAGCAATGGCAGACCAATGCCACAAAGGGTAGCCAACATAAATGTGGACATCACCACCTGGACTAGCACTTAGGAGGCAAATGGACATAAAAATGATCGAGGACAATAAAATCATTTATCCAATCAGACTCAACACAAAGCCTTCAATAGCGTCATTATCAGACACCGATACATCAATCAGAAGTCATAATCCGGTGGAGAATTCATGTCAATATTCATCGGATAAACTAGGCTATGAGTTCGAGACGCTCACAAACGTAGAGCATGAAGCCCGACCGTTCCAGATACCTAAGTTAACAGTACGCAACGACGCCTCTGTAGTCATTTTTATTACTCAGGGATAAGATTACATCATCAGGAAAGGTGAACAATAATATTCATTCAAAACTTATTGTCATTATAATTAGTAATTTCTTACAAAGGTATGAAGACCACTTTGTTTGATGGCATGATTGTCAGACTGGGAGCGCCTCTGACAAGTCTCTCTCTTTGAAGTGGTGCTACATAAATATGCAATCACCATTACCATCACCATTACCATCACCATTACCATCACCATGTACTCTAAGCATAATTTATCCTTATTATGATGCCTCGTTGCAGTATGTCATCAATAGAGCATATATATAAAATTCGTACAGCTTGTCTAATTCTAATTTAATATGACATTTTGTAAAGTGCTTCTCACAGCAGAGCTATTCAGAAGTGCTCTCAGCATGACAGGTCATGAAAAAGATAGGTTAAACAAAAAGGTAAAAAGAGATAGCACTGTTAATAAGACAAATTTAACCATACCACAAATTCCGACGTGAAGCAGAGAGCCGTTAATTTTTTTTCAAAACTGAGGCAGAATTTTAGCCATGATCCGCTATGAGCTTTGACCCCATGGCTTGCATCGTACATGAAACCAACAACCTAAAGTAAGTAAGTTAAACAGAATCACAATGGGGCAATGCAAGACTGATTTAAGTACCTTTATGACATTAATGCAAGGTGCCATATAAATGTCTACATACAAACATACATTGCATAGACAAACAAACATTAATAATAAAGTCAATATCAATTTATTTAATACCAATTGTATCTTATATGAGAATGTATAAAGCATCTCTTAGAGGAAATAGTTATTCAGAGGTGCCTTCAGTGATTAGCCCACAAGGAAATAAGACAACCTTCAAACACGGAAGGAATGAGGGCGGCACCCTGACTAAGGAAAGACGAGAAAGGTCATCAGGTGATGTTCAGTGACTTGCAGCCGAATGGTTCCAGGTTCGAATCCACCATCAAGCCGCCGCGATGGGACCTTGAGCAAGTGCCTCACTTGCAATTGCTCGTGCGCTTCGGCGTGAAACTCCGATGCAGTGTCCGCGCTGTAGTTGGGAGTGCCTCTGAGTAAAGAGCCTGAAGGGGCGCTATAGAAATTCATAAATAAAATGGATAAAAATAGAAAGTTCCACGATGGCAAAGGCATGGTTTTTTACCATGGCAGTCCTTGCTCTGGGAACTGGGAGATCAAGTTGATGTGCAGACCGGAGAGGACGAAAACGTACACACACCGACCCTCAACAAGATGCTTGTGCTTCAAGTGTCCGTCGCTAGTCAGGAAGTCACACGTTGTACAATGCATCATGTTGTACAGGACTTTGTTAATTCACAAACACAGAATGAGGGAACTTGACACCCTGACCTTGGAGGGAAATGGTAAATAAACCGGTCATAGTACCTCACTAGAAGAATCCTCCTCTGAGGCTGGAACGACGTATTTCCATCGTCCTCGAGGTCCCGGCCACAACTTAACGTTGTGCAACGTTGGCTCGTTCAGCTCATCACATAACTGAAATGATACGTGACAATGCAGGTTGATACGTGACAATGCAGGCTGATACGTGACAATGCAGGCTGATACGTGACAATGCAGGCTGATACGTGACAATGCAGGCTGATGCGCAATAGAATAATATATACCGTTCATTGCTGACAGGCAATTTATTGACTTTTTTAAAGTAATTTAAACGAAATTACTGTAACTAAAGCTACTACGATGCATGAAAAGAAAACACAGACAAAAACATTTCAAATAATAATATCTCTAATCAAATCTAATCTATTATAATCAGGTATATAAACTGTTTGCTCTGCTAACTGTTTGAAAGATAGAAACTGTACCTTTTGTAAAACTGATCCACAACTGATATCCTGCACAGCCACGACCTTTAGCCTGCAAATAAAACATTAAAACTGTTTATTTATACATTTTACATAAATTAAAAATATATAAATAAACACTGAAAAAGTGTCCATCTATCTGACTGGCAGCGATAGAATCCGTGTCTACCTGTCTGTCTATATATCTCTTTGTTTTTATCTCTGGCTCTGTCTTTTTCTCAGTTGTGCTATTCAGTTTCAAAGGGGTCAGTCTGATTGTCTCCCATCTTGCCCATTCCACTCCATCTTGCCCCAATTATGATCACATGCCTACAAAGCAGCTTCAGAATTAACAACTTAGTGTATTGGGACATCAAATAAATAATCAAAAGAACAATAAGTTTCCCCAATGTCTGCTTAATTTCTATTTTCAGTCTTTCTTCCTCTGTCTTTTCTCTCTGTTTCTCTTTGTAAGTATGTCTGTCTGTCTCTCCCTCTCTCTCTTTCTACATCCTAGTCTAACTGTTTCTCTTGCATCAGTCAATATCTCTTTCTTTCTCCTGCATTCACCTGATACTCTGCATGTCTCATTCTCTTTATTAGCATACATAATTCCTAACCCATTCTCCAGAATCGTCATGGCGATGACCTCCTTCACTCCAGGATTCTCCACCTTCTCCAGTCCACACTTCCCCATGCTCCAGGTCGCAAGACGCAGCAGCACGGACTTCCCCGGCAACTTTTCCAGCGACCAACCATTCCGGTTGGAAACGAATTCGAGCGGGCCACTTCCCAAAGATCGTCCCAACTTAACAGCTTCCACAATATCTCCACCTCCATTCAAAAGACAGCCGTCCTCCAGCACAAGGTAAGGCCTCAGCAGACTCAGGAGCGGTGGCTTGACGCCCTTGACCCGGACAAGGTCGTCGAGGCTTGCAAACCGACCCTTCGTCTCACGGTAGGTGATGATGTTTTCGGCAACCGCTTGAGTAACACCTCTGACCTTCATCAGCTTGAACATATTCGCCGTGTTGACGTTGACCTTGAACTTCGACCCTCCGCTCCGACACGACCCGCTTCCGCTGCTCATGTCGTTGTCAACATCCACTCCGCTGCTCGTCGTCGATCCGCTGTGCGATCGAAGTCGATCAAGGACGCAGATCTCACATCGGAGGTCCTCCAGGCGAGTCGCCCCGATCCCTGAGACAAGTGCAAGGTCCTCGACGAGTCTGAATGCTCCGATCTGCCGTCGGTAGGCGACGATGTTGATCGCCGTCTGCCGGTTGATGCCCGACAGCGTCATCAGTTCATCCTCAGTTGCTGTGTTGATGTTGACAAGATCGGTGGTATGGGACGCTCCAGCGGAACGACCTGCTCCCGAGTAACTGAATGCGGCGCTCAGGTCGCTACGCTGGCGAAGCACGGTGGCTGGAAGAACACGGGCGTGATTCTCGTGGCAGGCATTCGGATGCTGTGATGGAACGCAGCAACTGTAGCGGGGAAGCAGTCGACCGCACTGGTGCTGGCCCATGTGTGAAATCGACCGGGTCAGAGGGCGATCGGATGGAAGTTGAGGAACCGGCAGAGTGAAGGAGATGTAATCACAGAAGCTGACATCTCACCTGCGATGCCGATGTGCTTCTTACATCACAATTCTGTTACTAAATATAACCAGTAGTAGAATAACAGATCTAATAAAGCAATGCCATACTGTTTACATGCTACCGAGCCGTCAGTAACATCTGGCCAACAGCTATCTGAATCAATGGCAGGGTTTCTTAGTGTGTGGCAGGTTGGATGCAACACTAGGTGTTCGAAAGAACTCTCCCATACCAGAGCTTTGTCTTCCATTTCGTACGCCCTTCCAGCACCAATGAGTTGGGTTAAAACAGTTGTCAGACTTAGGCTGACAGCTATTCATAATTCCTGGGGCCAATTCACGGATAAAAAAGAACTCGTAATTAATATATGAACATCTAAATTCTAAAACACGAACTTCTCACTCGAAGTCAATTCGCGACTTGGAAAGCTGTTTTAACTTTACCCAACGGTTTGAACATCATCCCGAAAAGTACCGGAAAGTACGAAACGCTCCGGAGTCGAAAATCTGTATCCAGGTAGGCCTAAACCTAGTCGTTCACGGATATATTAAAGAAGATGCATCGAAGGCGTTGTATGTAAAGGAATTCATGTCAAGTCGTCCGACCGAAGTGTACGATACTCGGAAACCTAAGAATAATCGAGGGTTTCCCTATTTACACCTGTCACATCCATCCTGGATTCAGAGGTTGGCGGATAAATCTTCCAAGGATGAGGACCAGCCCAGATAATCGCACCGAGTCCAATATGAAACTAAGGTCACGTACAAATTCAAACTGGTTACCCATTAGAGAACAAGTTTTAAAGAAGCGTTTTTGAGCAAACTGCATTACAAGTAAACGTAAACATCGATATCTGATACGTTGATATCTCGTTAGCACGTTTTTCCAGTTTCCATCGGAGAGGGGAAAGTCCTCCCTGTTAAAATCTTTGGGAAAGTCTATGATCATCTCCCGCTCTGCCCTTACGCTGATAAAATATTCTTACTTCCTTACTTACTTTTACTTTGATCCTGGGTTTGAATTGTTATATAGCGCTTTTATTTGTCAAGGACAACGAAAGGGCGCAAAAGGTGTTTACAGTCTACAAGGTGTGATTTGTAATATTTTATAATTGCATTGTTTATTATGATTCAATTAAAAATATTATTATTATTAGAAATCGACTGCAAATTCGTAAATTTTCTCTCCTTTTTCGAGAACTCGTCGCCAGCTGGCGCTGTAGTGCATCGTCTCCAAGTAACGTGTTTACAATATGGAGGAAGGCGATGGATTTCGATTTTACTCGTGTCGTCCAGCAGTTAAATATTTTCCAATTCCTCCTCCAAAGCCACCAAAGTCGAACAGAGAATACGACAGGTACGACAAATGTTAATTTTGACTCTCATGACGCCTAAATTGACTCTAACCGATGCTCACGGCGCCTAAGTTGATCCCTAACCGACGGGCGAAATTTCAGTATCGGGGACCGAATAATACACAATATCTTAGTATAGTATATAGTACCTAATGACGACACTAACCCTAACCGACCCTCACGACGCCTGACCTCCCCCCAACCGACACACACGGTCCCCGATACTGCAATTACGCCACCGTGAGTGTCGGTAAGGTCGGGTTATGCGTCGTGATGTTCGGCTAATGATAGGGTTGGTGTCATTAGATACTGTCCAAAGAGGTGGCATAAGTCTTATACTTCTTTCCCCGATATTGCAATTACGCCATTTAGACTACTGTGCATTCAGTCTATCGAATAGCTAGTTGTTTCCGTGTCTGAACTTTGGAAGGAGGTCAGTATCAATTACAGTTGTATTGTAGTGTAAAGTTTTTGTGTTTTATTTTATAATGTAAGTGTCCTGGCATGTCTGAAAGAATTTGATATTGATTTCGCACGTAAAACCGTGAAGGTAATCCAATACAATTTTTTAAATCTAGATTAAAGAAAGAAACAGCCTAAGTCCTGCTGTTGTGGTTGTTGTGAATAGACGAATAGCTCTCTGCATAACCCAATGGCTTTCTGAATTCTAGGTCAGTTCGACTGGCTCCACACACTGCTCTGAGCACTATGGTCACAACTGAAGGATTTGATGTCAAACGGGTGAGTGATGTTAGAGATTTGTATACTGGTTGTGTACGAGCTATACGAATTGGATTAGAAAATCACTGTTGTTGTCATTTGCAACGTGCACTGATAATATGGAATGATTATGCTGATGATTACAGTCCTAATAATTTATGTCAGTGAGTAGGAAGACAATGGGTTTGATTAACAGTGGTAATTAACAGATGAGTGACGAGTATAAGAAATTGTACTATTTTATAATGAGCCGTTATTTTGTTGGTTGTCGCAACCTCCATGTTTTGACGATCACAAAGGTGAGTCATTGCGACCGATTTGTTGAACACTCGCTTGCTCGCTCATATGCTCACGTGGAGCATAGAAGTTCAATGCTCTTGACCTTCAAGAGACACTCACTGTGTAGTTATTTTGAGAAAGTCCTTGCCTCAATTTATTTATTTATTTATTAGCAATTTGATACAGCACTCATTTAAGGTTGGCTACTCAGGAGCGCTCCCAGTCCAGCCCCGATCGAATAAGACAGTCTTGTGTGAACAGTGAAAAGTGAGGCACAAAGAGCAATGGGTATTTTAAGAAGAATGACAGAGAGCTCATTCCAGGTCGTAGGGCCAGCCACGGAGAAAGCGCGGCGCAGCCTGATTGCAGTCTGTGATCGGGGAACAATACATTCGGCACAACTGTTCGGCACCATCAGTCAATCAATCACAGGAGCAATCACACAAGCAGTCACTCAATCTCAATCACTCAATTTCAATCACAATCAATCACGCAAGCAATCACCCAAGCAAGCACGCAATCAATCACACAGTCAGTGTAATTTGGTGTTTGATTGTGGGGGGGGTTCCGTAGCTCAGTTGAGAGAGCGTTGGTCGATAAACTGAGTAGGCCTAGTCATTATCGCGACCCGGGTTCAAACCTCACTCAGGGCAAAAATTTATTTGAATTTTCTGTTAGCTGCCAGTGGCGCTTTCTGTTGTGTTGTTTGCCTCGGGTCTGTTGAAAATAGGATCGCCCCTTCCACTCCTGCCTTGGCCGAATCATGAGCGTTCCAGCACTTAGGCTATTAGTGTTAAGTTACCGAGCCTGTTGTATCCATCCTGCGTGTCGTGCGAAGCTGGCCGTATTTCGTATGACTTTTACCTGTAATCGTTCTGCGGTCTGTAAGATTGAATGTCAATAAACGAATATTATTATTATTATTATTATTATTATTATTATTATTATTATTATTATTACAGTCAATTACATGAGCAATCGCTCAATCAATCACATGAGTAATCATTCAATGAATCATACAAGCAATCACTTGAGCAGTCGCCCATTCACTCTATCAATCAATCAATCAATAAATCAATCAGTCACTTGTTGAAATGTTTCTACCGATGAATTTCGTCTTCTAGTATCCTCTGCTGGCGCGTTCTCGAGTGCGTAACCAGACCGGACTGACGAACAGATGGCGTCTGCCAGAGGCGCTTGGTGCTGACCTTCTTGGATCGTCTCAAGCACTGAAAGCTCTCAGCACTTCACTCAATGAAAACCTGATCAGGCTGATCACAGGTTTGACTGATTGAATGAATGAATTGATGAATTAACGAATGAATGAACGAATTATTATGCAAATAAAATGTGGAGTTGATGGTCAGATGGATTGATAGATTGCCGTTATGATTGCTAGGTCTAGTTATGGATGGGTGGTTGGATGAATGAGTGAACGAGTGAATAGAGGGGTTAGTGCGTGGGTGGATGGATGGACGAATGGGTGGGTGGATGTGTTGTTGGATAATTGGATGACTGGTTAGATGGCTGGATGCATGACAATGTCGAACAAGCAAATAAACGAGTTTATGAATTAAATTGAATTTATTAAATTTAGCATTATATTTTTTGAGTGAAATGAAAAAATAAGTAAATAACGAATGAATTCATGAATAAAGAAATTAATGCAACTTAGTAACAACTGAATAAGTTAACGAATGAGTTGATAACTAGATGCATTCATTTAGCATCATAAACCATGCAATGGATCTATTTTTTTTAATTTAAATTTTGCAGCTGAGGGTCCCATAGCTCCTCTGTGCTACGATTCGAGCAAGCCGTATCGTTTTCGCATAACAAACGACAGATTTCGACAATCTGCCAGCGATGAAGACGAGAGTTTAAGATGTCTCGAGTCGTCGACCCGACCTAGTTCTGGAGGGTCACTGAAGGAGGCGCTGAATGGAGCATATCGTCTTCTGCATTCAAGGTTAGGGCAGATCCAGAGGGTCCAATCTGGCCATGGCCCCCCCATTCTTTTAATTCTGAATCAACTTTTAAAAAACAATTGAAGCTGCACTTGCTCTCGAGCTCATGACATTTACTCTGACATTTGACATTATGCGTGTAAAGCATCCTAGAAGTGGCTTGCCTCTGACGATGCTATATAAATTGTCTGAATTACATTACATTACATTACATTCTGCGATTTGTACAGGACGTGGCCCCCTCATTAGCTTATTAGGTTTCAAGCTTTCGATCAATGCAATGGGAACAGGTGAGAGAGAAACAAAAACGTAGCATTTGACAAAAAAAGTCATCAGATTTTTTGACGAAATTTTTTTTTACCCAGACTACAAATTTTGGCCCCGCCTTTAGCAATTTCTGTATCCACCTCTGTTCAAGGTCCAACTAAAATCTTCACTGGCTTCCTCTTCATGCTCACATATGATTTCTTAGTCGGAAGGTGACGCTTCTAGTGTGAAATAAACCGACTCATTCTGATCGTGTTTATGCTAAAATCGCCTTGTAGTATAGATCTTAGTATAAAATTTATGCGATTGAATTTGAGATCCACACTCTGATCCTTAAGGCCTAGTGGGGTCTTACCAAAAATATCTGACTCCTGCTGTACTTCGGCATCACTCAGCTTCCTCCTACCATCCACTTCGTTCATCCAACAGACTTGACCTCTTGGGGAAGCCTCACTCTAGAACTGCTATGTCTCAGTCTCAATCATATTGGCTTCCCTTAACTGCGCGGATTCAATATAAAATTCTCTTTCTTACCTATAAGATGTTCTTGGGTACACCTCCTCGCTACCTCTGTGATCTTATTAGGCAACCTGTCTCAACTACCACTGGACGTCCTCTCCGCTCTTTAGACCGTCATGACCTTCTTGTACCACGGTCTCGGACTGCTACAGCCCAGCATCGTGCCTTTGCTTCTGTCGGCCCTTTTCTTTGGAATGGCCTCCCTACTACAATTCGTACTCAGATCTTATCTGGAAGCACTGCTGTTTCTGCACGTTTCCTTAAAACTTTTCTTTTTCCAAGAGGATCTTCGCACTGGGAGCGCCTCTGATTAGGTTGTACTGTGAGAGGTGCTTTATAAATCCAAAATTAGTATAGTATAGTATATTGTCTCAATTGGTCCTTCTCTTTGGAATGCGTTTTCTGTCTTCTGTTCGCTCTGCAATTCTATCTCACGTCTCTCTTCTCAAAACCTGTTTAATTGTTTTCATTGTGATAAACATTTTGATTTACGTGTTTTTTTACAAAGAAAGTAGCATATTACTTCGTGACTACGTTTCAATGGTTTTCACGCATTACTTGATGATGACCAAGTTAATTGAATCGAATCAATTAATCGCGATTACATTTTGGAAATAAATCGATTAAAATTATTTTAATCTGTTCCAACCATATTTATTTTTATTTATTATTGAAATACCCAGAAGAGACAGATTTCGATGAACCTTGTTTGTATGTGCACTTGCTATAGTGCCACTTCAAGCTCTCTACTCAGAGGCGCTCCCGACTGCAGAGCGGACACTGCATCAGAGTTTCATGCTGAAGCGCTGGGCAATTGCGAGTGAAGGACTTGCCCAAGGTCCCTACGCAACGGCTTGAGGTGGATTCGAACCTCGAACCTTCCGGCTTCAAGGCAACGACTCCACCACTACACCACCGTGTATTTGGTATGTTGACATTGGCTGTGGTGTATTGTATTATATTGTATTTATAAATTTATAAAGTGCCTCTCACAATGCACACCAATCAGAGGCGCTCCCAGTACGTTAGACCAAGAGAGAAAAAAGTAGTCTTGAGACACCGAAAAGAGGCATTAGACCCACCAGTTAAGATGGAGGAACGAGTTGAAGGAGGAAGCTGATGTAGGCACCCTTGTAGCTGCTGTGTTATGGCACAATAGAAATTATCAGCATTATTATTTTTGTCATTATTATTATTGTTGTTGTTGTTTTTGCATCTTCAGTTGATGTCTTGTGATGCTGTTAGAGTTCTTGATTGGTAATTGATAAGATGAGAGGTAAATGTATAATAATTATTAAATTTCCAGTATTTAATGCATGATCTTTTCTTTAGTATTCTGCCAGGTGTAATACCTCCGTTAAATCTGGATAGAGCGCGACCTCAAGACGTCTTTGCCTGCCTCACGAAACGATATGCTACCCTTCATTACCCAGGTGAGTGATCGTTGTTTATCCAGGTGAGTAGTGGAGTAGCAGTGGTCACCTTTTTTGTGAGTTCTAATTTTAGATTGAATTGAAGTGGATTTGTTTTGTTTTTAATTGATTAAATTGTATATGAATTGATTTTATTTTAATCGATTTGATTTTATTGGATTTTAATTGATATTGATTGAATTGATTTGATTTTTATTCATTTGATTTGATTGAATTGATTTTAATTGATTGAATTCGATATTAAGTGAATTGATTTTAATTAATGACTTGATTTTAAAAGATTAGATTTGATTTTAATTGATTAGATTTGATTTTGCTTGATTAGATTTGATTTTAATTGATTAGATTTGATTTTAATTCATTGAAATGGATTGGATATGTGTATATTCGTTTAATTGAAAATGACGATTTCGGGTGACATACCGCACCCAGTTACACGTCAGCGGCAGCCATAGGCAGGCGCTATCAGTTACTAAGACACAACATACAAAACAAATACAAATACAAAGCTGGCAGCCAGGAACGGTGCCCATTGAATTGGTTTAATCGAACTTTAATTCATTGAATAGGATATTAATTTGTTTGAGTTGATGTTAATTGACTGAGTTCAATTAAATTGGATTTTATTTGATTTGGTTTCATGTGATTTGTGTTTTCGTGTGACAGATGCCGTCTTGCATTGTCTTGGTGTTCGCTGGCAACTGCACGAGCCTTTCATCCAGAAGTCCGATGTTCTTACGGATCTCTATGTCAAAGGAAAACTGGAGAAGTTTCCTCTGCCACCAAATGATGTCTGTGACAATGAGGTATGTCACCATTTTTATGGTAGGTGACGATAATGCTGGTGGTGTTGTTGGTGGTGATGTAGTATCTAGCATGTTGTTGCTTTGTGATTGCTTTTATAGTTATTGTGGTGATAGCAAATTAAGAAATCTTCTTCTTTAGGTTCTCTGCCAAGTGGCAGGTCCAAGCGTCCAATGTCTCCATCTTTCACGCTGTTGTGCCATGTCCTTAAGTTCTCTGTAACCCTTCTCCATCATCCCATCCAGCAGTTTTTGTCTAGGTCTTCCTCTGCACCTTTTCCCCTCTAATCTTCCTTCAATTATTTCTTTCTGCAGTGAGTTTCCTCGCAGCAAATGTCCTACCCAATTCTTTTGTCTTGTCTTTATTGCATCTAGCAGAGATCTTTTCTCTTCTACCATTGTCAGCATTTTCTCGTTCGTAACGTGCTTTGTCCAACTAATTATGAAATAAATAATAATAATAATAATAATAATAATGATTAAAACAATTTATATGGTGCAGTAACACAGCTACAAGGGCGCCTTACAAAGACACAATTGCAATGGTAGCAGTGGTGGTAGATGGTGGTCAGTGATTATGGTGTTGGTAGGTATTGGTGGTAGGCGACGGTGTTAGATGGTGACGGTGTTTAATGGTTGTGATGTGGTGATGGTGGTTGTGTGATGGTTGCTGATGGTGGTGGTTGATAATGAAAAAAGTGGTTAATCGTTGTGGTGGTAATGGTGGTTGATTGCTTTATGTATAATAGCTTTGTGTTGATCCGTCATGTCGTTTATACACACAGCTGCACTAACACATGCAGAACAATCGGCTAGAGAATTGATATTATGAATTAAGTTTAAGTGCTTTTAAATGTGTTGTTGTTGTTACATTTTTTTATTAAGTTGTATGTAAATGTGTTGTAAATTTTTTATGTTAAGCCGCATTTAAATGTGTCCTTAATTCTTTTATATTAAACCTCATTTAAATGTGTTATTAAATTTTTTATGTTGTATTGCAGGCTGTCTGTTCTGTTAGTAGTTAAGTTTGGGGTTAATTAAGATAATTGCATAACTGTACGCTGTAACCAGTTGCGGTCTTTCAACCGTATTGTTAAATAAACGAAAATTTAAAATGTTAGATTGCATTTAAATGTGTTGTTATTTTTGTTATATTAACCTGCATTTGAATGTTTTATTTTGCAACTTAACTGCTGTAGTTACAATTAAAACTGTCAGATTGTGTTCTTTGTAGTTGTAGATATATTTTGGAGGATTTCCTTTCTGTCTGCTTTTAGAACAATCCTCTGTTTATGCGTGAAGTTCACCGACGTTGCCATTTCGACTGTTCCGACATCCCCCCGATTTACCTCTGCCTTGACAACCTCGATCCCATGGTCACACCTATTGGTTAGTTAACGCCTCTGGTGCACTTGATTGCAGGGACGTAGCCGACGACAAATTGAAGGTGTTTTCCATTTTGAGGGATTTTACATTTCAAGGAGTTTTATTAATTATTCTTGTAGCACCTTTTCAGTGGTTGGTCTGACCACATAGATTAGTCTTCTTTAAACTCTGCATGTTCTTTAGGCTCGGACTCTGCATACACTTTTTTCAAGCATCTGAAACTGTTCTTTATTGCTGCAGAGTTGGGCTGGGATAGGTATCTTGGAGGGGCGTTATATGAATGATCATACAGGATACGTATCGTTTGATGGTCGCTGCTGCTCATAAAATCGTAATCAAAATTTTGTGATTCGTAAAAGAAACCAAATTGAAATGCAATTGTATGTGTGTGCATATATGGTCACTTATATGTATAGTTCCTTAACAAGAATCACAAGAATATGCTTAACTTGGCTTCCCAGCAGACCTAAACCAATGTGAGTTAAGAGATTTTGAGAATGTTTCCTTTGTTGCCTAATTCAAACTTAAAGATCGCGTTGAAACTCTCCACCTAGCTTTCCATGTTTGAGTTTCATGATCAGTTGGCATGAAAGGCAATGGATCAGATCTCTCCCTCTTCTGTGGTTTAGATTTAGCCAGGACTACGGTAAGTCCTGTTGCCCAGGGCAGATGATGCGGACATACTCAATCCTCATCCCCAATAATTGTACTGGGAGGAAATGCTACTTAACCCTTTACCGGTTCATTTTTAAATTTTTAAGCCCGTTTTCAGCGGATATTCTCGGGGCAAACGGGTAAAGGATTAAAGGTGACAACGATGATGATGATGACGATGATGTTGGTGTTTGAATTTATAGCTACAGCTGTTGCTATCTTTGGATTTTTAGCCATGGCCGTTGCTCTTGGCAACTTGTATCGTGATGAGTTGAAGCTGATGACGAATGACGTGGCCAGCGTCCTTGTGGCATCTCACGCGCTGCTCTTCACGAAGCTGGAAGACAGGTATCGATGGTTTAATTTCAATCTGATGAACCGCAATATTATTGCAGTCCATAGTATGGTTGCAATCCGTAGTATGATTGCAATCCGTAGTATGATTGCAATCCGTAGTATGATTGCAATCCGTAGTATGATTGCAATTCATAGTATGATTACAATCCATAGTGTGATTGCAATCCATAGTATGATTGCAATCCGTAGTATGGTTGCAATCCGTAGTATGATTGCAATTCATAGTATGATTGCAATGCATAGTATGATTGCAATGCATAGTATGATTGCAATCCATAGTATGATTGCAATCCGTAGTATGATTGCAATCCGTAGTATGATTGCAATCCGTAGTATGATTGCAATCCATAGTATGATTACAATCCATAGTGTGATTGCAATTCATAGTATGTACGGATGATGACAAGGTATTATACAGGAGTCGGATTTAACTGTCTGGTGTAAGACGTTATCACCTTGAATGGGCAATATATAAATTTCATGTATTTAATTATATTTACTTGATTAATGTTTTTAAATAAGTAATGACTAATGAATAGGTAACTTGTTTATTGAAATTGGCTGGTTGGTTCACCAGTTGATTGATTGATCGATTGATTGATTGATTGATTGATTGATTACATTCGGCTGTTGATTTGGTTGAAGTGGTGATGGCACTGATGGAAGCAGTGTAAGGACAGATGTATGGTGTGAACTTCATGTGTTGTGTCTTTTACTGTTTGTCTGTTTATCTGTCAGTATGTTTATCTGTTTGTCTTTCTGTTTATCTGTTAATCTATTTATGTGTCAATCTGCTTGTCTGTCTGTTTGTCTTTAAAGTTGTGTGGAGCTGATGATACATAACTTGACGTGGGAGACCGTCTGTCGATTCTACATGGCAGCCACAAAGGTAAGGACCACATCGTGGCACAACTCTGTGTCTACGCTAGTTTATTCCATTATAACTTACCGGTATCTATTTTAATTTAAATTTAGTAATTTGTTAAATATAGTATAATTAAGGTGTAGCCTAAAATAGCACTACTTTTTCATATTGCGTCAATCTTAGGCTTATCGGTTTTAGACTAATCAGTTTTAACCTTATCAATCTTAGGCTTATCGATCTTAGGTTTATTGGTCTTAGGCTTATTGGTCTTAGGCTTATCGATCTTAGGCTTATCGATCTTAGGTTAATTGGTCTTAGGCTTATCAGTTTTGATCTTATCAACTTTTTTCTTATCGATAATAGTCTTATCGGTTTAGCCTTGTCAATCTTAGGCTTATGGGTTCTAGTCCTATCGATCTTAGGCTTATTGATCTTAGATTGATCTTTGATTGATCTTAGGATCATTGATCTTAGGCTCAATGGTCTTGTGTTGTGTTGTCTTGTGTTGCATTGTGTAAGCTGATTTCTTGTTCGAATTGTTTCAGTGTTGCCGAAGAGATCTGGAGCTGGCTTGCGAGACGTGGTTGGAACTGAATCTGGTGCCACAGGTGATTCTCATAATATTAATTAAGTATTCTGTTAATTACGAACAAACAGTTGAATAATTGAGCAAAGGAACAGATGAAACAAATGTATTTTCATTAAATTAATTAAATCTTGTAAATGGGTAATTGATAAGAGATTGAATTAAGCAACTAACATTAGTAGATCTTGTACCGGATCATCACTTTGGTCTGCACAGCCACCAAGCAGAAATGTGCCTTCTCAGTGGTTGGCTCCTTGCTTTGGAATGGGATCCCTTTGTCGCCGCGTGCTTCTTTCCCGGGGATTACTCTGATTCTTTCTATGCACATTTCAAAACTTCTTTTTAACCGTGCAGGGTTGGGAGCGCTCCTGAGTAGTCACCTTGAAAAGGTGCGATAGAAATCCTAGTAATAAATGAATGTATGAATTTTTATTAGATGTCTGTACTGCAAAGTGTGACTAGGAAATATATTTACTTACTTACTTTGCATAGACTAAAACTAAGTTGATTAACATTAGAGTTTGCCATGTTCGTTCTTTCTAGCTGTCGAGTCACGTTGAGTTGGGTCAGCTGCCAATCGAAGGGTTGCTCAAAGTGCTCAGATCACCCAGGTCAGCTGCTCACTGTCCAAACAAGTCTTCTCTACTCTGCGCATTCATGATATCATCGCATTTTCAGCCGTCTTTATTAAATCTTAACTTTATAGACATTGAAATTTTCAGTGCCTGTGGGAGGCTAGTTGCTTTCTGTTTCAGATCTATTTTCAAGTTATCTTATCAGGGTTGTGATGCATCTGTGAAAACCTGGAAGTCATTGAATGAGATTTAGTAGTAGGTAAAGGTCATGGAAAGTTAATTTCCATGACCTTTGGAAAGCCACAGGTTTTTGCTGTCTATTCTTTGTGACGACCCTGTCTTGAGACACATTTCCAGCCATCTGGAGACATACCGTATTCTTAAGCCATCATGGACACATTTTTAGCCTTCTCAAAGCACGTTTTCAAGCCATTTTCAAGCCGTGTTAAGACATATTTTCTTGCCACCTTAAGACATATTCTCAGGCCATCATGGAGTCATTTTTAGCCATGTTAACACACGTTTTCAAGCCATGTTAAGACATATTTTCAAGCCACCTTAAAAACATCTTAGAATGTTAGGTGCCCTTGCTAGGTTCCTAAAGATGCTGTGTACAAATGGCCATATATTATTGCACGATACTACATACCCACTTACTAGGTGCAAATTTATTACCAACCTTTCTTGTTATCTTAGTTGTAACTTGGGTAACTGAATGGTTGCGTTGAATCTTTTAAAGGTTGTTCACGTACGATGAATTCTCTCTGTACAAGACGCTCGCCTCATGGCTCTTCCTGCAACTCAACCCCCAGGTGTCACAGCTGCCTCCCTACTCTATGATCATGGCTCATTTCAACAGGTAGGTAATCATTAATCCTCCCGATATACTCTATGATCATGGCTCATTTTAATAGGTAAGTTATCGTTAATCTTCCTGATATAGTCTCTATGATTACAGCTCAATTTAATAGGTATGTTATCATTAATCCTCCCGATATACTCTATGATCACGGCTCATTTTTAATAGGTAAGTTATTCTTATTCTTCCCGATATAATCTCTATGATCATTGCTCATTTCAATAGGTTAAGTTATCATGAATCGTCCCGATATCTCTATGATCATGGTAGGCTAAGTTCCTAGTCTAATCTTTAGTCATGGATCTTCTGGAGCTACACTATATGATCATGACTCATTTCAACAGGTTGGTTTCATCTTTATTCTTTCATGACGTACTGTATTTGAACAATTGTGTGTCAACAGCTTAAGGAAAAAGACAGCTAGATTTGTCGATATGTAGTGCGAGCTTAAGATTTCTGGATCATGTCTGTTGCTGTTTTATTAGTTTCTCGAAAGCTTGTTCTGTGCTCGAACGAGAGGAGGGACGTCACTTTGCAAACGTTTTTCTAGCACTACGTCTCCACGGAATCATAGACAGTTAGTCATCAGATGTTTTCATCATCATCAGCAATATCATTATCAGCATCATGATCATTAGTAATATCATAGTCATCTTCATCGACATCATTATAATTATCATCGTCAATATCATATCATCATCATCATCATTAGAGTCCTAATCATTATCATCATCGTTAACATCATCAACATTTTAATCATCATCAGCATAATCATTATCATTAACATCATCAACATCGTTATAATCATGATCATCATCATCATCATCATCATCATCATCATCATCAACATATTCCTAATCATTATCATCATCGATATCGGCATAATCACAATCATTATAATCATTACCATCAACATTATCATCGTCAACAGCATCATTATAGTCATCATCATCGTGATTGTCACGTTGTGATCTCACAACTTCTTTCATTCTCCAGCATAGAACAAATCAATGGTGGTTAGAAATTGATTAACAGCTATTAAATATTCACTCATTATTAATAGGCATTTAAATTAGTTGCCACTCACATTGTATTGTATTGTATTTAAGCATTTATGAAACATCTCTAGTAGGGCAAACATTCAGAATCACTCCCAGTGTGCAAGGGCCCACAAAAAGAAGCAGGTTTTGATAATTGGACTTTAACTAACATTATTTAGAATTCTATTGTGCCAGTGTCTAAAATATATAACAGACACGGCATCATCACCAACTGCCTGAGATTTTTTCTGATGTTGCTATGGAAGCCAGTTTATTTGTATGTGTACTTGTTATAGCGACCCTTCAAGCTCCCTACTCAGAGTCGCTCCCGAATGCAGAGCAGACACTGCATCGGAGTTTCACGCCGAAGTGCTGAGCAATTGCGAGTGAAGGACTTGCCCAAGGTCCCTACGTGGCGACTTGAGGTGGATTCGAACATCGAACCTTCCGGCTTCAAGGCAACGACGCCACCACTACACCACTACACCCAGTGTATATGACAGAACCTTAACCGACGCTGGTAGATACCGGCACATGTGACGTGGGAAACGTTGGATTATGTTGAGATATGAACTGGAGCAACTTGAACCTCGGTCGATCGGATTGGGTAAAACAGATTTGGCCCATTTGTAGTGGAGTAGGGTGGACTGAATTTGTCTGTTATGATGATCTGGTTGTTTTGCAGTGAGTCAGATCCATGATCTTCAGATGATGAACATTCTGCCGATCAACTGGATCAACAAACTTGTCACAGGACATTACAATTCGGTTAGCGGACTCGACATTAAAAATCTGAGATTACATGTCTGTAATTATATTTGTGGTTAACTGGTTAATAGAAAATCAATAAAGTACATCAGTTGTCCCAGTAATGAGCAAGCTAGATAAACCAGAGGCCGGGCTACAGAGGTGAAACAGATGACCAAACTAATATTAGGCTATGGACTAATTATATTGTCAAATTGTATTGTATTTAAGCATTTATACATTTATTTTTAACTTAATAAAACCATTGAAAATAGAGCAAGCAAGACAAGTGGGTAAAACAGATGACCAGACTTAAGATTAGACCATGGACTTTTAGGCTATAGACTAATATTGTTTATGTTTATTCAATCTCTCAAATAGCCACCAACCAAATCGGATCTTACTTATTGTAATAAATGAATGAATGAATAAATGACCCAGCAAACCATCCATAGCCAAATCATTCCGTTTGTTCTATATATGTAACACTTCGACGGAAAGATCTAAGGTGACGTCTAAGTAAGCCAAAAAATGAACATTTTGAATGAGAACGAATTAATTTAATATTGAAATTCTTCTACACCTGATTTGTTTCTCACCAGTTGATGAGTGGAGGCGACATGTCGGCGATGATGAATTTCGAGTTCGATGCGATACGCAGAGGATACATCATACTTACCAGCAGCGTGGGTGATTCTATTGTTGCAAGGATCTTTTGTTAGCAAACAATATTTGATTCTGCTGTTCACTCTTCCCCTCGTTGCTCGAATCCAGATCAAAATTCTTACTTTAATTTATTGTTCTTACTCTGACCTTGCGCCCCAAACATCTTCCTGATCTCATCCACCTGCTGACTTCAACATCCTCTCTTCATTTGCTACTCTCGCATGACAATAGTGTAGTGGTTATTGTGTTGGACTATCAACTGAGAGGTGTGCTGTTCAGATTCCTGGCAAATAGTTGTTTCGTTATAGATCGCCTATACTTGCATCACTTGTTAACTCAGCTATAATGAGAATGCTACACAGCTACAGTGGTATGACAGTTGGCTGTTTTATTATAGGTCACCATAGTTTTATATAGGTGGCAATAGGTGTATATAGGTCAGTATTGGTTTCTATACGTCACAATATAGGTGTATAGTGTATACAGGCCACTATAGGTGCATGCAAGTCGCAATAGGTGCATATAGGTCACTATAGTTGTGTATAAGTTACAATACGTATACATAAGTCACAGTACATGTATAAAGGTCACAATAAGTGTATCGTAATCGTAATCTCCTAATTTCTAAAGCGCCACTGGAAAGCCAAGCGCGGGGCACCGGCTTATTCACGAGCGCTGTATGATGTATATAGATCACAATACGTGCATATAGGTCACCATAAAGTATATAGATCACAATATGTGCATATAGGTCACAATAGGTGCATATATAGGTTCACTATAGTAGGTGTATATAAAGACTGGACTACAAATTACGTTGTTTTGTATTTTATTTTACACTGCTTAAAATTTCCATTTTCAAAACGATGTAACATGACATTCAAACTCAACTGAACAATCATCATTGCACAACTGGAATGCTTCCAATTCCGTTCCGGTTGGCACGGTTGTGGAGTTTCTTAAATTTCTTAAATTGCAGGAACCGTACGAACGGACGGAATTGGTGGCAATCTACGGATTCTTCTTCGTTCTGAAGTCGACTCGGATGGAAGGATGTGGAAACTATTTGTTCTGGATAGAGGTACACAACTACACAAGTCTTTCTTCATCAAGTTCTGGCAAGCTGTTACCGATCGTTTACGGACCATCCATAAATGACGTCATGCACCTAGAGGGTGGGGTCACATTTGTGACGATTTGTTATGGTTCCATACTATTATCATATTATGACTTTTGTGTTTACGCGTGACGAGGGGGGCTCAAAAATCATCAAAAATTGTGTGACGTCATTTTTGGACGACCCCTTTAGGGTGCATGCCTTGTAGCACAGAGAGTATGGGGTTGTGCATCATTCTCTGAGACGGTTGTGGAAGGGACCTTGAGCATGTCCTTGACTCATTATGCTCAGGGCCACAGATTGATAGTGGTGCCTAATAAATTCATAATAATAATAACAATAGTATTGTAAATCACATTCATTCATTCATTCATTCGTTCCATAAACTTATATAGCACCCCTTCAAGAAATCTCCTGGACGCTCCCAGCCCAGCCACAGCAAAAGAAAAGACTCGAGAGATATATGATATATGATGAGTTGCAATAAACCCAGCTCTGATATGAAACATAGTTGAAATTAGAATCCTAAACTCAGCTCGTCTGCAGTTTCCGGATGACTGATTTTGAGAAGTAATTCTGGAAATCCCCTTTTCCAGCGCCTGAAACCGTCCGATCCGGTGTTGACACTGAAGGAGAAGGAACGCGAGACGTTCTCCACTCGACCGGACCGTGACGTCGAGTACAGCATCCTCGTGCAACACTATGACAACAGCGGTGATGTTGTGCAACGGACAACGGGGCAACAGATGCATCGGTTTGGACTCGGACTCAAGACCAGTGGTGGAACGGTCAGTGTTCGCTCGCACCCCTCATCATAGTAATGATAATAATAATAAATATTAATAATAATAATGAAAGCACAAAGTATAGATCCTTCCCCGCCATAGGCGTAGGAGACGGGGGTCCAGAGGAAGCAAATGCCTTTCTAAATTTCGGGGAGTCTGTTTTTCGGGCAAGTAGACCAGGAAAATATTAAACAAACTTCTTGTAGTTCAACGTTCATTAGTACTCCACATTATCTCCCAGTTCCAACTTGCCCGAATGAAGCTCACAACAACCATGGATAGCAGAAATTCCCGAAAAAGTTTAGAATTCACGGTAGCATTTTGTAAATAATGGTGTGAATTGCAGCAAATTCACGAGCCGAAATTTGCCCGAAAATTGCGACTATTCGTGGCATTTGGGGAAATTCACAGCATTCAAGCCAGGTGCCACAGATCACAAAATTCATGCACTGCCTGAATGACATCGGAAATTTCTATGTGAAGATCTTGTTCTGCTCTCTGAAAATTTCCGATCTTTTCCTTCTGGTCAAGTGTGCGGAATCAGAGTGTTGCACTTGATACTTCACTTTAATTACAGGTACACCTTAACTGAGCACATTTCCAAAAGCAACGTTCCTCTTATTTTTATTTGACGTGTCTCAGGATCTTTCGCTATTCTGTCTCCACTCATTCACTTCCTCTCCGTGCTCACATACAATCTAAATTCCTCACTCTGATCTTCAAAGCTCAGCGGGGTTTCCCCCAAATATCTGACCGACGTTATACTTAGGCCTCATTCAGCTTCCCCCAACCATCCACCTCATTCATCCAACAGACTTGACTCTTGCTTCCGCCTTCTAAAACTGCTATGGCTCAGTCTTGATCATTTGCCTCAATTAGTCTTTTTCTTTGAAGTGAGCTTTCTCCTTGCGTTCGCTCTACACTTTCTCTTGCAGTCTCTCTTCTTCCTTCTCTCCTCTTAAAACCTGCCTCTTTGCGCGTAGTCTTGCGCACTAGGAGCGCCTCTGAACGGTTCACCCTACTAGAGGCGCTTTGTAGATAATTAAATACAATGCAATACAAAACAGTATACAATTATGAATTAATCAGTTGCTCGTTTGAAGTTTGAACTGGTTGGACAGTGGTTCCCAACCTTTTTTGACTTTAGGGCCACTTCTTCTAAGTTTGAGGACAAGAGGGCCACATTTTCTTAGTTGATGGACATTAGGGGGCCACAAGGCTAAAATTTAATTAGCTAAAAGCATATAAAATTGCTACAATTGAAGCAAAATAGAATGTTTGATGTTATTTATAGACGTCAAAGTAAAATAATTTGTAATAGAAAAAAATTGTGTTCCATTCTGTCCAAAATTGTCAATTTTTTCATATATTTTTTGAAATTCTTTGAGAGATGAGGGCCATTTTCTGAGGCCTGGCAGGCCACTTTTGGCCCACGGACCACGGGTTGGGAACCACTGATCTAAGAGGATGCAGCAAAGTGGCAGAGCGGACAAAGCATTGTCACAAAGATACTTAAAAGAGCAATTCTCATTGAGACTTAGGATTCTCTGAGTGACTTAGTATATTTTTAAAACCTTTTGAATTTTTAAATGCAATAATGGGATTAACGTGGGAAGTGATGTTTGGCGTAATTGTCATATGCAGACATTTCTTTACATTAAGTGTCCAAATATTTTCTTCAATCCATTTTAAGTTTTTCATCAAATTTATTTTACAAGGTTAAAATTAAGATCAGTCTGATTGTTTCAATTTTGCTTTTGGTGGCAGAAAATAGTAAATGTTTTGTCCAAATTGTTGCAGGTTTTTGAGTGGAACAACCTTAGACCACCGCTTTACGTTACGTTCTTTCTGTACATGCGCCCATCGTAGAGTGGAAAACATTTCCTGCCGTGCTTGAAGATTGAAGTTTTGATCAAACATCAACGGCATTCTATCATCTATGGTGCATCTTCTAGTTTTCAAATCTTGCATATTTTTTATAGTTTTGTTGTAAACGTGTTAAAACTTGTTAAACAGTTGTAGGAAGTTTAAACCAATGTTGGAACTTTAAACCAATGTTGGAAGTTTAAGCCAATGTTGGAAATTTAAACCAATGTAGAGTTTAAACCAATTTTGGAAGTTTAAACCAATGTAGGAAGTTTAAACCAATGTAGGAAGTTTAAGCCAATGTTGGAAGTTTAAACCAATGTAGGCTAGGAAGTTTAGACCAATGTTGGAATTTTAAACCAATGTAGGGAAATTTAAACCAATGTAGGAAGTTTAAACAGTCATTGGCAGTTTTCCAGACATATGAAATGTAGCTATGATATGTTAGGTTTTTTTGCCAGCTGTCTTGTGAGTTAATCACATGCTGGCTATTTGGTGTTATTTATAAAGATGATTTTGTGTTATTTATAAAGATGATTTTGTTATTTATAAAGATGATTTGGTGTAACTAGAGCAACATCTGATGACCATGACATTTTCTGGAATTATTTTTGTAGCTCAACTTAAAACTGGATATATTTTGGGTAAAACTTGTTTTAATATTGTGTATGTGATGAACATGACATTTTCTTGAATTATTTTATTTTTGTAGCTTTACTGATAACAGGATATATTTTGGGTAAGACTTGTTTTAACATGTGCTGTGATTACCATGACATTTTCTCGAATTATTTTCTGAACTTAACCGGATATATTTTGGGTAAAGCTATGTTTTAATATTTATTGCATGTATAATGTGATTCTCTCTGCTACCTAATATTTTAATAATCTGAGAGAAAAGGCAGTATGTTCGCATTAAATCAACTTTTACTAATTTAAATGCTATTATTAGGTTACAGTCATGCATTCTGTTGTATGGTTATGCTCCCAGATTAACGTCAAATTCTCTTGAGTTTGCCATTTAGTATTTATTGATGAATTGGTTGTGAATTAATTGCCAATGAATGAACTGAGTAGGCTTGATCGTATTTCGACCTCAGATAACAAGCTTATCAACAGTGATAGCATGTTGCTTAGACGTGTTAGCTTTAATGATCAACCATTTGTATATATTAGGTGGCAATAATTTCTAGCTACACAACATCCGACGTTTTTAGTTTCTCTTTGCATTTCAGAATTCAGATTGTAAAACTTTAAAGACAACCCACCTCGATCCAGAGCCTTGGATCGTCCAGCATAATTTCTTAATTATTGAATTGTATATGACATTTTATAAAGCACTTCTCTCACCAAAAGCCTTTCAGAAGCGCTCCCCTTTCAGAAGCGCTCCCCATGCAATAAACTCGAAAGGTAGGATGTGAGGCGAGTGAAAGAAAGTTGGTCATCTTACAGCATTTGTGAGCATAAAATGAATCCTAAACCCATCCAAGGTTTGTTGACTTTGTTTGCAACAGTCCACAGATCATGTGACCAGTGTGTACTACAACAGCTACTGCTGTTTAATGCTGAAGATGCGCTGTTTTAGCATTTTTGTTTGCCACAATTTTCAGATTCTAGATACTGTCCACTTATCTCTGAATCTTCAAAATCTGGAATTGCTCATTAGATATCATTACATGGTGCTATTTGTACACTGCATACTTTCTTTCACATTCTGTGATACGGCATTAACTTTATATTTGCTTAATACGTTTACTGGTATTTTTAGGTAATTCTTGCCAAAGCAGTACTGCTACCAGTGATTATCCGCATGTGCCAAAAGTTGTAAATACGTGTAAACTGTAACATTTGCTTTAACATTGTTCACACTAATGTTGTTTAAGACTGACGTACGTTTCACGTTGTTCAGTTTTTACTGATGAAGTTCATAGAAATCTGAACTTCCTTGTAAAAAATTTCATTTAAATTATTACAACTGTTATTGTGTAGCAGTGTCTCAGTTTATCTTCAGTGTGTACACATGTCTGTTAACATGTGAAAAGCAGTTGGATTGGTTTTCCAGTCACTTGTGGCACCCACTCATCGTTAAAGTGTTGAACATCGGACCAAAATGCCGATTCATTCATTCATTCATTCATTCATTCAAGAATTTATATAGCGCTTCTTCAAGGGGACTACTCAGAAGTGTTCCCGACTCTAGCACGGCAAAAAAGGAGTTTTGAGCTTAATAAAAAGTTTCAGTAATAACCCCAGCAAGTAGACGTAGCTCCTGGGGAGCCCATTCCAGACAACTGGGCCGATCACAGAAAATGCTCTATGTTGCATCATTGCAGTTCGTGCAAATGGGACCAAGAGCAATCCCTTCTGTGCAGAATGGAGGGGGCGGTGGTCTTGGATACTAGTGGAGCAACAAAGCTCTTGCAAGTAGTGTGGGGCAATTCCAAGCTGGCATTGCCTAACTAGGGCAGCGATCCTAAATTCAATGCGCTGCCGAGTAGGGTTGATGAGTTGCCAAATCAAGTAATTAGGCAAGGCAGGTAAAGGTTCAGAATTAACAAATTCATTCATTACGAGAATTTATATGATGCCTCTTCAAGGGGACTACTCAGAGGCGCTCCCATCCCCCATACGACCAAATAAAACTCTCTTAAGATGAGAGATGAGAGCCTGAAAAGAAGTTCTAGAAAGGCAGCAGAGTGTCAAGAGCAGGCATTCCAGGTTAAGGGTCCTGCCACCGAAGAGGCATGGTCCTGCATAGTGGAGGTACAAGCAAAAGCGACTGAGAGCAGATTTTTGTGCAGCCGAACGAAGGGAGCAGACGTGGCGAGCACTAAGATTAGGGCTACAGAGCTCATAAAGGTAGGGAGGAGCCAGGCCTAGCAGGCAGCGCCAGACTAGAACAACGATCTTGTATTCAATTCGCTGCTTGAGGGTAGCCAGTGGAGAACGTCACGCATATAACTGCAAATAGGCTATCACTATTCATATACTGTAAGATAGTAGAATTAAGAAACGATAACGCTACAACACCACTATAATAAAACAATAATGATGACAAAAAGAAATGGACCCGAGTCTACCATCAAAATCTAAAGTCACTTGTGTAACACGCCATATAAGAACAACGAACGAATCAATAAACCCCATAAACAGTTTTATTCAACTTCAAAATCGCCCCCCCACATCTCCAAGATCATCGTTCCCCTCCTCTCCTCCTCGTCGTCCGTCTCCATCAGGTCTGCATTCCCTGCTCGATCCCGTTCTCCGCAACGAGAGTGGCCATTTCCGACATGATCGTCGCGATCTTATCCGCGGCTACGATCATCACAGTCCGGAACGGTTCGTACGGTCCGCTGTCGTCATTCCAGGCGCCACACAGCGCGGAGTCGGTCTGCTCCTTCACGGAAAACTCGAAGCTCAGCAGCGCATTCTGTATGGAAACGTGGAAAGAAATGAACAAGATCGATGAGTCGGCCGTAACAGATGCAGTCAACCTATTTTATTTGTTTGCATGTGCACTTGTTATAGCGCCCCTTCAAGATCTCTACTCAGAGGCGCTCCCGACTGCAGAGCGGACACTGCATCGGAGTTTCACGCCGAAGCGCTGAGCAATTGTGAGTGAAGGACTTGCCCAAGGTCCATACGCGGCGACGTGAGGTGGATTCGAACCTCAAACCTTTCGGCTTCAAGGCAACGACGCCTCCACTGCACCCCACAAGTTATTATTATTATTACGCATTTATGAAGCTCCACTTGGGTTGACCAATCATGAATTGATGCTGCTCAATGAGTAATTGTCAATGAAGGACTTGAATCATTTGATCGTAATCGTAAACTCAGAATTTCTAAAGTGCCCACAAAAACCAAGTCACGGGACCCAGTTATTCATAGGCGCTCGTAGCAAATTTGTCCAATCTGTGTAAAAGAAGAAGAGCAGTTCTATAGCTAACCCAAAGAGGTCGGGCTCATGGGTATGAAGTGATAGCAACTTCATTTTTTATTAGCCCCAGCATACGATGGTGGCTGGCCATTCCCCTCCCTTGCCACCTCATCATCCCACCAACTAGTATGAGAATTGTAGAAAATAACGGGGGTGAGGGGAGTCAGACGCTGATTTATGTGGCATTGGGGTCTGCAATAAGAACTTTACTATAGCATCCTAAGAAAGATGGGGGACCCAATGGCAATTCTCACCCCGGTGGACAGTGTACTCATAACTGAGTTTGCTAAGGGGTAGCAGAAATCTCACACCAAATTTTCTTGGTGTGAATTTTAACCCCACCCCCAAACTTTTCGATCGTCAGCCCAGTACGCACTTCCAGTACGCACTTCGCTACCGATTTTAACTTGTATAAAAAATAGCTCAACAATAACAAATTGACGGCTAACCTTGTAGAAGATTTCCTCTTCGGGATTTCTAAAGCACCTCTCCGGCTGCGACGGCGTCGTCGGTTTTCTTTTCGTTTGTTTGGTCAGTCGATCGACTTTTGCGATGACGAGATAGTGCGTGAAGTTGTACTCCTCATTGTTCACCTTTGCCACCTCCACCTCCTTCCTAGCAACGGAAAACAATGGCATCAGTTACAGCAGAGGAACAATAGCAATGATATTCGTTTATTAATTCAAACTGGTAAGATTGTGACATGATAGCAGCAATAGACTATTCATTCATTCATTCAAGAATTTATATAGCGCTTCTTCAAGGGGACTACTCAGAAGCGCTCCCGACTCTAGCACGGCTAAAAAGGACAGTTTTGAGTTTAATAAAAGAACTGTTTCAGTAATAACCCCAGCAAGTAGACGTAGTTCCTGTGGGAGCCCATTCCAGACAACTGGGCCGATCACAGAAAATGCTCTATGCTGCATCAATGCAGTTTGTGCAAAAGGGACCAACATATTTATAACATATTTATAAGGTGTTGAATTTAACTGTATGACAGCCTGCAAGGCATCCATCTGTCCTGCTGCTTATTTTACACCCCCCCCCCTTAGAGTACAAGGCCTAATCAACCCATTAGGCCAGCAGGTACATAAAAGTTACAGAGGTAATTATACCCTTATGCCACAATGGCAAGGTCAGAGCACGAACACCTCAGACGTGTTACCATGGTAGTACAAAATAAACTATGGTAACGTAACCATGCATCAATGTTTCCGATAAGATTTACAGTATAACAAGCGGTAAATCCTGGGTAAATCGTGGTTCCATGGTATCGCTTAGCTGCAAGGCACAATGCCGAGCTTTCTCGGTTGTAGGGCCGTCCATCTGGAATGACCTCCCTTCAAAGCTGCATTTATCACATCCAACCAATCATACTTTGCTACATAAGTATCTCAAGTATTTTTTCTTTTGAAGCGGTTGTGTTGGGAGCGCACCTGAGTAGTTGTATTGAAGGGCGCTATACAAGTTCATAGAATGAATGAATGAAAACAAGAAACTGCAGCAATGAGAAAGAAGAACCATGGTAACGAATGAAAAGCCTGGTCCTCTTCCCTCCCATGGACCTCCCCCCGAACGACTCATTCTAAAACAAACCAGAGATTCTCCACGAGGCAAAGCTGCGGAGGCAGGTTGACGTATCTTTCGTTGATGAGCAGCGCAATGCGGTTGGCCGGATTGCCTAGGATTGCCTGAAACTCGTCTCGACAGCCGGACTTGCACAGATCTACGAGCAACTGCCTGAGCTGTGTGGCAAACTCCACGTCCTGTGAAAAAGTAACGAGCAAACGTTTTTGTTTTTAAATTTCGATCAATGCAAACCCACAACAATAACAACCACGACAAAAACAGAAGCATATTATATAGACATACAATTTAATCTAGCATCTATGGGGAACAGATAGCATGACAGGACGCCCTACATTGCGGAGCGAGTACTGAACGAATACCCTCTTGTCAGACGAGTACTTGTCCTCATGAAGAGGAGACGAGAGCAAGTTTTAGGATTTCAATGAGTACTGTGACAATAGTGAAAGACAATTAAATTCCTTCCAAAACGTTAACCAGATTAGACATTTTTTGCAGCTATCCTTTTGAAAAACCCATACCGAAGCGAATAACAAAAATATTCAGTGAAAACCTAACCAACCGGTTTTTCTGCAAGACTGACGACCGTGACGATGTTTAGCACTGGAAACTGTCCATCATTACTATCATCGTCATTATCCATGTCGTTCACTCCACCCTCTTTCTTTGCGTCTTCTTCGTCCAGATCCGGGAAACATTGCTATTAACAGTAATCACATCAATTTCGGTCACAGAGTAACAAATTCGCTAATTGCCCATCCATATCATGGGGCACGGTGGTGTAGGGGCATGTTCTGTGCCTTGGAGCTGGAAAGTTGCGGGTTCAAATCCACCTCAAGTCGCCGTGTAGGGACCCTGAGCAAGTCCTTTACTCCAAATTGCTAATGCGCTTTGGCAAGAAACTCTGATTCAATGTCCGCGCTGTAGCCAGGAGCGTCTCTCATTAGAAATTTTCAAACAATAGCAAAAATAGTTGCACTATTTATATAGCCCTATTTTGATATGCCGAGATCTGGTGTGCAGTGGTGTAGCCAAGGGGGGTTTCGGGGGTTAAAACCCCCCATTGGCCTAGGGAAAAAGTTTTTTAAAGGTTATTTATCCACTTAAATAAGAAAAGAAAAACAATTGCTTGTAGTAACAATTGTTTTTCTTACTTTATTCCCTTTGTTACTTTATTCCCTGTTTATTTACTGTAATACTGTTGGGTTGGTTTCAGAAAGGGTATCCGGCCACGCCAAAAAACAACCAAAATCCCCCCCATGAAGAATTCCTGGCTACGCCACTGCTGGTGTGTGTGTGCAACAGTGGTCACGATTTTAAGCAAGTAGGTAAGTAAATATATACTTTAATGAGAAGTGCTAGGAAAAGCACAGCACTGTTAACAGTGTATATGGCAAGCTCAATACATTCAAACCAAACAACAAGGATTCCTCTCTTGCAGGGTAAGCATTGCTGAGATGTCCTCTCTTGCGGAGTCATTGTAGCCGTCTGTCGTTTAAAAGCAAAATTGCAGAGGCCGTGAAAAATTGTCGCTTGTAAACGCATTCTATTCATGGCCATTGGCGCACCCTCAAGAGGGCTAGCTCATAGGGGCAGCTCCTCTTCAGCAAGAATGGAATTACAAAGAATATAAAATGGAATTGATGCTAACATGTAGGAATGAACCAACGGTGTTGTGGATGATAATCCAATCCGTCATTTCAGAGACGTTCACCTGTAGCTTCAAGAACATCTGAAACATTTCGTCAGTCAATCAATCAGTCAATCACCACTGGGTCAATCAATAAAATAATAATCTTTGTTTGATTTCAAACTGACACAATGCAGAATGATTACAATTCAAAGTATGACAGACAATAACAACAACGATCTTCGTCTAATTTCAAAATGACACAACGCAGGAGTCGAATTTAACTGTTGGCAGCCAACAGGGCATCCATCACGTCCAACTGCTCACATTACCAATGCCATCTGCCGAATGGAAGGTTGAGTGAACCATTGAGAGGGTAGTAGGAAGCGATTCCACATCCGTGTGCTCTTCATGCCAGAATGTTTACCATTACCTTAAACCCCTCCCCAAAAAAACAGTTGAGCAATCAGCACTTTGATCGCTGCTAACAATCAGGCTAATTGCTTAAATTGTCCTTGAAGATGAATAATCAACTCAATGTGTGAATCAAGCAAACTCAGTATTACACCAATCAATCTTGCAAAATTTTAGCAAACAACTTGAATACATACTTGAAATAATGAACTCTAGAGGCAACAATAAATCATTAGCATAATTTATCTTCTAAATTTAGAATATAAATTCTAAATACATACGTATAATACAAATATGGCTTTGATTATTAATAATAATAATAAATTAACTAAGGTCATTACAATAAAATTAAATAATTCCTGAAATAATGAACATAGTCAACACAAGCTTAACTTTATCTTCCTTAGCGGCTGACAATCATCAGTTTAAGATTCACATTCTGGTGAGACCTTGCACACCTTACAAATTTATTACTAATAGATATAGAAACCTATAAGCAAGTGCACAGCTATGAATGTCTGTTAATTCCTACATTCACTATATGAAGGAGTCATAAAGCACCCAAGTTGAGGCAGTTCAATTGAACTCTCTACAATCAACATCACACACTGTCTACCTGTCCTAACAGCTGGCGAATCCCATCAAAGTCAACACTCTCTGGCTTTCGGACAGCAAATTCAAAAGTGTCCCTCATTATCTGAAATACAAAATGAAACGTAACTCAGCATATACATCTACCTTGGTGGGGTAATGTTATGAAACTGAGGCAACTAATTTCTAACAGTAGTTCTTCAGGCTGCTGGCTGCAATTTGTTTTCTTGCACTTAGAAGGTGACCAGCAACTCTACATCAACAATCACTTTCAAGAAACATCTAAAAACTGAACTATTTACACAGACTCATATTGACTGACTTTTTCCATGCTCCAAGTGCTTCTGAATCACTGCTATGCTATTTTAATCGTTTGCTTACGAACTTATAGCACCCAAATCTCTACATAGTGTGTATGTATGTATTATTATATGTATTATATTATGTATTATATGCTGATGACACACAACTCTACATAAAGCTATCCGGACAGAACATTGGTAACATCAAAGTCAAGATTGCAGCCTGTTTCCGTGATATTCAGTCTTGGTGTGCATCTATGCGTTTGAAGTTAAATGCCACCAAGACAGAACTCATTTGGTTTGACCGTCAAAGTGGACGAATCGATGATAAACTAATGAAAACTCTTGACCTCGACTCCAACTGCTCTATTCCACCATCTGATGTGATCCGTGATCTCGGTGTGCTACTGGACTGCAGTTTAAAGATGAATCACCATATATCTTCTGTAGCCAGAGCATGCTTTTTCCACCTTCGTCGAATTCGACAAGTGAAACGTTGTTTGAATGAAACTTGCCTTCGTATTCTCACTCAAGCCCTCGTCATCTCTCGCCTCGATTACTGCAACTCGGTTCTATCTGGTCTTCCATCATCAACACTTCAACCCCTGTCTTCAGTTCTTCATACGGCCGCTCGTCTGATAAAAGGTCTTGGTCCCAGAGACCACATCACTTCAACTCTGAAACAACTACACTGGCTTCCTATCCGTGCTCGTATTGCTTTCAAAATTTCCCTCCTGATGTTTCATATCCACTACGGAACCTCTCCATCCTACATGGCATCGATGGTCACGCCATGTTCCGCTTCTAAGTCCAGAGGACTTCGTTCGTCCTCGCGAAGTGATTTTGCTACACTTCGCACATACCGGAAGCTTGGAAGCCGTGCCTTCTCAGCATCAGGACCTAAAGAATGGAACAGTCTACCAACCTCCATTCGCCAGTGCTCATCTGTTGCAGAATTTAAATCAAAGCTAAAAACTCATTTGTTTTCATTGTATTATAACTAGATTTGTAGTGAAGCGCGCTCTTGTGCTAAGACTTGTTTTGTTAAAGCGCGTTATAAATGACTAATTGTATTGTATATTGTATTGTATGTATGTATGTATTACAATCATAAGAGGACGAGGAGGAATAGACTTGTTTACCGGTATGCTCGCGACAGGCAGTCGCTTTGTAATCGTAATAATGCAATCATATCCGTTTATCGATCCCAGAAGCAGTTATAAGTATTGAACAAAATAGTAATGTAAACAATCAAGCAGCCTAAAGCAATATTACGACCTAATTAAAAATAATTATAATAAGGCTTATTCAGGAACAATAACCAGAATGGACCTGCTTAATAGAGGACTAATTGATTTAGAACGCGACTGGTAGATAAGATATGTGACACTGAAATTGCATTTATGTATCTTGAGCAACTGTTAGGCTATAACAGAGAAATAACTCATGTGAATAAATTTTAACTTATTCAATGTGTAAGCAACTTATTCAATGTGTAAGCACGAATGAGAATTTTAAAATTTGTTGTATGAGTTAACAGCTATAAGCGTTAACGAGTGATCAATATATACATATATTTTATATATTATATATTATAGCCATTGTGATCGAATTTGGAGTTTTAAACCTAAACGCTCTTGAAAACTCAACACGTGCACAACCTCATTCTCATCCTCCATTTCTTCGTCGTCTTCTTCGCTGTCTTCCTCCGATTGATCGTGATCGTCCTCTACTACCACTTGTTCCATGCGAGCTCGTTTCTTTTCAAATAATCCAGCCATTTTTAACTACAGAATGTGCAAAAGTATGTTTATGAAATGATTTGTTTAAATAACGACGTGGTTTCAAATGTGTTACGAAATAACCGGCTCCGGAAACGTGTGAACCCAGCATAGACAAATAATATATGAAAATAATAATTTTTATTGTGCGCTGTAATCTTAATTGTAGCCTACCCTCATCGACGCTTTTTACATGTTTAACAACACTGATGATTAGTGTCGCCCTCCTCCTTTATCCAGGCTTGGGACTGGCACTGGCAGAGAACAACAAGTCTCATCGATGTTGAACCCATGCATTTATGTAGCGCCTCTCTCAGAATGACCACTCAGAGGCGCGCTCAGCACAAAAACTCCGAAGGAAAAGAAATACTAATGATAAGGATAAAGTCATTTTTAAGATATATATTCTCAAATGAACTTCTTTAATAGCAGGGCTCGTGAATAAGCTGGTGCCCTGCGCTTGGCTTTCGAGTGGCGCTTTAGAAATCTCGAGTTTACGATTACGATTACGATTACGATTAGGGCTGTATCATGATCGAAGTGACGTCACATTAATGGACCAAATTTTATATTCTCAAGCTGAGCGTATAATATAGATTTGTATCATAACCAGAGCGATGTTGCATTCAAACAACCCCAGCTTTGTATTATGAGAATGAAATAATATGATAGTAGATCTGTATCATGATCGAAATGATGCCATAACATGCCTAATTTCGTTTTCTCAGTGAACTTGCTTAATAGTAGAATTAATTGTATCAAAATGGAAGTGACGTACGTCATAAAGGCCCAGTTTTACATTCGCAAAATGAACATCTACACAGTGGCGTAGCTAGGATATTTGGCGCCCGGGGACGAACAACGAAATTGGGGGTAATACGAATCCTCGGGGCGGGGCGGATCATCGGGGCACAGCGTGATTGGTCAGCACGGTCACGTGGCTGATCCGAGGTTTCGTAGTGTTTTTCGAAAATCTCTCTCGCTTCAACCGTCCTCGACACGAAGACGGTTGAAGAGTCGCAGGTAATACGAATCCTCGGGGCGGAGCGGATATGTGGGTCGGGGCAAAAACACAACGAATCCTCGGAGCAGATCGACGGGGTAGCGAAAAAACATAGCACCTGCTCGGAGCAGATCGACGGGGCAGCGAAAAAACATAACACATGCTCGGGGCAGATCGACGGGGCAGCGAAAAAACATAGCACATGCTCGGGGCAGATCGACGGGGCAGCGAAAAAACATAACACATGCTCGGGGCAGATCGACGGGGCAGCGAAAAAACATAGCACATGCTCGGGGCAGATCGACGGGGCAGCGAAAAAACATAACACATGCTCGGGGCAGATCGACGGGGCAGCGAAAAAACATAGCACATGCTCGGGGCAGATCGACGGGGCAGCGAAAATACATAGCACATGCTCGGAGCAGATCGACGGGGCAGCGAAAAAACATAACACATGCTCGAGGCAGATCGACGGGGCAGCGAAAAAAATAGCACATGCTCGGGGCAGATCGACGGGGCAGCGAAAAAATAACACATGCTCGGGGCAGATCGACGGGGCAGCGAAAAAAATAGCACATACTCGGGGCAGATCGACGGGGCAGCGAAAAAACATAACACATGCTCGGGGCAGATCGACGGGTCAGCGAAAAAACATAACACATGCTCGGGGCAGATCGACGGGGCAGCGAAAAAAATAGCACATGCTCGGGGCAGATCGACGGGGCAGCGAAAAAAATAACACATGCTCGGGGCAGATCGACGGGGCAGCGAAAAAAATAGCACATACTCGGGGCAGATCGACGGGGCAGCGAAAAAACATAACACATGCTCGGGGCAGATCGACGGGGCAGCGAAAAAATAGCACATGCTCGGGGCAGATCGACGGGGCAGCGAAAAAATAACACATGCTCGGGGCAGATCGACGGGGCAGCGAAAAAAATAGCACATACTCGGGGCAGATCGACGGGGCAGCGAAAAAACATAACACATGCTCGGGGCAGATCGACGGGTCAGCGAAAAAACATAACACATGCTCGGGGCAGATCGACGGGGCAGCGAAAAAAATAGCACATGCTCGGGGCAGATCGACGGGGCAGCGAAAAAAATAACACATGCTCGGGGCAGATCGACGGGGCAGCGAAAAAAATAGCACATACTCGGGGCAGATCGACGGGGCAGCGAAAAAACATAACACATGCTCGGGGCAGATCGACGGGGCAGCGAAAAAATAGCACATGCTCGGGGCAGATCGACGGGGCAGCGAAAAAACATAGCACATGCTCGGGGCAGATCGACGGGGCAGCGAAAAAGCATAGCACATATGCTCGAAGCAGATCGACGGGGCAGCGAAAAAACATAACATATGCTTGGAGCAGATCGAGTACGGGGCAGGGTAAAAACACAATTTTGCCAGAATAATACTAATGACAAGTGTAAAAAACGTGGGGGGTGTCTTGGTCTCTGGCTTAACTTTTATTTTTTGGACCACCCTTACCACCACTACTACTACTACTACCATCACCACCACTCCTACACCGACTATACTGCTGCTTCTGCTACTACTACTATTACTACCATCACCACCACTCCTACTCCTATTACTGCTACTATGGTAGGGTATTTGCAGTTATGGTATTGATTATATGAAAGAAATCTTATGGATATACTACAGAATCTTTGGGGTCCGCATGGACCCCAGAGAAAAAAAATCATAAACAAATGTGCGCAGTAACTTTTTAAAACTTTGTTCACTGAAAAGCAGCCTAACATAAAAAGAAACATATATAGGGATGCAAAGACCATATACATAATAATCAATTTGAAAAACGTTTTTGATCCTGACATAATTAACCATCATTGGTCAAAACATAAAAGTTGTGTGCAATTGAATAATGAAGCAATAATGAAGTCATTTTCATACAAATTAATGTGTTAGATTTTGACTACTGTTGGCTAATTATGTCAGTATCAAAAAGGTTTTGAAATTTTGTCAGATTGATTATTATCTAACAGAACTTCTTTAATCCATAGCTCAGAGGGATGGGATTTTTCCAGACACAGTGTATATGCACGGAGCCTTGAAGTTGTTGAGTGGTTCTTGTCTCACAGTAGTAGCAGAAGCAGCAGTAGTCGGTGTAGGAGTGGTGGTGATGGTAGTAGTAGTGGTTGTTAGGGTGGTCCAAAAATAAAAGTTAAGCTAGGGACCAAGACACCCCCACGTTTTTTACACTTGTCATTATATATAGTATTATTCTGTCAAAATTGTGTTTTTACCTTGCCCCGTCGATCTGCCCCGAGCATGTGCTATGTTTTTTCGCTGCCCCGTCGATCTGCCCCGAGCATGTGCTATTTTTTTTATTGCTGCCCCGTCGATCTGCCCCGAGCATGTGTTATGTTTTTTCGCTGCCCCGTCGATCTGCTCCGAGCATGTGCTATTTTTTTCGCTGCCCCGTCGATCTGCTCCGAGCAGGTGCTATGTTTTTTCGCTGCCCCGTCGATCTGCCCCGAGCATGTGTTATGGTTTTTCGCTGCCCCGTCGATCTGCCCCGAGCATGTGCTATGTTTTTATTGCTGCCCCGTCGATCTGCCCCGAGCATGTGTTATGTTTTTTCGCTGCCCCGTCGATCTGCCCCGAGCATGTGCTATTTTTTTTATTGCTGCCCCGTCGATCTGCCTCGAGCATGTGTTATGTTTTTTCGCTGCCCCGTCGATCTGCCCCGAGCATGTGCTATGTTTTTATTGCTGCCCCGTCGATCTGTCCCGAGCATGTGTTATGTTTTTTCGCTGCCCCGTCGATCTGCCCCGAGCATGTGCTATGTTTTTTCGCTGCCCCGTCGATCTGCCCCGAGCATGTGTTATGTTTTTTCGCTGCCCCGTCGATCTGCCCCGAGCATGTGTTATGTTTTTTCGCTGCCCCGTCGATCTGCTCCGAGCATGTGCTATTTTTTTCGCTGCCCCGTCGATCTGCTCCGAGCAGGTGCTATGTTTTTTCGCTGCCCCGTCGATCTGCCCCGAGCATGTGTTATGTTTTTTCGCTGCCCCGTCGATCTGCCCCGAGCATGTGCTATGTTTTTATTGCTGCCCCGTCGATCTGCCCCGAGCATGTGCTATGTTTTTTCGCTGCCCCGTCGATCTACCCCGAGCATGTGCTATGTTTTTCGCTGCCCCGTCGATCTGCCCCGAGCATGTGCTATTTTTTTTATTGCTGCCCCGTCGATCTGCTGCGAGCATGTGTTATGTTTTTTCGCTGCCCCGTCGATCTGCTCCGAGCATGTGCTATTTTTTCGCTGCCCCGTCGATCTGCCCCGAGCATGTGCTATGTTTTTATTGCTGCCCCGTCGATCTGTCCCGAGCATGTGTTATGTTTTTTCGCTGCCCCGTCGATCTGCCCCGAGCATGTGTTATGTTTTTTCGCTGCCCCGTCGATCTGCCCCGAGCATGTGTTATGTTTTTTCGCTGCCCCGTCGATCTGCCCCGAGCATGTGTTGTTTTTTCGCTGCCCCGTCGATCTGCCCCGAGCATGTGCTATGCCTTTACCTTACCCCGTGGATCTTCCCAGTGGATTACTTATGTTTTTGCCTTGCCCCGTCTATCCCCCTGTTCACATTCGTTGTTTGTGCCTGCTCCGTCGATTTGCCCCGAACCGCCCCGAGCACTCGTTGCTTGTGCCCTGCCCCGTCGATCTGCCCGAGGATTCGTTGTGTTTTTGCCCCGCCCCGCCGATCCGCCCCGCCCCGAGGATTCGTATTACCCCGAAATTGGCGCCCCTCTAAAAATTTCTTTAAAACGGCCTTGACCTAGCATATATTGGTAAATATTTAGGCCTAGACCTACAGAAATTTTTTACTGCACCTGTACCGGTAGCTTTATAAATGTAATGTTTTATGAAATCTATCTATTTATTATTTATTAAGTAGACAAAAAAATTTAGATAAAGAATAATTATCTTATTTCTGCAATTAAAGCATTTTTATTTAGACCTATAACAAACTACAATACCAAATTATACGGTTTTATACAAACAGCGCAAAATAATATTAAACTATATATATGCAGCAATCTGAATTTATTTATGATTCATAACATATCATAACAAATAGGCCTACCTGCTGTCGACGAAAGAACAAAAGTTTCAAAACTAGGCCTACGTATGTAGTTGATTTGTGCTACGCAAAACTAGCAAACTTATTATTAAATTTTTAAGGTTAAATGGTAGACCTAATTATTTGCATTCAAACAAAATAACAGCACAAGACAGCACATAGGGCCTATGTTATTTGTTCATTTTTATGTCTAATACTGCTTCAGAAATTGAGATCCATGATACGGAGGCACTCCTGAAAGACCGCTAAAACTGTTGACCTCTTGACCCAATGAAGTAGGCAAATATCTAGGACCCCCTCGCTTTCTACAGGCATCAGTTTCCGAGGTGGATCGTTGATGCAGTCACGGGCGAAGAAATCAACTACAGAATCTGATTAGCCCCCTAGCAGCCCACATATGGGAAGATGCCTCTCGGCCTAATCGGGCCAGCGTATACCCCAGTCGTGGACTCTGGACCCCGTAACGCCACCCTCTTTCCAATCGGCCATCGGGCAATAGATGCAGTAGAATGCAGATAATTATTCGTTCCGGTGTCACGTGATATTCCATGCCCCTTAAAGCTATCCGGGGGATGAATTAATCTATCCCCCGGAAGGAGTATACCGGTCTAGACTATCCTGGGGGGAGATAAACCATTCTATCCCTTTTATTGGAAAATGCGTATAATTCACTTATGCTATAATCAAAATTTAAAGTGACTCTATTTGTTTTAAGTATTCTAAACAATGTGCAGAGCACGGCAACTCGAATTCATTTATTGCCTCTAAGTGTTCGAAATGTTCTAAGTGCTCTAAAACCAACGCAAGGAAAATATTTAGTAGGAATAAACATACCTGTTAGACTGTTAGTGTCATTGTTCAAAACAAAGCAGATGGAAGTTAATTTGAAAACATAAATACACGCGGAAATGGCTGTTTTCAACATCTCCTCATCTGGTCATCTGGGGGATCGATTAATACGGTTATACTCTATTTCGTGACACCGGCAAAGATTCCTTCACAGCAAGATTCACGCATATTCAGAACCACCTCAGCGGCGCGACCTGTGTGTGGATTGATCTTGGCAAGGCTGACCGCGCTAGCTTGTGCTAGTTGGCTCATTAACTGGGGTGGGGATACTTCTAAGTGAGAATATCTTGGGTGCGGCCAGACTGTAACTGATCCAACAACCCTGCGTTGTGGTCTGGCCATTTACAATGAGTATGGGGCGCCCATTAGAGCTCAATGGGGCGCCAAAACCATGTCTGGCAAGCGGTCTGCTTGCAAGTAATGAGAATCTAACTGGATTTTTGGGGCGCCCAAATAAAATCTTACAAATTTATATTGGATAAATTGATAAATTAGCTGAAAAACCAGTGTCAAATTGTCAAGTTTAGCCCCCATTTTGGCGCCCCCTTGGCGCCCCCTCCCCTCGGCGCCCGGGGACACATGTCTCCCCCTGCCCCCCCCCCTAGCTACGCCACTGCATCTACACTGGAGGATCTGTATAATAATCGAAGTAACGTCACATTTAGGCCTTGTTTATTTTCTCAAAACGTATTTCTAATAGTACATTTGCAAAGACATTTGTACCCATTATCGAAGTGACGTCACAATAGGCCAAGTTTTTTAATTCTTGAAGTGAACGTATGTAATAATAAAATTGTATCATAATCAGAGTGACGTTACAATGGGCATAGTTTTGTATTCTAAAAAAATAATGAAATTATTTGATAGTATGATAGTAGATCTGATCGAAGTGACGTCACAATAGGCCTAATTTCGCTTTCTCAATATTTAATTGCGGAATAATATTAGAATCGAAGTGACGTCGCAAAAGGCCCAGTTTTATATTATAAAAATCAACAACTACATGTAGGCCCTAAACAGGCCTATATTAGTAGATCTTTATTATAGGCCTACTCATTCAGGGGTGGATCCAAGGGCAGCCAGTTTCATGTGCGAGGGTCTGCACGGGATACTTTCGTACACCGACTAAGTGTATTGGACCAGGTGATCGTCTTGCAGGCTGCTGTCTGCGGGTTTTTCGTCTTAAGTCTTTTGCATGTACAACTTGTACAGTACAAGTAGGCCTATATCCCGCCTCAGTTTGTCTCTACTCTACTTCAGTGTAGGGTTTATCAAGTTAAACTACAGGTTACGCCCTAGGGTCTCACAATCTGTAGTGCCTCAAGAAATTTTGTGTGTAGGCCTATAATATATAAATATATAATCATTAATTTATTCCTTCAATCCGATAATAATTAATAATGTTTACAAAATCCGTTTTATCACATTGCCTGTAACTGTGTAACATAAATTATAGTTGAGATTATTTTGTTCACTTCAGTTTCGCAACCATAATCACCTAATTTCTAAAGCGGCACTCGAAAGTTAAGTACAAGGCACCAACTTATTCACGAGCACTGTGTCTAGTCAGAAAGGTTGTCCAGCATAGTCCAAGGGCGGTCGTAGTCCGGTCACCAAAGGATCAGAGGTGGGAGAATAGTTGTTAGGGTTCATGGCATAAGTCGAGAATTGGAAGCTGGAAGACCAGTTTTGACGATAACAGACTGATTAATAACGATACAGTATATTTGGAAAGAATGCTATTTGCCTGTAACATATACAACGCACAGATATTGCAAAAGCAACACATGAGCAAAACAGCATCTCTGAAAATAGCATATCGATTTTAAAGCATGGAACTCAAATGAAACTCGTATACTAAAACAACCCATGGTTGGATATTGAACCGCGTCTGGAATGTGAAGCCATAGAATTACTGAAACACTGGAAGCATAAACGATCAATATAACAATGGAAGTTTCCATATGACAAGTGAGCAAATCAGTTGATGTAAAAGAACTGCCGTAAAAACCAAAAACGACAATAACATTTCATGTTACAGCATTACTCGCAAGCCAGACTACTTGGTTTAGCCTGCTTACAATCATGGGCGTAACTTTGTCTAAAATAGTGGTGGTGACTATGATTCTTCTACAGCTCTGCTCAATAGGATAGAGAGGGCAAAACGCCCCTCCCTGCTCATCCCCCTGTTCTATGTAGTGAACAGTTTGACTGTTCCGGGTATTTTAGCTGTTCCATAATCGTCAGCAATTTATGTTTTGATGGTTTGTCTACTTTTTGTTTTTAATAGAATTTTATTTTTTGTGTTTCTTTGAAAGAGTTAGCCGCTACTTCTGTATCGATCATTAATAAAATTCCAGGAATAGCCATTAATGCTATTATTATAGGTGTAAAGAACGCTATGCCAAACAGCATATCGAATTACAATGCACAATAAATTTGACTTTGCTTATATAATTAAAAATGTATATAGGCAATCTCACAGGTGGCACCAAGCGGACAAAACGCCCCTATGGTTCGCCTTGGCTTTGGGCGAAACGCCCACTGTATTTGAACGCATTGCAGGTCCATTCTTAGCGAGCAATCTTTCTTGTGCTTCAAAGAATATAGGTGCAATCCAAAATACCCTCATAATAAAATAGAGCACTGCTACAGTACCGGTACCACTTTAAAGTTGTTTTAGGCTTTAGAGGTCACACAGTTTTCAGAATATACAAATGGGCAACAACGGGCGTTTTGCCCATGTGAGGGTAAAACGTCCCTTTGAGGCACTTTGTATTTAATTATTTTGCATTGCCATCCTTTTAGAAATTTTATCGAACACAAAACACAATAGTACACGAACTTTATTTGGGACATTCAGCACGTAGATCTTACAGTAATTTCAAGCTTGAAATGCAATTAGTCATGTTGTAAATTAGGAAAAGCCATTAAAATGGGCGTTTTGTCCCCCTTTCCTTTCCTTCTCTTCTCTTTTCCCTCGCCTTCCTCTATCCCTTCCCCAAGTACGAATTTAGTATACTTTGTCTGGCACTTAAGTCTTTAGCTCCCCGCAAATTAGAACAATGCGATGTCATGTTCGTATTTTCAAATGAATTTTATAATTTGACCTTTTTATAAACTCAATTTCACAGCGTCAAGTCCAGATTGTATGCAACAAAATGGATAGCTTCCCCTAATTATTATGAAACCAAGCACATGAAAGTAAGGACTGTAAAGTAGTGTGGACAATGGACACAATGAGAAAGCCTCTATCAGCTTTGCCGACATTGCGATATTAAATATCCAGGAATACATGTGTAGACTGCACAGCGTATACGCTTAATTGACAGCCAAATGCTTTCAAAAATATTTCTGTGCAGGACCAAAAAGTGGTGGTGACTGTCACCACCACTTTTAAAAGTGGTGGTGACTGGACACCACCGTCACAATAGAAAGTTACGCCTATGCTTACAATGGAACCAGAGCCTTCACTCCTTGAGATTTTTCCAAGATGCTGGGACTTGGAGATCAACATGGGATTTTTTGTAATTTTGCGTTGCAATCTGGAGGGGGTTACTTTACTAAGATTTGCAAGAAAGACACCAGTCAGCCATGCACCAAACGACTACACCATCTAAGGTAGGGTAAATTCTTTGCTTCATCACAAAACATAAACAAAGCGTCTTCGAAGCACATTTAAAAGCAAAAGCAAAATAGCTCACCTAAACAGATGTTACTTAAAACACAAAAACATACTGAGCTGAATCAGCAAATATGGAAGACTGCACCAGGATGACGATATACGGCAAAGTAAGTTCGTGCTGGACTCTTAACGGTAGAGTTTCTTTCTAATCAACAAAGCACAATTTAAAATTTACACAAACCGAAAAATGACAGCAAATATCAATTTCAGCTGAAAGCAAGAAATTCACAAAACAGACTCAGACAGACAGACAGAGTTCATGGGATTCTAACATCGTCAAAGCTTAAAACCGGACAGGCTACAAGTTGCAGAGGTACGTACACGTACATTAATAAAATACAAATGCGCTAGTGTTCATGTGGTCAACTTATGAGCATGGGGCTTCCCGATTGTGAAGCATATCCATTTCTCATGATGTCTAAGGTTGGTCATGATACAACTTTCCTACATAGGTTGCCAATCAACTAATGACACGAGCACCTTGGTCTTTCAGCCAATCAATTTCTTTCAATCAATTTTCATTTATTCGAAACATCAAGCTGGCAGAACGCAGCTCATTACATTTAACATCCAGCAAGCGCACGAAACCATTTAGTTCAGTCGTGAAGAGGAGCTACATAAGTCTGTTACTGAAATTACAGGATACTTTACATCAGCGTTTCCCAAACTGTGGGTCGCGACCCAAAAGTGGGTCGCAGAGCTTTGGCAAGTGGGTCGCGAAAGTTCTTCTTATTTCTCTGTTAATTTCAGTATTTTTTCCAGTAACCCTCAAACGTCATACTTTATTATTCCGTTATAACTAGTGAAACAACATTTGACTATGGTTGGGCTATAACTAGCTTCTACTTGTGCGTGTATGTGAACAGGAAACAGTGCACGAGACTTAGCAACGAGACTTAGCATGATTAATGAAAAGAATTTATTTTATCTCAGGAGAATTTCGATGATAGTGTCACTCAAGTCAGTCTAAAAAATACAATTTCGATTCATCTGGGGTTGATACATGAAAAATTTGTCCGCTATTTCTCAGCAGAAAACAAGGCACAACTGGAACAAAATGCGTGGATCCTTAATCCTTTTCGAGCAGATAGGCTATCAATAAAGTTACTTTGTGTGCTGCAAACGAAGCCCAGCTTATCGAACTTTACTGTGATGGAACGCTGAAGGAAAAGTCCTCAGAGAGCAGTCTTTCTATTTTTTGGCTTAATGCTGCAACTGTATTTCCCGAACTCTCTGATATTGCTTTGTCAATGTTGTTGCCGTTTTCAACCACATACCTGTGTGAGGCTGGATTTTCAGTATTGACGGCAATGAAAACAAAATACAGGAACAGGCTGTGCACAGATCATGACATGAGGCTGTGTCTGACTTCTTTTAAACCACGCATTGACTTACTTATGAATAACATGCAGGCCCATCCTTCACATTGATTCTTTAAACCTAAAGTTTAAATTTAACGATTAGTTACTGTTACATTGATATAACAGTTGCTTGCATTGCAATAAATGTTGGCGTTTTTCTTAAGTTAAATTTTACTGTTTTAAATGTGGTAATTTCTAGATGCTGGATGTAAATCAGCATATCTTAATCCCGATTTATGAAGCAATCCTTAGTTAGTGTTAGTTTAGTACTCTGTACCTAATTTTGTTTAGTGGGTCTAGAGACAGAAAAACTATTCCCAAGTGGGTCCCGAGCCAGAGAAGTTTGGGAAACTCTGCTTTACATAACACCTTTCAGAGTAAAAAAATCGCACTGCTGTAGGTATGCTACAACAGTGATGTAAAAATCAACTGCTATGCATTGAAGCTGATAACAGAAGCATGTTAAGCACACCTGAAACCGGTTTCAGTAGATATCTAAAAGTCACTCATCTCATTCCAAACAGAAACTTATCAACCCAATGAGAACCACCTGCATCACTGTATCAATCATAAAATAAAAAAGCATGAAAAGCTGAGGAAAAGCAATAATTAAAATAATCATTAAACTTACACAAGTAAATGATACACAAATATTAATTAAAGTGAAGAAATGAAAACATAGCTACACGAAAAATACACATCTGGACGTGTAACGATATTTCTCCATAATCAATCTTCTATAATACATGCATAACTACAACAGATATATTATGCCGCAAATAATTTAATGCTGATGAGAAAAAGTGATATGTGTGCACCGATATATATCATTACCATCCTGATATATCATTACCGTCCTGATACACCTTATCATACCAAGTATATCATTACTGTCTTTCTCTGCATATTTCTTGTTGAAATTAATACTTGTACTACGATCTGTTACTAGGCAGTAACTCAGCGTGTCAAATGTGTTTCGAATGGAGGTTATAATATCTCAAATTCCACAGTTATAAATATTCAATAAAAAAGGATTTATTATGACAAACATACTTTTACTGGAGGCCAGGGCTGAAAGTGAGCCCGGTCTGTCCGTGTCCATGACCCGGCATTGAGTCGGGCCGCGTGTTTAACAATTTTGGGCAGATGACTAAAGAAAAGTCATCAGATAAGAGAGAAAAAATAGGTAAAAATGGTAGGATTTTGCAAAATTTTGAGCAAATGACTAAAAAAAGTCATCAGAAAATTTGTTCTGAAAGGCGTTGGCTCGTCCGCCAAGTCAGACCCGCCAATAATTCCAAACCACTTTCAGCCCTGCTGAAGGTCAAATTGTTCCAAGGGAAAATAAAAAATTTAACTCATTCATAAAATCTTCATGACTGTGTATTACCACTGACTTTCATGAAGATGCTTAAAATTATTTAATACAAGTATTTCTACCATAACTCATATTCAAGAATCACAAGAAGGCCTTCAACAATACAACAATGCTCATAATTTTATTTTTAAAAGATAAATGACTAAATTAAAAAAATTGCAAAATAAATCCATACCTCACAAATAAAAAAAATAAAGATATGTTTAAAAAGTTAAAACAACGGCAAATCTAATTTCATTAGGTTACTTTTCGAACCTCGCGACTAATTAATCTCTAAATTCAGCAACAGTTCTGCGATCATTTTTCACCAAACTTCTAATTGCATATAAAAAAATACAATACGCACAAACTCAAAGATTGCTACAGCTTCTGATAATTCAACTCAAGGATTGTATTACATTACACTACACATATTACACAAATACAAAATAGGTCCTTACGAGTGTTCAAGCTACAGCAGTGTCTACTGCTGCTACAATACAGCACTTTAGGAGTGCATGTGCATATGTAAATCTCGTAATGAGTGGCAGGATGGTGGTCAGATTTGAATATAAGCAAGTGGATGCCATCTATGACCGTCCAATCACATATTAAGCCCTGGTACATTATCAATAAACTCTTCACCATATGCATTTAGGTAAACCAACCTATTACTCCCTGCGTACGTACTGGATAGCCCCTTAGGTAACAAAAAATTCACTTTAAGTATCTCCACTTTTATCTCAAATCTCTTAATAATCTGAGTGTACATACATATTTATATCTCAATATCATACAGCTCCATTTTGGATCAACTCAAAGGCACTGGTCTAGAACAAGCCAAAGCACATTTACAAGTAAGCACTGGCTACATTGCTTTCAAGCAAGTAAATAGCGTAAACATAATTTTCATACAGTAAAGCTGAATTACAGGTAGCAATAAAAACCTCCATTATTTTCATTAAAAAATGTCTTAACACGTTCACCGCCCAGTACGAGATACCTCGTACCGGATTCAGTCATTTAACATGGCGTGTAGGCGGTGAACGTGTTAACTTAGCATTAAACTTAGACTAACAAAACTTAGCCTGCAACATGAAAATCAAATTCAACCCATATCAGCGCTCTTTTATCAAATAAATTTCACCATCTCCAATCAAATTATTCATCACCACTGGGATATAAACTTCAGCTTACCTTTAAAAAAATCATAGAAAAAACTGATAAAATAAAATAAACGCTTCCGCTTATTATTCTCCAAAGAAAGGATTCTTTGCTTTGTCGTATGAATCGAGCGACAGTTTACTGTCTGCCTTCGTCTTTCCTAACAGCGCCGTCTTCATTTGCTCGTCTTCATCCTTGCTCTCGTCGTCCTGCTTCATCGAGTCCTCCTCCTCAGCAGCAGTAGCGGGTCGCTCACCAGAATCCACCTTCGAGCTTCGTTTCGGTGATTTCTTGTCCGGCTTGAAGCTCTCGAACAGCGGCTGCGAGGGGGTCGGTTCGGGGTCGGCAGCGACTGGGTCGGCATTGTCGTTGTTCGCTGTTAAGAAGCTCGTAAGTTCAAGGGCCTCTGTGCTACCAGTCCTACTGTCCTAAATACAGAAAAGAAAAAAAATCTAATAAAATCATGTATTTTTGACTCATTCATTCATTCATCCAAGAAATTTATATAGCGCCTCTTCAAGAAAACTATTCAGAAAACTATTCAGGAGCGCCCAACCAGCCAAACCACAGCTAAAGAAAAAAGACGAGTGATTCATGATGTACACCGCCACCATGCAGAAACGTGCCTTTTCGGTTTTAGGACCCTCGACTTGGAATGACCTCCCTTGAGGCTGCACTACCTCTCTAAATTCCTTCTCAAGCACATTCCTCTCCCATCTTAAGAGAGGTTTATTTGGCCATGCTGCGGTTGGAAGTGCCTCTGAGTAGTCTGAATGAATGAAGATGTAGCCATCAATGTTCTTGACAATAACACCACACCACTGCCAAAACACCAGGTGCCAGAACACCACCTGTGCGCCTTAGTCTCCTCCCTACCTGCAACGACCTCTCTGAGCTGTGGCCTTATGGTTGTCCTGTAATTGTGCACTGCTACACTCAAGGTGTCGGCCCATAAGCCTGGAAAGTTTCCCCCCAGTCTCTGCACCGTTAACTCCGCCACTGGTTGCACTCTGCCAGTGCCAGTCCCAAGCCTGGATAAAGGAGGAGGGCATCGCTAATGGTCTTAGTTACCACACAGTGACGTCAAGCTGCAAATTCCACCACCTCTGCACCTTAGTTGCTCAAAGTTGAGGGATGCCGCAGCCAGCTGGTTAGAGCACTTGTCTTGTAACATGGAGAGCACAGGTTCAATCCTCCTGCCGATATGGTTATAACTGATTAGGGACCTTGAGCAAGTCCTTCTCACACAATTTCTCAGCACCGTCAATTGATGCTGCATAATTGGATAGAGGAGCAACAAAAATGTACACTGCTTATTTCACATAAGAAGGCAATTAAAAAATGACCGACCTTTTCGTATAAGTCTTCGTATTCCACTCCTCCAAGTCTCGGAGGCGACGGGGCTTTCCGTTTACTTCCAGTGTCCTTGCCACCCAGCGGCCGGTAGATTGGAGGTTGCGGCGCTTCCTTCTTGCGCTTTCCGTTTTTTCCGGAAAGGTTTTCCGCTGAATTGTTATTTATCTGAGTTCTCATCTGTAAGGCATCATCATCATAATTATCATAGTAATCATCTTAATAATCATCATCATCATCACCATAAGCATCATCATAGCAATTATCTAAATAATCATAAACATCATCGTCATAAGTATCTAGGTAATCATCCTCATGATCATCATCTTCATAATCATCACATCATGATCATCGTCAACAACAACAAAAACATAATCCACATCGTTGTCGTCGCTATAATCACCCAAGTTGACTACAACTTTACTTAAGGCAACTATTGATTTATGATTTGTTCATTATTTTAATGTCAAAATAAAGTCAAAAGATCAGATTAGTTAAGATTAGATGCCATTGTCATCACCCATCAACATCACAACCTCCTTCTTAAGCCAAAGCAAATGCATTATGCATGGAAGGACAGACCTGTAGCTCATTTAAAAGCTGACTTTCTTAGAGGCTGCACGTGGAACAGGAATTCAAAACTATAACTCTAGATAATCTGGTTGGGACTCTGAAGCGCTAACCTCTACGTTAAAAGTCCAAAACACTCCCACAGTTCCATAATCATTTTAAAAAACATCTGCAACCTTCAGTGCATGTATGCATTCATGTAAATGAAATACACAGCACCTCAAAATGGAATGCAATGCATTTGAGGACTTTGCTAAAAGTGACGTATGTAAATTATTTAATTTATGTAATATATTTATGTAAGATTGCGTGACCTTGCTATAATGCAGCAAAGCAATTAAATGGCACCTTATAAGAATACTCACAAAGCAACACAGGCCACACTTTTAAAGATACAAACAATGAAAGTTTTGTTGACACGACCAATAAAGTTGAAACATTCAGAGTTTGCAGGAATTGAAGATCATTTAAAAAGATAAGTACAAACAGAATTAGTGACAGAATAAAGACATAGAAAATGTTGGACATCACGCAATCAAGAGGTCACACAGAGATCAAAGATTTTTAAGCCTTAAAGATCGTTTAATCAATCAAGGTCAAACCATTGGTCCAGTGTGCATGGTAAGGTCAAAGTTCCTTGGAAGAGATGAATCTCCTGGTAGCGTATATCTCGGATTTTCCATCACCACTTGGTTCTCTCTGAAAGTAAAAAATTGCACGGCTCTTAGTTGGGGGATCAAAGGCAGAAGAGAGAGAGGAGAGAGACAGACAGACAGAGAGAGAGAGACCGACAGAGAGAGACAGACAGAGAGACAGAGAGAGAGAGAGGACTGAATGCCTGCCTTCCCTCGTCTGCCAAGACTGTGAAAACAACTTGCCAATATCAGTTAACCTTTACCACTTCTGAGTCCGCTCTCACCGGACAGATTTGGGCCGATTAATAATAATTTGATTAATTTGATTAATCATTCATTTGAGTGGTAAGGCTTAATACAATTTATAACCGAGTCGAACAGTTTTCTTCTTCCATTGATCAGAGAATTTGCTGAAACCAGATTACTTTAAATACAGACCAATTTTCTAAATTCACCTGCATGCTCACAAAGAAAAGAACGCATTTTTGTGGCATTTTAATGTTGCGTAAAAATCTGCTTTTCAGCACAACTTATGCTTGATCATTTGATAGTGACACCTAATAAAGGTGCAATAATAATAGTCATAATAAGATTCATAGTAATGATAATAATACTCATAATAATAACAACAATAATAATTATTCAATTGAATTAATAGTTGTCAATAATAATAATAATAATACCAATTCTTCCCTTTAAATTAATAATAGAAGTAGTAACACAATACAATACATACAGATTCTTCGAGCAATGAATGAGAGGTTTAGCAAGCATTGAGTGCGAGACACAAGAAACATCATGAACAATGCCTCACTTTTTCCGTACAATTCGTCGTTTTCTGACAAAGTAAACTATAAGTCCGACGATCAGCGCCAGTAGAATGAATCCTCCGATTGCAATGCCAATCGCGATGCCAACGGGCGACGCTGGTTGGACGTCAACATTGACTGCAAAACATAAAAACCTTTAATGTCATCATCACCACACAATCATTGTTCCTTGTATAAATGATGTGTGCCAGCAAATGATCCCTCACTATCCACAGCCATTTATCAAGTCTGAAGCACCTGTATATTTCTACTAGGTCTCTGTCGTATAGGTGATTATCACCATTTGGTCGAATACAAATAGTTGGACCAACCATTCGGTTGAATAAGAATAATTGGACCAAGCATTGTGAAATGCATGAAATGGAATGCCTAGCAATCCTTAAGGAATGTCATCAACTTTTAAAGCATCCGTTCTGTCGACATGAGAGCCACCAACTCAAAGAGGACCATCCATCAGAGGGCTGGCTTTGAAATTGACACCTAACTACCTTACAATAACACAGTGACAAAACAAGAGAAGCAACTAAAAGTCAGCAAAGAATTTCCAGAAAAAAGCGAGTAAGCTAAAAAGACACATCAAAACACAACTCACTGAAATGTCCCGACGTTGATTCAAAGCCTGATGTCGTCGTATTGAAAGAATCCTCGACTATATTTGAAGTTTCCACTGGAACGAACGGAAGAAACGTGGAAGAAGAGCTCGATGGAACAACTTGGGATGTCGTTTCTCGAGGAAATGTTACATTTTCCGAATGCAACGTGCTCATCTCAAATACTTTTGCCGTAACATTTCGGTCCAGTAGTCGCGTCACAGTTGTTGCTGTGAAATTAGTTGCGTTGAAATTATGTGAAGCTGTAACATTATCATATATATGTGGTGCAGCATTTCCAGCATCGTTATGTATCGTTGTTTCTTCCAAAGTTGACGCAGTAGTTCTAGCGAAGAGTTCGACTGTATTCAAGTCCAGTTTGTTCGTGTGGTTGAAAATCACTTCCGTCGCCATTTTGTCGTTCCAAAATGACAATTACTGATTAAAGCGATATGAAGAAACAGCTATTGTTATCGAATTCCTGTAAAGCATAAAATATCAAAAACTGTTTTATTTCAATTTGATTTTAAATGCACCATTTTTCAATAATTTATTATCATTGCAATAGAGCTTGGGATATTTCCCATATGTTATTACTATATTGGCCTAGTCAATTTCTTACAACAAAACTACTGCATGCTTATGATAACAGGAGTGAGTGAAAAGAAAGCTTTGCAATTGAAAGCAATATTACATAACTGAACAAGCAGACAGTAGTTAACTGGTTACAGCACTCAGCCTCTAACGTGTAGCTAACACGGGTTTTAAGTCTCCCCAAGATGTATACAGATGAAAAGAGTTCTAAATAATCACAGCCTGCCAAAATTTTACTAAATCCTTTGATGCAAATATTTATAACTAATCAGCAAATTCTATGGCGCTAAATGTCTAAGCACAATACATCAAAAAAGTGGCCCACGCTCCACAAAAATAGCCGAATGGTTCACGACAAACTTTAACCAGCGAATAGGAAACTGCACCGGTAAATAGGGTAACTAACAAGAGATCAATCAAACATTAAAAATGAAAAATGAAAACTTAAAAAGTGATGCTGCAAAAATCCCCTGTTTGCAATAATCTCTATTCCTCCAATTTTTCTGTCCACTAATCGACATATGTCACAGTAATGTTACAGCAAAGCAGCTTTTAATTACGATAATTAATATTATAACAGTGTAACTTGCGCTTAGAAAATAATATCAACTTCAAAGTCATCGACGCCGATGTAACCTTCGCACGTTTTACCTGCGTTTCGAACTCCTTTACCTGTGCGCAGAATAACCACAAAAACACCAGAATAATTAGTCCGAGATAAACTTTTAGATCGGTTCAATGACCATGTTTGAGATTTGGAATACGCCCGACCAAAATCAAAAGCAAATCCGTAAACAACACTCGAGCGTAAATTCGAAACGATGATGGAAATGAGAAATAATTATTCGACCCAATGAATACGCCACACCTTCTTCACTTTGATTGACACTTATGATTGACACATAGGATTGACCAGCTAGACAATTATTATTCTACAACTCTAGAAACTAAAATACAAAATGTTTAAATGCAAAAATTATACTTTAATTGCACTAGATTTTGCGCTATTATTTCGTGAAGATCGCAGTATTTACGATTATAATCACATACCGTTTAAACTAGCTTGGCGCTAAATAACAGACCTAAGGGACACAAAAAGCAACGTTTTGCTGAGTTTAATTATCTACGACTAAACGGCTTAGTAGTGAAAGGTCCTAGGCTATTATATATAAAATGCATGCTACAATTATATTACTAGTCATACATGCAAAATATGCCCTACTATTAGTTGTATAATTACAAAAGCTGTCTGTTCAGTTGGTATAGTTAAGATTTGTGTATTCTGTGATCTTCGTTCTTGTGAATTGTTTAAATTGCATAAGTGTACATTGTAACCGGTTGCGGTGTGTCATCCGGATTGTTAATAAAGAGAATATTATATATATTATAATAGCGTTTTAGAATTTATAGTTCAATTACGATTACCCAAGAACATCAGCAGATCTTAATGGAGTGGAGACCATTAAAACGGGTAGCGGTGGTGAAGGATCGGACCTGGCCAATCCATTGAAAAATGAGCTGGATAGAAGCCATTAAAGACAAAAACCTGTAGGCCCTACATTTAGGCCTACATTTTCTCCCACCAAACACATTCCAGCGCGAATGAACATCGTACAGAAGAGGGCGCCACATGTGATCAATCAATTAATTTAAATCTCGCGAGAAAGCAACGAGATTGCGAGCGCGATTTGAATTTTGAAACTTGTTTTGAGAATCTTAAGTCGGAAGAGTCGAAGTTTGTTTTATAGACACGCTTCTAATTAAAGTTTCCTGGGCGTATTTCAATCCGAAAAATAAAAATGGACGATTTTACGCAGGTTTGATAACAGTGGATTATTAAACTGCTAACATTATTTTACTAGTGCAGGTAGCTTTGGAACTTTGTCAAATCCTAGTGTAGTGGGTGGCACGCACGCACCAGACATACCACTCTTCGTAAACACATCCTGCTCTTATTGGGATCAAAAACGTCAATAACCAGTGGCGTTTGTAAGTGGACACTAAACGAATATTATGTGTGCTGTTGCGCTTGTTTTACGCGAAGGGTAAGTAATTATGAGGCGTGAGATGGCTGGTAATAGGCTATGATATACAAGAAGAACCGAGCAGGGATTTAATCCATCGTATATATATATATATATATATTTAATAATTGGAAAGGTTCTTTAAGTATCGAATTGCCTCATATTGAATCTGTGCAAGGTGTTTGTGCTTTGGTTCATTTGTGAGTTGGTAAAAGTGTATTTTAGCGTATTTAATTAATTTTATTATTCGCCATTGCATGGGTTGAAGGGCAAAACTCCGAACGGCGGTCCCAAATTAAAATTGCTGTTTTTCCATGCTATTTTCATACTGCGCACACCATTGAGCATGTCACCAGCGTAAATTCCGTGTAAAATATGTGACGTCATTGTTTTTACATTTCTTCAAGCAGTAGTTATGGCAGGCAGTTCGGAGTTTTGCCGACATATACAATAACACATATTTAATTGAGGGAATCATAAAATGTGCTCGAAAACACGAAGGAAGTCCAAAACGGGGTAACTCTCGCATAGGCCAGTGAGAGATGCTTCAGAAATGGAAGCTGGATGAGGATTTCTTATGGCTAAAATGGTAGCTGGATTGATGAAAAGAACGCTTCAGAGATGGAAGCTGGATCAAGGCTCTGTAATAGTAGTTGAAATAGAGACTGGAAGCTGGATAACAGTTTTTATAGATCTCAAATAGAAACTGGATTCTCGAATAGAACGAAAAAGAAATGGAAGCTGGATGAATGTTTTTCTGAAATAGAAGCTGGATTTATGAAAAGAACGATAAAGAAATGGAAGCTGGATGAAGGTTGCAGAATTGATGAAATAGAAGCTGGTTTGGTGAGTTGATGTTTTCGGAAAGTACCTCAAGTTGTTGTGTGACAATTACAACATTTGACGATATAGACTATATATTTTAATTTGGGACCGCCGTTCGGAGTTTTGCTGGTTGAAGTGTTTATCAGACACAAGTCGGATTGACGAAAAGAATTCTTGCAAAATGGATGTCGGATTAATTACAATAATTTTACTGAAATAGAAGTGTGTTTTAACAATCTCGCTTACATGGAAGCTGGGTTGTTGAACAATAATTTTTAATTAAATAGAAGTGATTTTGATGAAAAATAATTCCTGTCTAAACAGAAGTGGGGTTGATAAAACGAATTCTTGCAGAATTCTTCCCTAAGAAGCTGGATTGATTCTTGCCAAACTAGAATTTAGATTGATTAAGAATAATAAATGAGCACTGCAACGAGCCAATAATTAAATACACTAAAATACACTTTTACCTGTGAGTTTACCAGACAGTGCTTTATATAATCGACAGCCAGTATTAAATATATAGGTGTACATGCATGCATGTGAGATGTTATATATTGCACCCTCTTCCCTAAGTTCATAATCTCATTACAATTTCTTTTAAAATTCATACATCATTTGTGTTACCATCTAGGTATTGCACACAGACAGCACCTCTAAAATGCAATTGCATGTCCTTTGCCCGCATCGTATGTCATCTCCTTGTGATGCAACTGTAGTATTCACAGCAGTATACCTCTATAGTCTGGCACACACAACAAGAGACCCATTGTTTATTACAGATCAGCTTTTAAAGGGTTGATTTGCACAAATAATTGTTGTTTAATTGAGACTGTCTGTCAGCTTCTGTGCTTAACTTTTTGTTTCAATCATTATGAGTTAGTGTTCAGTAGACATTGATTTTTATTTTTTTACACATCTCCAGGGAATGGCTGAGCGTGCTCGGCAGAGGAGAGAGGCGTTGAACAAGAAGAAGATGACGGACACTCCGATACGCAAGCGCGGAGTGGATCCTGATGATGAAGAGTCCAAGGGAGGAAGCAGTTTGACGGACCCTGTTAAGGATGGTTAGTAATGTTACAGGTTTTTTTTGTTGAACTCTTATTCACTTCTGTCGTTTTTGCAGATGAAACAGTTTGCATGTTTCGGAGATTTGATTCTTTGCCAGCAATTAATAGCGATTCTTGAATGTTTTGACTCCAATCTGATCTGCCCAGTAGTAATTGTGTGTTTGTAATTGCGTTGTTGTGAAATTTTAGCTATTGTAAGACTGTCATTTGTTGCTCTTTTGTTGAACTCTTAGACTCACCAAACAAAAGGCCATGTCTTCAGGATCTTGACAATCAGATGAACTCACAGATGATTGGTTCAAACGAAACCAGGACATCTGTTGTGTTGAAAAATGATTGCTCTGCAAAGACAAACGTAGACACAGGTGAGCTGCTAATCCCATCTTCGATAGACCTTTCTGCAGTGCTCAATAATTGTTTTTGACTAATTCGTAGCGTATTGCAAACAGTCTCAATGTTTCAGGAATGTAATGTAAGAGAAGAGAGCTCCTTCATTCTTGTTTTAAAATACTGTTGATGAATTGTTTGATGCTAATATTTCAGTCATCTCACTCAAGTTATTTTCTTTTTTACTAATTATTACTTCAATGTACTATGACGATGTTTTATGTCCCATTGTGTGTTTGCAAGTGGAGTAATAACAAATATACTTCTTGCTGATTTTTTTCTTTCAAGCCGCTCTCGATTTTCTACGAGGTTTGGCAACTGCTCGTTCTCTGTTGTTGGATCTGCTGCATGGTGGTAGAGACATTTAATTCACAGCCAAAGACATGTTTTTTTTAAACATTTGACTGTTTTCTTTTTTACCTCATACGCAGCATCCTTTACTTAGACCTTGAATGTGTTACTGTGCTTTACAAATCGTCATCCTTATTATTGATTATATATAAAACTAGGCTTTCAGCTCAGGTGGCTTATAGGGTGATTTTATTGCTATAGCTGACATTATATTTGGGTCAATGGTCATATAGCAAGGTATGAAGTGGTGAGAAACCCAGAAGGGACAGTTTTTCTGGACTGCTTGTATAGTGCCCCAGTTACTAACTGGTTTGGTGAGCTCTGACTGACTGTTTGCTATCTGGACATCAGAATCTGATGGTTATAGCAACTATGATAAGAGGGTTTGTAGTACGAGTGGTTTGCTAAGTACTGTTTACATTTTTGTAGCAAAGATGAGCTATGTCACCCTCTTTTACCTGTCTCAGGACTGGCACTACTAAAGAATATTTATAGTGCTTCAACAGAAATTGGTATTGCTTTCATAATACATTGAGACTTGAAGACGGAATGAAGGTTTTAACGATTTGAGTTGTTTCATTGTGAAATTAGAAAACATGGACATCAAGGCGACTGCGACACAGAAATCGTTCTTTTCAACTGAGTCCGAATCAAAGACGACTTCCTCTGGCGTCGGCTCTCAAAGGGGTCGATTTGCGGCTTTGGCAGACAGATACAACACGTGGGAGGATGACCTAAGTCACCACGATTTTAAGTTGGTTTAGGTTATTTAATATCTTTACTAGTTTTTGTGTTCTAACATGCTTATGCTTTTTGTTTATATATCATTTATGATTTAACTAGGATATTCGTTTGGCTTTTTTATGTATTGGTTTTAATTTTTGTGGTTATGTCATTATTATAATAATAAATTTGCATGACTTTTTTATCTTTTATAATATATTTGCATGTGTTATAACATCTGCAGCATTTGCTTAGTTAGTGTATACATTTGCAAATTATATTGCTAGTATTAAATGCTATGCGCTATATTTAAACTTAAATAATTATAGTTAAATCATATGTGAATTGTGATATTCGGTGTCTTCAGCATTAGTGACTGAATACTGTTATCTATTTGATGCTCCAGTTGTGGACGATCATTTGTTGATGCTTTTACTTTTGTGCAAATGGTTTGTTTTAGAAAAGAGGAAAAGAAGCCGTCAAAAGCCGATAAGTATCGGTATCCTCAACAAGATGGAAGTATGAATGTTTCGGAGGCGAGTAAGAATGTTCCAGAAGCTAGTGAGAATGTTCCAGAAGTGAGTAGGAATGCTCCTGAACCGAGTAGAATTGTTCTATCACCCAGCAAAAGTGTTTCTGAAACAAATTTGAGCAGTCAAGAAATAACCAAGAGTGCTGCAGATGCGTTTGTAAGCGTTCCAGAAGCAAGTAAAGCCGCACATAAAGTTCCAGCGACTGGCAATTCCATTGGCAATTTGAGTGAAAATTCAAGTAGAGGCAAGTTTAAGGCAGCGGATAAAGAACCGGTTGAGCTTGTCGCAGTGCCACTGGTTGCTAGGACAACGGTGGTTGCCATGGCGTCGCCAGTGTTTGCCCAGACGTCACCGTCGCACCGGTCCGAAGAGGTGCTCCTGGTGCCACTGCCTCCCACGATTACCATACCAACATCTACGGCTGCAGGAATGAAGACTAAGGAATTAGGAAAAGACGAGAAGACAGGACACGTCAGCAGTCTGACATTCACGATCGGAAACAAAGGCAATGGCGGTGTGTTGGAGAACAAAGGCACTGTTTCTAGTTCCGTTTCCTCTTCCCATGCTGTTTCAACGCACAGCATCGGTCCCGTTTCCGGTGCTGCTTCCATTTCGAACGTCGTCACCAAGGCTCCGCACCTGTCTCTTAAAAGCAGCGATCTGAACGGAAGCATCTCCGACGAGCCAACACGCAAGCCGGTTTCCGCGCGGCTCGCGGCTTGGCAGACGAAGGTCTCGGCCAACGAGGAGAAGCCATCCGTTAATGCACGAGTCCGAATGCTGGAGCGGAAATACGGAGACAGCGATCCCAAGCGTTCGCCTCATTCTAAGCCAAACACACCGACTGGATCCTCACCAAAATCGATCCATGGATCGCCGGCAAAGTCTCCTTCGATAAAATCCGGATCGCTTCAGAAGAGAAGTAGCTCGAGGAAGTCGAAAGGTGCGTCAACGATTTCGCCGCTGGCAAAAGCTACGTCGCCCGCGTCGAAAGTGCAGCCGGCGACACAGAGCATGCATGAGCGACTGTCGAAGTTCTGCGAGTCACGCACCAGCGAACTCGTCGAGAAGTCGCGAGCGGGTCGTGCCGCGGAACTGGCAATGCTGGGGAACAGGTGGAAGAACGGAGTTCTGGTCGAAGGCGATAGGAGCGCCTCGAGTTCAGAAGCGAGTTCAGTCAGATCGCCTGCGGTAAGTATCTTGTGTGTGTTTGGAAATAAGTAGGAAGTAGGATTAGACTTCTCTGCAAACTCCGCCACTGGTTGCACTCTTCCAGTGCCAGTCCCAAACCTGGATAAAGGAAGAGGGCGTCGCTTATGGTCTTTGTTGCCACACAGTGACGTTAAACTGCAAATACCACTTCTCTGCTCAGATGTTGTTTAGTTTTGATAACGATGCTCTGTAGGTTTTGTTGTTGTTGTTTTAAATACGGTAAGTGCCTCGTGCAGTTTGTTGATGTTCAACACTATGAGAGTCTAGATTAGACGATGTAGGGAAGGGTGTTACTACATTAGTTTACATTGTCTTGGCTCATTCAGCATTGCTGCTTTTGAAATGTAATGTGAAAATTTTTCATTGTAGTATTATGAATTTAATGTAGCACTACTTCTTTATCAAATTTCACTGAGGGACGCTCTCTGCACTGGCCTGTGTGATGTGAAATATCACTATGAACTAATATCACTGATTATAATTAGTGACGTGCTTTATATATGTAGAGTTGTAGACAATTATCTTATCATACTTTGGCTTAACCTGCTCTATCTCATCTCGCATTCATTCATTCATTCATTAAGAAAATTTTCGTGGTGTCCCTTCAAGAAGTCTACTCAGAGGCACTGTGTTCTTTGTTTTACTTGTGTTAGTTGGGTTCCTCTGCCATTGCCCCAGCTGCACCCAGCACCTCAGCCGGGGTGAAATCGCCATCTACCCCAAATCGACGACGTTCGCGGTCGGCTGACAGCCCAGCCTTGGTTCACAGCGCCAAGAGCGCGAAGAAGGAAGAAGCACGAAACAGAATTCGAGATGGTTCGTCTCTCGTCACATATTCATTACATAGTGCTTAAATGTTGATTTCGTCATCATAGTGTGGCGATTAAATTAATAATTAAATACTCTTATTCGTGTTATAATTATGTATTTAATCAGAAGTTCACAGAAAAACTCGATGAAACTCTGATTCATTTTGTAGCTGACGTTCCAAACTGCTTAGGTTACTACAACCCAATGAACTCCTAATATATTTCTTTTGGCCTGGTAGGGATGAGTATGTATGAGAGCAATTTAAGTTTTGTCACTTGATTATGTGATTCTGGTATTTGTAAATATGGTGGTCATGTATAAGTGAGATGCTGTGTAATTTTTTTGTTTGTAGGTAAGATCCTATGTAGGTTGTGTTTTTAGCACGTAAGATTCTATGTGGTCTTGTTTGCAAGTAAGATAGATCCCATTTCGGTTGTAGGTTGATTCTGTCTTTTTCTAGCAGATTTCTAGGGAACCGGTTTGTAACAGAACAACTTTTCTTTTAACCGATGTAGATTTTGAGAGCAAACTTCGTATGATGGGTTTCGACGTAAACAGCAGTGGATCGACTGCTGCCGTCCAGCTCGATCCCATTGTTGAGCACGATACGAGCAAACCTCGCTCAATGAAGACACCGGCAAAGCAATTGCAAGACACTCCGAGCAAGTCTCCAAGTGGGAAGTCGTCACATGATGCGGCAGATGGAAAGAAACTGGAATGTGCCATGGTACCGAGTTCGAATGCCGCTGGCACTGGCAGCAGTATATACAACCTCATCAGAAAGCAAATCGGAGGTGCGGGCGCCACGGTTCCAGCATCGACCCCTGGTAAGGTCGTGACGACTTTAGCGCCAGCGGTCCCAGTATCAGTTCCAAGCAACATCCTAACCAGGTCCCAGTCCAGGACGGCGGAGATGCAGCGGGTAAGGCGCCGATCGACGGAGGACGAACCGCTGGAGTCGGAAATGGATAGCTTCGATGATTTGACCGAGTTCCGGAAGCCAGCAGCGGTTGCGGAGAAAGTGAAGAGACCGACTGGTGTGACGTTTGCAAGCAGCGTGCAGGAGCTGACGATGTCGGAGCAAGGCGAGTCTGCGGATTCGGCAAGCCAGTGCAGGTGATTACGAGACTTAGGGTTCTTTTTTTATCTTACCTTATCTGACCATTTATAAAGCGCTTCTCGCAGCAAGAGCCTTTCAGAAGTGCTCCCAGTGCGTTCAACCCTGAGAAAAGGGGTGTTAGCTTGATGACCTTTGTGTGTATCAATGTATGTATGTAGTATATTATACTATTTATATAGTACCTTACATAAGCGCACAAAGTCGCTTAACTGTATGGGTTAGTTATCGTATGACCGAGTTCGTTGGTCATTTGTTCAAGAATTTCTGTGGCATCTCTGCCGGGTGTTTCCACTGGTGTTCCGCAGTATGTGGAAGTGTATGTCGGTTAATGATGAGGCATTCCTCGGAGTTTCCCTGTGCCTCAGATTTGCCCTTGAGTGACCTGGTCTCTGTTGGATGATTTATAATGGCAGTGATATAATTATGACTAAGCTCACTGAATTTTTAAATGCCACAGTGCTTTGCTTTGGCACTATTCCAGTCTTTCAGCATGAGATGTATTTCAGCCTAGCACTTCTGCCCTGTACTTAGTTATTTTAACTTGAACCGATTGTGTTGTTTGGGGTGGGGGTACGGGTTCAAACCCTGAAAATATTTTTTTACTTTATATTTTTTGACCATGTCCATTGGAACCCTCAGAATGCTACTCCCTGCAAATTTTTGCTAGCTATGCCCCTGGTTAGAGCGCTTGCCTTGTATAATTGTGGTGAGTACAGGCTCGAGCATCCTCCCCAAGAATTTCACTGGGTAGGGACTTTAGCTTGTAAAGTCCTTCACTCTCTTAGCACCATGTAGGTTGATGCATGGACATTAAGTAGTGGTGCATAGTTAATGAAAATAATAATAATAATAGTTATAGTTTGCATTATTGATGTTGTGAAGCAAGAAAGGTTTGGATCTTATTTATATGGGAACACTGCAAGTGATGAGTATTTAAATCATGAGTAAAGGATAGAGGTGCGATATAGATTTATTAATACAATACAATGATGAGGTTATGATAATGGCACTATATAAATTTTTCTATATAATACAATACATTAATGAGATTATGGTTTCTACGTGTGTTTGCTTAGTGAGGCGGAAAGCTGTGCTACGGATGATGGAGGAGTTGCCCACGATGACGTCAACAGCGAGAACGCAGATGAAACCGATTCAGATGATGATGACGATGATGAGAGTGGAGGAGATGGAGCAGTGGATGATCTGTTGGACGAGGCAATGATGGATTCCGTGGAGGAGGAGGAGGAAGCAGAGAAGGAAAAGGACCGTGCTGCTGTCCAAGCGGTTCAACCCGCTCCTGCTCCTCGCCAGAAGGAGCCGTCTTCAAGTGCCTCATCTGGAAAGACGGAGGTCAGTGGGTGGGATTAGAGAGACGCTGTTCACCGTGTTCGGATAAACTGTTCGTTCATGCCGTAATTCATTCATAAACTGAAATCCTTTTTTATATTTTTTACGTCTATTGCACAGGAGTTTGCTTACAAGTTTTTTTCATTTCATGTATTTATATATGTGGGATTACTTTCACGGCCTGTGGCACAAAATTCAGCTTCTTTGTGTGTCCATTCATTTATTTATTGCATTCATTCGGCAATTTGGAAGCCATTTAATCGTTTTTATTTGATCTGACATGCAGCTGGTCACTCTCTGGTTTGAAAACTTTCTATCTGGATTGAAACAATCTTTGCAATTCGTTTGCAGTTTGTCTTTACTTTGCGATTTGTTACGTTGCGGTTTGTTGCTTTGTTCTTTTTCGGTTTGTTTGTTTGCAGTTTGTTTTGTTGTTTTGCAGTTTGCTTTGTTCTTCAGCAGAATGCTGTTTTGTTCTTTTGCTGTTTATTTTTTGCAGTTTGTTGCTTTGTTCTTTTGCAGTTTGTTATTTTGCAGATTGTTTTGTTCTTTGTTGTTATGCAGTTTGCTTCTTTGCTATTTTACCGTTTGTTCTTTTGCGTTTGTTTTGTTATTTTGCAGTTTGTTTCATTCCTTTGTAGAATGCCTTTTTCCTCTTTTGCAGACTGTTGTTTTGTTCTTTTGTGGTTTGTTGGTTTGCTCTTTTGTCATTTTTGTTCTTTCACAGTTTATTTTCAGTTGCTTTGATTGAATCTATCCGGTTCTGATTTGCGCTATTTACATATCTATTTACAAATGAATGTGCTAATTAGGTTGTGATGCGTCATCCAAACGGGCGACGAGAGGCAGCACAAGCAAACGACGATCAACAGCCAAGGGGTTACATTTCACTTCAGCAATATCGACAAGAACAGGTCAGCATCACAGTTAAGCCATATTATTGGAAGATTCATTTTTGAGATGTATTAATATAAATGTCCAGATATATGTAAATTTCTATAAATATTGTATTTTTATTATCTGATATTTCTCTTATATAGTGGTGAATGTGATTTGTAACTTATGTAGTGGCACTTGCAGTAGTGACCATTCTGAAGTGCTTCCAAGTGCAATCACCTTGAAAGAGAAGGAGTAGGTTTTCGGGATAGGCAGATGTATGAACAGACCTAGAAAGAATAGAACCATGTAAGGAGGAGAGAAGGATATTCCAAAGAATAATATGGTCTCATTGTATGCTGTACAGATAATAACTATGTTGTATATATTTACTCTAAGTTTCCTCCAAAGAAGAGAATGCGTATAACTAGGAAGTCATATGATTTCTTAAACTTACTTTTATCGATTCTTGTGCATTGGTTTCGTTCTAGATGGCAAGACCCAAGAGCCAGCCTCCCGGTCCATCGCACTGTCAGCGTGATGCGATGGCCTTAAAGCGTGCAACAGTGATGACGACGGAGCATGTACATGGAGTGGTTCCTCTGAATGGAGATGGTGCTTGTTATGGCGCTCAGAGACGAGATCCGACTCCAACTGGTTCAACCACCCAGTCCAGGAATTCACCGTTAGTAATTGATTAAGTTAATATGTACGCCAGAAATCTCATTTTCGATCTCCACTCCATTGCAACTCGAATATTTTGTGGAAGCCAAGAATTTAATTGCAATGTAATCAAATGCCTTCAGACGACTTTAGGATAATAGAGTTAAATGTACTTGATACCCAAAATAAATTTCTAATTGTGACGTCCACATTAGCCTCGTTTTAACTCTGTTATCCAATAATAGTCATCCGATGGCATTTGATTGCATTATCACAGGTTCTGCTCAGATCTAAATAAATGTTCAGTAAACCATAGCAGTTAACAAATTTTCTTGTGCTTTCAGTTCCTTGAACTTCAGCGACCGTCATAATCAGTTTTCTTCAAATGTTGCTTCTTTCTAATGTCGCTTCCCTTAGATCTTCCAAATTCATTCCTGCTGTTTCGTGAACTTCATCCATCCACCTATTCCTTGGCCCCCTTGTTTTGTCCTTCCCTCCTGTATGCCAGCATCATATCTTTTTCCAGTCCATAGCAGTCTACAGTAGAATAAATGTTTGTTTGGATGACTAATGACTAGCTAATTAACTTTCGTAAGGGTAGGATAGAGAAGCTAAGTTGTACAATGTACATACGCATGGGAGGTCAATACGAACTGGTACTATGGTATTAGTAAGACGGATTTGCATTTCTGTGTGATTTACATTTACATACATGTGAAATTTTCCATTATACTATTATGAGCAAGTATTGCTTTGCGGTTTTGCATGTATTTTACCTTCTTGTGATTGTGTTGTGTAGGGTGAAAAAATCTCGGGGTCTGTATCCCGATCTGACGGTTGAGCTGAGCAGCGGACCCGAAAACCGCTACAGACCCGAGGACAGGATGCTGTACTTTCCAGAGAAAAGTTCCAAACAACGAATCCAGGTTTGTTCTTTACTGAATCAATGCCTTACTTTTGTACTAATGCTGAATTCAAGATTACTGGAGCGAGTGTGTGGCCATTTGGATAGCGCGCTCGACCTGTAGCGCAGAGAGTACTGGTTTGAGATGGTGACTCTGTATGGATCTTTTGTTCCAAGTCCTTCGCTCACAAAATTTGCTCTGCACCATTGTGAGGCGTGGTGGTGTAGGGGTATGTTTGCCGTTCGGTGTCGTGGAGCTGGAAGGTTGCAGGTTCGAATCCACCGCAAGCTGCCAAATAGGAACCATGAGCAGGTCCTTCACTCACAGTTGCTCATGTGCTTCGTCTTTCAGTGTCCGCAACACTTCAAGAAAAGATTAATCATTGGTGCTTCCAACCTAACACAACGAAAGCACACTTGAACAAAATGGTCTTCAATCCCTTGCTTGAAATTAGTCAGTGCTATTGAGAAGTGACTTTCAGCCTAGGAAGTACTATTGTTATTTCAGTTGCTGTGTTGTTTTCTGTGCATTCTTACTAACGCGACGGTGCGTTTCATTGTCCAGGAGCTGCAGGATCTTGTGAGGCAGGAGCTGAACGTGATCGAGCAGACGAGCAATGCGTTGAACCAGTGTTGTCACGGGGGATCAGCGTTCGCGGGGTCGGCAGAGGCCGTTGAATGCCATCGGTTGTTGCTCATGGCCTGTAAGTGAGGAGGACATGTTTATTTTGTTTATTGCATTTCAGGCTAAGATATTCACTAGTGCTAGCTTTCTTGACTTTCTTAATTGAGGTAAGGGGACCGTCCATACATTTTGTGTGCAGGGCGGGCAAGGCCGTAGCTAGGGAGGTGTTTTGGGTGTTTGAACACCCCCTGAAATGGAAAATATAAAAGAATGCATTTACTAGCACATGATGTAAAAACCATGAAATAAAACCAAGAAAACAACCCCGAAGTGAAAAATGTAAAAAATTGAATGAATTAGTGACATTTTCTGAAGATTTCGGCCGGATGACTAAAAAGTCATCAGTTTTTTCGCACGGAAAACTGAAGGAAACACCCCGAAATCAAATCCTGGCTATGGCCTTGAGGGCGGGGTCACCAGATTAAGATGATTTGCGTACGGATGTGTTTGACGACGGAGGTCTTGACAAGATGAATGTATGCAAGATAATTGGGTAATTATGACATCTACATTTGCTTCTATTTCTATTATGACTGTGTTATGATCCTGTGTTTGTTTCCAATGGCATTTGATTGCATTGCAATTAAATTCTGTTCGGATCTAATGAGTTAAAAAAAATTAACTGCAAGCATGGATGACTTTGTTCGAGGTCCATTCATAGTGACTGATGAATCTAGTAGTTTCCTTGAAGAGGTGCTATATAAACACTTGAATGAATGAATGAGTGAATGAATAAATTGTCGCCAGTGAGACTCAAACCTGTAGTCTCCGTCTTGAAAGGCTAGTACTCTGGCCAATCGGTCATCGTGTGTAAAGGTTTCTTACTTTGTTCTAACAGATTCATTCATTCATTAAATTAATTTGTATAGTGCATCTCCATGGGGACTACTCAGAGGTGCTCCTGGCCCCAGCACGGCCAAATAGACTCCCTGAGATGAGAGAGAGAGAGAGAGGAATGCCTTGGAAGGAGTCCAAGAAAGGGAGCCAAGGGAGGCCAATCCAGGTCGAGTGTCCTACCACCCTTGTACACATGTTCTATGTTTCATATTGTATTTTATTTAGTAATAATAATAATAATAACAATGACGATTTCTATGGTGCCGTAACACAGCCATGCCGTTACAAGGATGCCATTCATGTTCTTAATTTCATGTTGATGTTCTTTGGCATGTTCAGACATGTTTATATTCCGTGCAAATTCTTTTGAGCAGGCAAGAAGCGTGAGGCGTACATGGTCGAGATGCAGCGACTGAGGGATCGTCCATCGATGCCGAACCCCGAGGGACCGAAAGGTCGTCTCACGATCAGCGACATACGACTTCCTCTGAAGGCGGACTTCGCCACAAAGATTGCAACCGTCTATGGTGATACCCTGTTGTCTGTTGCGCTTTAGTCGTGAATTCTCATCGTGTCTATGCTGAATGTTTAAAATATGTTTCAACTTTGTGTTCATCGTTTACATGGCTGACACGAGTATGGGGAGCAAATGCCCTGGGACCTGGGGTCCGGGCTAGGGTCTAGGGTCTGGACTATGCAGTTATACATATGGTTTATGATTTATGCTTTTTTAATATAACATGACAATTTAACTACAATCAGCTTAAGATATTAACAAATGAATAGGATCATATTGTTTATTGTTTAAATATAAAATCGTAGGTCATACCTGCTCTTTTATTATTTAAAATTGCTTCTAAAGCTTTCTTTCTCATTAACCCTTTAGTGCCAAGATGGTAGTAAATGGTATGGGAGATTCTATACCCCCTGGCATTAAAGGGTTAAGCAGGCTGACGATAGTTTAGGTGACCGTGGATCTGGAATTTCTCTCTGTCGTTCAAACCTTGGTACAAATGAAAGTGCACATGAACTGTCTTATCACACAAATATTTTGAGGCCATCTTTAGATGCTTCTCTGAAACTCTGCTAGATTGCCATATTAAGCACTCTCTTTGGTGCTGCAGCAGACTAAAGTTTAGATAAAATGCCATTGTCTGGTAAATGTCATTATCCCATCATCCTATGTCAAGATTCAAGTGAGTGCAACTTTTTGTGTGGTTATCTGTGTCTTCTTCTCTTAGACACTGATGCGCACTATTTCCTCGTGATGATTCGTCACGGTTCACACATCGTCTTCACTCAGATGGTCTCGTCGCAGGAGGCTGCCGCTCGAGGCAGCGTCGACTTTCCAAACCTCATCAACCTTACAAACATCAATCAGAGATTTGTCGTTGACTTGGAAGTTTACGCTATGGTTTGTCAAATGCGTGTATTTTTCTTTCGTTAGAAATTTAGGATGATCTGTTAAGTGTTGTAAAATATGTTTTTAAAATTGATGTATCATCACCTTTTATATAATTATACCCTTTTAAATACACCAAACGTTTTACTTAAGCACCAAGTTGCATCACTTACTTTACCATGATTTGCATTTATTGGATGGTGAAATGCGTAAGTAACTTGCTGGATGCCAGCTTCATGAAAACTTTGAGAGTAGTTTTTCAGAGATGCGCTTCTTTGGTGGCAACTGTTTATCTAGAAGAATGTCTTGGATGATCGTTTGGCCATGTGTTTTGGACGGTGTGCTGACTTGGCTTGACCAAAATAATTCCACATAGCTCGTGTTAATATTATGTTGCATTTATTAGGCTCCTCTATATAAATGACCAGGCAAATAATGGTGCAAAGTAACTGTTAGTGAAGATCCTGCTCAAGGTCCCTACGCAGTAACGGGAGGACCAAACTCTTGCCCTTCGTATTGCAGGCTGAGCACTCAAATCAGTGCTTTTTAATCATTTTCACTGTGCTTCTTACGCATAGGTAAGCATCATTATAATAATGAATATGATTACTTAATGTGTGTGTATGTAACATGTATGAACATTTCTATAGCGCCTTACAATAACCTCACCAAGGCGCTTAACATAGCTACCGGACAGTTCTGAACAAGTGCGACTTAATTGACTAGAATGTTTCATGAGATACATGCGATGCAGCATTGCGAATTGTTAATGGAAGACTTCCAGTATATAAGGTATTGGTTTGGACAAGATCTGAACTGCACTTGTATAGTGCTACTTTGCATCTTAGTAATAATATTGCAAGATGTGTTTTTTTCTCTTCTTAGTCCGTTACAAGAGACAGTGATGCACAGACTCCGAGAAAGAAGAAGGGTATGACGCCAAAGAAACTGCTGACCCCCAGGTCATCTCGACCGCTTCAGAGTCCAGGCGGACCGTACGCTGTGCGATCAACGAACTTCACGAATGTGGCGTCACTTCAGCTGAACATGTCGCAACTTAACAAGACGCATTTCACTCTTGAACGGGTAAGCCAGATAATATGACACTTGGTTTGTTCACACAAATATTTTATAATATTTTATGTTGTTTTATAATCAGGTAGTCCTAGGGTGTAACTAAAGAAAGCAAAATACTCTTAGACTTTCTTGAAACATGATGTCTTTTTGTTAATGGTGTTTTGTGTCCAGTCTGTTGCCTGAAGAAGTTCCGAATGTTTCTTTGGTTTTGTTGATAGGCAAACTAATTTAAGTAGTTTATGTTCTCTTAATCGATAGAATGCCATGCACAGTTGCACTCTGGGTTTAGTTGGATAATATGCCAGACATTCTCTGTTGCAGGTGCTTGTTTGTTTGTATGTGCACTTGTTATTGCACCCCCTTCAAGCATCCTACTCAGAGGCGCTCCCGAATGCAGAGCGGACACTGCATCGGAGTTTCACGCCGAAGCGCTGAGCAATTGCGAGTGAAGGACTTGCCCAAGGTCCCTACATGGCGACTTGAGGTGGATTCGAACCTCAAACCTTCCGGCTTCAAGGCAGCGACGCCACCACTACACCACCGCACGTACTCCAATGCCTACAGCTTTGGTGTTTGCTTGATTAGCTGAGTATTTTGTGTGGTAAGTCACATACTGTGTTTCTGGGTATTTCCGCCACTTATGCTTTACTCTGAGAAGAGGAGCTTAGCTAGAAGTGATTGTTTATACTGTCTGTCTGTTTTAAAAGGTTCCATTTTCAAGTCCTCTCCAGGGCTCTGTTCATCTGAAGCTCAAGTGTCTGATTGAAAGCCACATCGAAGAGAAAGGATTTCTTGTGAGTTTACAACATTGCTTTGCTCTTCTCTTCACTTTACTGATGGTAATTTACAAGTTCCTTTCAATGACTTCATCAACATCACAGCAAACTATCAGATAGATAGGCTTAGCATCTATAATGCACACGGTTAGTGGTCACTTAGAAGTGGTGATTATAGATGGTTGATGCCATTTGGTTGAACGATGAGCCTAGGTCGGTTGGAGGCCTAAATGTATGACGAGGAAGAGAACAAGTATTGAATTGCAGTACTTAGTGCAATTCTGATCAGACATGTGTGCCGAGTGTTGCCTGGGCAGCATCACTTGTAAGAAGACACTGATGGTGATGGTTGACGTGTAGTAGGTAGTGCAAAGGGGATGAAGTTCATCAACGTGAGATGCCAGTTTCAACTTCAAGTCATAAGTCGCATGTAGATCATGAACTAGGTTACTATGAGCACTGGATTAAAGAGCAAAGTAATTGAAGATTTGATTTATGGTGGATTAGTATGTAACTGTACTCTTCAACATTTATTATTCATTAAACTTGTGCCACTTTACGAAAAAAACTCGTTGGCGGCTCTCCTGAACCAGTAAAATCAGTCATGATATGATAATAGATCTGATCGATGACCAGGTTAGAGAACCTATAGGAGTTTCTTATCTAGATGCTCTAAGTTATCCAGGTGTACATACAACAACATACTTACATCCATACTGCGTTGTCTTGGCTGTTTAAGTGTGCTGGTTGATTTTAGACGATGTTTGAGGACGTCAGTGGCTTTGGAGCATGGCACAGAAGATGGTTTTTGCTTCGAGGTGGTAGACTCTCCTACTGGAAGTATCCAGATGAAGAGAAAGACAGGGTAAGATCATTATTGCCTTCGTTTCTTACCCAACGGGAATGCATGCCACTACGCGAATTTTAGATTTGCTGAGAAATGGAAAAATCTGAAATAGCTGGAAATTGTTGTAATCAAACAGTTGAAGCTTTTGCTGTATTAACACTGCATTGATATCCCAGTCACTTTTAGGGCATTCTTGTCATTAGAGTGTTCCTCTCAGTAGCATTTTGTACAGGAGGTAAGGGCAAGGTCGTGAACCTGGTCTCAAATCTATCAGAGAAGGAATCAGCTCATGACCTGGCGTGCACAGATTCTTATGATTTACACTGCAAAGAGCCAAAATTATTTCCAAAGCAGCACTAATAGTAGAAAGCACTATATGGATTTGATCGTAATGGTATTAGGTGTTAGTAGAATTTTGGGCTTGTTAAAATTTTACAAATTCATATTTACCATGCTCTTTAAGTTTTAGATATACTGGAAGTGTGGAAAGACTGCTTGGACTTGGCTGCTGTGTTGTTGCCTGCAGCTAATACGATCATTTTCAGTAGTCTAATATTGGGCATTGAATTATTAGGTCATGCTGGGCAATGGGCATGCATTTCCAAGATCTAATCTAGTAATCCAATCTAACTCGAGCTTCATTATCTCAATGCAGAAGGCGTTTAGTTGTCATATCAAGTGAAACTGGTAAACATTTGCAATCTGTCGAAGAACCTGGCTGAAAATGGTGTAATCAGAGTAACCAAAGGTTGGATTGCGAGTCGACACAGACCTAAATGATATTTAACAAACTGGCAGAGTGCTTCAGATTATTATTATTATACATTAAAAAAGCATCTTGTCTAACAACTGAGCATCTATAGATAGTGCAAGGCATTAGTGAGCGACAACTTGTGTGCATTAGTGAGCAAAAGACTTGCTCAGGGTCTCTACACGGTAACCATATTCTACACGTTACTAGGCAAGCGCTCGTACCAATCAGTCATTGTTTCCAACACAAGGTGAGGCTATTGTTGATCAGATATATAAATCTCTTTACAGCATCTTAAATTTCATGGTTGTTGGTGTTGTCAGGAGCCGATGGGTTCCATCGATTTGAAGTCGTGTGTCTCCGACAAAATCGATCTCGTGTCGCGTGAGGCTTGTGCTCGTCCCAACACGTTTGAGGTGACAGTCATTCGAAAGCAGCAGAGAGGAGAACGTGAGACGTTGGTGACAAAGTGCTACGATACGCTTTCAACCACAAAGTACGTTTCACTGATAAAATTGTAGCTACCAACAAATTTATGTCTGAAAATGTTCCTATGATCTTGCTGTTGTGGTTAAAGCTGCAGTTGGTTGGAGTTGCTCGAGTTCTAGCAAGCCCAAAAAATTCATTTACGCTATGGACTGACAGCTTTTATTTATTAATCACAAATCATTCTTCGATCCTATGGATCCCAAGTGTAAAGTCTCGCAATGGAACACACTTCCAAGTACCTTAATCGTTCCTGAGTCTTGCATCAGAACTGCATTAGATTTAAATAATCAAGATTAGGAAATTTGGTGATTTCTTCACAGGACTTATGTGAAGTTTGCAACAAGATGCCATATATTTGATATTTAAAAATCTATGTTTAACCTTAATGTCATGTTTTTGCTTGTGCAGACACTGGATTTCGGCCGATACCAAAGAGGAGCGAATGACGTGGTGCGCAAAGCTCAACGAAGCCCTGGTCAACATTCGTGCCTGGCACTCTGATGCTCTTCGTCCAATCAAGTCCCGCAATACAAATCTCTGAGGAGTGCCGCAGCCTGCATTGTCAGCCATACTGACAAAGTGTAATGGTGCTGCTAGCTTGGAATCTTTTAAACTGAATGTGAAGCAAGGATTCAAATGCAAGCTAAACTGTACATTTTGTTTTATCATGTGCTTCATATACGATTATATACGTACGTTTTTACAGGTTTTTATATCTGACGCTTTTACGCTACGTTCTAGATGTGAAGAAATCGCCTAATATATTATAATTGGCTGTGTTTATTTAAATTTATGTGGTGCTGATGAACAGTTAATGATGAAGAACTTGAGATTTTATTAAGGTTCCAGTATATCGAGTGTTTATACTGATGTGTGTATTCATATTTGTATTTAGATGTTAAGAAATTGCCTAATATATATTATTCCGAACCATGTTTATTTAAGTCTATGCAGAGCTGATGTTAGAGTTCAGAATCATTAAGATATGCGAGTGTATTCTATACTGAGTGCTTATAGTGATAGAACTATTTTAATGTGTAGCATATTTTAGTGATGTGACCAAGGTGCTGAAACAGGGCTAATCAGAAAGTTGTAAAAAGTGAGACTTTGTACAAGATCGGAATATTTGGGGTGACAGAGTTCTGTTTTTCAGCGAAAGATTGTTCCAGAATGTCGGGTACATGAGAAAACAGTTTCCCAAATCGTTCGTGGTAGCATGTTTCCACCAATTCAGTTGTGAAGTGAAACTGGCTTTGAAATCTTTGAACACGTATTGCGCTATGAGTATCATTGAATCAGTTGAAACCGTTTGAATCTGCAGTGTGTGTAATTTACTCTTTATTGAATCCTGTGAATATTTATGAATTATTTTAATGGTTGCTTTTGGGTGTTTCGATAATTTTATGTGTATTGTAGCTTTATAAACAAATTCATTCTTTTGTAATTAAACCAAGATAGATTATTATTATGCATCTTACACTATCTAATGGTGAAGCATTAAATCTATGGCACTGAGCAATCGACAATATTTGAGACAGGCCTCATTGATTAGCAAAAACATGAGCTCGGTAATTATTTTAAATTTCACATGTTCCTGCAAGTTCATTTTACCAGTGACAAGAGTTTGTTAAATCTTATTCTGTTAATGAAATTCTTCATATTCTTTATTCTCATTACACGTCTCAGTTTTTAAACATCAGCTTCTTATCAGCTAAGGAGGTAAATAAACGAAATGATAAATTTTACGTTAACCTTTACCACTCAAATTTATTTTTCGCGCCAACCCCTCCAGATCAGAATTAAATTGCCGTAAATAGTAGTCACAGTTCAACATTTATTTTCACCAAACAACATTATTCAAGCTATGATATATATGACATATATGATATATGTGATACATATGTATCATATATATGATATATATCATATATATCTGTGATATATATATATATATCATATAAATGATATATATCATATAATAATATATGTCATATACATCATATATATCATACATATATCTTATATATCACATATATATATATATCATATATATCATGTTATATGAAATATAAAAATGATACATCATATATATATCATATATATCACATACATATATCATATATGATATATATCATTAACACGATCTATGACATCTATCATATATATTATATATATCGTATATATGTCATAAATATATCATATGTATATAATATATATCACATATATAAACGATATATATATATAAATTATCATATATATATAAATGATATATATATCATATATTATATATATTATATATCATATACATTATATATCGTATATATATCACATATCTATCATATATATATATATCACATTCATATATGATATATATCATATGTATATTATAAAAGATATAATATATATGATATTATATCATATATATCATTTATATAGCAGTAGAATATATATGTCTACATATCCATATATGATATATATCATATATTATATATACGATAAATATATACATCATCTATATCATGTAGATATATCATAAATATGATATATATCATTAGGTAACATATATCATATATATATCATATATATGATATATATAATATATATGATATATATAATATATATCATATATATCATGTATATATCATATATATCATATATATATTTGACATATATGATATACATGATATATATTATATATGATATATACATGATATATATGATATATATGATATATAAATGATATGTGTATATGATATAAATATACTATTTATCATTATATTTATCATATATAAATCATTATATATGATATATATACATGATGTATATATCATATATATATCATATATATATCATATATATGATATATGTCATATATATTATATATATATCATGTATCATATGTATCATAGGAACTCCTTCAGCCTTCACAAACTAATGTCCGCCCACACCGGACATATGAGTTAAAGCGGTTTTTCAAATGTCCGCTGTGAGCGGCCTCATGAGTGGTAAAGGTTAAGGAATGTTGTTTAGTGTGCATTCTTGTGAACTAATAAAGGTCAAATTCTTCAAAACATTGTGGCTGTCATTGAATCCCAGCAAAACTTTGGCACAATAATTCTGATCATTCGGACATTGAGCACGTTTGCGTATCAGGGAATGAAGAAGCTTTAGTATTTAGTTGTCTGCTGACGAACAGTGTCAAACATAAGCGACACATTTCTCTAGTTTACCGGTACTTCGTAAATTGCTTCATCGTACTGTGTGCTCGTGTGATCATCTGTGTGGATTTCTGACAAATCCATGTTTTTTAAACAGAAATATCCCGATTTCGAAGCCACACTGAACTTGTTGAGGTTGACGTTTGGAGGAATTGCTGGTTTTCGCGGTGGATTGCCGGTTACAAGCGGTGGCGGTAGCCGCTGGTATGTTCCCGTTGTCCCTCCGGTGGAAGGAAGTTTCGGTTTATCAGTTCGTACCGGAACCCGATATAAAACTTTGTCGGTAGTCTGTTTACCCCTGGGAGGTAGTACGGGCGAAACAGCTTGTTCGGCGTCCTCACTGTCATTGTCCGCGCTTCGGGACCTCTGGTTGTAAGCGTTTTGCGCCTTGTACTCGCCGAAACACGGAAGAAGAACACCGACCTTTTGTTCGGCGGACCGTTGTAAAGGACTGACAGACTTTGAGAAGCTGCGCGGTTGAGCACTAGGACGACCGCTCGAATTGACCGTCGTTGATCCGACGTTTTCCTCCTGTAATGTCCTCTGATCGTCTGTGGTGTGCGCAGCCGAGTTGATGGTCTTAACGGGAACTTTCGGAGGGATCTTTTTACCGCGGCCATGCGAGGAGAGTTCCGCCATGGTGAACCTGTCAGACTTGTACGGCGTACAGGTAATTCACCTTTGCAGAGACCGGCCACTGTTAATTTCTCTGACGGTAATTCTAGGCCTATATGACGGTAACTCTAGACCTATATGACGGTAACTCTAGACCTATATGACGGTAACTCTAGACCTATATGACGGTAACTCTAGACCTATATGACGGTAACTCTAGACCTATATGACGGTAACTCTAGACCTATATGACGGTAACTCTAGACCTATAGGGCCTATTCAGACCGCTACATGATCACGCAAACGACGGTTATGACAATTGGCGTCGCTTCAGATTGTGCCGTTGTTATGGGTCTAGCACGATGATGTAGGCCTATAATACAATGCAACTTATAATTGTGACGATAACTGGAGTAGGGCTAATCCTAACTGATATGGATGGTAGCCTAGCTACGGCAAAATTAATCTGCTTCGAGGTGATTGCGCAATATCCGACGAATACCCTCATCGATCGTTCTACAAAATAACTCCCTGCGGTTTTACTGAGCGCAGGGACCAGCTTCTTCACGAGCACTGCGTCTAATCAGAAGCTAATTAATTAATTTTCGCATTAATTGAGACCAAAGGAAATTTTGAATCGTTTATCAGTTGTAAGCTATATAATATTATAGCCTTTGCGCGGACGAGTAGGCCTATTTAGGTCTAATTGAACTTTAAGCAGATATGTGAACGATGGTTCTTGAGTAAGTTAAGGACGTTATAGGCCTAGGGCCTAATATCATAAAATGATCACGATCGAGATACAGAATTCTTATGTCAGCACTCGAAACGTCTATTCTCTATAGTGAAATTGCTTAGGAGACTAATAGGCCTACGCTATATGTTTGTTGTTAATATTAATAAATCATTGTTAGGCCTATTTGATTTTATTATTATAATAATATAATTTACGGTCATAATAATAATTTGCTATAATTTAATGTAATTTACGGTCATCCTCGCCAGTCGGTTGTGTAAGCGTAGCCTATAAAATATAGGCCTATATGCCCTAAGCGTGCCTCGGAATGCAACATTATTAGGCCTAAACTTCTGCGTGCAAATTGAAAAACGCCGAAGCAAGCGTTAGGCCTATATTTTTATTATTTTTCCCGAGTTATCAATTAGGCTATCCCTAAGGATTTAGGAAAAATTGCTATTGGGAGCAGGACATTCTTTTGGGGGGTCAGGCCTCATTATCGGGATTTGTAGGAAATGTAGCCTACTCCTTTAATCTAATATTATTTTTCCCTAGTGTACAGGGTAGGCCAAAAAAAGACCCCCTAGGTTTTTTGCCAATATCTTGGCCAGAAATAGGAATTTTTAAATTAAATTTTACATGCTTATAGACAATTCATATTTACGCACGATGACCAGATTTCATAAAAATATTTCAAACACAACAAAAGTTACACCACTCTTATTGAGGTCACCCCCCCGTTTTCTGACGATCAGTAGCGTAGCTAGGGGGGTCAGGGGGGTACACGTGTCCCCGGGCGCCGAGGGAAGGGGGCGCCAAAATGAGGGTTGAAAGTAGCAATTTTGCACTTGTATTTTGGCTAATTTGTACCATATATATTTGTAAGATTCAATTTTGGCGCCCCAAAACATCCAGTAAGAATCATATTGCTTACAAACCGCTTGCCAGGCATGATTTTGGCGCCCCATTGCGCACCAACAGGCGCCCCATACTCATTGTAAATGACCAAGCCACAACGCAGCTGGGGTTGTTAGGCCACACACACACTCTGGCTGCACCCAAGATATTTCCACTCAGAAATATCCCACCCCAGTTAATGATCCACGCACTACAAATTCGCGCGGTCAACTGGTTGTGAAGGAATCTTGGGTCAGAATGAATAATTATCTGGATTCTGCTGCATCCATTGCCCAGTTCGCCCAATGGCCGAATAGAAGGTGGGTGGGGTTACTGGAGTATGCTGGTTCGGGTAGAGTTAGTACCTTTCCATCTGTGGGCTTCTAGTAGATTAGTCTGGCTTGGCTCTTGTCTCTGAAACTGATGCCTGATAAGCAGAGGGTCCCAGATGGATATTTGTCTACTTCATTGGGTCAAGAGGTCAACAGCTCAGGCGTTCTTTCAAGAGGGCATTGTGCTGTCTTGTACTGTTATTTTGTTTGAATTCAAATAATTAGGTCTACTATTTAATTTTAAATAATAAATTTATTAGTTTTACGTTCTATAACTCAGTACAAAAATAATCAACTATACCGGTACGTATACTTATTAAATTTTTATTCTTTCATCGACAACATGCACGCATGCCTATGTGTTATGATATATGTATGATATTATCAATATCATTAATAAATTTCGAATGATAGGCCCTACTTAGTTTTTAGTTTAATATTATTAAATATTGTATTAAATTAGAAGTCACAAAGGTTATCGGAAAATACAAATGTGCGACAAGAGGCGTTTTGTCCCAGGTGGGGGAGTAAAACGTTCCTCTGAACACCTTGTATTTAATTATTTTGTAATGTCATCCTTTGGAATTTTATTAAACACAGTAGTACTGTATTTAGGATATTCACCACTAGATCTTACAAAAATTTCACGCTCGAAACGATATATTAGGTCTACTCACTTTGCAAATTAGAAGAAAAAACCTTTAAAGGGGTGTTCCCCACCCCTCTACTCTAATGATGGTAGTGTGGTACGTGGTGATGGTGCAGGACTAGAATCATGATAATTATGTTCGGTTTTCAGTCGAGAGTTCCAATAAGTGGCAACTCGCTATTAAGTAAGTGAATGTAAGTGAATGAGGTGAAATTAAAATGCAAGATAGAAATAAATGAGCAAACTGGCGGAGGTCATTTGGGAGTTCGTTCTAAAGAATAAAGACAGTAGGCCCTAAAGCAATGTGAAAAAATTTAATAGAGGGGGGGGCGCCAATTTTGTAGTTCGTCCCCGGGCGCCAAATATCCTAGCTACGCCACTGCTGACGATTCAAAAACGAAACGCAAAAAAGTTAGGTTTTTTGCCAATATCATGGCTAAAAGTAAGAATTTAGACATGAAATCTTACAGGCTCAAAGACAATTCATATTTACACATGATGGTCAGATTTCATCAAAATATTTCAAACAGAACAAAAGTTATACCACTTTTAGTGAGGCCACCCACCGTTTTTTGACGATTCACAAACGAAACGCAGCAAAAAGTAACAAAAACACGATTTTATTAAGTCTCATCTCAAATAACTGTTGTCAAATGAACTTGGTATTGCTTCACGACTTGTGTTCAATGTGCCCACCACCCATGCCAAAACCTCTTTTGAGCCTCTTTGCAAAGTTCTTGATGGACCTGTTGATTAATCTGATAGATTCCTTATTGACCAATTTGATTGTCATCTTGCTAAGTGACTTCTCAGTGACGCGCAGCTACGCTGGTACCCTGTTTCTTTTTTAAATAATAATGATCATCTGGCTATACGAAGGCCATTTGATAACAATTATTTGAGATGAGACGTAATAAAATCGTGTTTTTGCTACTTTTTGGTGCGTTACGCCTTTGAATCGTCAAAAAATGGTGGGTGGCCTCATTAAAAGTGGCATAACTTTTTTTCTGTTTGAAATTGTTTGATGAAATCTGGCCATCATATGCAGATATGCATTTTCTTTAAGCCCCTAAAATTTCATTTCGATATTCTTACTTCTGGCCAAGATATTGGCCAGAATAATTAGATCGGTTTTATGTTACTTTTTGTTGCGTCGCGTTTTTGAATCGTGAAAAAACTGTGGGCGGCCTCACTAAAAGTGATATAACTTTAGTTCTGTTTAAAATATTTTGATGATATCTGGCCATGATGTGTAAATATGAATTGTCTATAAGCCTGTAAAACTTCATTTCGAAATTCTCACTTTTGGTTAAGATATGGGCAAAAAACGTAGTGGGTCTTTTTTTGCCCACCCTGTAGATTAGGCTATTTTGCTCATTACTATTATCATCATCAGTTATATTACTGTAGGCCATGTTATTGTCATTAAGTTTATTATCATTATTTTCAAGAGTGTTATATTGAGATGTTGGTTTGATATCGTGACCCTGCAGGGCCTGATTAAGAAGTGTGGTGGTTCTGTTCAGTAAGCCTGTGTGGGCCCAGCGGCCCAGCCTCACATAATCATAACAAAACGATAGACCTAGACATAATTAAAGCGCACGATATACTTTGTGCTATAGACGCTCTATTGTAACGCTGTTATTACGTCACTAATTTCGTCTATGTACAAAATTGAACTACGTGTTGCTCAGTGTTTAATCTAGTCCCCCTCCTCTGGGGGGGAATTGGGGTTTCTGGGGGGGGAGACATTTGAACGTCCGAAGGACGCTCGTGATGCGCGTAGCACCGAGACTGGGAGGGGAGAGGTATGGGGAGGGGGATGCGCCCCTCCCCATCAGAAACTTTTGAATTTCCACATTGCAACGGCAGCATTTTAAGGTGTCGTCTTAAGAAAGTAGCTGTAGGCCTACTTTTTCAGTGACCCATTAGAAAATTTTTGGATTTCCACATTGCAATGGCAGCATTTTAAGGGGTCATCTTAACAAAATAGCTGTACTGTTTCAGTGACCCATCAGAAATTTTTTTTATTTCCACATTAAAATGGCAGCATTTTAAAGCGTCGTCTTAACAAAATAGCTGTACTGTTTTAGTGACCCATTAGAAACTTTTTGAATTTCCACATTAAAATGGCAGCATTTTAAGGTGTCGTCTTAACAAAATAGCTGTACTTTTTCAATGACCCATTATAAAATTTTTGGATTTCCACATTGCAATGGCAGCATTTTAAGGGGTCATCTTAACAAAATAGCTGTACTGTTTCAGTGACCCATTAGAAACTTTTTGAATTTCCACATTACAATGGCAGCATTTTAAGGTGTCATATCGTAACAAAATAGCTGTTCTTTTTCAGTGACTTATTAGAAACTTTTTGAATTTCCACATTGCAATGGCAGCATTTTAAGGTGACCTCTTGACATAATAGCTGTTCTTTTTCAGTGACCCATTAGAAACTTTTTGAATTTCCACCTTGCAATGGCATCATTTTAAGGTGTCATCTTAGCATGATAGTATCATATATTATAGTAGTAAAATAATGTCATTATAATCATATAATAATAAATAATATCACAGTATATTATAACACTTCATGTAAAGCAATGATGAAAACAGTAACTAAAAACCAATATTATTTTGTCAAATTTTTCTGGGGGGGAAATGTCAATCCTGGGGGGGGACTTTCCCCCCAGAGACGTCTAGATTAAACACTGCGTGTTGCTAGCCTAGAAGAAATTGATAACATTTACTATAGCAACTTGCTAGGTTATCAATTTGCTCTATGGACTTCGCATTGTGACGGCTTCTCTTTGTTATGAAATTTTGTTGCGTCGCTAACTTCATTTACGTGCCTGCAGTAATGCCTGCTAGGCTGCTACGATAAGAGATCTGTACTAACATATGCCTTGTCTTGCTTCAACCTTCCTCGACACGAGGGTTGGTCGCATTTTGGACAGTTCTTCTCCATCCTCTCCTGTCCTCGGTTGCTCTCAACAATTGCTCTGTTGATAATCCCGTCACTAACATATATTACGGCGATAATCTTCGTCGACTGTAAGGCTATTGTTGCGTCATTGGCAAAGTATGGTATCGCGTTGTTAAGGATAAATGGGCAACCTCGCAGTATGACGACCCTCTTTGTTAATAAAGCTAATGACACAACAAACGCTATTATTACGTCATTGGCTATGTATATATATTATATATATATATATATTATATATATACGGTGTCACGTTGTTAGCGTAAATAATAATTGATAATTCCGCTGTTTGACGACCTTGTTTGTAAATAAAACTAATGACGTAGCAAACGTACGTAATTGCTGCGTCATCGGCTTTGTTCATAAACATGCTGCTGACTCAAAGTGTATCTCGCCCTTATATACTGCAGAAACAGGAAAAATTAAAAAATAGGGACCTGGAATGTAAGAACAATGAGGAGACCAGGTAAATTGGCTAATGTGATAAAAGAGATGAGGAGAGCAGACTTGGACATTCTAGGATTGTCTGAGGTGAGATGGAAGGATGGTGGAGAAATCACAAGTGATGGTATCAAAGTAATTTATGTTGGAGGAGAGAAGAGCCAGAATGGAGTGGCCATCTTACTATCAGAAAGGGTCGCCAAAAGCATATCAAGAGTTGAGAGACACGATGACAGGCTGTTGATAGTGACGATACAAGCATAATCTAAAAAAGAGAATGGTCAAGACGCTGGTATGGAGTGTAGTTCTGTATGGGTCAGAAACATGGACAATGAGAAAGGATGACATAAGAAGATTGGAAGCTTTCGAAATGTGGATTTGGCGACGAATGGAGCATGTCAGCTGGACGTAATCGTAATCGTAATCGTAATCGTAATCTCGAAACTTCTACAGCGCCCACAAAAGCCAAGTCGCGGGAACCAGCTTATTCACAGGCGCTCAATCAAAACAAAATCGATAGGCAGCGGGTCAAGTCCGGAGAGTCAGGCAGGCAGATAGATGGACGGCTAAGGTGGGTGATGTTTAGAATTGAAATGACGAGGGATGTGATGAGAAGAGGAGGAATCAGGATAGGATTTGTGAAAGAGCAATGTTTTCAGTTTTGAGTGAAAGACCTGTGGGGAGATAGCGAGAGGTGGAGTTTTGGTGAGTTCGTATGATGGGTCGGAAGTTTGCCGAAGTGCTGGCGGAAGTTTGTTCCAGAGAGGTGGAACGGCAATGGCTATGGAGCGGTTTGCAAATTTCAGTGATGAAGTGATGGGAGGGCGAAGCAGTGTAATGGATGATGAGGAGCGTGTTGAACGGGGTGGCTGGATGGTGAACAACTGACGAAGGTAGAACGGCTGGGATGATTGAAGTGTATTGTAAGTGAGTGAGAGGACTTTGTATTCGATGCGTTCAGGTATTTTGAGCCAGTGAAGTGATTTCAGGACAGGAGTGATGTGATGTGGTGACGTTTGGGGGTTTTCGTCACTGCACGGGCGAGGGCACAAGACGAACGAAGAAATACGGCGAATGGTCGGAGAGAGAAGGTCAATGCTGGAGACAATACGGAGGCGGCAGAGAAACTGGATTGGCCACGTCCTGAGGAGCGACACCATAGTAAGGGACATTATAGAAGGAAGAATGGAGGGGGAAAAGACAAGAGGAAGACCAAGAACAATGCTACTGGACTGGATGATGGCAAAGGACGGTTACAGAGGGCTAAAGGAGGATGCACAGAACAGATACATGTACGCGTGGCGTCGTTGGACATAATTATGAACCTGCCTGACGGCAGAGAACTAAAGAAGAAGATATACTGTTTATACTTATGGTTATCTCGTGTGGCTAGCTTAAGGGACTTCCTATAGCGATCAGGGTGAGAATTGCGGGAGGGTGGGGCTTAAACCCCTCGTCTTTCTGAGAGCCTCATAGTAAAGTCTATTTTTCACACCCCAATTCCAAGTGGATCATGTAGTCCGACCCCAGTTAATTTTTCCACAACTCTCACACTGCTATAGGTTACAGCAGATGCTATTCTTCTCTTCGATCCTAGCACACTACAAAGAATTTGCATTAAGAAGATGACTGTTGCGTTACCTGACATAGGCCTATAATTACAGGCTATACTTTTGACGACAGCCTACTCTGACAGTATTTATAAAGCTCCTTTAAACGATTGCGTAGATGTAGGCCTGCCTGGCCTGTGTATGTAATCGGATTTTATATAGCGGCCGTTTATGGCCTCAATGACCCTGTTAATTTTTTCCAATAGATTTGATCGGGTGAGATCCTTCACCACCGCTCGATCGTTTGAATGGACGCCACGCCATTTAGGTCTCCGTGGACGGACCGTGCTAGCCTGAGATTTTGAATCTCTGATATAATAGCCACCTTCGAGAAGTGAACCGCGGCCCGCACGCTCTCTTTCAGAGTCGCGTACAGACGCGCGGCCAGCGCAATTAATAATGTAGCTAACTGGGACTACCATATATATATATATATATATAGTAGCCTAGGTCTATATCGGAAACTGAGATTAATTGTACCGGTATAGCCTATTGCCTAATAGGCTACATCAAATATTTTGCTGCAAACATCAATACACCTAAACAGACATTAATTTTTGTAAGGTCACTATAGGCTTAATATGCCATTAGCTGCTAACGTCGCGGAAAATAGTTATTGTTCATCGTATATTATATTCCTACTTTAGGCATATAATTATTATATTCCTACCTAGCTGTACCCGACCACGCGTTGCTGTGGCTGAAAAGACTGTCCAACCCACCCTTCCTAGGTCCCCTCCCCTTACCCCTCCCCTTCTCCCTCCCCTTCCCCTTCCCCTTCCCTCCCGTTCCCCTCCCCTTCCTTTCCTCCCCTCCCCTCCTCTCCCCTCACCTCACCTCCGCTCCCTCCGTCCCTACTTCTCTCCCTCCGTCTATCCCTCCCTCTTTCCCTCCCTGCATCCCTCTCTCACGTTTCATCCCATCCCTCCCCTCCGTCCCTCCCCTTCCTCCATCCCTAGAAATATGCGCTTTAGAAAGACGCGCGGAAAACAGCCGCAAATGGACGATTTTGTAAAAACCGACAGTTACATATAAATATGCGCTAGAGAAATACACCTCTTAAAACGCGCCCGGAAAAATGGGCGGACACCGCCGGACGGATGCGTCAAAGTTCAAATGGATATAGCTGGACTCCATCGACGTACATCGAATGGAATTAAAAGTTGTGTTTTTGGGTCGTAAAGATTGCGCTTTTTCCCAAAAGGCATTATGTAAACCCGCTTATGTTCGAATGGAACGTTTTGAGAAAATTTTGAAAACAATCGGTGAAGTACTTTCCGAGATCCTTCATGTCGAACGGTAACGTTTTACATTTTTATTTACCAACGGCAGTTAGTTTTTGATAATTATTGTACATGCAAAACTCCACCTCTCGCTGTCTCATCACAGGTCTTTCACTCAAAACTGAAAACATTGCTTTCACGAATCCTATCCTGATCGATTCTTCCTCTTCTCCTCACATCCCTCGCAGTTTCAGCTTTAAACATCACCCACCTTAGCCGTCCATCTATCTGCCTGCCTCACTCTCCGGACTTGACCCGCTGCCTATCGATTTTCTTTGATTAAGCGCCTGTGAATAAGCTGGTTCCCGCGACTTGGCTTTTGTGGGCGCTGTAGAAGTCTCGAGATTACGATTGCGATTAGGCCTATATTGAATAAGCTTTCTCCATTCTGCTACATATTTAACTTCCGACAATATTTTGTCTTGTTCGCATTGTTTCTGTTTGAATTTCTATAGCGCCCTTTCAAGAAGCCCGTGCACTCAGAGACGCTCCTATAGACCTAATCAAAATATCGTCTTCAAAACTTTCTTTCAGCGTTTGATCTCCGGAATATGTCCCTTAGAGAGGCGCTATATAATTATGTGCATTTTTGGAATAAATGAAAGAACGAACCATCGCTCAAGTGTAGAAATAATAGATAGGTCTATCATCTATGCTATAAGAATTGCAATCCTCTCACAGGACCATTTTATTCTTTTTTGTGCCCAGCAATCAGTCGTCGATATGCAATCGAGATTCAAGCACCCACAATTAACGAACATCGAAATTTTATTAGTAAAGTAGTCCTACGTGCAGTGTGAGAATTGTGGAAAAATAACTGGGGGGGGGGGTTGGACTATGATCCACATGCAATTTTGATGGGAAAAACATACTTTAACATGGGGCTCTAAGAAAGACTGGGGGTTGAAACCCCAACCCCCGGCAATTCTCACCCTGCCTACGTGCTATATAGGATATATATGATCCTACGGTCCTACCCCACGTGCATCCTTCAAAATATCGTTACAAATGCACTACCTGTGCACGACAGTGTAAACACTAAATAGTGCTATTAAGGTTCATTAAAAACTATAAATAGTCCAAAAATAAACACAGGGCTGTTTTAAAGGATTTTTTAGAACTGCACAACCTCTTCTTTCGTTTCCCATCCTCCATGGCAAAGTACTTCCAATCGGAGGACAATGACCTTTTTGCTATAGTTTTAGCTGTACTGATGTGCTTCTACAACTGCACAAATACATTTAGAGCTGCACATTTTTACGTGTACAACTGCACGCTAAAATAAACCTGAATAAAAAAAGCATTGCTTGTGATATAGGCCTATACGGTAAATTCCCACAGGTAACTAGTAATAAAGTCCCTGAGGGATCCTAAATTCCTCGGGGCATAAAAAATAATAAAAACATAATAATAATAAAATAATAACAGCACTTAACGGAATTATGCACAGTTGCACACATGCGACATGTAGTTAAGGCTAAGCCCATCCGGAGTTGTCTTCAGTAGAATTACCCTACATAAAAGCGGAAAACAGACAGACAGACATGCAGACAGAGAGATATGGCATTATAAACACGGAGATTCGGTTCAATTGCGACCTGAACTCTGTGTCAACCCTGAGCCCTCCAACTTTATGCACAAGGTATAAAGTATGATCCGTGCATCATTTTCTCTGCTACACAAGGCAATCTATTTTACGTTGGAAAATCGTAAGCAGATATCTTTTCATGACCCCATGAGACAACACTGCAAGTAACCAACACTTGTTGCTAGCAATAATTATTTACCGGACACAGCCATGTCCGGTAATGTCTGAAATTTCTGACCGGACAGTTTGTGTAAATACCGTACTGTCCGGTTCATTACCGGACGCCTGGCAACCCTACGTCTATCCTAAGAGGTTTTGGGAATCGAAATCAGGTCCGCTTATCTCCATACCAGTGTGTTATCCAGTGCGCCACCACCGCCACCATGTCTCTAAATTAGGTCGAGATATCACTAAAACGTTACAAGTTAACGTTACAAGTTAAAACAATGTAGCCTAGAGATCAAGAAGATTATGACGTCTTAAAACCATCGAGTGGAACAATTATTATTGTCGCCGCATTCTGGAATACAATTTGTGGCACCGTTACCATGACATCGACGATATTACAATAATGACAATTAAATTGTCAACCAGTTACAACGAAATGAGCCGTACGTGTTTTCATGAGAAGCTATAAAAGGCTTGTGTTGGATAGATTGAGTTACATTGTCTTTTATTTCTTTCAATTCTTCTGCACAAACATTTAATATTACCTCACAAACCGTTCAAATGTCCTTACACGATCGACTGGACGGAGTTAGATAGTAGCAATGCACTTACCAGGGTCAGTGGTACTAGTCACATCCGTAATTCGTGACCTGCAATGACGCACAATATTTTCTTTCACGTCGCATTCTAAATGCACAAATTATACCCAACCAACATCTACATCAACAAAGTACCATGCTGATGCTGATCCATATGGACGTCATATCGGGCCCACATGGAATGTATCCCGAGATTCGTCTCGTATGTGCAAAAACATCTGGACTTGATATGATATCCACGTGGCAGCTATGTGTGGTACCAGGTTGACCATTGTGTGCCATAAAGATCCAAGATGACTTCCAATAACCAGTAGGAATATTATAGGTGGTGTATTATGCAACAAACTTGTCTACACCAGATGATCTATCAATCTGCAGTCCATATGGGATTTATACGATGTCTGTATGCAACCCACTTGCCGGTGTCGATTAAGTGTGGGTACCGTGTATATTCTGTATGGAATACAGAGAGAGAAATCATTTCTGGGGTCTAAACGCATACACTAATGGTGTAGATATGTCGTTGCATCGTAGACATATCTTTTAGCTTCCACTGGAGCAATTATTGGAAAATCACTTGAATCGATATGGCATATCATATGGTGCCTACGTAACCCATACAAATTCAAAAAACTGTCTTAACTCTATATAGATAGTAGTTTAATATAAACAACAGCAAAAGGCTGACCAGCCACGATTGGAAAATGAAAGCATATAATATAATGGTATTCTGAGTGTGATTGAGCGTGTCTTCCACTCACTGCCGCTCTTCATCATCAACAACATGATCATCATCATGATCATCAACATGATCATCATCATGATCATCATCATCATCGCCGTCATGATCATCGATTCCTCCTCTTCTTGAGGCATTGCCTCAACATTTCAGTAAGAGTGCGAATGGGGTCAAGTGGGGGTAGGGGGGGAAGTAGGAAATTGGCCGGCAGCGGGCCGAACCCTAAATTTCTTGGCCGACGCCGGGTAGCATATTTCCAAAATGTACATGGCAGCATATTTTAAGCTGCTATAGCTCAGAGCCAACGTGAATCGTCGTAACTAATCGCAATTAACTTTCGAAATTTTTACGATCGATTTTTCCAGTTTAAATAATTTCTCCATAAAAATTATTCCTGTGGAGATATGAAATTGGATATTGAGACAGAAATTCATTCATACGTGGAGTTTTATGCCAATATAAACAACCCTTTCGTTTATTTAATAATACCTATAATGACATTGAACATGATCTCGATTCATGTTATCGATATTAGGCCGAGTCCCAGGTTAAGCCAGTGGCTTTCGAAATGAGCAAACATTCTTGAATCAATCCCACTTCTATTTATGAAAAGGATAATTTTCTCGTCAAACTTCTATTTACGCAGCCAGATAAGTCTAACAGAAACGAAAAAAATTAATACGCTAAAGTAGGAACAATGTTTTGTAATTAACTAATTATAAATGCAGATTAACCAGTCGCTTTAGCGCTCTAAATTTAGTAGGTCGCATATAGTCTACAAGTTTGATTGAGGAAAAGAATTGTCGCTAAATAGCATTCGGATTGATTAAATCAATTTGTGAAGAAACGTATTTTGCCTAAATGAAAGCTGGATAGATTAGAAGGATTCATGCCAATATCGAAGTAGGACTGAGGAAAAATAATTACGCTGTCCCAGGCGAATAATATCGAGCGCTAAATCAATAGACACATGGGAAAGGCTGACATTGTTTACACGCCTAGGCCAATGACATGACAATCGACTTCGAATTCATTTACTGGCCTTTTTGATTACAACACTAACAGTTTGACTTACATTTAATTGAATCTAACAGAAAATTGCTTGTAAACTGATATTTCCGCATATGAAGTTGAAAGATACATATCTTTTTATCCGTTCAACTTTATCTCTTGAAATTTTGGAGTCATATTCTTGGTCCAATTCTATAAATATTTGGAAAATTTTAGCGTGATATGTCATCAGGTATTAGAGATAATGCAAAACAATTTGGCTTACTTTTTTGAACCACGGTGTAGAATGAACAGGACGTAACTTATGCGGCCCACGAATTCACCTAGGTCTTCATGTAGACCTCAGGCCAATATTTTGAGTTTGAGACCTCTGCCCTACACGAAATATCAGTGTTTAATTGACAGGTTTTGCAAAACGACCAAAAGTCTGTAGTAGAATTAGCCTAAACAATGAATTAGTGTCGCCACGCCATTTAGGTCCCCGTGAACGGACCGTGCTAGCCCGAGATTTGGAATCTCTGAAATAGCCACTTTCGGGAAGCGAACCGCGGCCCGCACCAGGACGTTTTTTAACGTGCAGTTGTACACAAAATGTGCAGTTCTAAACGGATATGTGTATTTGTAGAAGCACTTCTGTGTAGTTAAAACTAGTTGAAAAAGGCCATTTTCCTCCGATTGGGAGTAATTTACCATGGAGGATGGGAAAGGAAAGAAGGGAATGTGCAGTTCTAAAAATTCCTTAAAAACAGCCCTGGCCCGCACGCTCTCTTTTAGGGTCGCGTACAGACGCGCGGCCAGCGCTGTTACCGATGTAGCTACCTGGGACTGCCATAGTACCTAGGCCTATATCGGAAACTGAGATTAACTGTGGTTCCACGACAACTGGTCTACCGACAACTCGTCTACCGACAACTCGTCTCCGGACAATTGGTCTAACGACAACTGGTCTACAGACGAATAGTATTGATGAAATAGAAGCTGGATTTATGAAAATGGTTTCTTAGCTTAAATGGAAGCTGGATCGATGATTTTATTCATGTATTTCGACATGCATCCAGCTTCTACTTCAGATCTAAAAATACCTTCATCCAGCTTCTATTTCTCACCCGTTATTTTCATCAATCCAGCTTCTACTTCAGATCAAGAAATACTTTCATCCAGCTTTTGTTTCTCATACGTTATTCTCGATTCCAGCTTCTATTTCACCTGTAAAAGAGCCATCATCCAGATTTCATTTCTCTTGCGTTTTTTCATCAATCCAACCTCCATTGGGGGGTGCGTAGCTCAGTGGAGAGAGCGTTGGCCGATAAACTGAGAGTCATTATCGCGACCCGGGTTCAAGCCTCGCTCAGGGCAAAAATTTGTTTGAATTTTCTGTTAGCTGCCAGTGGCGCTTTCTGTTGTGATATTTGACTCGGGTCTGTTGAAAAATAAGTTAGCCCCTCCCACTTTTGGCTTGGCCGATCAGGAGCGTTCCAACACTTAGGCCATTAGTGTTAAGTTACCGAACCTGTTGTAGCCGACCTGCGTGTCGTGCGAAGCTGGCCGTATTTCGTATAACTTGTACCTGTAATCGTTCTGCGGTGTGTCAGATTGAATTTGAATAAACGAATATTATTATTTCACCTGTAAAAACTTTCATCCAGCTTCCATTTCTCAAGCGCTGGATCAGTTGTCTGTACACCAGTTGTCGTAGACGAATTGTCCGGAGACCACTGTCTTGTCGTTAGACGAGTTGTCGTTAGACGAGTTGTCGGTAAACGAGTTGTCGTGACACCATTAACTGTACCGGTATATTGCCTAATAGGCTACATCAAATATTTTGGTGCAAACATCAATACACCTACAGACATTTTGTAATGTCACTAGGCCAGTATGCCATTAGCTGCTAACGTCGCGGAAAATAGTTATTGTTCATCGCATATTATATTCCTACTGTACATGTAGGTATATTCCTACTTATATAAAGCTACTGACATCGTATAATTAAAATATAGGCTACCAACGGTAGTTAATTTTTGATAAATTGTACACGCTAGGCCTATATTGACTAAGCTTTCTCCATTGAGGTAGCATATATACATGTACGTGTTTAACTTCCGACAATATTTTGCAGGGCTTTTTTTAGTGTGCAGTTGTACACAAAATGTGCAGTTCTAAATGGATTTGTGCAGTTGTAAAAGCACTTCTGCACAGTTAAAACTAGTAAAAAAGGGTCATTGTCCTCCAATTGAAAGTAATTTACCATGGAGGATGGAAGAGGAAAGAAGGGGTTGTGCAGTTCTAAAAATTCCTTAAAAGCAGCCCTGATATTTTGTCTTGTTCGCATTGTTTCTGTTTGAATGTCTATAGCGCCCTTTAAAAAAGCTCACTCAGAGGCGCTCCCAGTCCACTGTCCAGCACGGTGACGCATATAGGACCTATTATAGGTCTGTAGGCATGCCTCTATTTACAGGGCTGTACACGAGGGTATACGCGGGTATACAGCGTATACTTACCTCCGTGAAAAAACGGCATCGTGTACTCACCTCCCGAAAAGTAGGGTAGGCCCTATACGCGGGTAAAAAGCAGGGTACACCGTACACGCTACATGTAGTAAATCAGGCGCACGCGGCTGTTCAAGATGATTTTTGGGGCCGGATGACTAAAAAAAGGTCGTCAGATTTTTCGGACCGCAAACTTATCCCGAGATTTTGACCGGATGACTAAAAAAAGATCATCAGAAATTTCTCTCCCGGTCAGCGTGCAGCCTACTCACCTCAAAATTTACCAGTACAGCCCTGCCTATATATACTATATATACAAGATATATATATACTATATAATAATATATATACAATATATATATATTATCAAATTATAAAGACTCGTCTTATTCAAGACTTTCTTCCAGTGCTTGATCTCCGGAATAAGTCTATGAAAGAGGCGCTATATTAGTATGTGCATTTTTGGAATGAATGAATGAACGAACCATCGCTCAAGTGTAGAAATAATAGATAGGTCTACCGTCTATGCTATAGGCCTAAGACTAGCAATCCTTTCGCAGGACCAATTTCTGTGTATTTTTATGCCAAGCAATCAGTCGTCGATATGCAATCGAGATTCAAGCACCCACAATTAACGAACATGGAAATTTTATTAGTAAAGTAGCCTAGTCCTACGTGCTATGTCCTACCCCCACGTCCATCCTTCAAAATATATGGTTACAAATGCACTACCTGTGCACGACAGTGTAGGCCTAAATAGTGTACATTGTGTTATTAAGGTTCATCAAAAATACAAACAGTCCATAAATAAGCAATCAGTGGGTAGTCTCTTGCCTACACGCCAGTTTCCTCGATCCAACAAATCAGGCGCGCCTTAGGGTCACATCAGCCACACACGCGGGAGACTGACTGGCTGCTGACCCTCCCCATTACTAGCTGTGGACTTAGGTTTGACGACGAAGCGATCAGGGTGGCGGTGGGTTTGCGGCTGGGGTTCCACTTTGCGGGCCACATGGGTGCCCAAACTGCCCATGCGGGGTCCCGGTGTTGGCAGATGGCCATCACGGGCTCTCCTGCACGCTGGGTCCGGGTCGCTTGCCGAGACACGCAGCTCTGAACAATATCAACTTTCAGAGCTTGATCCGTGCCGGCTATCGATATACATCCCTTGGGTCTCTTGAGAACGGACAGCAGAAGACCTAACGGTCTTACCCTGATCCCATGGCGCGTTGGGCGATGCCTCATCTGGGACGCAACCGTGATAGACTCTGGCTGCTTTCTATTTGCCAGACACTTCCCAAACTACTGGTGCTGCTGCAGAGCGGTCATAGACCAGAAAGATAGTCAAATATACAGAACTGTCGTCCACATACCATTTCACCCCTCTGGCCTTTGAAACTCGGTCCGATTAACAACGAAGGCCTGACGTTCCTGTCCGATCTGGGTCAAAAACTCTGCACCGTTACGGAGACCCACGGGAAACAACCTTTTTTATTCCAACGCCTGTCGCTTACAATACAACGATTTAACGCAGTAGCGTTTAGGGGCACTTTCGCCAGCCAAGAAATCGATGATTATATAGGGCCATTCTGGACTGGTTTTTAAACAAGTAGTTAGTAATAAAGTCCCTGAGGGATCCTAAATACCTCGTTTTCATATTTATAATAATAATAATAATAATAATAATAATAATAATAATAATAATAAAGAATAGTAGCAGCACTTAACGGAATCATGCACAGTTGCACATATGCGACATGTAGTTAAGCCCATCCGGATTTGCCTTCAGTAGAATTACCCTACATAAAAGCGGAACCGGCCGCGACTTCTTTGCACATGCGCGAATGCATTGTGCACCTTTCCGCTATAAACACTATACCGACTATAGGCAATAGATTGACTGGCGTCCACTGTTCTAGAAATAGAATGTAGTCGTTCTGGTCGCTACGTCAGAATTTGTAGTACATGTCAGAGTCCATAGACTGCGTCGTCTCCACTTCCGGTTCAGTGTGTCCATCGTCATCGTCGTCGAATTTCTGCTTTGTTCCGAGCTCCGTGAAGTCTACAACCGGTTCTTTCCCAATACCACCACTGTCACCATTGACGGATGATATCTCCAGGACGTCGCCTCCCTTCTCTGGCTTCTTCTTCCTGTAGTGAACATCAACATTGGCAGTAGTAGAGCGAGTGACAGTTCTGGACCAGTCAGCGCTAACTATTTGTTACTGGCCTTATACTATGCATTACATGCGCTTCATTTCGTACACAGTAGAACAGACAAACTAAGCGAGGACTAGAACAAGAATAACACATGCAGCTACATGAACTTCTTCACAGATTTAAAGAATAGCCCACTCAAACTAGCGCACGTCTGTTAGCGCAAGCATTCTGCATCCGCAATCTTAGGTCTACATGATAAACCAAGACCGTCAACTAAATTATTAAACCCATATCCACAACTGAATGTGAATGGCAGCAAATGTAGTGCACAGGTTGAAATTTGTTGTATTGTACTGTATTTGAGCATTTATAAAGCGCCTCTAGTAGGGGCGAACCGGATCTTAAATTGCATGGGAATTAGATAAAATAGTCCTGAATATAGTTGAATTTTTAAAAACAGGAATTACTAACTCGTAGTTTGGCTGAGTATTTTATCTGAGCTAGAAGGTGCTCACAGTTCTGTGGAGGTGGGAGGTGGTAAAACACAATGATTTAAAAATGCTCAACAGCCACTGTTAAAGTTTTAAACAAAAGCTCGAAAGTGCAAGAAACTAATAACATGGCTATATTTCATAGAGGTTCTAAATGTGAGTTTTTCGAGCAGTTTCACGTCGTGCACAATTAGTAGGCTATCATCATTGCCTTAGTGCGAAAAAGTTGTTAAAAATCAAGGTAGCTTAGTAGTCAAAAATGTTTTAAATATCCAGGGAGAAGTGCCCCTCTTGCCCCGATGTGCTACTCACCAGTCGTAGTTTTCAGACTGTTCGATGGTGTCCAGCAGCGGGTGTCCGAGGGTCTCCGGTAGGAAAAAAGCGAAGATTCCGGAGATGGTGGCCAGCGACCCAAACACGACTGCCGGAAGCGGCTCCCATATGTCGATCTAAAAATCCGTTTGATGATAAAATTTAATGTTTGAGTCTGTCTTCGGGAAGACTGCGGTCACAGAGGGATACAGGTATATAAAGCGAGAGACAGAGACAGAGAGATAGAAAGACAGACAGTAGAGTGATATTCAGGTATTCAGGTTGACCATGCGCCATGCTTTTACGTACGCCGCTGTTAGCCGGTGTTTACATATCGCCGGAGGACGGCTCACGCGGTCAATGCATGGAGTGACTTCGACTGTTGTCACCGGCGGCGCTTCCAACAACCGACCGACAAGCGACGAATGCCTTCTCCTACACGCATCCTTACTTTGAGCCTCGACGATTAGCCGGACGGGCGTCATCTACCACCTACCAGAGACTCTGATCAGCCATGCCGTCCAGTAGCGGCGCTAGGGGGGGGGCTGGGGGGGCTAAGCCCCCCTAAAAAAGGTCATCCATTTTTTTCCCCATGTAAAAATAAAATATTTGGACAATTTACCCCCTTTAGCCCCCCCAAAAATAAGCGCAAGGTACGCACGAAGTTTGCCAGACAGCTCGGTGGTCACGGAAAAGGACCATTTTTCTGAAGAATTTGGTCGATGACTAAAAAAAAAAAAAAAAAAAAAAGGTCATCAGCTTTTTTGGCTGAAATGGAAATTTTTCTCCGGATTTTGGTCGATGACTAAAAAAAAAAAAAAAGGTCGTCAGAAATTTTTCAGGCTGAGAACGGAAATTTTTTCTGAAAATCTAGCCCCCCAAAACGAAAATCCTGGCGCCGCCACTGATGCCGTCTACCAGCTGTCTACGGGAATCCGATGGTTAACTCTACGTGTTTGCGGGGGTTCGCCACTGGTGACTCTTTCAGCTTACTGTGTTATGTTTTGCAACTTGTTATTTTTCGCTCGCTATGACTCTTAACATAATTTCGCCTAGTTAGTGCAGAGAGCGCCTCTGAGTGGATATCTTGACGAGGCGCTATATAAATTATTAGAATAAATGAATGAATGAATGAATGATAGAGAGAAGGAAGGGAGAGGCAGAAGGAGAGGTAGAGGGAGATGGAAATGGAAAAGGGTGTGGAAGATGGAGAAGGGAGAGGAAGATGGAGAAGGAGATGGAGAGCGAGAGCGAAAGGGAGAGGTGGAGGGAGAGGGAGATGAAGAGGGAGATGGAAGGAATAAATAGAGAGAGAGAGAGAGAGAGAGAGAGAGAGAGAGAGAGAGAGAGAGAGAGAGAGAGAGAGAGAGAGAGAGAGAGAGAGAGAGAGAGAGAGGGAGGGAGAGAGAGAGAGAGAGAGAGAAGAAAGAAGAAAAGGAGACGATAAAAGACAGACAGACACACAGACAGACAGACAGAGACAACTATAACTTACGAGTGGTTCTCCCATGTAGGGGGCGACCATCGATCCAACGCGAGCGAACATGGAGGCCGTTCCGAGACCAACATGGCGGATTTCGGTTGGAAAGAGTTCGGATGCGTGAACGTAGACAACAGAGAAGGTCATGGTGACGAAAGCCTTGCCAACCATCGCCATAGCAGTAGACGCACTACCATAGTCTGCATTGAATATAGTCATTTCATCAGGGCAGTACTCTTGAGAGCGTCAGTACCAGTACACAGGTACTCAGTACTCACGCTGCCTCATAACCTCATATTATACTTGTTTATATATAGGATACTGGAGTAACCGCTCGGAATCAAATAGTCAAATAGCCGCAGATACACGCAGGAAGTCACAGGTACACTCAATAAGCCACAGATGCACCCCCAAACAGACACAGGTACACTGAAAATAGCCACGGGCACACTCAAATAGTCACAGATGCAGTGCACTAAAAATCACAAATGGCCACACGAACATTTAAAGAGCTATGGGTACACTCAAACAGCCATACTCAAATGGCCATAGGTAGGGCCTACGGTCATACACACAAATAATTACAGGTACCAGTAGGCTACACCCAAAAGTCACAGATGCACTCAACTAGCCACAAGCGCACTCAAATGGCAATAAATACACTCAAATAACCACGTGGACCTTAAAATCATTAACTAAATTATTG
>OX457048.1:21473450-21768450 GCA_949752735.1 Lumbricus terrestris
AATAGAATATGTCAGAATGATAAAGATAATACAGCAGAATGACAAAGTTTGCTATATCTAAAGCCAGATAAAGCAAAAAAACTAAGGTGAAATAAGTCAAGAAAAGTTAGAGATGGAGGGAGAGATAATTATGTCGGGTTCATGCCTATAACTGCTATAATTGTTTTGCTGCCGATAAACAACAATCAAAAACGTTACAATTTATTGTAAAATAAACGATTAACTTACAGGAGGAGAGAGAAGAAGATGAGAGCTGGTCCTCCGTGCGATGCAACCTGATATTTGATGTCGTGTCGAACCGCGTAGGAGATGGGTGCTTGAAGGATGAATCCGACGCTGAACGCCATCTGCACTCCAACCCCACACGCTGTGCGAAAGCGCGGACCGACAAATTCCGCCACTAGAAAGAACAGGAACAAACGAAAGTGTCACGTGAGAAATGCACGCTGCCTTTTTATTCATAAAATTTATCCATCATCTTTAGCCTACCAAGACCGAATTTCTTAACTAACACAAATTTATATAGTTTGCGACAGGGCTGTTTTAAAGGAATTTTTAGAACTGCACATCCTCTTCTCTCCTTTCTCATCCACCATGGTAAATTACTCACAACCTGAGGAAAATGACCTATTTTTTACTAGTTTTAACTGCACGGAACGTGACGGAAGTGCTTCTACAGCTGCACGAAATTGTGCCACGAATCCATTTAGAACTGCACATTTTGTGTAGAACTGCACGTTAAAAAACCCTGGTTTGCGACTTTTGTTGAGAATTGGAAGAACAAGGACACTGAAATGTTGTATAAGGCCTACCTTGCAAATTTACTGATATAATTTTTTCTTACAACTTTATTAATGTTGTATTAATGTTTCTTACAACTTTTTGAATGTTGTTAATGTATGTTTTAAAACTGAAACAAGCACAGTCCCAAGCCTGGGATCACCAACTTTCCACCATTGAAAAATTTGTATGTCTCTATTGTCAACCAACTTGCCCCCCAAGCAGGCAACCAACTTGCCCCAGCATAGGGGCAAGTTGGTTGACTTTCAGAAAATTTTTAAGTTCATTTTTGGCAAACTTAGAATATATTTTTATGCTTGATTTTGGGCTAGAATGTAGGTGTTATCAAGCAATAGGCTACGCTGTGGAAAATTCAACTTTGTTGGCATAATCGAAGATGATCAGGGGCCAAAAACTCTTAACCCTGTCAACTTGCCCCCACTTACCCGAGGCCTAGGTCCAAGTCTGTTAAATTGACGAATGATTTTGCTGGTTTGTGCCTAGAATGAGGATTTCGATTGTTGAGGGATTTAAGAATTTAGTTCTAGGTAGGCCTATCCATGCATGCAGTGTTTTGATCAACGAAAGTGAACTGGTGGTAAAAACTGGTAGAATTACCTATAAGTATCCGAACCAGACTGATTCAAAGTAGATTAGATTAGATTAGCTTGGATTAGATCGGATTAGATTAGATTAGATAAGGGCGTAATTGCTGCATCGGGGACCGTAGCATAATTATGCAATATGCAGTATCTTCGAAAGTATCCAATGACGACACTAAACCTAACACTGACCCAAACCAACCATCACGATAAGCCGACCAAGAAGGGAAACTACGAAGACACAGCAGAGGACTTATAGAGAGTCCTGGAGAGAGATGAGGCCATTGTAGCTTCAGATCTAAAGGCGCTATATGATCTGCAGATATTTATTATAATTTATTATAAAAAAAATACGCATGCATAGTAATATGCACGCGTGGTTAGTTCATTGTCTTGTTGTCATAATAGCAATAATTAACATTGCTAAAGCTGCGATGACGTCACATTAATATACCTTTCACCGTTCCAACTAGAGGATTTCGGGAAAGCCAGGTTATTTGTCACAACAAACGCCAACAAACGTTCGGTAGATCATCATCAATTCAAGACTACTATGACGTCACAATAATTGGGAAGGGACTCTAAATGAAGGATTTCGGGAAGTCTCTTGTTGAAGAATTGCAAATGACGTCATACTAACAGACAACGACGTTACGACAATGGATACAAACCCGGTTGAACTGCTGCGCTTTTAGTACGTTTAACCCAGAGGCTACGTTAATTAAGAGGTAGGTCTAAGTCTGTTAAATTTACGGATGATCTAACACTGATCCAAACCGACCATCACGATACCTATAATCTGACCCTAACCGACACCCACGGTCCCCGATGCTGCAATTACGCCCTAACCTAATAATAGCCTAATAATGATACTGCAATAACGCCTAGGTTAGTACTAGTTAGTAGTTACTGACGTAGAACATAAGCGTCTAGGAAGCATCCAGACGTTCCTAATCCGATGATGAATCGTCCGATGCAGAGCATGGGATAATTGACGGCAAAGAAACCGATGCCGTAGCCAACGATTCGAATCGACATGAAGATCATTAGCGTCAGCTTACGACCGATTCTGTGCAAAGATATTCAACATCAGCAAATGCATGTGTATGTTTAATTATTGTGTACGTATAGGCCTATGCGTATGCACAGGGGCGGATCCAGGGGGGGCCAATCCGGCCATGCCCCCCCATTTAAAAATTGCATGGAACGTGGCCCCCCCATTTGGTTTCAAGAAGCCATGAAACACATGTAGTGGGAGAGAAAAACAGGACATCTGGCCCCCCCCCCTATTAGAAAATCGTACGGGACGTGGCCCCCCCGTCCGGAAATGGCATCTTCTTTTCCTGAAAAATTAATGGATGACTAAAAAAAAGGTCATCAACTTTTTGGCGGATAAGTTGGTCTCTTTTTCCCGGAAAATTGGTCGATGACTAAAAAAAGTCATCAACTTTTTTCCGGAAATTTTTTCCCCCCTGTTCCACCAAAATTTTTGGCCCCCCCCTTTGAAACGTTCTGGATCCGCCACTGCGTATGCATGTGCGCGTCTAGGTGTGTAGGCTATGTGTACAACTGTACATGTATGTCTGTAGGTGTGTGCGTGTGTATGTATGTATGTATGTATGTATGTATGTATGTATGCATGTATGCATGTATGCATGTATGCATGTATGCATGTATGCATGTATGCATGTATGCATGTATGTATGTATGTATGTATGTATGTATGTATGTATGTATGTATGTATGTATGTATGTATGTATGTATGTACACGTATGTATGTATGTACATGTATGCATGTAGGCTATGTACCATTGAAGGTCACCTGTTTACGGACAGTTTTAGGCCGTTCTTGCCACTAGCAGCTGTAAGCTTACCCTTTAACTTTTAGGAGCTCAAAAATTGACCTTACAAAGTTGTCGATTGCAGCAGCTCTATAAGCTTATTTGCGATAAGCTTAATAATTCGAGGACTTTGAACACGAGGAAATATCGAGAAGCTTATCTTGGTTTACTCTATATATATTTATGATCTTTGAAGTATTACTTGTCGGAGATTGCGCCTGATGACGACACTCCGATTAGGACTCCGAACATATATATCGTCGACACGAGTTGATTGAGGTAGGACGTATCACAGACGAGATCGAACTGAAATAATAATAATAATAAAATGCATTGTGCAAACCAGCCTATACACGACCGGCGTGATTATGCCGTGTTGTTGATGAGGCGTATCATTGATAATATTAATTATCAAGGATACGAAAGATGACAATTATGATGAACTATAGACAACAGAGATGATAAGCCAAAGGAGATCAAAGTGCCCTTTCAAAGCAATCGTGTTGAACCTAGTTTTTGGAGTTACACACGAAACACGAACTCGTTACGAGGCCAGGCCCACAAGGCCACTTCTTAAAAGGATATATACATATAACAGTGTATAAAGGACAATGTATGTATATGTGCATGTGCATGTTTGTTCACAGCGCACACTCACAGTTTAGCACCCTTTCACCTGAATCCTACAGCTAGACAGAAGGCAACCAGAAGTACCCAGTAGATGGGTTGGCGTATCCCTCACCAGGGTGAGTGGGGTAAAGTTTTACTCTTTCCACACCTTCGCCACAGTTTTGTGGCTATTCACCAGAAATTCCTTGCAGCTGGGCAGAGTGCCACCAGGACCACCCCGCTCTGCCAAGCACCCACCCCGCCCTGCCCCGCGGTGGGTGTTTGATAAGGGCGGGGGTGAACCGGAATTGTCCGGGTGAACACGATTTGAAAAGCAACACCGATTACGGTATTCGTGTGACGTTCCCCCCCTTTTATGCTGGACCTCTCTGGCCTGGCACTACCAGTAGGGAACTCCATCGTTCCCCTACCTGCCATCCGTTCGTCCAAGCATAAAGAGGGTTGGCTCCTTTCGAACGCCATGTAGTCCTGAGGATGGCCCGCGGGGGTGCTAAGTCCTGCAGTTTGGTGTACCACCCCCAGTCCTACCCCTGGAGCCCCACCCACGTTCTGATCCCTACTCCCCTCGTAGAACCTAGGTTGGTCCGACTGGGAATAACCGGCCTGGGACGGGAGTCCTAGTCTGTCCATTTGTAGATAGTCCTGTCTAGGCTTCTCTTTCAGTCTAGCGCTCCGTCGGTTACCCTGGACATCTCCTGTACTGGCTCCCTCTTCTTCCCCTACCCGTTGACAAGGTGCCGCCGAGTGTGGCGCGGTAAAGCAGTACTCTACAACCACATTTCCTTCATGGTCTGGGTTCGTCTGTATTGCCCTCTCGAAAGCAGTTGGGTGCCCCCTTCCCTCCATTGGACGCCCCAACTCTTGCCGGCTTTCTCTCTCCTCCTCTAAGAACCGTTGCCTATCTATGCCTGAAGCTGCATTAGGGAATCGTCGTAAGTCAGAGAATCTCTCTTCCCATTCCTGAATCGTATTCTCTAATCGTGTCTGCATAATGTCTTGCTCGGCGTATACTATTTCCACTTGCTCGGCCATGGCCATCACTTTAGATGCTAGCTCTCTCTGTCGTTCGTCCATCTCCCGTTGGCATTCCTGTATCTCTCGTTGACATCCGTCTATCCCTTTCAATCTTCCATCTACTTCCTTCCATCTTCCATCTACGCCCTTCAATCTTCCGTCCATGTCTTTCTGGCCCGCATCTATTCCTGTCAATGTCCGATTCATCTGCGTTAACATGGCCATCAATGTCGAGTCTAACCCTGGCGGTCGCTGTCCGTCATCGTCTTCATCCAGTCGTTCATCAGATTCAGACACACGAGACATATTAATCCAATTGCGTCAGTTATGAATCTTTAATATAGTTACACAATAATACACAGTTCTAAATAGCTCAACATAAATCTCTTAATCTAAAAATAGACACAGTTCAACATCCACTCTCAATCACACGTGCTTAGCTCGAGCTACACAGCATATAATAACGGAATTTTATGACCTGGGTTTTTCCCTCACTCGACTCAATCTCATTCGACGCACTGCAGTCAAAACAATAACACAAGCCTACCAGTTCTCGGTTCGATTCCAGTCCTTCACAGTTTCTCCTTCTTTTACGGCCGTTCGTCGTATCTCAATCGTAGACGCGTGTCGTCTAAGTTTCCACAGCTCCAGTATTATCCCAATAACAACGTAATCGTTCACTACAGTTCCTCCGTCTTAATTCTCTCGAACGCTACTAATCGATTCACGGATCTGGATCTTTATTCGCAGATACGGGCTGTCCTTGCTTCGTCGTCTTCGGCATTCGTTTCGCAATAATCAATCGTTTCGTACATAAGTTTCCATCGTCTCGGACATCAAGCGTCGCTCCTCTAGGACATCAGCGTTCCGTCGTCGTCTAGGACATAAGCGTTCGTTCATTCCTTCCCGGTCCCTTTTATACATCATCGATGCTGACCTCAGCAGAAAGGCCCCTCGAAGCGTTAGTCGCTCCCGTTGTCTGTCTGCTTGTGTTGCTGGACAGTGCCTGAGTCCTCGTGCGTCCTGCACGCTAAGTCGGCGAAAAGACGCTTATTCAGCAGGTCTTAGTTCTTGCCGTGTAAGCATTCGTCTCCCAACTTCGGCCTGCAATCCTCCACCTAACTCGCACGCACATACATCCATCCATACTCCAATACATGCAGTTAATTATAATTGAGTTTAAGTGGCGCTCTATAAATGAAGAAATCCTAGTTCTTCACATTCGCACCTACTCACCTTAAAGCTCAGAGAACTAACAGGACCACATGGACTAATGGTGTATTATTGAAGAGGGGGTTTCTGGCAGTGCCAGACCCAAGCAGTTAAAAAAGAGGGCGACGACCATGGTCTTTGTTATCACACAGTAGCCTATCGTCTAACTGAAACTACTATACCAACCTTGCCAAGTTGTGTCGAACACGCTGGGACGGTATAGCTATGTAGCTGGACGAATTAACAACGAGGTTGACTCACCATAGTAGAAGACAAAGTACTGGTGTAAGGACAGTTAGCACTCACGAGTCAGTTAGGTCAAGGTCAAGGTCAAAGGTGAAGATAATTAGGTCAAGTACTGACCCTGCTGACGATGGTTGAGACGAATGTCGTCTGGTCGTAGAGCCATTCGTCGCAGGGAATGGTTCCCGTGTCGTTGGGCAACATCGTCGTGCGGTTCCAGGCGGAGAGGTCATCGTACGACATGTTGGCGTAGTTGAGATCGTACATCCTGCACTGGTCGTAGGTCGACGGGTCGTTGGGGTCGTCCCAGGGAATGGCGATGGACCGCTGGCGCTCGTAGGACAGGTTGGCCAGTTCGGGGACCTTGCACCAGTGCGGCATCTCTGCTCCGACGAAGTTCATCGTGATCGATTCGACGGTGAAGATGCAGAAGAAGAGGAGAGTGATGGTGATGCAGAGTTGGTAGACGCCCATGTGACCCATGTAGTCGTACAGCTCCTCGAACTTCATCTTCAATGCGGTCGTCGCTTCCTCTATCTATATGTTATATACTCCGATGAACTGCTGGAGGTAGGGAGAAGGCAGGCGAATCGTCTACTCGCTGGATTCTGTCTGCATAATTATACACAGAGAACATAGACAATAGATACAATACAACTATATTTGACTCTTTACAATACAAATCATACTGATACAGTGCAATGTATTTGTTATATTACACATGATTTGATACAATACAATTATACAACTGTATTTGATGCAATACAAACGTATTTGATACAATACGTACAAATGTATTTGATACAATACAACTGTATGTGATACAATACAACTGTATTTTGATACAATACAAATGTATTTGATACAATACAAATGCATTTGATACAATACAAATTTATTTGATACAATACAACTGTAGGCTATACATATGCAACTGTAGGCTATTTGATACAATACCGTCCTCCAGGGATGACTTCTTCCTTCTGCGTTTATTGCATTTGACCTATCAAAGTTTGTTTCATAAGTCTTTCAAGCATTTTTCTTTTGCCATGGCTGGGCTGTGAGCGCTTCTGAGTAGGTTTTCTTGAAGGAACGGAATGCTATATATACGCACAGAATGAATGAATGAATGCCATGCAATTATGTCTTGATAGAGTGAAATACAAATATACTGTGCTCAAGTCGTGGTTTTATATAATGGATCGAATGACATTGCTGTAAATAAATACACAACTCAGCGAATTATCGTGTAGGCTATCAAATCAATGTAGGCCTAAAACGAAGAATACCGGTAGTAGGCCTATATATTGGAAAAAGAAGCATTCACGAAATGATGAGAGTTGATGAGAGGAGGGTTGATAACAGATCTAAAGAAGAGACTTGTCAAAGTACTAGTATGGAGTGTGGCACTGTGCCACTGTGCCACTGTATGGGTCGGAGACGTGGACCATCCGGAAAGAGGAAAGATATCGGAAACCTTCGCGGTGTGGATATGGAGAAGGATAGAAAAGGTGAGCTGAACGGAGCGAATGCATGACGAATGAAGAGGTGTTGCAAAGAGTATTATAGGAGGAAAAGATCACTGATGACAACTTTAAGAGAAAGGCAAAAGAACTGGATTGGACACAGTCATATTAATTAACTTACTATTAAGAGGAGACTTCCTCCTAAGAGAAATCATAGGAGATTTGAGGAAAAGGAACGAGAGGAAGACCGAGACAGATGATACTGGAATGGATGATGACTCACTCATGCAACAAACTGAAGAGAAAACCACATCGAAGAGAAGAATGTCGTCATTGAAAGATGAAACCTGAAGAGGGACAGAGAACTTCAAGAAGAAGAATGTCTAGGCCCAATTAAGCAATATCCTCGATGAACGCATAGCAATAAGCTCATTCTGTTTCCTTGTTTTTAAATGTTAAAATATTCAAACGAGTAGGCATATAGCGCAGGCCTCAGCTTTAGTATTTGGCAAATGTGTTGAAAGTTCATTTCCAAATTTAGAATTATGCAAAGAATGTACAAAATGTTCTCATGACTGTAGCGCTGAATGCTAATTTTCTACGATGAATAGGCTATCATTTAGAACCGGTCTCCACTAAGTAGACATAATTATGAGAGACTAAGTAACTTTGCACTGTTGAGCATAGATCGAGTGACATTCTATGCCAGTTAGATTTCAATCAGTTTATTGATGACTGCCAATGGGAAGTGTGCAACAGGGGCGCCCGCAGGCGTACGCACTTACGCAAGTGCGTACAGCAGCGGCGCCCGGAGACGTACGCACATAGGTAAGTGCGTACAGCGCGATGACCCAAAAGGTATGTTTTTGGGAAATTCTAGGTTGATGACTAAAAAAAAAAAAAAGGTCATCAGTTTTTCGGCGGATAGAAAAGGTATGTTTTTGGGAAATTTTTGGTTGATGACTAAAAAAAAAAAAAGTCATCAGTTTTTTCGGCGGATAGAAAAGGTATGTTTTTGGGAAATTTTTGGTTGATGACTAAAAAAAAAAAGAAGCTCATCAGTTTTTTCGGCGGATAGAAAAGGTATGTTTTTGGGAAATTCTAGGTTGATCAGTTTTTTCGGCGGCCTAACGAAACTTTTTCCCTGTTCGCCCCTCCATCGAAAATTTCTGTGCGTACAAGAAAAAAATCCTGCGGGCGCCGCTGGTGTGCAAAATAAATTAAGTCTCTATTGGCGCATTCAAATTTAGACATAACTGTAGACGCAACTGAGCTAATTAAATAATTAAATGGCACAAACTCCCTGATTTAGTTTTACTTTTAAAAGTCCAACTTATCGGTGTTTTTACTTTCTTTGCTTGTCTGTAACTCTGTGTATCAGCAACTCCAATAAAACTGGAAACGAATCCCAACGCCTAGGCCTATGTGCTGATCTTTCATATTTAAAATTTATTTTATAAATAGGACCATCAATTTAATAGAAGACAACTTATTTACAAACAAAATGATCTTCCCAGCTTATTCTTATTTATATTAATGTTTAAAACATTTATTTAACAATAAGTTGATACGGTACTCTCAACATTGCCATTAGAACCACTTCCTATATGAAGAGTCAGTAGACCATTGTTTTGGGCAGGACCGCTTTTTACAATCAAAATGATCTTCCCCAGCTTATTCTAATTTATATTAATTTTTAAAACAGTTATTTAACAATAAGTTAGCACTCTCAACATTGCCGTTAGAACCACTTCCTGTAGCCTAGGCTATAAAGAGTCAGTAGACATATTATGACCATTGTTTTGGGCATGCAGGACCGCTTTTAGGTGGGTGACACTGGGTGTAAGGGTTCTGCAGCACCTGGAGCCCGTAGTCTTGACTGACCCACACTAACAAATATGTGGGTGGTGGACCGGTGGGTTGTCAGAAGAGGCATTCGAAGGTAATTGCAGCCTTCTGCACTAGCCTTAGTGCGTTCCTGGTTACAGAGGCTGTCCCTGTCGGAGACTGCACACCAACAAGGGGAAAATCCGGTTCAGAATAGAGTCCCGCCATATTGGGCGCCCATAGCCCCAACTTAGCCTAAATCCGGCACTATATATGTAATATGATACAATGCATGTAGTACAGTATGGTAGCCTACAGTTACAGTATACCATACAATACAACACTATATAATGACCTGTCAATTCACCTTCAGCTAATGTGGAATGGTTAGATCGGCATAGTAAGCACCTGGTCAGTGCGAGAGTACGGTAACAGGAGTACCGATAATCCCACTTTATCTGTAGGAGCTTCCGAGTCACTGATGAGCAAACGGTCAGATGGATGTGATCCAACTGAAACCTCAAATGATCAAGGACCACTTCCGGTTGTTCTCTGCTCAGCCACAGTGAACAGGAGTTACGGACGTTGATCTGTGTCTTCGAAGATCTTTATGCATACAGAACGATTGATTGATTGATTGATTGATTGTTTGTTTGATTGATTGATTCTCGTTTCTGAATCGGTCGTCGGCTCCAACGACGTCCTCCTCTCGAGGTTGAAGAAGCAGATCTGATGTCTAAAGTCCACTCATCACGTCGCACCTAAACAATGAGACAACACGCTTTTGTGAAGTTAGGCTAACGCGTAAAAGACATTAATTTGTGCTCTCCGTAGGTCAGGGGCGGATCCAGGGGGGGCCAATCCGGCCATGGCCCCCCCATTTAAAAATTGCATGGAACGTGGCCCCCCCATTTGGTTTCAAAAACATGTAGTGGGAGAGAAAAACAGGACATCTGGCCCCCCTATTAGAAAATCGTATACGGGACGTGGCCCCCCGTTCGGAAATGGCATCTCCTTTTCCCGGAAAATTGGTTGATGACTAAAAAAAAAAAAGGTCATCAACTTTTTTGGCGGATAAGTTGGTATCTTTTTCCGGGAAAATTGGTCGATGACTAAAAAAAAAAAAAAAAAAAAAAAAAAGTCATCAACTTTTTTGGCGGATAAGTTGGTATCTTTTTCCCGGAAAATTTGGTCGATGACTAAAAAATTTTCTACTGTCTCACAATACCAAAAATTTTGGCCCCCCCTTCGAAAATTCCTGTATCCGCCCTTGCCGTAGGTTGCCAGGGTCGATTTTACGGAACTCACGCTTCCAATCAGTCACAGTCGCCGGTTCCTAAGCTCCTCGCGTAAGCATCAATCAATCAGTCAATCAATCAAGCAATCAAGGGACCACTAAGTCAACGTGGATAGCCAGCGCTATGCTCGCATGCAGCCTATATAACAATGCAAGTGGGGCGCGGTGGTGTAGTGGTGGCGTCGTTGCCTTGAAGCCGGAAGGTTCGAGGTTCGAATCCACCTCGCCGCGTAAGGACCTTGGGCAAGTCCTTCACTCACAATTGCTCAGCGCTTCGGCGTGAAACTCCGATGCAGTATCCGCTCTGCATTCGGGAGCGCCTCTGAGCAGTGAGAGATTGAAGGGGCGCTATAACAAGTGCACATACAAACAAACAAAGCAAGTGGAAAGGGTGCTGCAAAGCATGCATCTCACAACTGAGTCACAAGACGGTACCGGTATTAGTTTGAATCTCACGCAAGATGGAAGACGACTTGCTAAAGTTTGTAGGACAAAATCAAACTGTCAAAATTTAACGATGGGTTTGAAAAAGTCTTGGATGTCCTGAATCTCGAATAGAATTTCTTACCTACAGCCTACTTATGATCCAGGTCCACATGATAAGCTGTGCTGATTGCATGTGCAAAATCGATCATTCGCTGTGTCAACAACATCGATCACTGAAGAATACTGGATAAAGTCTCTTCAGTTTTATTTTCGGAAGATTTAGAGCTCGAGCAAAAAAATTACGACTTAACAAACGCTGAAGTGGTCTGAATGATTAAAGCTTAGAAGAGATAAGGCTACCAACAAAGCAATAGTTAGTTTTTTCTATTAATAGAGCAAATACGATATGTCTACATTGAAACGCTAAAAGCGGTAGCCTGCTACTCACCAAAGATAAATTTTGGGGATTATACCTAACTGGATGAGTTGAAGACCAAATTGTGTTGTTTCAACCAGGGGCGACACCAGTTGTACAATTTGAGGAGGTTGCATCAGCAATCACAGGGTCGTGGGAGGCTATTCATCAGGTCGAATAAATGAAGGTAAAGAAAATGTTAAAAATTCCAAAGAATTTAGGCAGGTCATGATGGAGGCTGATCAAGAGTAATAAAATAATTATGTTGGCTCAGCCACTGGTATAACCTATGAGCCTTAGGCTACTAATCCCTTCCCGAAAATCCAATCCCTGGCTTATCGAACTAATTAAGGTGAATCAAGATAGGCCTAATAGTAGGCTAATACCATGCAGGTAGGCCTAGGTCTGCGCTAAGCACAATTTTCGGCGAGGTGGCTAATTCGGTAGCGCGTTGGATGCGACGTAATTGTAATTGTAATCGTACATTTATATATAGCGCCACTTCAAGAGAACTCCTCAGAGGCGTGATATCCAACGACTATGATTTCACTTCTGCGAAACGGACTTAATAATTTATGTAGCAACTTTGCTTCGCAACTCCTCCCATTCATTGGTCGCGTAACAAGTGCGATGAAGACATTAGAAAAAGCAAAATAGAATGAAACGAAAGACGACGAAGTTCATTAGTGTAATTGTAACCGTGATGTAATTTCAAATTTGTATATTATAAAGCCGCTTTAGGAGAGAGGAGTTCCGGACCTAATTAACGCAATAGGCCTAAACTGCAATCGAAAAAAATGGTCTTCAAACGTTTGCGGAAAGGATGCACGAAGAGGATCGAGACCAGGGTGAGAATTGCCGTGGGGTTGGCGTTAAAATCCCCAGCCTTTCTTACTGTAGAGCCCATATATAGTAAAGTCTTTTTCACACCCCAATTCCAAGTGGATCATATAGTCCAACCACAATTATTTTTCTACAATTCTCACACTGGAGGAGGCTGAGGAGTTCATCTGACAGATTCTTAGGCAGCTTAATTTATTGGGCAGCGCAATGGAATCTCTAGGCGACTTGATCAAACGATATTTTACTACAGCAAACAAACCTTGAGGCCTTCAACAACTTGGTCTGCCGCCACCGATTTAATTGTTTTAGAGCCGATATTCCTTTCGACCGATGCGAGAAACGTCCTAACCATCAATTACCACATCATACGTCGACCTCTGGTCTAGCTAATTGACACTGACTGACCTTTGCGTTAATAGTATCATAGCCCACACTCCCCTACTACCCACTGATGCAATCCCTGGCCAGAGCACGCGGCCGAAGTCAGTGGCCGATTATGTTGCACGCAACTCCTTTGCTATACATGAAGGTATGCCGAGAGTAAAGTTCTCTACTGTCCGCTAAGTGTGCTGAGGTCTTCATTAATTATTGTCGTAGTCCTTCGATTGAACACTCATGATGATGCCTGTCAGATATCAGATACTACTGTTCATAGACCAAGCAATCAGAGGCCTGCAGCTAACGATCGTCCGAAGTAGCCTACTCAATAGACTTCGGTGTATTTGAATGTGGGGAGGTCACGGGTTCAACCCCAGAGAGAGAGAGAGAGAGAGAGAGAGAGAGAGAGAGAGAGAGCGAGAGAGAGAGACAGACAGACAGACAGACAGACAGACAGAGAAGAGAGAGAGAGAGAGAAAGAGAGAGAAAGAGAGAGAGAGAGAAAGAGAGAAAGAGAGAGAGAGAGAGAGAGAGTGACACAGACAGAGAAAGAGAGAGAGAAAGAGAGAGAGAGAGTGACACAGACAGAGAAAGAGAAAGAGAGAAAGAGAGAAAGAGAGAGAGAGAGAGACAGACAGACAGACAGACAGACAGAGAAAGAGAGAGAGAGAAAGAGAGAGAGAGAGTGACACAGACAGAGAAAGAGAGAGAGAGAGAGAGAGAGAGAGAGAGAGAGAGAGAGAGAGAGAGAGAGAGAGAGAGAGAGAGAGAGAGAGAGAGTGACACAGACAGAGAAAGAGAGAAAGAGAGAGACAGACAGACAGACAGACAGAGAAAGAGAGAGAGAAAGAGAGAGAGAGAAAGAGAGAAAGAGAGAGAGAGTGACACAGACAGAGAGAGAGAGAGAGAGAGAGAGAGAGAGAGAGAGAGAGAGAGAGAGAGAGAGAGAGAGAGAGAGAGAGAGAGAGAGAGAGAGAGAGCTCTTGTCCTGATAATAAGCTTCAGAGTAGGCTATCCATTTAGCACTAGGCCTAAAGAGTTTAAAAGTGCAATTAGGCCTATGATGTGAGAGTTCAGTGGGAGCAAAATTATTCAAATAATAATCAGATATATAATTAAGGTCAGGTCACTATGTAACGTCCGATTTTATCTCGAGCGATTCAATCAACGTTTTACAGCTCAACGTAACTAGGTCTACAGGCAATACAGCGGTCATTAAACAGGTCGACAATCAAACGTCTATCTGTGAAAACGTTATCATATTTCAACGGCTTCAAACTGCAGAGAGCAGTTACGCTATACGTAATAATTAGGCCTAAACCAGTCACTATCAATAGCCTATAGTCTACGCTGGTTTTTCACAGAGCTGTGGTTCAAAAACCCGTCTCAAATGGTTCACATTTTTACGCATACGCATACCTGTATCTACCTAAAGTAGTCCGAGACCGGGGCGGCCGGGCTATACTCCGCAGTCTATCGATTCGATCGAGCGAGTCGATCATAACTCGGCCAAGTCGAGTCAATCGACAAATCGTGGAGTCGATCGACTTGCAAGTCGAGTCGATCGTGAGTCTTGCCAAGTCGAGTCGATCGTTGTTTCAGCGACTCGACGCGACTTAGAAATATTTTACTTAGGTCTACTATTTCTTGAAGTCTCAAAGTGACCTACATGATATAATGACGTAATTCAGTTTTTGCACACAAGTGCGGCTAATGAACATTTTGGCAGCTGGCGATTTCGTGTTAGTGGAACTGTGAACGTTGACTATAGACGTAGGTCTACGCTTTCGATTTGAGTTGAACGAGTACAGGGGCGGATACAGAAATATTTGGAAGAGGGGCCAAAATTTTGGGTCTTGGGCCGACAAAAAATCTCGTTGGTCTTCCGCCGAAGAAATCTTTTTTTATCTTTCACCCAAAAACTTCTAAAAATCCGTGGCAACTCCAGTTATTAAAAATTCGATGACTTTTTAGTCACGTGCTACTTTCTCTCTCTCTCTCTCTCTCTCTCTCTCTCTCTCTCTCTCTCTCTCTCTCTCTCTCTCTCTCTCTCTCTCTCTCTCTCTCTTTATCTCTCTCTCTATATATATACTAACATTAATTTCATATATATATATATATCACCTTCCTGTTCCCGTTGCGCTGCGGCTTCTTGAAACCTGATGGGGAGGGAGGGAGGGGCACGACGGCACGTGCTATGCAAATCTCTGAATGGGCCGGGGGCATGGCCGTATTACGCTCTCCCTTGAATCCGCTCCTGAATGAGCATGATACAAATCTACTATCATAGGCCTGTATAGCCTACATGTAGATGTTAATTTAGAGAATATAAAACGGGACCTTTTATGACGTCACTTCAATTATGGTACAATTCTACAATTAAATATGTTCAATGAGAAAACGAAATTAGGCCGATTTTGACATCATTTCGATCATGACACAGATCTACTATCATATAATTTCATTAATTTTGAGAATACAAAACTCGGCCTATGCAGGCCCGCCGAGAGGGGGGCAGGGGGGCAAATGCCCAGGGGCCCGGCGACTTTTAGGGGCCCGGGCTACAGTGATTATAATGTTTCATAATTATGTTTATTACGGGTCGCGGGTCCAACCTTTAATCACTTATATTACTTAGCCTATTGTTTGCGATGAATGCTGTTTTAAATAGAGCCTAATAGGCTATTACTATTACACTACTAAAACTGTTTAAGTTTCAAACAACTGTCCATCACCTTAGTTATCAGTTTTTGTCAAAGAACACACTCACTTCCGTCTCAGAACGCTCTTTTGCTAAATTATGCGTTGTCGGATTTCAATCGCAATTAAGTGAACAAATCTAAATGATAAACTTCTCTCGCAACGATGGAATATTTTATAAACACAATTCTGGAGAACAAAACAAAAAAGCTAATAATTTGAAATGGCAAAAATTGATAAGCTATACAGTCGCACACTATCTCAATTCAGAACCTCAAAAGAAGGCAATCAGAGTCAGTAATTAGGCCTACTCCTACATCGGTTGATTCTAGTGAATTAAACGTGCCTGCATGATGATCGTAGGCCTATAAATTATAACTGAATGGATTAAACTGAAGTTTGTGTTGTTAATATCTAAGTTCCAAATGAAAAATCATAAAAAATTCATGAAAATGCTGATATTATGGATGCTGTAAAGAGGCCTTGCTTTGATGTTGGCCCTCTGTCGCCAGGGCCCGCGTTTAGGCCTATACACAAACGATTGAGACGATAATTATAATCTGCTATTAAGCTATTAATTTTCCAGGCGATGAAGGAAGAGCATTTTCGAAGTGCATTTTTTTAGGTTCGCAGACAAGATAGAGAACTACCAGGATATTATAAGAGATATCGTTGCACTTAAGTCCAGAAAGGTTGCTTGTTGACTACCATATTATTTGAAAATTAAATTCTTAACATTAAGAACTGATTAAAATCATAAATGTAAGCATTAGCATACATTTATACCCACACTATTGTCATTTTTATTTGTTTTTGTGTAAATTTGCTCAATAAGTCTAAAGATAGTTTGGGGCCCGTGACTGCTCAGCCCAGGGGCCCGGAATTTCTGTCGGCGGGCCTTGGCCTATGCTTAATTATTGTAACGTCCCTCTGATTATGATACAATTATTTTACTATTATATTATAAGTTCACTTCGAGAATTAAAAAACTAGGCCTATTGTGACGTCGCTTCGATTATGATACAAAATGTACTATTATAGAAGTGCATTTTGAGAATATAAACAACGCTTATTGTGACGCCACTTTGATTATGATACAAATTAATGTACTATTAAGGAAGTGCATTTTGATAACATAAACAAAGCCTATTGTGACGTCACTTCGATTATTACATATATCTATCAGCATATTGTGTTCATTTTGCGAAAATAAAACGAGACCCTTTATGACGTCACTTCGATTATCAAACAATTCTACTATTAAATAAGCTTACAGAGAAAATTAGGTCTATTGTGGTGTCATTTTGATTATGATACAGATCTGCTGTCATATTATTTCATTTTCATAATACAAAACTGGGGCTGTTTAAACGCTGATTATGATACAAATCTATTATTACACGTTCAGTTTGAGAATTAAAACAAGGCCAATTGTGACGTCACTTCGATCATGATACAGATCTACATTATAGAAGCGCATTTTGAGAGTATAAACTAGGCCTATAATGTGACGTCAATTCGATTATTACACAGATCTACCGTAATAATTATTGAAGTTCATTTACAGAATCTAAAACGAGGCCCATTGTGACGTCACTGCGATTACAGTGCAACTCTACTATAAATTCACTGAGAATTCGAAATTAGGCCTATTGTTACGTCACACAGATTATGACACAGATCTACTATCGTTTAATTAATTTTCATTTTGAGATAACATAACTGCAGTGGTGAGCAAGAGACAAAACTAGGTCAAGTCGACGAAGTTGATCGAGTCGATCGCAGCCCACGACTCGATCGACTGCGGGGTATGTGGATCCACGAGCAAGGACTGCAATGGCCAAAACTCTAGCTTTTGCCTTCATATGATGATATAGGCTACCATCTGCACCTTGGAACCATGCAGTGCTTTCCATTGACAAGTTCTTCGCTATTAACTGGTAGAGTCTGGTAAGCTCTTAACAATGCTGCATCAAAACCACTTTCTTTTCGTACTCGGAGCGCTTCGGATTGGTGTGCACTGTTGGCGGCGCTATATAAATCTTCTGATGCAATGCAATACATATGCAATACGATAAATATATTATCTAATAGTGATGCGGACCGTCGGCTATAGGTGCAAACTTTGCTATGTGGGACACCCAAAGGAAATGATCTATATATAGGTTATCCAGGTCAGTCAGTCAGTCGGTCGGTCGGTCGGTCGATCGATCGATCGGTCGGTCGGTCGGTCGGTCGGTCGGTCGATCGATCGGTCGGTCGGTCGGTCGGTCAGTCAGTCAGTTCTACGGTTGTAACAATAATTATAGCCAAGTGGGCCAGAATGGTGGACAATCGAAGCCTTTAAGCAGTAGCCCTATCTTGAAAAGGCGCTATATAAATTCACAGAAAAAATGACTGCATGAACTATACGACGGCTTCGTTGAATACAGTGACTATCGCAAAATGAAACATCATCATCCGGGGAATGATAATTATTAGCTGCATTGTCATCATCACTAGCAATGTGAACAATTCACACTTAGTCCTACCTGGTACGGAAGACACCTGACCCAGTTCTGCCATTATCCGATACAAATACTCGGTAGACCATGACTATCCCAAAATGACCCATCATCCGGAGAACCATAATTATTATTATTAGCATCATCATTACTCATTAGCCATGTGAACAATAATACTTAGTCCTATCTGGTACATGGAAGTCACCTGACTCAGTTCAGCCATTAACATCCGATCACAGCCAGATATATATATATTATATTATTTCACAATGCATCTGTGTCACGTGATCATCAAGACTTCAAAGAATGAAAAACACGATTGATAATAAAATATCAACGATAGGACATAGATACGACATGCGACATATGGATATAAAACACAAACACACCTGCAGATAAAACGTGTTTGGACGTCTATATTCTATGCACAACCAATGATGCTGTTAATCGTCCCAAAAATCAATTAATCAGTCAATCAATCAATCAATCGACCAATTGATCAGTCAATCAATCAATTACATACATAAAGCCAATAAATTAATCAAATCAATTCGCATAAATAAATCAATATATATTAAATCAACCATACAATCAATCAAATCAATTTTATAGTTATTTGCATAGAAAGAAATAACAGTCCCGTAAGTCTATTAGTCCTGACACAATAACAATTGTTGACGTTCTATTTCGGTTGGAGATCAAATGAGAATTGGATCATTTGGATCGATCTGCCAAGATCGAATCTTTCGCTTCAGCTGATAGGTTGAGCTGAGCAGATTTATGTAGCTCGAGATTTCTGATTACCAAGTCAAGGATTCTTGATTACTAACATCTGAGGCAGCAACATCGTCACCAACAAACATAATAATAATATTAGGGCGCTATATCATGTGAATAACACGCCTGCAGATGTTGAGAGTTGTGCTAGTGGCATAACAATTGTTTCATGTGTCCATAGCGGTACGCAGCAATCTTCTCAGCAGTAGTGGCTCGAACATAATATTACACAAAACTTTGTCTCCATTATCAGCCCTGTTATCATCGTCGTCATCATCGTCGTCGTCGTCATCATCGTCGTCGTCATCATCATCGTCGTCGTCATCATCATCATCGTCGTCGTCATCATCATCGTCGTTGTTGTCGTCGTCGTCATCATCATCATCATCATCATCATCATCATCATTTTGTGTCATTCACTTAGGAAATTACATATAGCACCTCTTCAAGAAGCCTACTCAGAGGCGCTCCCGGTCTAGCCAGAGCTAAAGAGAAACGTCTTGAGCAACTGGTAGAAAGCAGGCAAGCAATAGCGAGGCAGCAAGTGAAGTGCAAGCAGGAACCAATTTCACCAAGCAGATAAGCCATAATGAATTCGTCATCATCATCATCATCATCTAGACATCATAATAATTTTCATGATTCCTCGAAATATAGACTTCTCTTTTGTGTGACCAATGAAGGATACGTGCCAGCCTGAGTATGGGAACCCCGTCCTGGCAGCTACCTCCGTCAAACTGGCTGACATAAGCAACCGTCTCTTTGAATAGATGGCGCTGTAGTCTGTCGTAAACTGTTAGCACCTGCTCCGTGGCGGCTGTCAAGAATTCCGTTTCCGTCATATACGATGGATTTACACCTGGTTGGCTGACAAGGACAGATTCCATCTGGACATGAAAACACGGCAGCAAATGAACGAGTAGAGCCTATATTTTATTTATTTTATATTCATTTTTTACCGCATTTGCAATAACGCTATTTCAAGCTACTCAGAAGCGCTCCGGCTACAGCGCAAACACTGCATCGGAATTCACGCCGAAGCACACAAGAAATTGTGAGTGAAGAACTTGCACAAGGTCCCTACGTGCCAGCTTGAGGTGGATTCAAATATATAAATATACATGTGTATATATATATATGTATATATCAAGAGTTTCACTGCTGAGGAGTCTTCTTATGGAGGCACTATATAAATCTATAGATACAATACAATACAATAAGGATATGAGTTGATAAAGATGACGTTACCTCCAGAAATCGTGGCTCACGATATTTCATAATCATGTGGATGATGTAATCGGCGACGAGATCTGAAGCAATTCTGTTCTCACTGAAAGACGTGTAGCTAAGAACCAACGCATCAATATCATCCTCCTTGAAAACAAACACAACCAAACAACTTACAATTAAACTTATTCTAATTGTAACGATATACGAAAAGTTACGTTGCAACTTTTGGTAACCTCGGCGCTCGTGAATAAGCTGGCGCCCTTCACTTAGCCTTCGAGCGGCCATATAGGTTGGCTTGTTAGTTGCTGTTTTAATGACACTCAATCAATCAATCAATCACATAAATTTATAGAGCGCCCATTCAAGATCTCTACTCAGAGGCACTGTGTCGTAACAAAGATGATTAGATTAGCATCACCCTCCTCCTTTCTCCATGTTTGGGACTGGCACTGCCATGTAAGGCGCCATTTGTCCTGCCGTTCGTTTTATAGTCACCACCTATAGCGAGTGGAAGGCTGAGTTATGGCATCAATCGTGCTTCCAGCTTCAAGTTCCGCTTTCAAACCATAGTGTTAGCATTGTTACATCAAATATAAATATTGGCATATTGGCAATCAATCAATCAATCAATCAATCGATCGATCGATCAGTCGGTCGGTCAGTCGGTCGGTCAGTCAGTTAGTCAGTCAGTAAGTCAGTAAGTCAGTCAGTCAGTCAGCCAGCCAGCCAGCCAGCCAGCCAGCAAATCAGTCAGTCAGTCAGTCAGTCAATCAGTCAGATAGTCAGTCAGTCAGTCAGTCAGTCAGTCAGCCAGCCAGCCAGCCAGCAAATCAGTCAGTCAGTCAGTCAGTCAGTCAGCCAGCCAGCCAACCAGCCAGCCAGCAAATCAGTCAGTCAGACAGTCAGTCAGTCAGTCAGCCAGCCAGCCAGCCAGCCAGTCGAATCTCTAGGACCATGGGTTCGTAGTGCAGCAAACATCACAGGCAAATCTTTTTCGACGGTTGGCTCTCACCCCAAGAAACTGGTAGATGATCTTAGCAAATGTTCTGAAGTCTTCAACAGTCCTCCACACAACTCCGTCGGCCAAATCCTTTACCAGCAGCACGTATCTCAAGACGGATGCATCCAGATTGCCAACGAGCACATGGACAAGCACCCACACAAGCTGAAACGCACGCAGACACGATCACATCAACAGATATAATTATGCAGTGTAATGTAAAGCTTTGAAAATATCTCAGCTCTGTGCAAAAGAAATACATAGTAAATAATGATATCATCATTAATTATAATAAATATTGGCACAGGAAAATTTGAGGCACAACTAATCCACTAAGTCCACTGCTGATGCTGCTGACCCAACCTACGTACCTACATCTCACTGTCTACCGTCATTCGCGTCAGTATCAGTTGGTGACATTCTGGGGCTCATCCAGTGCACTCCAAACAAGCAGTCAACGGCCGATCCACTGCCCACGTGGCTGATGAAGGAATGCGCTGGAACGATCGCCCCAGTTATTACTCAACTGGTGAACTGCTCTATGGCAACTGGCAAAGTTCCAACGGCCTTCAAAGTAGCAACCATCACTCCGCTACCAAAGAAACCTGGCTTAGATACTGCGGACGTCAAAAACTATCGGCCAATCTCCAACTTGTCCGTTATGTCAAAAATTCTGGAAAGGGTCGTATCCAGGCAACTTGTTCACTATCTCAACATCAGCCAGTTATTCCCAGACAGGCAGTCGGCCTACCGTGCTTTCCACTCCACCGAGACGGCTCTCGCAGATATTCTGTCTGACATTCTTCTTGCGATTGACTCTGGCAACTTCTCTCTTCTTTCACTCCTGGATCTGTCTGCCGCATTCGACACTGTCGATCACACTATCCTGCTCCAGCGACTGCATCTTTCTTTTGGTTTGTCTTCCACTGCTTTACAGTGGATGACCTCCTACCTCACTGACAGACAGCAATGTGTTCGCCATGCCGGCTCCTCTTCAAAATCCACCTTCATTACCTGTGGCGTTCCTCAAGGCTCAGTCCTGGGACCCATTCTCTTCCTCCTCTATACCGCCGATATCTTAACTCTAATATCCAACCATGGTCTGCAGGGTCATCTCTACGCTGATGACTCGCAGATCTATGGCTTCTGTCGTCCTTGTCCAACTGAAGTCCAGAATCTGCGATCCATCTCAACGAGCTGCATCAGTGACATCGCTGACTGGATGAAATGCAACCGACTGCAACTTAATTCATCCAAGTCGGAATTTCTCTGGTGCTCGTCTTCGCGCAGAGTGAGAAAACTAGACCGCAGCCCATTCGTCATTGGTGGGGATGCTGTCGTGCCAAAGAGTGAGGTCCGCGATCTCGGTCTTCTACTCGACAGTAACCTGTCAATGACACCACATATCACTGCAGTTGTGCGAACCAGCTTTGGAATACTGAGACAGCTGAGATCTGTGTCTCGGTCACTCACACAGGAAGTGACACGCCACCTGGTACAAAGTTTAATTTTGGGCCGAATCGATTATTGCAATGTCGCCTTTGCTGGCTTGCCACAGTGCAGTATCATTCGGCTTCAGGCGGTCATCAATGCTGCTGCTCGTCTGGTCCTGCGATTGAAAAAATTCGACCACATTTCTAGCGCGATTCGAGACCAGCTTCAGTGGCTTGGCATAGGTGACCGCATCTATTTCAAACTTTGCATCCTAATGTACAAATGCCTCAACAATTGCGCACCAGCCTACCTCGCGGACAACATCAAACCGCTAGCAGACGATCCAAGGAGGTCCCGGCTGCGATCGTCCAAGACCGCTGACGTGTTCATTCCTGCGACGAAAACAAAAATGGGCGATCGCGCCTTTCGCGTCGCAGGCCCACGCGCCTGGAACAGTCTTCCATCAACCATCCAGGATATCAAAACTGTATCAACTTTTAAAAAACAATTGAAGCTACACTTGCTCTCGAGCTCATGACATTTACTCTGACAGTTGACATTATGCGTGTAAAGCATCCTTGAAGTAGCTTGCTACTGACGATGCTATACAAATTGTCTGAATTACATTACATTACATTACATTACATTACAACTAATAGAAACATTGGGTGTACAATGACTCACAAAACTTTTTCTGAATTTTTTAGATTCAACAAATAAAAAGAACAGGGAGAAGGAGGGAAAATGTAGAACATGGAGAAGGAGGAGAAGGAGGAGGAGGAGGAGCAGTAGGTGGAAAAGGTGGAGAAGGAGGAAGAAGAGGAAGAAGGAGAAGATGAAGAAAGAGTTCCGAAGCCAACCCCGAGGCAGACAGGGGTATCAAGTGTTAGTGAATTCATTTTCTCAGCCTTGGCATACGACTTGACGCAGTGCTCATGAATAAGTGCCAATGCAAAAAGCTCAGTCAGTGCACAGCAGGTTGGTGTGAAAAGTTGAAGCAAACTGTCACCTTTCTTGAGTTCTGATGCTCGATTATTGAGCTGAGGAAGTCGTGAGCCGCAAGAAATGCTGTACTCTGTTTGATGAATCGATCCTCAAAGAAAATGTACAAACGATCCTGGAAACGAAAAGACGACAGGAAATTTAATCAGTTTTATCGAAACATTTGAAGATAGTCGATAGGAAGTTAGGAATAATATTATACGTAAAATGTTGAAAGAAAGAAATGAAATCGAGATCAAGAAGAAAAGCATTTTAGAAGAAGTTGTTAAACAATGCCACAAAATTTACGATCAACTTCCAGTTGCACTTCGGGTGAGTAGTTATATTAATCAATCAGTCAGTCAAACAATCAATCACTCAATCAGTCAGTAAAACAATCAATCAATCAATCAGTCAGTAAAACAATCAATCAATCAATCAGTCAGTCAGTCAAATAATCAATCAGTCAGTCAGTCAGTCAGTCAATCAATCAGTCAGTCAGTCAGTAAAACAACCATTCAATCAATGAATCAGTTAGCTAACGGCAGCTCAGTCAATCAATCAATCAATCAATCAATCAATCAATCAATCAGTCAATCAATCAATCAATCAATCAATCAATCAATCAATCAATCAATCAATCAATGTCAGTCCATTCATCAAAGTCCATTCGTCGAAGTCCATTCATCAAAACCTACTCAGAGGTGTTAAAGTACTTCTGCCACTCTTCAGGGTCAATCAAAGTTAAATAAGATCAAATACACGGTAACCCTTGCATAGTATACCTTGGTCTACCTCCTCCAACATTTCCTTCGGCCAATGGGACCTGCCCAGATTCTGCATTCTGCAAGGGTTGCATATTATGGCAACATGTCTCCTAACATGTTACACATGGACAATTAAGCTCATAGGGACATAATAAGAAACATACAAGGCTCAGTCTCGATCATTTCCATCAATTGGACTTTCTCTTTGGAAATCAAAACGCTTTCTCCTTCTGTTCGCTCTACAATTCTTTCTGCCAGTACAAGGTCTCTCATATCTGCCTCCGCCCTTCTCAAAACCTGCTTCTTCTCTCGAGCCTTACACACTGGGAGCGCTTCTGAACGGTTCACCAAAATAGAGGATCTTTATAAATGCCCAACAACAGTGCAATACAATACAATACAATAGATTGTAGGAACACCACAATACCAGAATGCAAAGACGGTCTTCGTCATCAGAGCAGCTGAGGTCGACATGTAAGAGGCTGTCAACAAACTGATAAATGATCGAAACAGTTCGCTCCTAAAATAGAAATGATTAACAGAAACGATGAATAGAAACGATGAACAGAAACGATGAACAGAAACGATCATTCAGAAACCGTCATGAACACATGAAGCACTTATTCGCTATGTATGCATGTAGCCTATGTATGAGCACCTGTTATAGCGCCATTCAAGATTACCATTCAGAAGCGTGGACACTGAATACTGAATAGGAGTTTCATGCTGAAGCGCATGAGCAATTGCGAGTAAAGGACATGCTTATAGGGTCCGTGGCAACTTGAGGTCGATTCGAATCCACAACCCTCTGGATCCAAACATACTGCTCCACCACCGCACCCCACACTTATGGCATGATGGGATTAATGGTTGATAATTGTTCAGCTCACGTTTCAAGTAATCTCTGTCATTCATTCATTCATTCATTCATTCAATCATTCATTTATTCATTTATTTAATCAATCTATGGACTCACATAGTGCCCCTTCAAGAAATCCACTCAACAGGGCTCCCAACCCAGCGACGGCAAAAGAAAAAAGACGAGCGATTTGTGAAACAATCTCTGATTACACTAAATATAATCTCTATAGTCAACATTATCAAGCACTCCACCTCACTCAAAAGTCACCACAAAGAGATTTAATGCATGTAAATCTTCGAAATTTCTCAGCATCACATGAAAGCCACATGGGGGGGGGGGGGAGACCAACTTACAATTAGCGGCGCTATATCAAATCCAGTTAACAATAGCTTGGCTCAATTTCCACCCAGGTGCCAGATAAAAATCCATGGAAGTGGTGAAGACAATAGACTAACCATGGACAATGGTCTTGGTACGCTTCTCTGTAAGTCCGTTCTCTGCCTGTAGTCTTGCCACAGTCGGTCGGTCGAAAGCACCTTACACAGCAAACAAACAACAACAACATTAATGGAGAGCCTTGACAACATATCAAATGTCCGGCTAAAAAATAAATAATATAACATAACACGACATACTATGACATGACATGACATAGCTACCATAAACACAACATAAGACAACATAACCATACCACAACATAATACACCATAACAAAAAATAACATACCATACCACAACATAACACACCATAACAAAACATAACATACTATACCACAACATAACACACCATAGCAAAACATAACATACTATACCACAACATAACACACCATAACAAAACATAACATACCATAACACAACATAACATACCATAGCAAAACATAACATACTATACCACAACATAACACACCATAACAAAACATAACATACCATAACACAACATAACATACCATAGCAAAACATGGCATACTATACCACAACATAACATACTATAACCTAACATAACCATAGTGCAACTACCATAACATAACACTCCATAGCACAACATAACACAGCATAACAAAACATAACATACCAAACCACAACATAACACGCCATAACATGACATAACCATAGTGCAACTACCATAACATAACACTCCATAACACACTATAACATAACATACCATGACATAACATAACATACCATGACATAATAACATATCATAGCACGACATACTATAACATAACACAACATACCATAACATTACATAAAACAACATACCAGACAATAACATGCCACAACATAACATGTTTTACTCCGTAACCAACATATCGTGCAGGTCGTAACAACATTATTCTTGAGATCTGTGAAAACCTATGGGATAAATTTTTAACTATCACACAAACGAATAGATATCATCAAACAGAATTTAGACAGATACAGAATTAATCAACATAAAGACATAGCCAACAAAGAAAACCTTATACATTATCTGTGGTTCAATTAGAAACTAGATAAATGGTGAACAATGATAGCCTGAAACGTTGGAATGCAATGTTAAGTGAACATTTCACATTTTCCACCATGGCGATTAAACCTGAAATATCAATCGATTTAAATTATTTTAAACTACAGAACCAGTCCTAAAACCTTGTCTATGTTAAGGCATCACACCGTTTACAACGAACAGTCACTCACAAAGTAAATTTCTGAGGATGACAAATTTCGCGTTTTCTCACTTTCCGCTGTATCCTGTTCTGCAGTTTCAGCGAATACATGGGCTTTGGTTTCACTGAAACATGAAACAAGCAAACTGTGAAACACTACTGAAACTGCACGAGGCCAATTTTCAGAATCACAGGGGAAAAGAATACATTAAACAGAAAGGCAAACGTCTCCTCATTAGCAATGGTTTAATATTAACTAGGATGATGTACAATTAGCTAGAATGCTAGATGGTATAAAGTGGTGATTTTATAATTATCGTGTGTGTTTGGAAGGACAGAATTCAGCAGTTTGTTTTCTAGTGTAGCTTACTCAGGACGCTCTTGTTTGACTTGTACGCGCGGACGGACCAACTTGAGATGAGTAACTCCCGGACCGAGTGTAACAACGTGTTCGTCATTCACGACTTTATGGGGACAAACAACTGTCTGAAAAATACAACGAAAAAAAGCTCACAAAAAGGCATGAAATACAGTTAAATCACGTAAAACAGTCAGACCTCACCTAAAGATCTCTATGGCATCATTGCTTGATTGATATGATTGGCTGATTGGTTGAGGGATTGATTGAAACCAAATCAATTATGGCAGCCACAGCTGTTTCACTTCAAATGGTGGCATCAAAAGAGCAACTCCGCCACTGGTCAGGTTCGACCAGTGCCAGTCCCAAGCCTGGACAAAGGAGGAGGGTTTGCCAGATGTGTGCCGATACTCTGGCAGTAAAAAAGAAACACGAATGAAACCTGATACACTTTGCTGCAAAAAGTAATCTGCAGGAAATTACAACTGTTTGAACACATATGCAGAATGGACGACTCCAGAAAACTTAGGACGATGGTGTTTGGTATTATGGAAGGGACGAAAAATAGGGGAACGCCCCTTCAGAGAATGGAAGGATGACATCATGGAATGGAAGGATGACATCGCGAAATGGTGTGGAAACATATCACTGCAGCAATTGAGTCACACAGCAAGAGAAAGGGACAAATGGAAGGAGGTGATCAAAAGAGCATGAAGCACCTACGTGCGATGAACCCATGGACATTGATGATGATGATGATGATGATGATGATGATGATGATGATGATGATGATGATGATGATGATGATGATGATGATCAAAAGAGCAACCCAGGAGGGCAATGTGTCCCACTGCAGTCTCGACCCCAACCTCTCATATGAATATATTAAGTAGGCTCTGTATTGTTGCAGCCTGTGCAAGCGGAAAGGGGTGGTAAAGCCCGCACAGATAAGAGGATGCCCAGCCTGAGAAGCATCGCCACACCAAAGATGCAAACCTTTGCTTCTGCGGCCTACTGTGAACAGCACCGATGCATACCATAATAATGACAATAATATTATCGTTATTATGCTATGTATATAAATATAATTATTATGTATATCATGGTCTATTTAGGTCAGGGGTTGCATAAAAAAATTTCCGTCTCAAAAGTGTTCAATGGCCAAAGAAGATTGGGAAATGCCGCCGTGTGACTTTGCTGTGTCACGTAAACTTGCCTTCTCGTGGCAGCTCGGACAGAAAGCAGCGTCTCTGAACTCATAGAAGCTCTTGGCATTGTTGTCCGAGAAGTAGAGCATGATGGCGTATTTGTTGAGAATCCGTTCCTGAGGAACAAAAGGATTGAATGATGGTTCGTCAGAAAACACGGGTCCATCATCAACGCTAGCTGCAATTGCAAAATCAATGCACGAACCTAAATAGATGCCATATATCATTATTATTCATTCATTTATTCAAGGACACTAAAGTGCCTCTTCAAGGGGACTACTACTCAGAGGTGCTCCCGGCTCGAGCACGGCAAAAAGCAGTTTTTAGGTGAATAAATGATTCAGTAAGAGCCCCATGGAGCAGACACAGCTCTTTTGGGAGCCCATTCCAGACCACCAGCCTGCTATAGCAGTAGTATTTTCATTTTAACCGCACTGTGCCATAACAAAGATCACAAGTGTCGCCCTCCTCTTTCTCTCTACGCTTGGGACTGGCACTGTCAGAATACATACATACAGTGGCAGAGTTATTTTTTTATGCGACTCTGATAACTGATTGATGAATGAATTGATTGACTGATTGATTGATTAATTGATTAATTGATTGATTGATTAGAGAAGTCACCTTCTGATGTGCCTATCATCACTTCTCGAGACTTTATCTGCTCCTTCCTAACAAAAATAACAGGTACATAATCATTATCATATCTGGACATTCGAATAACAGGCACATATTTACGTCATATCTGGACATTCAAATAACAGGCACATAATTATATCATATCTGGACAATCAAATAACAGGCACATAATTATATCATATCTGGACATTCAATGCGCATCAATACTTCAGGAATTAACCTTGGACACAAAATGACGAAAACTAAGGTCTTTAATACGTATAAAAGAACAGAAAAGAATATTGGTCCACTCAAAAAATGCTAAATCAGAATGCAATGCGAAAACGAAAAAAATGACCATCTGCAGAAGACAATAGGTTTACCGGTGTACCACTCAATTGCTTGGGCAATCTCTTCTTGTAATTATAATGTGGCTATTTAAATTGGAAAGTAGATACAGACGAACAGACAGACACACAGACGGCCACACGTACAGACATACACAGACCACAGTCACACAGACACCTTATTCGAGACACATAGCTAGACAAACTACCAGACACACAGACAGGCAAACAGACAGACAGACACATAGACAGAGAGATACACAAACAGACACACAGACACAAAGACAGACATACACAGACAGTCACACAGACACCTTACTCGAGGCACATAGCTAGACAAACTAGCAGACAGGCACACAGACATACATATAGACATACACATAGACAGACAGACACACAGACAGACACACAGACAGACAGACAAACAGATACACAGACAGACAGACACACAGACACCTTACTCGAGGGCATCTGCTTCCTCTATCTCCTCCAGCTGCTGCTGAAGCTGGCGCCTGTGTCGAACCAGCCTCCGTAGCTCAGCATCTAAGTCACCGATGTTCTTCGTGAATTTGTCTCGCATTGATACGAGCTAAAACGCAAAAAACATAATAATACAAATTCATTCAAAAAATTACTAAATCACTTGCAATCAAACGTAACATTCAAAGCTTTAAATAAACACTCAATCAGTCAATCAATCAATGTGCATCAATCAATGATCAATCAATGATCAATCAAACAACCTTGAAGAACATGTAAGAAGAATAAAGTTTAAATCATCCGCTAGCAACTGACAACTTCAATTTAATGACATGAAGCTATTTTTAAAAATGCAATGTTCATCAAGATCAATGTAGTGTTTCTCCTTGTATTATCCAGCTTAGGCAGGAGACTTCCAACCTTCCCTTATACCTTACCTTACCTTAGTCCTTTACCGTGCAGGACTGCACATCGGGCATTCTCCTCTGTCCATTGTCACACGTACAGCGCCCTCCCACGTCATCTCCAGACACTGCAGATCTTCCGAGACTTCCAAAGCATCGGTATAATTATTATAGTTATTTAATGGTTGCACACTCATAGACTGTTCTCATTTGATGTTCTCGCAGTGCGTCATCAGATTGCTCAACAGAGTACATGCTTACTCACTTACTTACTTACTTGTTCTAATGCCGAACATTCAGGCACAAAGACAGAAGGGAGCCAGCATGGATGCGGGGGGGGGTCGATATCGAGACACAGGTCGTAATCGTAATCTCCTAATTTCTAAAGCGCCACTGGAAAGCCAAGCACGTGGCACCGGCTTATTCACGAGCGCTGCGTTGAGTTAGAAGGGTTGTCCGTGAGAGTAGTCCGTGGTGGTCCGGGTCGAGGTACCGTAGGATCAGAGGGTTCAGCCTTCCACTCGCTAGGGGGATAGTAAAAATGAGTCAACAAGTCTATGGGTTTACTCTGTGGTTAGTGTCGTCATCGTCGTCCTCTTCTTTGTTCGACAGGTCAACCAGAGACAACTCGCTCTTCGGAAGGAACTGGAGCCTCACCTCCGTCGTGATGCTCTCCACGAACTCATCAAATTCTAAGAACAGTTTACAGATCGAGCTCACTTCAAAGAAACCGTTGATTATGATAAAGTTGCTCCATAAAAAATAAGATTGCGCTGGCTACAGTTTCATGTGAGACAAGAGGTAGCAGGCTGAACTGGTAATATCAGTCGCTCAGGTACCAGATGGTAATACCAGATGCACATACAAGTGGAGAAGGTTCTACCCTGGCCATACTCTATGTTACAAGGCAAGAACCCTAACAAATCGGCAAACTTGACCCACTTGCTCTAACCAATCCGCTACCGTGACCCACTTGCTCTACCCAATCAGCTACCATGACCCACTTGCTCTAACCAATCAGCCACAGTGACACACTTGCTCTAACCAATCAGCTACCGTGTCCTCCCACACACTCGACCCAGCAACTGACCTTCTATGAGAGCATTCTGAATGGTCAGCAGCTGCTCCTCCAACTGCGCACAGGTTCTGACGTCAGAGGTCAGTGTCGACTACGAACAAATAATTATCATGAATTATAATTCATATTTCTGCATTGATTAATAAATAAATAATTTTATTTGTTAAATATATTTATTAAGCGTCATCATCTAAGGAATTAATCAATGGCGTTGAGCAATTGCGAATAAAAGAATTGCTCAACTGAAATGCAGTGAAGTCTAAACGATTACTGCAACAGGTTCAGGTCTGCGTAGACTAGACTGACCAAAATTTACTCTCACTAGGGCTTCCCTGCATGGGGTAACTTGAGATTTCCAGGGGATTACCTAATGCTACATAAATGGTCTATTCAGCTATTTTGTCATACCATGTAAATTGAATTGAAGGATTAAACAACAACTTGATATTAAACACATGACCTGACAATAATGATTAGATGTAAACTTGCACGCGTGTTGACTATTATTAACCTTCTGTGTTGCTGTGACCTCTGTCTTCCGTTGCTTCGACGGCTGCTGCTCCAATCCATTCCACGTCTGGAACACTGTCGAAAGAGAAGTAATACTCTGAAGTGATTCGAGCACTTTCAAACTTTACTAGTATTCAGGAGGATGGGAAAGGAAAGAAGGGGTTGTGCAGTTAAAAAATTCCTTAAAAAACAGCCCTGCCTTGATGAGTGTAGCAAGTCACTTCATGCATCCATACATCCATACATCCATCCATCCATCCATCCACCAACCCAAACCCATCCATCCATCCATCCAAACCAACCCAGATTCCATCCATCTATCCATCCATCCATCCATCCATCCACCAAAACCAACCCAGAAGCCATACATCCATCCATCCATTCATCCACCCAGCCACCCATCTATCCATTCCAAACCAACCTCAGCAGGTTCATAACTTCATATGACTTCTTGGGATTTAGATTGACCTTTTGATTCTTTATCATTTACTGGATGTTTTGTTAGTTTGTGCTGACTGCTTTTATGACATTATGGTTTTGATGCTGATAAGTCTGAGAAAAATTAGTCCTACAAACCATTCTGGAGTTTGTCATAGTTAGACTTAAACGTCTTCAGGTAATTGATTTCATTGGCAGACTGCTTCAAGTTCAGCTGCAAACAAAATAGAAAACTAAATGTAAAATTATGTAGATTGCAATCTGAGTTCAAACTGTTTGGAGCAATTAAAGTCTAAACCTAATACAGGCAAATTAAAATTCTTCAAATCATGTTGGGAATAGAGATCAAATCAAATCATATCAGGGATTAAATTATGTTGGATTAGAGATAAATCATGTTGGATTAGAGACCAAATCCTGCTAGATCAGAGATGAAATCATGTCAGATTAGAGATCAAAGAATGTTAAATTAGAGATAAAATAATTTTGGATTAGAGATAAATCATGTTGGATTACAGACCAAACAATGCTTATATTATCATTATTAGAGAATAAATCATTTTGGATAAGAGATTTAATCAAGTCTGATAAAAATAAAATTGGTTGGACTAGGGATCATATTACGTTGGATTAGAGATTAGATTACGATGGGTAAGAAATTAAATCACTTTGATTAGACCATACCACATGATTTGGCTATAATCATGTACCGTTAGACTCAGTTGGAACGGAAACAATCAATTCTTAAACCTTGAGATCAGTTATCTCTCTGTTCAGACGAAGTTCTTTCTCTTCGGCTGATTTCCTTAGCTGCTCCAGACTCTGCTGCAAACTGTAATACAAAAGAAACACATTTATATAAACACTTCAGTCAGTTTTAAAATTAATTAGTTAATTAATTAGTGATTGCGCAATACATTAAATAGGATTTAAAAATGAGTACGTTTCTTGTTCAGTCATCTTTTCAATTATGAATAGATGAGAACAAACTGAAGAAAAGCTAACAGAGCGCTTGCATTACAAACCACTCTGCCACTGAACATGCTCTTAAAGTGCCAGTCCAAAGCCTCGATGAAGGAGGAGGAGGAGGAGGCAACACAAATGATTTTTGGTCTCACACAGTTAACCTGAAACTATATGCACTAACATTGCAAATGATGTTACAAAAATCAGACAATGCTTTATAATAATATTTCATACTGCCAATTTTCATATTTCATATTGTTATTTAAAATGTAAAATGTTTACCTTAAAATTAAGGCAAATGATACAGAGGCAGACGGACAGACAGACAGAGACAAAGAGATAAACAGAGACAGACGCACACACACACACACACACACACACACACACACACACACACACACACACACACACACACACACACACACACACAGAGAGTGAGAGAGAAGTGGCTAAATTGGACCACTGATTGAATTGAATGAGGCAGAGAACCAGAAGAAGAGTTTAATAAATTATATTATGCCAAAATATCACGTACCCTATGATCTGGTTTCTTGCATCCTCCAGCTCCCTTTCCAGCTGAACAATTGTTCCACTGGAAGTCTGATGTGTCTCTTCCATTTCTTTCACCTCTGCTTGCGACTCCAGAAGTCGCTGGTGCTCCGCGGACAGACTGGAAAATACAAATAGGTATTCCATTGATATTATTTATTATTACTATTATCATTATAATCATTATTACTATCACCATCATTATTATTATAATTACTATCACTATCATCATCTTTTTTACAAAAGATACCTCAGAATTTTCGATATTTAAAAAAATTATGCTAGGAGCTGTTGTTGAATGTCTGGGAATGCAGGCCTCGTCCTCCGCAACATTAGTGAAAGTACTGTGAAATGCAATGGCGTCATAATTGTTATTATCATTATCATAATTAATATTATCATTGACATAATTATCATTATCATTATTATTATCATAATTATCATTACTACCATATTGTTATTATCATTATCATAATGATATCATTGTTATTATCATCATTGTTATTATCATTATCATAATTATCATTATCATTGACATAATTATCATTATCATCATTATTATTATAATTATCATTACTACCATAATTATTGTTATTATCATTATCATAATTATCATATCACTATTATTATCATCATTATTATCATAATCATTATCATATCATTATTATTTATTATCATTATAACCATAAACATGAATCGAAGATGACTCGAAGGCGAATAGCTCTTAGATAAATCCAATTTCTTGAAAGCCAGTGAGAACTAGAGTTTTGAGGCGTTTCTAATGGGTCGAAAAACTGAATATGCTAACTTCATTTTCTGTGCCTCAAAATATGAGGGCAGGTGGACAAGCCTCTCCCTCACCACGTAATCTTCCTCTTCACAGTGATGAAAGAACAACAATAATGATGATAGCAATGATAATTTAGACTACAATAACTATAATCAATGGCAATGACAATAACAAAGATAATGTAGACTACAATAATAATAATCAATGGTAACGACAATAACAACGATAATACAATCTATGATAATAATAAACAACAACAATGATGATGACAATGATAATACAATCTACGATAATAATAAACAACGACAATGATGATAACAACGATAATACAATCTACGATAATAATAAACAACAACAATGATGATGACAATGATAATACAATCTACGATAATAATAAACAACAACAATGATGATAACAATGACAATACAATCTACGATAATGATAAACAACAACAATGGTGATAACAATGACAATACAATCTACGATAAAGATAAACAACAACAATGATGATAACAATGATGATACAATCTAAGATAATGATAAACAACAGCAATGATGATAACAAAAAACAATGATAATGTAGACTACGACAACGATTTCATAGAAAACTAACGCATCCTGAGCATTCCTGATTTCTGCGTTCATTGTATTTTCCGATTCTGCGTAAGAATCCTCGAGTCTCTTAACCAGCAGGAAGTATGGCAGTCGCTGAATGTACCTGCTGCCATCTTGTGATTGGTCAGCTGACCCAGTCAGTTCTCCACTATATACAGCATCTATGTTTCGAAAATAGATCAAGCACATGTAAATTATAAAAAAATGGTTTGCTACAGAGTCGAAAGTAATGAAACACAATGCAATTTGCATTTATTATATCCGCTTAATTGGTAACAAAACAGACAAAACAGCATGTCTATTAATCATAATATTATTATTGTTATAACTAATAATAATAATAATAATAATAATAATAATAATAATAATAATAATAATAATAATAATTACAACAGCAATAATTAATAATAATACTTCTTTCCTTAACGCTATCAGGTATAAAAAGCAGTTAATCAAATGGAATACATACTTAGATTGTCTATGTCTAATGGACATGTCCATTGGATTTATCTTAGGATGAGTGTAGAGAAGTACATAAATAATTACAAAAAGAATGATTTTATGTGTGTATGCCAGGCTGATGAGATTAGATCATTTGTCATAATTAATGAGCATAGAGTGGCTCTTCTGTACAAAATGCATCAGATGCAGTGTTTGCACTACTATAATCCAATTAATTATCTAACAATAATCTAATTAATTATCTAACAATAATCTGATTAATTATCTAACAATAATCTGATTAATTACCTAACCATAATCGAATTAATTATCTAAAAATAATCTGATTAATTATCTAACAATAATCTAATTAATTATCTAACACAAGGTGCTGTTCAAACAAATCATAAAAACATCTTAAATAAAATTTGTGGGGTGCAGTGGTGTAGTGGTGGGTTCGGTGCCGGAGGGTTTCAAGTTCGAATCCATCTCAAGCCACCATTTAGGAACCATGAACAAGTCCATAATAATTAATTAGATTATTGTTCTGCGTAAGTTGTTATTACTATTAATAATAATAGTAATAATAATAATGATAATTACAACAACAATAATTAATAGTAATACTTTTTTAATTAATGCATTCATCCATCCATCCAAACTACACAAACTAAACCCATTCACCCACCCACATGTGCACATGTGCATCAATCCATCCATCCATCCACTTGTCACATCTTTCAGTTCAGCCGAAATTCCTCCTTTCATCATTCTTCAAACTAACAGCAATTCATAAGCAGAGTCTCAAATGAAGAACAGCGCTTCTATTAATCTGGCGTACCAAATAACTCATTTCTGCATAGTCTCGTAATCTCCGCGAAGATTCCAAGTCGAGGAACGATGCGATCCAGGACCTCGAATGTTGCAACGATCTTTTCTTCTGTTGGTCCAGATCCCAGGCCACCCTTGTCCAGCAGCATGGCCTCAAACTTGGCCGAGGCTTCTAACCATAAAGCAAGGCATGGTTATGAAATTGTATTTGTCATCGAAATCATATGTATGACCATTTAGAAGGAGGAGCAGGAGGAGGACGAGGACGATGACAAGGAGGAGGTGAAGGACAAGGAGAAAGAGGAGGAGGAGAGGAGGAGGACGAGGAGGAGAAGGAGAAGAAAGAGAAGGAGAAGGAAGAGTAGGAGGAGGAGAGGAGAGGAGGAGGAGGAGGAGGAGGAGGAGAAGGAAGGGGAGAGGAGAGGGAGAAGGAGAAAGAGGAGGAGAAGGAGAGAGACAAGAAGAAAAACGAGAAGGAGAAGGAGAGGGAGAAGGAGTAGGAGAAGGAGAGAAGGATGAGGAGGAGAAGGAAGAGAAGGAGGAGAAGAAGGAGGAGAACGAGAAGGAGAAGAAGAGCAGTTCCTCAAATAATAAGTTTAAGCTATATAGTCCTGAAGCAGCCATGGGAGCAGAGTGTTAGCAACTTCATTTTCTCAGCCTCAGCATATGCAGGCAGATGGCTGCCAGTCCTCACCCTCACCGTCTCATCTTCCCAACAAAGCAGAGTTGGATAGGGGCACATTTGGAGCAGAAATCTCGACACAAATTTCTACCCGGACGGGGATTTGAACCCTCGAACTGTCGCTTGACAGTCCAGCATTCTAACCACTAGACTACGGTGCACCCACCATTTAGCACCTGCCTCCTGCGTTGGCCAGCTGTTTTCAGGGTTCTTGGTGAGCCTGTCCACCTCGTTTGACGCCCTAGGAGGTTCTTCGGCCAAGGCCTTCACCCCTGATGGCATAGCCTCACCAAGCACTCTCCTACTTGGCTGTTCACCCTCCCACCGCGATGAGGTGCAGGTAGGACTTGAGGGAGGGGCATAATACTTACAAGCGAACACAAAGTAATGTCTAGGTTAACATCAAGGATTCTACATAAACAGGAGGGTGGCACATTGTATGAATCACGTATCAATAAATTTTAGTCACACATACACACAATAAACATTCACATATACATATATTATAGAAAAATGCAAAAATATACTGTAAATGCATGCACAAACACACCGATACATACATGCATGCATACATATTACATATATGAACACATACATATGCACATGAACACAGATACTCGTGCGAACAATTATCATTGCACTGTACATACCCAAGGAATGGCCAACATTCTGCGGTTTTGTCTCCATTTTGCTCACAGTAGACTTATGATGAGGACATCGTTAAACTCGGTAATTTACCGCAATCTCCAAATTTCTTGAGCACAGCTGTAACGGCTAAGCTAAGCATTGGGAACCAGCATATTCACCTGCAAAAGCAAAGTAGAAACTCTTGTGAACCACCGTAATTGCAGTCTCAAAATTCTAAGTGATTTTTAAAAGCTAGGTGCAATGCATGAACTAACTCTATTTAGCACCACAGACAACCAGCTAAGATTTGGCTATGAAGAGAAAAATTTTGCGGAGAGAAGAGTTTAAAAAGCACTTTTACGGAAAGTATTGTCTAGGTTAACATCAAGGATTTTACATAAACAGGAAGGTGGCACATTGTAAGAATCACGTTAAGATTTTCAGAATTGACCTGACTTATGTTTAGAATGGCAAGCATGAGAAGTACAACGTGTAGTCCGTAGTTTAGTGACACTGATAGGCTACTTAAATTGGTGGCCAACAAGAACGATGCGCCGAATGCGCTCCAGATGGATCACAAATCCAATAACACTTTTATCAGCACTGGTTCAGCAATCCAAAGAAATATAATTTCTGGGGAAAAAAATCCCTGTGTCATGAACCTCGGTCACCTAAACCTCAATTCTCTCAGGCAGGATTCCGCTTTGAGATACGAAACACGTTCCCTTTTCCATGGTATATAACTTGGTTAAGACGGCAGAAATTTCGGTTCTTGTTTTTTATACGACCACCAAAATTTATAAATTCGATTAAAAATATTTACTCACGAAATAGAAGCGGGATTTAGCGCGTGAGGGTCGGTTAGGGCTCAGGTTAGGCGTCGTGAGGGTCGGTTAGGGTTAGTTTTAGGGTTGGTGCAGTCATTATGCTGAAATTGAAGCAGGATTGATGAAAAATAATTTTCAATGAAAAATTGATGAAAAATATTTGCTGACGAAATAGAAACGGGATTTATCGAACAAATTCTTGCCTAAACAGATGCTGGATCGATTAAAAGGATTCTCGGCAAACTAGAAGTTGGATTTATGAAAGATAACAACGCTGCAACGTTAGTTCTAGGTGTCTTGGTGGCGTATAAAAAAACAAGTACCGAAATTTCTTAACAGCAAATATAAAAATACCTTAGATTATCTGATAACTGACAAGAAGTTCTAAATTCAAGGTAATTTCTTAACAAATTCAATTTTGCAAGGCAACTTTTTGCGGTCGATCTTCGAAGCATCAAACGTTTACAAACTATAACGCCATTTAAAAACAAATCTGCTACTAAGGAAACAAATTTCCGGTCAGGCAAGTAAGTAAGTAAGCCAATAATTTCTTTGCACCGAGTCGAGGCAGAAAGCCTGTGCCGATTATTGTATTGTATATGACCACAGTATAAATAACAAATATGACCATTAATAAAGCGCCTCTCTCAGTAAAATCTTTTCAGAAACTATCAACCGTGAGAGAATCTGTTTCGAAATAGAGTATCCGGGGTGAGACTTTTAGGGGATAGACTCTGTCACGCGAGTGACGTACGTACGCGACACCGGCAAGGCAAAGTCATGGGGTGAGGTCGCAAGTTATAATGCGGAATGTCTTTATAGGTGGGAACAGAGAGCGTGGAACGTGTAACTCATTCCTTAGCATGAACAGCCTTCAGGAGGTTGGTATGGGCATCACACTGTAGTGACTGTTCACACACCTGCAGCTGATCCACCCCCTCCCCGACGAGTTGGGTGGAAGAGATCAAGCTCGCCTCGGTCATTCTCTGCAGGAGTCGGTCTAGTCTCATCCGGTCCTGCACCGTTGCCAGACCCCCCCCCCAACAACGTACCAGGTCGGAGAGGCATTACACATTCTCTTCATAATGATGTGGCAGAATACGCTCACTGAAGAGCCTATCCAACTTCTTTCATATATCTCCCAAGTTCCTTTTCTTTTGCCGTGGATGGGCTGGGGAGCGTCCTTGAGTAGATTCCTTGGAGGGCGCTATGTAAGTCCGTTGAATGCATGAATGAATGAATGAAAGAAAGAAAGAGCGAATGAATAAGCGAACGAATGAAAGAAAGAGCGAATGAATTAATAAACGAACGAATGAAAGAAAGAGCGAATGAATGAGCGAGCGAATGAAAGAATGAATGAATGAATAAACGAACGAACGAACGAATAAATGAATGAATAAATGAATGAATAGATGAATGAACTAATGAAAGAGTGAATGAATGAATAATTATTATTATTATAATCGTTTAATTGGCAACAAAACTGATAGACACACCGCTATCATGAATAAATGAATGAATGAATATATGAATGAATAAATGAATGAATAAATGAATGGATGAATGAATGAATGAACTAATGAAAGAACGAATGTATGAATGAGATAAGCAAGGCCTATGCTGTGTCTCCAGCCGTTAACACGAAGAAGACTTAATTGACGAAGGAGAGTAGGCCTATAGGCCTAACTGTTTATTTGGAGACTGAAGAATTGAAGTAAAAGTAGGCAGGTCAGTAATCATGATCTCATCGTTGCTGCGGTCTCATAAAAGAAAGAGTTCCCTAAAATTAATTATTTTTTTCAGATCAGGGCTACGATGACGTCATAATTATTTCCGCATTTCCTTGTTTACATTATTGCTATTATGTAGGTCTCTTGGGCAGTCGTTGTTTCGCTAATGGCACATATAAAGCTAATGAAACAACAACAATCCGAAATCGACGGTTTCCAGTTCGATAAAGGTAATTAGCCTAATCTCATTTATATCCACGAAATTATCTAATCTCAATAGCTTATTGTATGTAAACATAATTCTTTTGTTGTAGGCCTAACTTCTTTATTTTTCTACACTCCTTCTAAGATAAATTGAATAGACAGAGTTACAGAGAATTGTATTGTATTGTAGGCCTATTGTATATTAGCATTTATTAAGCGCCTCTTACAGTACCGGTACTAGCTATTCAGAGGCGCTCTCAGCGTGACAGCCCCGAGGAAATAAGAAAGACTTCAAGCAACGATGGGCTGAAGATGCCACCCCAATAAGATTTTACTACGGATAGTGGGAGCTAGGTAATTCCACATAGCCTACAATCCTAAGTAGTAGCGGTGGTATAGTAGTAGGGACGGGGTAGCGGTAGTGGTTGTGGTGGTGGTAGTAGCAGTGGCAGTGGTAGTAGTGGTAGTGGTAGTGGTGGTGGTGGTGGTGGTGGTGGTAGTGGTAGTGGTAGTGGTAGTGGTAGTGGTAGTGGTAGTAGTAGTAGTAGTAGTAGTAGTAGTAGTAGTAGTAGTAGTAGTAGTAGTAGCAGTAGTAGTAGTAGTAGTAGTAGTAGTAGTAGTACTGTAGTAGTAGTAGTAGTAGTAGTAGTAGTAGTAGTAGTAGTAGTAGTAGTAGTAGTAGTAGTAGTAGTAGTAGTAGTAGTAGTAGTAGTAGTAGTAGTAGTAGTAGTAGTAGTAGTAGTAGTAGTAGTAGTAGTAGTAGTAGTATAGTAGTAGTACTGTAGTAGTAGTAGCAGTGATAGTAGTGGTAGTAGTGGTAATCGTAATCGTAATCTCCTAATTTCTAAAGCGCCACTCGAAAGCCAAGCGCGGGGCACTGGCTTATTCACGAGCGCTGCGTTGAGGCAAAAGGGTTGTCCGTAAGAGCAGTCCATGGTGGTCCGGGGTAGCAGTGGTAGTAGTGGTAGTGGCGAAACTATATAGTATCGGGGACCGACGTGTTGGTTAGAGTAAGGTCAACCGTCGTGAGGGTCGGTTAGGGTTAGGCCTATAGGATTAGTGTCGTCATTAGGTCCCCCGATAGAATAGTTACGCCGTGGTAGTAATGGTAGTAGTGGTGGTTGTGGTGGTGGTAGTACTATAGTAGTAGTAGTTGTAGTAGTAGTAGTAGTAGTAGTATAGTAGTAGTAGTAGTAGTAGTAGTAGTAGTAGTAGTAGTAGTAGTAGTAGTAGTAGTAGTAGTAGTAGTAGTAGTAGTAGTAGTAGTAGTAGTAGTAGTAGTAGTAGTAGTAGTAGTAGTAGTAGTAGTAGTAGTAGTAGTAGTAGTAGTAGTAGTAGTAGTAGTAGTAGTAGTAGTAGTAGTAGTAGTAGTAGTAGTAGTAGTAGTAGTAGTAGTAGTAGTAGTAGTAGTAGTAGTAGTAGTAGTAGTAGTAGTAGTAGTAGTAGTAGTAGTAGTAGTAGTAGTAGTAGTAGTAGTAGTAGTAGTAGTAGTAGTAGTAGTAGTAGTAGTAGTAGTAGTAGTAGTAGTAGTAGTAGTAGTAGTAGTAGCGCCCTCAGTGCGAGATCGAGGTAACTACATGTATTTGTACATCGCACCTAAGGGAAGCTTAGAAGCTTACTTTAAAACCTGACTAATTGCAAGAGCACGATAGATTCGGATAGACTATAACAGAACGGATTTTAATCGCTTACGAATGAGAAGCACTGAAAGCGCGCGACAAGAAACCTGTACCACACATGTGATGGCAAGCTGAATCACTGCTCATACAATGGCATTGCCAGTCCAAAGCCTGGAGAAAGGAGGAGGGGCAGAGCTAATCATCTTTTTATGACAGAGCAGGGTCGTTAAACAGCATCTACAGCAAATGCAGCTATCTAACCAACCGAAAACGAAGAATTAGAAGAAGGTTGACCCAGGGCCTACTACGCCATGGGGGGATGGAAGCAGACTGCTTCCAATTTGGGCCAGGGGGGGAAAGGTTTTCCCCCCTGATGATAAAGTTGAGTATAGAAGATTTCCTCCAGAACATTTTCCTCCGGTATTCCCCAGTATCTGCCATTGACTTCCATCTGGTAAATCCCCCAAACAATCCTCTCCCCATCATAGCACAGGGTAAATTTTCATTTAATTTGACTTTTGCTTAACACTCACATAAATTTGTCCTTGCACTTCCATCACATTCGCGCGCATCAGGTCCTGCCACGTGGGGGGGGGGAGTAAGTAGCCTGATCCAACTTGTGCCAGAGGGAAATCCCCCCCCCCCCCCTATTGGTAGATGGGCATAAGAGGTTTCCTTTTGGACATATCCCCCGGCATCTCGCTCACTACCATTTCTCCCTGCACACCCACGGTAAATTCCCATTGAACGTTCATCCCGCCATCTCAAGGGTAGATATTCATTTAGTATGACCTTTGCTTTATTCACTTACATTTGTCCCTGCACGTATATGGCACTCGCTCTCACAACTCCTAATTAATTACATTAATTGTTAAAAAATTTAAAGTATATTTTATATCTACTGACATGGCACTTGCTTTATAATATAGGTTTCAAATAAAATGAACGATATTTTCAGAATGAATTTTAGTGAAATGAGGCAAAGAAGCAACAGTAAATTAGTAGGCCTACTTTTGTTTATAATTTATTAGGCCTAAAGGATTTTAGTCTGCTTACGTAAACATTAATCAAGCAATAAAAGCTTGGTTGGTCAACAATTGAAGTTCAAAAGCAAGTAAAGCAAATGGTTTAGATTGAAGTCTGTACAAATGCAAATTGCTTACACTTTTGAAGCCTACATTTGAGGGAAATGCTCGAAGGAATTGTTCCATTGAAACGCTCTGGTGGAATCCAGAGAGGAAAAATTACGGGAGTAGTCCAGGGAAATGTCCATGGGATTTGTTTGGATCCCAAAATGGATATTTCTGAGTATTGTACAACTGACGGTTGACTACCCAATTTGATATACCAAAAGAAATTGATATTTTACTGAATGCTGAACCTTTCCAAACTTCATAGGACTAAGTGCTACAGTGTCGCACTGTTAACGCATAATGAGAAAGTTTAGAATGTTACCATTAGGCTACATTGTGCAAATTAAAAAAAATTAAATGGAGAGGCTACATTTTATGATAAACCACGTTTCTGAGCATTGAATTCACGAACAATTTTGTGAAAATGACAGCTTAAAAAGGTATAATTACAGCGTGCAAACCCCCAAAAAGTGAAATTTTCATGACTTTATCGTTCATAAACAGATAGCAAACAAGAGCCTAAAACATGCGCTCTAGTCGATGCCAACAGCTAAAAATGCGCTGCAGGGTTTCTGGGGCTCCGCCCCAGACCCCGCTGGGGGACCTTACGACGCTCCCCTAGACCCCCCAGTCGCTATATGGGTCTCGTGCCTTCGGCGCTTGCAATATATATAGGCAAAAAGTTTATGTTGGGGGGGGACTGCTTCCAGCTTCCAAGGGGGGATAGTAGGCCCTGGGTTGACCTGTAATCGAGGGTACACGCAGCATGTAGGCCTACTCACCTCACAGAATATATAATGTGCGCTATATATACGGGGGAAAATGACCTGTAGACAGGTTGACTGGCAAAATTAGAGATGAGTGTAGCCTATATCCGACTGGCAAAATTAGAGATGAGTGTATATCCTACACTCATCTCTAATTTTAAAATTAGAGATGAGTGTATATCCTACACTCATCTCTAATTTTAAAATTAGAGATGAGTGTATAACTGTATATCCTACACACATCTCTAATTTAGCCAGTATACAGCCCTGCATTAAGCTAGTCCTGTGGCAGCATGCATGGGTATGCAGTGGTGGCGATCATTTTCTTTGCCTCGGCATATGAAGGTGGGTGACCAGTCCTCTCCCTCACCGTCTGGTCTTCCCATCGACAGTGTGCGCTCGAAGTACTCATCGTAGCCGAGTTGGAGCGGTCAAAAAGTGCGAAGAGTGCAAAACTTTCACTGTAATATCATTAAATCCGACTCAAGACATTGATTTTTAAATTGTAGAAAAACTTGCAGGGCTTAAAGTGTGCCTGGACGGTCATGGGCGGCGTCCATGCACTTGTTTTAAAATCTGAACGCCGTCCAGCCACTTATTGGCGAGCACAGACTGGAAAGGTAAGGGGCGTCCAGGCACTTATTTTTCCACACTTTAGGCACTGCGAAAAAGCTACGACTACTCTAGTGGTAGACAAAGGTGCATATCACGTTTTGACAGTTGTAAGTATTTTGTCCCATCGCTCTACGGGATTTCAAAGCATTATCTTACTGCATGTGGACAGGCTGCTGTGTTCTGCTTCGTCAGCCGCATTTGACGCAGTCACCCCACCAGTGCTTAATTATTCCCCCTTCGTTTTCTGTGTGGGGTGGGTTAAGTTTCTGGGGAGGGGCGGGAAAGTGGTGGTTTAGATCAAACGCTGGTCACCCACGTTCTCGTTTCTCATCATCATCATCATCATCATCATCATCATCATCATCATCATCATCATCATCATCATCATCACACTCCTTGGGCTAAATGCCCGTAGGGGTCCGACGCCACTCTCTGTCTGAGTCTGTCTCGTGTCATGCTGCCCAGCTTCAACCGGTTCCATATCATTAACATCTTGGAGCAGCTAGACCACCTTGTCTGATTGAAGAGAATATTAGGAGAGAGGCATGAAGGACAACCTGGGTCAATGCCCGTATGTGTCCCACGCTCTCTCCCCCGACTCTCTCCACCGGTCTGTTCTGACCGGCCTGTGCATGTCAGCTCCACATCATGACTCCTTGAAGCATCTGGGTCGCTATGTCACTTGTGCCGCGGTTTTTTTGCGGATTTCCTCGTTTCTCAACGTCTCCATAACGTGCATTATTTGGATATTCAATGTTGCTGAAGGTGCTGACATCGTTATTACCGGTATGTCTTTCAGATGAAGTTGTTCGCCATTTGGCTCTGCATTGCCATTGGTTCTGTGTTTGGTGAACTGGGACGGCGCCAATTTGCTAAAGAGAACTTGGAAGTCAATGAGGACAGTGAGGAAGTTCGCGCTCTAATTTCTCTTGATGATGGCGAGAAACCTTATAGTTCAGATGAAAGCCTCCGCGTAAAATATGCCAGAGACAATTCTTTTGATCAGATTGCTTCCAGCGCCAAAGAAGCTGATTCAATTGAAAAGGAAATTTCGAAAAATCGCTCACCTCTCATCGAGACATCGATTGTGAAGCCAAGTTCTTCTAAAACAATAAGGAAGATTTTGGAGATTATGCATTTGTGGAAACCGGCGAAACATGTCAAAGAGTTGCGAGAAATTGCTCGTCGTAACCGCACAGAGTCTAAAACTCTTCAGGAAGTCTCTTTTAATTTCCTGAAGAGGTTGTTTGTTGGTACGGCTGCGCTTATTCGTAAAACGACGAACCTTGGAGGCAGTTCTAGAAAGTTCCTTCGCAGAAAAAGAGAAACAACTGAGGTCGCGGATCCACCGGACGCAATGGAAAGTCTGAAGGTGTGCGCCAAGCTTCGCAAGAAGCTTCCTGTGGCGCTTCGACTGAAGATGCTGAACACCGATGAAATCGAAGAGAAGATGTTGGAGGCATACGCAGAGACAAAGGTGGAACCGGTCGATATCGTCTCCAAATACAATTCAGCAAAGATGGCGGAGAGGGAGCAGCTGCGACAGGCGATGGTCGCAGCCTCCAAACCCGAGGCAGGAGAGATGAAGAAGACTTACAAGACGTTGAGAAAAGGCACGCCTTGGAACTGCCTGCGATTGCGAGGAAAGTTCAAGCGATTCTTTGCAACACCTTCGGAGGCTTTGACAGAGTACGAGCAGCTGAAGAAGGACGAGTTGGAGTCGGTCGATGGGTTCCTACTCGAATACATCCAGTTTGCAGCAAAAGCACGGCAGCAGCAGGAGGAGGATGTGATAGAGGAAGATATCGACGAGGTTAATGCGGAGGACTTTCCAAACAACCGAGCGAGGCTGCCTGAGATGATGGCTGGCAAACGGAAGAGGTCTGCGGAGGAAGAACAACAGTTTACGACCGGAAGTCCAAAGTCGGAAATCGGCGAGGTGAAGGATGACTCGAACTTGGCTCAGAGTCGTGACGAGTACCTGAAACTGTCCGAGGTCTTCACGGAACCGCTGAGGATTCAGATGAAGAACACGGACGCCGCCGAGAAGGTCGTTCTCATCAGCTACGTTGAGTCCGACTACGTGCCCGATAACCTCCTCGATGACTACTACGCAGAAAGAGCGAAAGAGATCCAGCTGCTGAAGGCGGAACTGGCCGCATCTGAGCCGAAGAAGGCCGAACTCCTGTCGGTGTACAAGTCGATAAGAAAGGGCATCGTGTGGAACTTCATGAAGAAGGGAAGCAAGGAAAGACAGGAGTTCTTCAAGAAGACGTCCGCAGGTCGGAAGGAGTACGAGGAGCTGAAGAAGAAGGAGCTGGAGATAGATCACTACCTTGACGGATCACGTCCCATAGAGAGCAAGGCCCCCGATCGAGACGACAAGGCGGAGGCGGAGGGCATCCAGAGGGCGTCGGCCATCGAGAAGGACAAGGCGAGGCAGGACGAGGATGGCACGGAGAAAGTGGACATGGCCACGAAGAACGGCGACGATCCAGAGAACGTGGAGAGTAGTCTGAAGGTCCAGAAGGACATCCAGTCGAGGCTGTCCGATTGGTTGTCGGGTAGAGTGACGGTGACGAACACCGCTGAGGAGGCGCTGCTCGACAGCTATGCAGAAGCGACGACGGGGTCGGCCAACCTTCTGGAAGACTACAACGACGCGAAAGCGAAGGAACGGGAGGTGTTGAAGCTGGAGATGGCCGGCGGGGGACCAGAGGAAGCGGCAATGCTCGCCAACTACAAGAAGCTGAGAAAGGGTGCGCCATGGAATTCGCTGAGACTCCAGGACAAGTACAAGGCGTTTTTCGATACGCCTTCCGCCGCCCTGACGGAGTACTTGGACGTCAAGAAGGACGAACGGTCCATTGATATGTTTCTGACTGGTGAGAACGCCGTCACGGTCGGCAGCAGCGGGGACATGGTAACCAAATATGCCTCCGGTAGGGCAAGGGCAAGAGTTGCCGAGAGAGCCAGAGTCAGAGCTAGAGCCAGAGCGAGAGTCAGGGCCAGAGTCAGAGCCAGAGAAGACGAAATGTTCGAGGAAGAGTTGGAGCGAAAGGTGAGAGACAAAGAGACTGTTAAGGTTGTGTTCGAAGTCGACGCTGGTGGCGTAGGAGACGGGGAAAAGGTCGTCGCATCATCTGAAGATGACGATGAAGATACGGAGGAGGAGGAGGGAGCAGGCGCTGGTCAGGAGAGTCTCGACGACGACGACCAACCGGAAGAAGGTCCGACGACGACGACGAAGAAGAAGAACAGAGTGACTACCACGACCACAAGTGAGAAGATAATATGCGTCATCAGATTTATACAATAGATGCACACAGAAATACATTTGTAAATGCATGCATAATTGCATATATACATATATATAATTTATGCAGCATAGTGCATACACAATGTTTCATAATGTATTCAAACACATACTCGTGGTTAACATAACATAACATAACATAACATAACAACATAACATAGGTTTTTATTATTGCTCCCTAGAAAAAAACGGTGACAGGACAATTACCCCCTGGACAATTACCCCCCGGACAATTACCCCCGGACAATTACCCCCCGGACAATTACCCCCTAGGACAATAACCCCCGGACAATTACCCCCGGAACATAGGACAATTACCCCCTGGACAATTACCCCCGGACAATTACCCCCCCCCCCCATTGCTGAATGTATGTATGAATACGGTATACAGAAATATGTATGTGTGCATGTTATAATATGCCATGTATGGATGCATGCATATATGTCTGTATGGACGTTTGAACATACATACATGCATAAATACACACAAATACATACGAATGTACATACATGCATATGTACATGTATACATACATATAACACATATAATTTTATGGATACATACAGCCGCACATATTTACATATACACATACAAACATACATATACAGTTTATACACATGCATACATATACTCACATATATACATACATACATACATGCATACATACATGCATACATACGTACGTACGTACGTACGTACGTACGTACGTACGTACATACATACATACATACATACATACATACATACATACATACATTTAGACAAGTGTCTAACATGCATGTATTATTGCAGGTATGTATGTATGTATGTATGTATGTATGTATGTATGTATGTATGTATGTATGTATATGCATGTGTGCACATATGCATACATGGGGGGTAATTGTCCTAGGGGGTTATTGTCCGGGGGGTAATTGTCCTAGGGGGTAATTGTCCAGGGGGTAATTGTCCGGGGGTAATTGTCCGGGGGGTAATTGTCCAGGGGGTAATTGTCCTAGATCCGAAAAAAACATATTAACATGATACAATAATTGTATCATGTTAATATGTTCCTTTTTTATATATAGGCTATCCCAACTTAGCACTGATCTGAACTTATTTCAGATCAGTGCTAAGTTGGGATACAAACGGAGGACCTAAATGGCCACCTAGGCCTATGTGTGCCAGTATAGCTATAAGTGGAAGTTGGTAACATAAGCAACGGGAGTCATCTAAATTCAAAATGCGATAGTAGGCCTACATGTTAGTATCGTCCAGTGTAAGGATATTTTAGTCAAACAAACAGATTATAAGGAATAGTTAGGCCTACGGTACATTTAAAGTGAGCAGGTGGGCACGCAAAAGTTTTTTTTAAAGAGGAGGAGGTTAGGCGCACCATGAATATCGATAGGAAGATTGTTCCAAACAGTTGGACCAGCTATCTTAATTGAGAACCTGCGGCTGTTGGTGTGAGCAAATGTCGGTAGGCCTATATAGTTGGAGGCTGTTCTAGTATACCCGGTACTGTAAGAGTGAATGGTCGAACCGGTGCTAAAATAGTTGGCAAAAGTTTGAGGTAATAGGTCATGCTTATAGCGAAACATGGATTCACCAGTTTGAAATATTTTTATTTGATCTACTTTTAAAATACCGTTAAGGGGAAAACGTTGGGCAGTATGACACTTGTAAGAAGATTTAGTAATTAGTCTAATGGCCCTTTTTGCAAAATAATCAAACGTGTAAGACTCGAAGTACAGTTCGGGGGCTCGGGGCCCAGACTAAATAGACACATAGCCAATGCATTGTACGCAGACCAAAACGTTATAATGCAACAACCATAGGGGCATAATATTATTATATTCAATTTAACAAAACTATTATTTGGTCGTTACCGTTACTGGTAAAGTTAATGTTTGTGGTGGATCGCTAGATATATAGGCCTACGCTGGACACAATCAAGCCTGACCGAGAGGGGCAAATGGGCAAATCAGGGCCCAGAGAGCTTTTAAGAACCCGGCCGGCGACTAGGTAATTATAAAAAGTGTAAGATTTATACCTTTCTAGATAATATTTAGAAAGGTATAAATCTTAGATTTAGAAAGGTATAAATCTTAGATATAGATAAATATTATTACGTTCTCCAAATTTACAGCTCAATAAAATAATTTTGTGAATATAAATAGGGCCTAAAATATCTTTCTAATGGCTTCAGGCATAGGCCTATGTTGCTTCGAATAAGCATAGTTCATTAGTGTTTAATCTAGATGTCTCTGGGGGAGTCCTTCCCTAAGAATGAGAAACATTCACAGAAAAATCCAGAGGCGTTGTTCACATGTGCCTATAATATTATTTAAAATTCCCTTCCTCCAAGAAATATCCTATAAGCAACATTCCGCCGCTCCCCCCACAAAATATTTGAGAACTCCTGTTTACATATGTAAATGCCATGGTTCCTGGTTATAGGAAGAAATTATTATACGACTGTGTAGCATTGAAGCTCTTTAATAAAAATGTCATCAGATTTTTGTGGAAGTGCATAACGTGTTTTTAAGACTAAAAAAGTTCGTCAGAAAATTTCCGGTCAAAGGGTGTTGTCGATGCCTATCTGAGCGGTTTTCCCGCCTCGTCCCCAGAAACCTGAATCCCCCCCCAAAGGAGACTAGATTAAACACTGATCGTTCACCTGCCTAAACTATCATCATCGTTGTTCCTTTACAACAGGTCTCTCACGAGTACCACTATTGTGCAGCGCAGATCGAGCATACTCGGTGTTGGGTCCAGGTATACCTGGATTAGCCTCCCTGTGGTCCTACGCTCTCCCTGTGGTCCTACGTTCGCTTCCCAGTCACTTTGCTGGCTCTTTATATATATCTTTATATATATACATATATAATTATATAATATATATATATATATCGTCTTCTCAAGACTTCTCTTCGACAAGGCCTGGGTTGGGAGCGCCTCTGAGTAGAAATCTTGAGGGGCGCTAAATAAATTTATGTGGTTGATTGATTGATTGGTTGATTGAATGACTCAGCGATCATTACTGATGTTAAGACCATAAAACTGTGTATTTTATATTATGTAGATTTCCATTACAAGTGTGTATAGAGCCTATAATCCTATATTATCATGCAATGAGTTTATTGTTTCTCGTTTCCTTTCCAGACAAAACAAACGTGAAGAGCAACAGCAACCTACTCAAAACCGCGTTCTTCTTTGCAATGGGCATGCTGGTGATAAACGTCTCCCTGTAAGCAATCGTCTAACATTTGATGTTTTATCTGAAGAATTAAAATTAGGCTTTCTAAATCTGAAGGAATAATTTAATTGAAGTGTAGCCTAGGCCCCTATGTGTTATAATGTATCAATTTAGAAAACCCACATAGGCCTAAGCGCTTCCTCTGAATGTTGCTATAATTCCTGAGCAGAATTACCGGTGCTGGAGTCCCCGACCCCCTCGATTGGGAGAGAACTCAGAGAAGTCAGAGAACTCGATCAAGTTTTAAAGAATTTCTTGAATTCCCACATTGCAATGACGGTATCCTATCAAAAGGGCGACTTCGAAAGGGCCGACTATCAAGAGGGTGACCTCAAAAGGGCGCCGATCATAAAGGCGACTGTTCTATCATGGAATTTCTGGTAGCCTATCGACCTGGAATTTATGACTTCTTGACGCTCCGCTCTCTTTCTCTCTATCTCTTGTGGTTCCATGACAATTCGGCGACAGACAATTCGGCGACAGACAATTCGGCGACAGACAATTCGGCGACAGACAGTTTGGCGACAGACAATTCGGCGCCCAGACAATTCGGCGCCAGACAATTCGGCGCCAGCATGTAAATTTATTAAAATCTTTAACACCATAAAGACAGCTTAACTGGAAGTTGGATTGAAGAAAATATTCTTGCTTAAATGGAAGCTGGATTGAAGAAAATAGTCTTGCTTAAATGGAAGATGGATTGAAGAAAATAGTCATGCTTAACTGGAAGCTGGATTGAAGAAAATATTCTTGCTTAAATGGAAGCTGGATGAATGGAAACAGTCTTGCTCAAATGGAAGCTGGATTGAAGAAAATATTCTTGCTTAAATGGAAGCTGGATTGAAGAAAATAGTCTTGCTTAAATGGAAGCTGGAGTGAAGAAAATAGTCTTGCTTAAATGGAAGATGGATTGAAGAAAATAGTCATGCTTAACTGGAAGCTGGATTGAAGAAAATATTCTTGCTTAAATGGAAGCTGGATGAATGGAAACAGTCTTGCTTAAATGGAAGCTGGATTTAAGAAAATATTCTTGCTTAAATGGAAGCTGGATTGAAGAAAATAGTCTTGCTTAACTGGAAGCTGGATTGAAGAAAATATTCTTGCTTAAATGGAAGCTGGATTGAAGAAAATAGTCTTGCTTAAATGGAAGATGGAATGAAGAAAATAGTCATGCTTAACTGGAAGCTGGATTGAAGAACATATTCTTGCTCAAATGGAAGCTGGATGAATGGAAACAGTCTTGCTTAAATGGAAGCTGGATTGAAGAAAATATTCCGTTTGATGTTCGTCATAAAACGACGCGCGAACGGCGCCGAATTGTCTGGCGCCGAATTGTCTGGGCGCCGAATTGTCTGTCGCCGAATTGTCAGTCGCCGAATTGTCTGGGCGCCGAATTGTCTGTCGCCGAATTGTCTGTCGCCGAATTGTCAGTCGCCGAATTGTCTGTCGCCGAATTGTCTGTCGCCGAATTGTCTGTCGCCGAATTGTCTGTCGCCGAATTGTCTTGTCACCATCTCTTGTTCTAGAACTCCTCCGTCATTTCTCTCTCATCTGAAGACAGTTTTATTTTGCCGCGCTGGGGTTGGGAGCGCCTCTGATCGAGTAATCCCAGTAAGAGGCGCTATGCAAATTCATCTAATGAATGAATGAATATTGTTTATCGGTCAATTAATAATCAGTGTTGAGCTTTTAATAATTATTTTCCTTTCTGCTCAGAATTCTGGGACCGCAGTGCCATAAAATTTTCGGTTGGTGTAAAAGATTGCGGAGGACGGACGATACACGAGAAGGAGAAACAGTAAGTCAAACATGATTCTAGGCCTATGGGTAGCTGATGGGCTTCACTGGTTCTGTTAACCGAACAATGACAGAGGGCTGCCCATATAATTAGGCAGGCCTACTCTGGGAGGGGATCGCCGGATTTAGGTGATTTGCGTACGGGTGCCTACGGCGGGGATGGGTCTCGACAGCACAATGTAGGCCTACGTAGGGTACGCAAAATAAATTTATACTCATATGGGGTTCCACAAAATGCACAAGTTGCAAAAGAGAGAAGGTGGATCGAAATACGACTCTTTCTGTCAGTGGCGGAGACCTAGGGGGGGACAGGGGGGGACGGTCCCCCCCAATAAAAGTGTTGGGGGGACGGCCCATGCATTTGTCCCCCCCCAATGTTTGAGCGCCAAGCCTTTTTTGGCGGCGGGAAAAAAATTTTTGCGAGATTTTGGCCGGATGACTAAAAAAAAAAAAAGGTCATCAACTTTTTTGGCGGCGAAAATAGAAAAATTTCGTCAAGATTTGGGCGGATGACTAAAAAAAAAAAAAAAAAAAAAAAAAAGGTCATCAACTTTTTTGGCGGCGAAAATATAACTTTTTTTCGAGATTTCGCCGGTCGTCAGAAATTTTTCGGAAAATCTCGCGTCTTTCCGTCCCCCCCAATTCTCGGCCCAGGTCTCCGCCTATGCTTTCTGTAGACCCACGTACGCTAATAATGGTAATTGGACTAATAATCAGTCGTTCAAGCGATAAGCGTTAGGCCTATATGTAGGCCTAAATCGCTTCGGCACTGTCATAGAGCCGCATAACTTATCTTTAGCTTCTCGAGCGTATCGGTGCCAGAAACAACAGCATGCAAATCCTCAGACACACTACGTTGCCATGCTTTTGCCCCTTTACAAATCTCTGCTCAATATAAAGACCTATGATTCTGTTCTCTGAGTCGCCCTCTGATACCTTCCATAAACACTTAGTACTTATAGTAGTCTACTTACCCATTATTGGTACCCTTCTGCATGGATTCGGGAGCATCTAAGAGTAGTTTCCGTGAAGCTGTGCTATAAAAATACATGAACGAATGATATTTAAGTAGTAGGCTAGTATTTAAATAGACCTAGATACTGTGGTAGCAATGAATTGAATGTAAACTCCGATCACCACCCAGGCATGATGCTAGCAGCTGCACCACTGCTGACCATGGCACGATGACCATCTGCTGACCATGGCACGATGACCATCTGCTGACCATGGCACAATGACCATCTGTCGCTGCTCCACATATGGGGAAGCCAGAGGAGGCTCCATGCACTGGCTCCCCATTCGAAGACGCTGCAATTTAAAATGTCTGCATTCGCCTATATCAACTCCTTCACGCTCAGCAGCCCGCTCTCATCGGACACCAAATGGTCAAATTGAGATGCTTTTTGACTGGATACAGATCCCTCTCAATGTAATGTATCGGACCTCCACCATCAGTTCGCTCGGCCCTTCTCTCTGGCAGCCTAGTCTTTCTTCATCTTTCCCTTGTCACAAATACTGCCTAATTCTTTATCGGGGTTGATCGCTCTGAGAGCGCTTCTGAAGTTCTGAAAGGTTTTTTGCTGAGAGAAGCGCTTTATAAAAAATATAGTCACAGGCCTACAATAGACTATATATAGAGCACCAAATTTAGTCAAATTGACTATCACGCCCGGATAAGGCTAATAGTCTAAAACGGCCGCGGTGTGGGCCCTATTCGCTTTTGCAGGCCTAAGAAATTAGAATAGAATAAAATAAATTTATAGCTATTTTCCTTCAGTTCTCGTATTAATTAATAATACAGTATACCGGTACTGGACCGAATAGCATTAAAAAATACCTCGTGCATCTGAAAAAGCATCGAGCACGTACATCTTTCTTTCTTCCATTCTGTCATTTTTTCCAGGAATCCCTGTATACAGAGAAAAGCATCGGCTTCTGGAACGACCCGACAAGACTTAGTCGCAAAGTCCGCAACGCCGCCCTGATGTAGTTGATTAGAAGCAGCTCTTGACGTCTTGACGATCATGTAGAACACAGACGTGATAAGAATTATAATAATAATAATAATCAGTGTGGTGACAATAAAATTGAACGATTTTCTTAATTGAATTCAGCTGTAATTTGTTGTTAATTCCCTCAACGATATCTTTTAACTAGAATCATATCCTCAACTGATGTTCTACCTTTTCATGATGAACTGTGTTCTTTAAGTTGCTTTATTGTTACGGAGAACTGTTCGTGCATTGCCTCGATCTTGTAGCAGAGGCATTGTTGGAAGAATTCTTTAAACTTAACGATATAACATTCTGCAACTTTTTGTTCGTTTACTCCGCTTATTTTAGGCATGCTTGCTATCTCATCTTAGGCTATTTATCTAATTGAGTATTGGCCTCACTGTCTCTTCTTCTTTAGGTCTGCTGCCTACCGGCAGGTCCAGTTTCCCAACGACGCCACTCTTCTCGGTGTTGTGCTTTTTCTTTAATATTTCCATATCCATCCTCCATCATCCAGTCCAAGAACTTTTCCCTAGGTCTTCCTCTTCCCTTCTTTCCCTCCATTTTGCCCTCCACTATGTCCCTTTGCAAGGAGTTGCCTCTAAGTCTAAGTACGTGTCCTATCCAGTTCTTCTGTTCTTTTTCTGATGGAACTCCAAAACACATGCATTTCAATGAAATTCTTCATCAGCGTTCTCACTGCTCTCATCCAGCGTTCCCACTGCTCACCCAAACCACTTTAACCACTGCTCTAAGTACATGTCCTATCCAGTTCTTCTGCCTCACTGTAGCCTATTATAAAAGCGACCATGTATTTGTCTTAGGCCTATACGGTACAATAAAGGTCACCATAGTAGCCTAAACTAGGCTACTTAAATAGGACGAAAATGTTTTATGCTTTGATAATTAGGACAGTGTCGTTAAACGTGTAGGCTAACAAGCAACCCCACGGCTTTGTGTTCAGTCGGCCGAGGAAACGTTGCAGCTGCTGTTGGTCTCGAGCTTTCGCTCTAGAGTCTAGATGTCCACAGTGCCTTTTGTAGATCAATGCACTGAACCGGAATCCTGGAAAAGCACCACGAAACTTGCGAAACTATTTCGCTACAGAATTTAAGATTTCCGACCCTGAGTGAACAGGTCTACGCTATGAATTATTTTTATTTCTGATGCGGAATTTGAACTTTTTATATTAAAGACATCTTAAGACTCATCTTATAAGTAAGTCAGCAAATAAGCTACACGCATTATTAGACCGGTTCTATTAGACAGACCTGTCCAATTCAAATCAAATTTTTTTATTCAAAGAGATCAACAAGCGCCCACGTGAGGAAAAGACGCTCTACAAGTAGACATAATTTAAAATTTTGGTGGCAGCGCGCGAACAGGAACAGAGTTCTACTCGCTCGTTTTATACACCATTTACGATATGTTCTCCGAGCACACTCCGTTGAAACTAAGACAGGTCCAGTGGTCAGGGTTGCCCAGATCATCGCGAAGAACGCGAATTGGGCGACTTTTGAAAGCGCTCGCGACTGATAATTTCGTCCTCGCGACTCGCGCTTTTTGGGCGACTTTTGAATTGCCTCGCCGTCGCCACGGCGACATTTTAAATCTCATGACAGGGATTTTGGCGAGCGAAAAATGGTGAAAAATGGAACATTCTCGTAAAAATGGTTAGTTTTCATGAGATTTCGATCGAATGACTAAAAAAAGTCGTCAGAAATTTGGCGAGCTGACAAAAATTTTCTGACGACCTTTTTTTTTCTTAGTTATCAGAAATTTTCGCGGCCGAAAATAGAAAACCTCGATAATCTCGCGATTTTCGCGACTTTTTGTCGTGATCTCGCGACAAAGTTTTGCCGAAATCTGGCAACCCTCCAGAGGTAAACAGCGACTCCAATACAACGCCGCTAAGCAGAGTAGGTGGGTGGTAAAGGTAGCGACGATTAAAAGTTCTATTCTATTCCCAATATTTACCAAAAAATGTCTTGGCGACGAAAGAAAAATTCGTAATTAACACACTCCGTTGATGGATGGAATATCTTAACGTTTTGCGTACGATACAGTTAGATTCGTTTAACAGCTACACACAGCGTCGTCGTCAACATGACAGCGTCGTCGGCGCTAACGTGTCGGGTTCAATACCTCGACGACATGGATCCTTTCACGACGAACTTTCCAGAACCGGCTCGAGCGCCGAACTATATTTTTCTGACGAACGTTCCGCTGCTGAACCAGATCGCGGGCCTTAAACGTGTTTTGGCGGCGCCACATAAAGTAAGTTACGATTTGGGGCTATTCGGAGTTGCTGGAGAGGGTAATGTAATGTAAAATGGCTCAGCTTCTCCTCTTTAAGATCGATGTAGGGGAGACCCGACAAGTGACTGAGTAAGAGATGTGCCAGCAGTTTTTCAGCTACGCAGGAGGAGGAGATAGAAGAGGAGTCTTGCTATCCTGAGAGGCAGTCCTGTGTATAAAGTGATAAAGACTTCACTTTCTTAGCCTCGGCATACGAGAGCGAGCGACCAGCCCTCTCCCTCGCCGTCTCATCTTTCTATAGACAGTGTACGATCAGTGTACTCATTATTGATGTTTAGGCTAGGAGCACAGGTGGAATAGAAATCTCTTACCAGGTTTCTGCCCTGGTGGAGATTTAGACCCTGAAAATCTCATTCTATGGTATACTGACCCATTGACCCAAACACAATAAGCAGGCTTTGGGGCTGGCTATCAGATCAGCAAACCTCTTCTTTCAGCTGCACAGTAATGTGGGTGATCTCCTTATATAACTGTGGTTTCGTATATTTTATTGGACATAAACTATATTGATCAGCTTAACCAAAAACAGAAGCTTCTGGCATTGGAGGATTACAAAAAATCAAATCAAATACCATTTTATTAAGGCAGCAACCGTATCACATTGATCACAAAAACAGACCAACAACATTGACATTAACATTAATGATTAACATAAAAGAAAAAATGAACAGTATATCATAAGAATAAACAGTATGTCATAAAGCAAAGAAGCACACACAGTTGAGCACTTAAAGGGGAACTCCAAAAGGACCAAGTCCTGCTATCAGGTGTACCCCTATATCAGTCGCTGGTGGCTTCTTTCAACTATCAACGAATACGTCGATTTAAAAGTAATTATTGTCATTTTATTATTTGTAAGTGAAAATTTTCGCCGGACTGCACTGGTCAGCACCCTGTCTGACCTGTCAAATCGACCATGATGAACATTGTCTGTGCTGTCAAATAGCAAATGATATATCTTTAACGGTTCTTTACTGACGCTGTTTTTCTATCCATCTGACGATTGAAATTGATGATGGGTGAAGAGGAGAATTAGTTTGGCTAGACCGCTAGAGCATTCCAGCAAGGTAACCTCTTTGGTACTGGTGATGTGACCTCTTTGGTACTGGTCATGTACCCTCTGGTGTTGTCCACATGGCCTTTTTGGTACTGGCAAATGTTTATGTGGCCTCTTGGGTTATGATTGTGCAGCCTCTTTGGTACTGGTTATATGGCATCTTTAGTACTGATATGTGACTTCCTTTGTACTGGTTCTGTGGCCTATTTGGTATTTGCTATGTGACCTCTTTGGTACTGGTTATGTGCCTTCTGGTGCTGTACTGTGGGGCGTGGTGGTGTAGTGGCTTCGTTGCCTTGAAGCCGGAAGGTTCGAGGTTCGAATCCACCTCGCCGCGCAAGGACCTTGGGCAAGTTCTTCACTCACAATTGCTCAGCGCTTCGGCGTGAAACTCCAATGCAGTGTCCACTCTGCATTCGAGAGTGCCTCTGAGTAGTGAGAGCTTGAAGTGGCGCTATAACAAGTGCACATACAAACAAACAAACAAACAAACTGCTGGCTGTGTGGCCTTTTGATACTGATATGTGGCCTCTTTGGTACTGGTTATGTGGCCTCTTTGGTACTGTTAATATGTTACCTCTGTTGTACTGGTTATGTGGCCTCTTTGATACTGGTTAAATGTGGCCTCTTTGATACTGTTTATATGACCTCTTTGACATCTCCGCAGCAGTATGGAGAAAATCAGATCTATGAAATGCAGACTGCAGTGAGCTACACAGATAGTAATCTGCTCGTTGAAACATTAGTAATGTTGACGCAGAGAAAAAAACACAACATTGAGTAATATGAATCAAAGTCCACGTTAGATTTCGGGAGCAACACATCACATTTTTTGCATGTTTGTCGTCTCTCGAGTTCATACGTACTGAAATAAGTTTATGTTCGTTCTTTTAAGAGTACTGTCCCCCACAGCAGATATCTGCGTAGTGCGTAGTTGGCTATATAGTTTGATAATGCGCTGTCATATATAGTAAATTCCATAGGAAGCCAAGGGACTTCTGTGCCTTTGTTAACTTTGGAAAATTTTACACTGTGCAATGTGCATGTGAAAGGTGAAGCTATAGTAATTACCTCGATAGATTGATAATGATGCATTGTAATTTGTGACACCATGACGTTGTCTGCTGCGCTTTACTGTTGCACCCGAGTTTCTTTTAAGGAATTTTTAGAATTGCACACAACCCTTTCTATTTCTTCCCATCCTCCAGTGTAAACAGTGCTTAAAGTGTGGAAAAATAGGTGCCTGGACGCCCCTTACCTCTCCAAAAGAAGTGCCTGGATGCCCCTTGCCTTTCCAGTCAGTGCTGGCCAATAAGTGGCTGGACGGCGTTCAGATTTTAAAATAAGTGCACGGACGCCGTCCATGACCGTCCAGGCACACTTTAAGCCCTGAGTGTAAATTACTCCCGATCGGTTGATGTTGACCTTTTTTACTAATATTTTTAACTGCACAGATGTGCTTCAACAACTGCACAAACCCATTTAGAAAGTTCTGAACATTTTCTGTAGAAGTGCATGCTAAAAATCCCTGTGTTGCGCATAAATTGCATACCTTAGTAATCGGTGGTTGTTTGAGACTGCCCAACAATCTGGCTTTTGCAACAATCTGTCGTCATTATTATGGTTGTGGGTGTATTGTTGAGAGCTATTTTCTGCCGTTAGATGCTGATTCATCACTGGTCATGGGCAAATACACCCTTGACAAACAAACAAGACCATCTCGGCCTCTGTTTGCGTGAAAGGCAAAGTTACATAAACGGTGTCAGTTCCAATGGCTGGCCGGATTAATTGCTGAAGCTATTTGCCACATATATATGATACAGCCAGAGGGATTGTTTGTTGTCAGATCAAAGGCTATTTTAAACCACAGATCCATCATTTCGTAAACTATTATTTTACATGTTTAAGACTTTTCAAAACTGGGCATCCTTTGTAACTTCAGAGGCAGTGGTAGAGTTGAGTGTTTGGAGTTGTCTTGCCAGGGCTTAGGTATATGGAACCATATTGGTTGATCAGAAAGATTAGGATAGAGCTGCCTGGCATTGCCATGGACTTTCAATCATCGACTTACATTCTTCAACTTACAATCAGTGACTTACAAATCACTGATTTACAATCATCAACTTACAATGATTGCACTTAATTGACAATCTTCAACTTGCAATTATCATCTTACAATCATGGATTTGGAGTCATTGACTTACAATCATGCTAGTACATGATCCTGCGCAAAAGAGGATACTGTAAAGTGTAAATCACTCATTCCTATAGGTATGCGATTTAAATGAGGCAAGCCAGTGTTGCCTCAGCATTCCATTGAACGATTTCTTATGCATTCATTATTGTGTGCTGTGAAGCATGTCCATCACTAAAACAGATGATGCGTGATGGAGTGAATAGGTGACAGGTAAGACTTTCACCACTCCAGGATTTAACTCCGGGTGTCACAGGTCACAGCCCTTAAATTCTGTGAATTGAACTGTCGATCTAAAAACGCTACCATTTGTACTGAAATTGGAGTAATATAGAGTAGAATATTCTTTATTAATCCACTAATTGCAGACCTATTTTCTAGACCTATTTTGGCTCACGCAGGTAGGCTCTTATAAAACAATTATCTAATGTTGGCACAAAGGAAACATGACCTTAGTCACAGAATTTATGACCTACAATGTATATATATTTTCGTTTATTCAAACTTGAGTCACAAGATACCGCATTCTGTGACAGTAGAGGTTAATAATTAACATAAAAATGAGAGTTGGCGAGAAATTGTCATCTTCAGGTAAAGTGACCTAGGTCTATAGTTAGTTGGTATCATCTTTATAAGTGCAGCCTGGGATGCTTGCCATAAGGGAACTGAACTGTAGGAAGAAACAAACTTCCCAGGACATGTGAATCGTTGACTACTATGCTTAGAATTACCAGGTAACAGAATAATAACTGCTGATGGATGAGTTTGGTAAAATGTGTGGCTGTCAAGTCAAGACCTGAATTTATGTCTATACATGAAAACAGGCTTCAAGCAGTTCATGTAGGAACACCCACAAAAAGAGATCTTGCAACATCAAGTTTTGGCCCAATGTATATCCATGTTCTTGCACCTTTAACAGGTTCCAGAAAATGTTGTGGAAACCTCAAGATGCAAGTGTATATCTAGGGTAATCTATCGCTTTAGCGTTCTAAATTATTTGACTAGTGCATCACAATTATTTTTCGTCAATCCGACTTCTACTTATTCTGCGAATCATTTTCATCAATCATGCTGCCGTTTATAGGCTAAAATTCATACTGAAAAATCCAACTCCTTTTTGGCCAGCAATTTCTTTTATCAATCCATCTTCTATTTGAACAGCAATTATTGCCCAGCTCGAATGTCACCAAGAATATTTTCATCAATCCCACTTCCATTTAAGTAAATTATTTTCATTAATCCCACTTCTATTAATTTAGTAAGAATTATTTTCGTCAGTCCAACTTGTGTGAGACCAATTGATGCTAAAACTGATGCAATGGGGACAGTGGCATAGACAAGGGGAGTTTCGGGGGAAAAGGTTTTTTTAAAGGTTATTTATCCACTTAAATAAGAAAAACAAAACAATTGCTTATAGTAACAATTGTTTTTCTTGATTTATTCCCTTTGTTGCTTTATTCCCTTTTTATTTACTGTAATACTGCTGGTTTGGTGTCAGAAAGGGCATCCGGCCAGGCCATAAAATTTCCCCCCCACCCCCCATCATAAATTCCTGGCTACGCCACTGAATGGTGAATAGTTTGGAGCGCTAAAGCAATAGATTACTACTGCAGGCATAGCCATGAGTTTGATTGATTCTTGGGGCTAACAAAATAACAACATAACAAGACACTCGAGAAAAAAACATACACTGATTTACAGGGAGCAAAAGGGGAGAGACCCTTTAGTTGATCAAAGTCCCACGGACAGATGGGTTACCCTTGTACATAGAAATTATAGCAACTGGCTACGTATGCTATTATAAAATTTCTTCTTCTTCTTGGTCTCTCTTCCGTCAGGCACATGTCCTTCGCATGCCAACGATGAGGCCGTCTCCAGCTTGCTCGGTTTCTGATTTTATCCACCGCATCTCTCATATCCATGTTCTGTACTGCTAGATCTTCTTTTACATTGTCCATCCAGGTCTCTGATTGTCTCCCTTGGCTTCTCTTTCCCTCCACATGCCCGTGCAGCGCTGCGGCCGGTAGCCTTTTGTCTTCCATTCGTGTCACGTGCCCGAACCAGGTGAGTCTTCTTTTTCTGATCTTGTCCACCAAATTTGGCAAGGGCTGAATAATAAAGAATTAAAAAGAAACAAGGGCTGACCTGAGTCCAAGTCGATGCTGGATAAATGAGGACATAATTATAGATTTATAGCAGTACTAAGTATTGAGTTCAAGGTAGCTGCACTGGTTTGGCGATGTTGTCAGGGCTTCGCCCCAATTTACCTCTGAGACTACCTTATGCAGCCTTACATTGGGTATCCAATGGCATCGTCAGCTATGCTCTGTTGATAAGGGAGCTCTCTTAGTTCTTTTTGCTCTTTTATACTATCATGAAGAATCGAGCCTTTTCTGTGGTTGGTCCAGTGGTCTGGAATGGCCTTCCTTTTGAGCTACGCCTACGCTCTGGGACTACCAGGATCCTTCCTCACTAAACTTAAAACTGTTCTTTTTGGGTGTGCTGGAGTCGGGAGCGCCTCTGAGTAGTTTTTTACTTGAGGGAGCACTGTACAATTGTCCAAATGAATGAATGAAAAGGGAAGCAGTGTAAAGTAAGTAATTAAATAAGTAAGTATGATGAGTAAGTGTATTCTTTAATATGACTAGAGCTGGCAAACAGTACTCTGGTGAACAAGTATCATAGCGAGGTGGTGTAGTGGTGGCATCGTTGCCTTGAAGCCGGAAGGTTCGAGGTTCGAATCCACTTCAAGTCGCCGCGTAGGGACATGGAGCAAGTCCTTCACTCGCAATTGCTCAGCGCTTCGGCATGAAACTCCAATGCAGTGTCCGCTCTGCCGTCGGGAGCGCCTCTGAGTAGAGAGCTTGAAGGGGCGCTATAACAAGTGCACATACAAACAAACAAACATAATATAAAATTCACACAAAACATCAAAAACTAACAACACTAAACAAACTAATAAGTATAATTACTATGTGAACAACATTCTATGAATATTTTCCTCAAACTACTGAGGATGCTGAAGATAATTACTTTGTACCCATCGCCGCCATATGGCTATCAGTCAGGTACTGATGATGATGATGATGATGATGATGATGATGAATCTGATCTGACGGAATGACACGAAGGCTGACAGGTGATAGTCTTCTTTATGATGGATGAACTATGCATAAGCTGTAGGCGACTGATAACATCTGGGCCTTTGATCTGCTAAACTGTACTACTGGAACATTGAAACGTGATGATAATATTATTGTTTGTGGTGAAGACAGTAGATTCGACTGGCGGCAATTTCGTGAGCGTTTATGAAGTCTGAAGTAGTCTAGTGTTGACTTGCTATGCGGTGTGCAATTGTGCATCTCATATCTCAAGTCGCGACTATGTTTCAACTTTATATCCTCTAGCTCATGAATTATTCATTTGAACTCATCGTGAAAGTTTATAAGTTCACGCACAGGTGTGTATGGGACTATGGGTGTGGGTGTGTGTGCGTGTATGTGTACGTACATACGGGTGTGTATGTATGTAACTATGCATGTGTGTATGTATGTATGTAAGAATGTATTGTGTGTGTGTACTGATTGATGGATGCAAGCCTGTATGTATGAATGAATATTCCGCTAAAGGTCATCCTAGATTATCAACAATTAATGCAGTATTATGGTTGTTTTTTGAAGACATCATGTAACACACTACAGTTATGTATGCATGTATGTATGTATGTATGTATGTATGTATGCATGTATGTATGAATGTGTGTATGAATGAATGTACAAATTTATGTATATGCCTGGATCAAAAATTTTATGACGTCTTATGACACCAAAGGCCGTTGTTGACGTTGGCCGAAATTATTTTTGTCTTATTAACTCTCTGACTTTTGTATGTATGTATGCATGCATGTATGTATGTATGTATGTAGGTAGGTAGGTAGGTAGGTATGTATGTATGTATGTATGTATGTATGTATGTATGTATGTATGTATGTATGTATGTATGCATGCATGCATGTATGTATGTATGTATGTATGTATGTATGTATGTATGTATGTATGTATGTATGTACCGGTATGTATCTATGTATGTATGCATGCATGTATGTATGTATGTATGTATGTATGTACCGGTATGTATGTATGTATGTATGTATGTATGTATGTATGTATGTATGTATGTATGTATGTATGTATGTGTGTATGTGAACATTTGAATAGGCTTTTAAAGGTCCTCGCAAGAAGCGCTGAGGCATTGCTATCTCTTTGTATCTGAAAAGGTGTGTCCTAAGATTAGCTGAAAGTAGTCACTTGAGCTATTTTTCTGGCAGTTAGTTGTAATGTTTATTGAAAGACTGTTGCACGAACGGAATGCTAAGTAACAACGCGTTCATTACTTTATAGAAGGCAGGCTGGTTAATATGCAACCCACTTACAAGTGAATATTGACCTAAAGCGGTCGCAATTGCGTCATGGCTCCTACGTCTGATACGTATTTAGCACACACGATGTGTCAACAGTAGGCTACTCAACATGCCAGTAGGAAGTTTGGTGAGGCTACTCTCCGCCGGTGAAACTTTTGTAACTTCAATACAAGCGCGAAGTCGGCTAAGACTTCGTTTTCGTCCAAAATCAATCAGATCATTTATTTGACTAGCGTCAAGACGATCTAACGAAAATACAGAAACGGTCTATAAGAATTTGCAAGAAAATACAAATATACTAAACAGATTAAACAGATGCACGTGTAACGGTTACGTCAAGTGAAATCAAATCAGATTGTATTAATAGGAAAGCTGTGAAGGGGAATTTTGAAAGCCAAGCGCATGGCACCAGTTTATTCATTAAAAGGATATGTTGGCATATTAAACCAATATACACATACTATGGTAACACATTCATTGTGGGGTGCGGTGGTGTAATTTCGGTGTGTGGTGCCTTGGAGTCAGTGGGTTCCAGGTTCGAATCCACCCTCAAGCCGCCAAGAATAAATAAAAGTAGATGTTAATGGAGACATTGTCTGGGATTAAGCCACGTGCAGTCACTTGCCATAAAACGAGATAGATATATGGCATTTCAAAGTAATTGGACTGGGTAGTCTGATGGCTTGGCTGCAGCGCTAGTATACATTGAAATCATTCCAGAGACGTTTAGACGTACCTATAAACCATAAACAATGTATGTCAGTATGATCTCTGTAACTCAAGGTTCAAGGTTTGTTAACACTCTGTCTTTGGCTTCCTATGACGTGTGAAGAAGGTCAGCTTCCTAACAGGTCAATGAGGTTGTTGCTGCTTGAGTCCTTGGATTACAATCCAATCCAATCAGCGGTGACTTCAGAAGTAGGGATATGTTGGAGCATTGGGATGACTGACTCACTGGACCTCGGATTAGTCTAAGACAGTGATTCCCAACCTGTGTGCCGCGGCACACTAGTGTGCCGCGAGAACTTTGCTAGTGTGCCGCGGGAAAAATTCTAATAGGCTATAGTCTATGTTGTTAATTAATAATGATTCCAAACAAAACATCTGAAAAGTTGAAAACATCATCACTGCACATCAAAACTTAAGTCAGTTGATCTTAATCTCTCACACTGTAGCAGGTTCAGATCTCCAACAGAAATCTTGATTGTTTTCCCACGGTCAATGAATCTCAGTTTTAAAATAAATTGCACTTGAAATAGTAGACACATTGATAGACCTACAACCAGCAATAGGCTACAACACTATACTTCCCTTCGCTTGCAATCGACAATTTTGACTGGGTAATCAGTCCATTCGTAATCGGCGAAACAACAAATCTTACAACTGAGGATGAAGAACAGCTCATTGATTTATGAAATGACAAATTTTATCAGTCAACATTTTTCAAAAGGAGTTTAGATTAATTTTGGCTTTCCATTCAAAAATCATATCTTTCGATCAGTTCATGAGCAATCAAAATTCTTATGCCATTTGCATTTTCGTGGTTTTGTGACTTCCTACTGAACTGGAGACACTTCTTAGAATCGACGATGAAATGCGAGTATGATTGTCGTCTCTGGAGCCTCGTTTCAATTTGATCTGCTAACTGACTAGACTCACTATAGAGTAGGCTATTATTAGACAATGAGAACATTAAAATTAGAATATTATTAAATAATAGTGACAAATAGATAAAAAGTTAGTAATTATTATTAGGTGTGCCGCGAAAATTTTAATTCTTTCTTAGTGTGCCGCAAGCCAAAAAAGGTTGGGAATCACTGGTCTAAGACTCTAAGTCATTCCAGTTTGAGGACACTATGCCATCAAACAAAGATAATTAGCGTTCTCTTCCTCCTCCTTTAGTCAGGCCTGGGACTGGCTAGAGGGCGAGCAGTTAGAACATCAGATTTACCATGGTCTCCTATTGAATAGGTTTATAATAGACGTCCGTTGCTTGATTTTGCATGAGGATGATTAAGATGCACTCATAGAATACATATACATGTATTGTATGGGTTGTGATTGAAGCCTTCGTGCACTCACACACACACACACACATACAGACAGACAGAGAGAGACAGAGACAGACAAACAAAAAGACAGATAGCTAGATCGAGACACATTTGCCAGGTTTACTGCTTATTTGCATTATGTCTTTGCTTGCTTAGCGTTTTATTACGTCTGAGCCGTGCCTTCAACTGAATAGCTTCTATTGAAGTATATGATATGACCTGAGCCTGTTTGTCTGAGTCTACTTGGGTTGGAGACGAATTGGCCTAGATTTAGCCTCACCGTGCTCTAAGATCGTGACGGGTTTCAACGCCTATCAGTCAGTTTTGCTTCATGGGGATTTTTTTCAATAAGTCAGGACACCGGTGTACAGCTATTGCATAATGGGTGTTTGGTTGGAGATTATGAACGAAGACCTGTGTACTCTGGTTGTGGAATTCTGGAATAGCAAGTTACATGTAGTCAATTATAGTGTAGAAAGTTATGGAAGAAAGTGAATAATATTTATAATAATAATGATTTGGATAATATATTTATAATTATAATACTGCTAACTCCAGAGTAAAAGCAACCTTTCGAATAACTTCTAAGATATATTTATTTTTCTACCTTCATTGGACGAAAATAATAATTTATAATAAAAATTTATAATACTTATAATAATAATAATTTATAGGATGGTATACATGGATGGTATACATGGTAATGATTGTAGTAATATATAATGAGAATAGTAGTCGTAATAAATTAATAATGATAATAATATTAGTTTATTAATTTAAACTGACAAACTTGTGTGCTGTAAGGTTACATGATTTAGTGAGCCTGAGTAGTTACAGATGATGACTAGTTTATATAGGCCAGTGGTTCCCAACCTTTTTTGACTGTCGGGCCACTTTTTCTAAGTTGGAGGACACAAGGGCCACTTTTCCTTAGTTGAAGGAAATTAGGGGGCCACAAGGCTAAAATTTAATTAAATAACGACGTATACCATTGTTATAATTGAATCAAAATAGAATCTTATTTTTGGACGTTGATAAATCGTATCAAACATTCTATTTTGATGCGATTTATTAACGTCCAAATAAAATAATTTGCAATAGAAAAGAATATATATATATATTCTATCATGTCCAAATTGTAAATTTTTACAATTATTTAGTTAATTCATTGAGATGCTGCGGGCCATTTTTGTAGGCCCGGCGGGCCACTTTTGGCCCGCGGGCCACGGGTTGGGAACCACTGATATAGGCCTATCATGTGTTGAATTTTATTGTAGGGTGCTTTGCTCTGAAACCGTTTGGAGGCAATATTGTACACGGCTCATCATATAAATGACCGAGCTCACAACTGCTCCCGGGGCATTGTGTCACCGCTCTGCTGACACTGCTCAGCTTCATTTAACTTTTGCGTCGATGTCAAAATAATAGTCAAGCCATCTGATAGTCCAATGTGGGACTAAATCAGGCATGTTCTTTTCATTTAAACTAGAATTAATCCCTCTGGCGAGAGGTCAGCCACTCGGATCCTTCTCCTCCACTTGTATCTGTTTCCAGTGTCTTCTTTCTTCAGTTTAAGCAGCTTTAGGTCTTGTTGTATCAAGTCCTCCCATCTTTTCTTCTGTCGTCCTCGGCTGCGTCGACCATATAATATGTAGTACAGGCATAGATGTCATCAAATCGGCTTCCATTGTCCCACACTGAAAGTCCCTCAGCATGGCTGGATCAAGGTTCCTATATAATAGAATATTATGTAATATTAATACACTGTGGTCCTTGACTGGGCTGACACGAGGTTGACTGATAAAACTGAGCTCCCTGATGTGTTTGTGGTATTTGTGAAGTTGACAAACATTGACTGTGTGACTTTGGTGGGTGGATGGGGGGGGCTGGGGGGAGAGGTTAGCTTGTTGTATTGCTACTTAAAGGTTTATAGTGTCTCTTAGAAGTGCTATCCAACTCTGTATGCTTGTGAACAGTGTTGTACAGTAACGATGTAAAAGTAACGCGTTACTGTACTTAAGTAAAAGTTTGAATACTTTCACATGTAACGAAGTATCAAGAAACCGAAATACTTTTACTTTCAACGAAGTAAAATTTTACTCATGTTTCAGTACTTTTACTTCGTTACAATTTATGTGACACTCGTTACAATGTTCGTTACTTCAATGCTCTAATTGACATTTCGATACGCTAAGCTAAAACAGCTCATCTGAATTTGCATGCCTAAAAATAGATTTTCGATGAGTGTTGCACGCTGGATGCACTGCCATTTCTGCAGCACAACGACTCTTCAGCTGTGCATTCTGGTAACAATGAATCAGAAGCATGCGTGCTAGACTCAACGATAACCATTTCAAGAACTTAATATTTTTGAAGGTTAATAATGCATTGAGTAATAGAAAGACTCGGTACTTTTACTTTTTACTTTAAAAGTATTATTTTGGAAGGATACTTTTTACTTTTACTTTTAATTAAAAGTAAAATTTGTGCTGAGTACTTTTACTTTTACTTAAGTACATTTGCCCAATACTTTCAACAACACTGCTTGTGGATAAGCATAAATTTGTAGATTTGCATGTATGTGTTGCAGTGTTAGGATGTCTAAATGTGCACGTGTTTATGTATGAAAGTGTTATTAATATTATTATTATTCCCCCGCTGAGGTACATATGATCCTCCGGATTGCAAAAATTAGGGTGGCGTTGATGTTCTGGGATGGCTAAAGTGCTGCAGAAAGTGACTGTGTTGAAGTGCTGAATAGTCATAGTCATATTATTATTGTCATTATTATTGTTGTTGTTGGTGTTGTTATTAAGATTGTTATTATTAATATCTTTTCCCAAGGTTCATATGACACCTCAGGAGTGTAAAACATTATGAGCAGTAGGAGCACTTGTTGAATATCTAAAAATTCAGGCATCATACTCTGTAACATTAGTAAAGGTGCATTATTGCTGTTTTGTTGTTATTTTTTTGACTGAGAGAAAAGTATTTTTAGTTATGGATGAACGCCTGTCACTATATATATGTTTATTATTATTACTTTATTATTATTATTATTACTTTATTGTTATTATCATTACTTTATTAGCATTACTATTTTTTGTCCTGTTTTCTTAACCCAGCCCTGGATCAAAATATTTGTAGATCATTTGATGTTCACTTGAAATGTCATAATAAACTGATAATGAAGAGTCGGATGACAATGATTGAAGCCCGCATTGTTCTCTCCTCCTCCTCCTCCTTTGCTCCTCTTTTTGATCCTCCTGCTCCTCTTATCTCTCCCTCTCCTCCCCAATCTGTCAACTTCCTCCCATATAGGCTGACGACAGGAAATCCGAGTTGCCTATGATAAGAAATTTTGACACGGAAGCACCCCTCCCTCTGCATGTCTCCTAAGTTCACAACTATAGGTCCCAGGGTGCAAGGCTACCCTATACAGAGCGGCTCATAAAAAAGGCACCCTCAATGCAGCACTCAGAGGCACTGTGCAGAGGTTAGCAGAGTCCATTACACCCTGTGGAGCTCTCTCTTTCTCTGACAGATGCACTGATTCTAACCCTCAACTAAGAGGTTGACCCACTTTAGCTTGTACTGACTCTGCAATGCATTCACCCATGAATATCTGAAGCATCAAGCAAGTTCCACTTTCTGCATGGTGTGACAAAATTACGAAACAGTTGCTGTTGTGACTTGCGAGGATTGTAGGAAAGAAAACTTTTCTTGCCCCGTAGCGCAATGGATAAGACGCTGGCGTAGAGTGCGAGAGGTAGCGAGTTCAAGCCCCCGTTGGACGGATTTGCTTTGTAGGCTGCTATTAGCGCCGTGTAATTACAAAGCTGTCTGTTCAGTTGGTAGTTAAGTTTAATTAAGATTACTGCATAACTTGTAAATGTAAAGCGCAGTGCGTCTTGCATGTGCTTCATTCAAGAAAATATTAATTATTTATTATTATTATCATTTCAGAAGTGGGTTGTGATGTCCATTACCTAAGTCAAGGGCTTGAAATACCTAAGTCAAGGGCTTGAAATACCTAAGTCAAGGGCTTGAAATACCTAAGTCAAGGGCTTGAAATACCTAAGTCAAGGGCTTGAAATACCTAAGTCAAGGGCTTGAAATACCTAAGTCAAGGGCTTGAAATACCTAAGTCAAGGGCTTGAAATACCTAAGTCAAGGGCTTGAAATACCTAAGTCAAGGGCTTGAAATACCTAAGTCAAGGGCTTGCATTTTGTCTTAGCCAGGGCTGGTGGTGGTGGTTAGGGGGTGGTGCTGGTGGTGGGGGTGGTGTCTATATGATGACTGGAAAATAGGGGAAAATGAATTGTAAAGTTAAAGTTTGGCTTGCATGGAATGATCTATGGTATTCTATGCCATTTGACAAGTAAGTAAGTATAACCTATATTATACGTAGACAAATATGAGAGCAAAGGGATGGAAGGGAAGATGATTTTTAGACTGCTGAGCATTGCTTACTAAACGTTAAATCATGCCTGAAATTGGACGATTGGACTCTGAAACATTATATATACATATAAAAAGTGTATACTCATCCTGGTATATATAATTATTATATACAATTTGCAAATATATGTTTATATATGTACTTATGTGTATATAATTATATACTTTTTGACAAATGACTACTGAAGACAATGGGTGCAATTGATGGCTTATTAATATAACTGATGGTGATGATGGTGGCGGTGGTGCTGATGATGATTGGGTGGAGAATATGAATCGGTGGAAGGCTGGCAGCTGGCTGGCTTGAAGTGTGGACTTGATGCGGATGTGGATGAAAGCATCTGCTGGACTTCAATTCATTATTGTTCATCACCATCCTTATCTTATCTCACGATGGATGGTGCCAGGCGGTGTCTCTGAAGTGTGGCCCTGAGGGTCTGGGTTATTCCGCTGACCTTTTGACCTCTTTCTGACCTCATCCTGACCTTCTTCTGACCACCTTTTCCTTCTTCTTCTTCTTCTTCTTCTTCTTCTTCTTCTTCTTCTTCTTCTTCTTAAATATGTTTGAAATAAATTATATGCAGATTGCAGACGAAGATTACTTTGGCATTTCAGCAATGAGCCGCATTAGTTGCTTTTATTACATTTTCTTTGTCACAGTGTTTAAAATTTGGATTGGTACTGATTAAAATATAATTTAATCTATTAATCTCCAGAATGTAAAGTTCTTCCATTAAATGATTACGTTCGATCAATTTCGTATCTGTTATACATGTACAGCATGAAAACTGTCAAAAACTTAGGAATTGACTTAGTCGCTACTTTCGTTCTATATAAAAACTTCAATCAAATAGTTTTATTTCAATGAAGAGAATTAATGTTGTCGCCATTTTCGTCTTTTCCTTCAGCATTTACCTCAAATTCAAAATAATCGCTTAATTATTCACTCAAAAGTTTCACGTTGTCAATGTTCACCATAGTTATTGTTTACTACGGAAATGAAATGACTAAGTAAATTAATCAAAAAACAGTAGATTCATTGACTACAATTTTATTGATTACTGACCTGTAATTAATTAATTAATCATGGAATTCTGCTGCTAGAGTTAAAATGCCTTCAGCTGAATGTTTTACAGACCTCTGTTTCGAGTGTGTATAATTAATTAATTGAGGAATGACCACTGTATTATAATTATATTTTTTTTTGCTCAAGCTAAAACCTTCTCCAGGCTCTTAGAAACTAAATAAAAGATGTACTCAAGCTTGGAGTTCACTGTATTATTATTATTATTATTGTTGTTGTTGTTGTTGTTGCTACTGCTGCAGTTGTTGTTTGTGTTGTTGCTACGGCTGTTGTTGCTGCTGCTGTTGTTGTTGTTGCTTTGTTTCCGTTGTTGTTGCTGCTTTTCGCCTGAGGCAAAGAAAAATTCCTCATGCTCTATGAACTGAATTGTTGTTGTTACTGCGAATTTATATAGCTCATCTATTCATAAGTGCTCCAGGTGGTCAGGACAGTAGACGAGTGTCCAACTGTCATAAGATCATTGATCATTGACCTGTCTGATGACCAACCATTCAGGTATTTTCCGGGTATCAGTGGTGTGGGTGATGACTGCCTCTTTGTGATCTGTCTGACTATATTGATGCGTCATGTATAATAGCCCAACACGTTCAATATGCACATACAATGTATCGCTGGGCACGGTGGTGTAGTGGTGGGATCAGTGCCTTGGAGCCGGAGAGTTCCAGGTTCGAATCCACCTCAAGCCACCTCGTAGGGACCTTGAGCAAGTCCTTCACTTGCAATTGCTTGTGCACTTCGGCGTGAATGTCTTCGCTGTAATCGGTGCGCCTCTGAGTAGAGATTGAAAGGGTGCTATAAAAATGCAAGAAATAAAAAAATGAATAGATACAAAAGTTAAATACACATATATGCTCAAATGCGAACATTCTTGCATGTACGTAAACGTATAAGTGCTGAAATACGCGCTTCAGAGTAATTCTTCCAAGGAGCAGAAACCAATGCACAATACACAGGCAATTGACAATCACATTCAGATACAGCATGCAGTGCTTAATCTAGACTTTTATACAATTCATTCAGTAAAACGTTGAACGTTTTTATAGATAACAAAATGAGAATTAATAATTTCTTGAATGAGCATGATTTTATGAATGTAATATTCGTGGCAGGTTTAATATTCGTGAATATTTACGGATCTTAATTATTCGTAATATGCGAATATGCAATCTATGCATAAATTAGGTCATGACGTCTGTACTCTTAGCCTGTCTTCTCCAATTGTTTATGATGTATATAAGGCAGGTACACTTTAGAAAGCCATTGATATATGCTTTGGATGATATGATAAGACATTTTGAAGAGGCACTTGGGACACCAGTTAGAGTTCATCCACATATTACGCAGGCAAAAAAAATCATACTTTCGACCTCCTCCCCCTGTTGCAACTCGAACATTTCTTGAAAAACCATACATGTGTATGTGAAAAACCATACATGTGTACATGCCACTAAGTTCTCTATCTTCCCTCTTACAAAAATCAATTGACTAAGGTCATCTATAGAACATTTATTACGATCTACCGGGTAAGTAGGTTACTGTAGAGGAAAGGTTAATTTGCAGGAAGGTACATTGTATCGCTTCCAGAAATCTCTATCAATTCTTTGGCCACTGTGTTCAATTCATCAACTCTTGCCATGTCCTCCTCGTGAGGACAAGTGTCTACTTCACAAGGGAGGATGTCCTTTCATACTGCAATGGGAAAATTTAGACTGCCTAAAGCAGTCTTCTATCCCTCTAAAAACCGGACTCAGTCCTTCCCGTTATTTTAAGGGTATACTATAGAAGCCTCTGGTCTAAAGGTAGTGTTGCTAATAGATTCATCTTTTGCTACATGTATGCATAGTTTTGTGAATGTTGGACTTTATCATCTGCTGCCGCCATAGTTTATTTTTATATCGTTGTATATTTATATGTTGCAATTGTTAATGAATACATACATGTATATTTGCACTCATCTGATGTCAATAAAGGTTACTTACGTGCTTATTTAGGTGATTGATTACTTTTGCTATGTATGTAGTGCCTCCTCCTTCTCTATTCTTGAATGCATCCTCTGACCAACTGCAGTGACTTTTATTTTGCACTTCAACCTGACTCAACCCTGTGCAGTGTGTGCACCAGTACTAGTACGTCGCCTGAGAATTATCTTGTCGTATGTCCATTTTTTTCAAAATCGAGTTTAGACTTGATTTGTAGCAAAAAATTGTTTATTTTTCTTCACTGTTAACCGTTAGGAGATACAACAAGTCGTTTTAAAGATATTCAACGAAAACTACCTGTCGTATGTCCAATTTCAGTGTTGTTTTTGTCGTATCTCCAGAGAAAGCTCGTCGTTGATTGGACGATAAGCAGATACGACATCAATACACTGCCCACTTCGTTGTGTCATAGTGTCGTATGTCCAGGGAATAAAAACGTTCTTTTATTCAAAAAGGGTATTAAACTTGCGAAAATTGAAACGAACAAAGTCACAAATGATTGTGTATTGCTTTCTTTTATCATTTCATATTTTTTTATTCTTCTCGTCAGGATGACTTGCAATTGATTTAAATCCATTAAAATACAACATTTTCCAAAATTTCACAAAAACCATTCTAAGTTTCAGTTTAATTTTAATGCAACATCCTTTAATTAATGTCGATGCTTTAATATGACGTCTTTGCCTAAAGTTTTATTGCACTGAATATCTTTTTTTGGCGTCCAGAGTTGTGAAACTTCTACCTCGTTTTTCTCGGAATTCACAAAAGTGGACATACGCGAAGATAATTCTCAGGCGAAGGTAATTCTCAGGCGATGAGTAGTCAAACGTTTCTAGTCACTAATAACGATGTCTTACGTAAGTTTGAAAAATGAACTCTCGCTATGTATATATATTTATATATATATATATATATATATAAAATTTAGTATACTACCTTTAATATAGTAATATATATTCAAAGCATGTGTAAACCTATACATATAAAGTATATATATATACATAAAGTAGTATACACATATTTATAATATATCTGTGCCGCTCTGAAGTTTGTTATGGAGTTTGGCTGTCAATTGGCTCATTAAAAGCATGTAATAAGGTTGATTAAATGTTGATGCTTTCTCTATAAACTGCAATCTTGTTTGCATTGGCGATGTCTAATCGGTTTCTTGCGTCCAGTTGATCGGTAGCATTCCAAGGTCTGGTCATATTTCTTCTTGAATTGTCTTCTTACCGGATTTCGTCTTTGCATGCGCCCTCTTGCGAACTCAGCCATATAATGGGTACAGTGACCGCACACTGGGAAGATCAGACATTCAGAGGAGACTGACCAAGACTGAGAAAATGAGGTTGCTAATGCTGCTTCATTACTGTGACTGCCTCAAGGCTGTCTTTATATGGGACAACTCTTTTGTATTCTTCTTCCTCTTTTTCATCTTCCTCTTTCTCTTCTTCTTCCTCTTTTTCTTCTTCCTCTTCCTCTTTTTCTTCTTCCTCTTCCTCTCTTTCTTCTTCTTCCTCTTTTTCTTCTTTCTCTTTTTCTTCTTCCTCTTCTTCTTCTTTCTCTTTTTCTTCTTCCTCTTCTTCTTCTTTCTCTTTTTCTTCTTCCTCTTCTTCTTCTTTCTCTTTTTCTTCTTCCTCTTCCTCTTCCTCTTCTTCTTCCTCCTCTTCTTCCTCTTCTTCTTCTTCCTCTTCCTCCTCCTTCTCTTTCTTCTTCTTCTCCTCCTCCTTCCTCTTCTCCTTTCTCTTTCTTATTCTTCTTATTCCTCTTCCTCTTCTCCTTTCTCTTTCTTATTCTTCTTATTCCTCTTCCTCCTCCTTCTTCTTCTTCCTCTTTCTCTTTCTCTTCTTCTTCCTCTTCCTCCTCCTGCTCTTTCTCCTCCTCTTCTTCTTCTTCTTCTTTTTCTTCTTCTGTTGGCTTCCGCAGTTTAAAAAATGCTAGCACTGGGGAGCTATGATCTCTGCGATGACCATTAAAAAGAAATAAACAAATTGCAATACCAATGGGTAAATTGGGCAAATAAGGTTCCATTGCTAATTGGAAGATAATTGTTGTGCGCTGGTTAAAAAGTCTTGCTATATTTACAACCTGACTGTGCTTGAGAATATTGTTAGCATGCGCCACAAGACTCTTAACAATTAGACGGAATACATTCCATCTTAGTACGATGGGATTTTCCGGCATAGTTTTGTTTGAAATGCCTGCAATATCTCTTTTTTAAAACTGGTGGGTTTTTGGATTAAGGCTGCCTAACTGTATGCCTCTTTGATATACGATTTGTTGCAAGAGGCTGTTCTGCAGTTTTGTTTTCCATTTCGAAAGTCTGGTGTGTATATCATGAAACGGGAAGCTGTGTGTTGTCATAGCCTTCTTGTACATGCTGAGCAAGATGGCGATGAATGTGAGCAGTTTTACTGTCTTGGATCTCTGTGACTATTGTCTTATTAATTATTAAAATAGAACGAAGATTTATAAGGTTAATAGATATGATAGTTGTAACTCAGCTTAGCTCGTCTTAGTCAGATGGCGTAGACTGGTAAGGCCAAAAAAAATGATGCTGTGTTTCCGGTAACAGAGCTAAAAAAAATTGGGTAGGTAGGTCGAAAAATATTTTTATTTTGGTAAAATATTTTTATACAGTGACTATACGAAAAATTATACCCAACTACTCTTTTTTGCATATAGATACACGCTGCAACAAAGTATGTGTTCTAAGCAAGTATAAACTGCCTGTTTCCCTGTACCTAAAATTGCTCTAGAAAACAATTCTATTAATTTCATTTTGTTGACATCCTTTCTGGTAAGATAAAGTGGGAAGGGAATGGGAAGATGAGCGCGAACAAAACATCACTGCTAGGGGTCGTTCCAGACTGATCGAGCCAGTGACTAGTTACACCTAGAGGTTGCTAGATTTATTTTCCCTAGTCACCGTTAGAGGTGACTCAAGTGAGAATGATAAGGCTAGAGGTTTCTCAAGACTGGCAACCAGGAAGTAGTTAGGCAGGCGTGAAACTTTAAGGCAATGTCAATATAAATAAAAAAATTACGCAAAATCTTCCGAGTCGCTGCAATAAAAGTGAGTCGGTTGGGTTACCGGAAACACAAATTTTTGCCTAAGATCCAACTCTATACGGAAGGCAATGTCACCGTATTATGTCAAAAAATTTATTTGAGTCGCGGCAATAAAAGAGGGTCGGTCGGGTTACCGGAAACACAACATTATTTTTTTTGGCCTAAGTCCTTAAATTCTTCCTATTTGGCCTTCAATGGAAACTTCTTCCGGAGCTCATGGAATTCTACGGATTCTAGTGCATTCGAGAACAGAAGACAAGAAATAATAAATAGTTCCATAAGCTATCGTGAAGGGCTGGCATGTGTATGGAGTGTTGTAGCGACTTCGTTTTCTCCACCTTGGCATATGAGGCTTTGTAGCCAGTACTTCACCTTTCAAGTTGATCATCCCACCAACAGTGTACTGTCAATGTACTCATCATAGCTGATGCGGCTAGAGGGGGAGGGGGTGCAGATGGAGCAAGAACCCCAAATCGAATTTCTGCCCTGTCTGGGATTTGAACCCCCAACCTTTCAAGTGACAGCTCTGCTAACCACTACACTATCATCGTGCACCCATAAGATAACCTTATCTAATTTGATGCTCATTTTAGACCCCTCCCCCCTCTGTAGATCTATCGGAACCGGTCACTTCTGGTCTGCCTGTTGTTCCTGAATAAACTTTATTATTTACTTGTTTCAAAGTGTTGCTTTAATTTTAATCTGATTGATTGTTTGTTTGTGTGATTGTATTGTTCAACACTTGTTGCTGTGTTTCTACGATCAGTAAACTGATTGATTGACTGATTGATTGATTGATTGAATGACTGATTGATTGACAAATTGATTGAATGACTTTCTGATTGACTAATTGATTAATTAGGTGATTGACTGATTGACTAATTGATTGATTTACCTTTTGATGTCCATACTTTTTCTACACTGTGATCTAAATTTTTACCTCAACTGATTCGTTTTTCGTGTTGACAGTTGGAGGACTGTGCGCTGCAGCTGTACAAAAGCAATGGAACGCAATCCGACTTCGGAACTTACCTCGATCTCGATTCGACTCTCGACGAACAAGCTGAGGAACTCGAAGGATTCACTGACAAGTAAATCGTTTGATCGACCATCTAATCTAATCTTATCTTATCTAATCTGATTCAATCTAATCTAATCTAATTATATAATCATATCTAATCTTGTATAATCATATCTGGTCTTGTATAATCTGGTCTAATCTTATCTAATCTTATCTAATCTACTCTTATCTAATCTTAGCTAGACTTATATAATCATATCTAATCTTATATACCAGTAATCATCTAATCTTGCATGATCTTATCTAATCTGGTCTAATCTTATCTAATCTACTTTTATGTAAGCTTAGCTAGACTTATATAATCATGTCTAATCTTATCTAATCTTATCTAATCTCATCTAATCTAAAGTGTTGTCATAATGCATTGTCGTGTGTGATGTGTACCATGCGTATTGATATGCAACTTGTGACATTTGGTCGAGTATGCTATCTAAATGTTTGACTGTAGCTACAATTGGAGTCACAGAATATTTATGTGTGGTGATGATAATAATGATGAGGCTAATGATGATGATGATGGTGTGATGGTGATGATGATGATGATGATGGTGGTTGTGGTGGTGATGGTGATGATGATGATGATGATGATGATGATGATGATGATGATGATGATGATGATGATGATGATGATGATGATGATGATGATGATGATGATGATGATGATGATGATGATGATGATGATGATGATGATGATGATAGTAATAGTAGTAATAATAATAATAATAATTTAATAATAATAATAATAATACGATTTTTATAGTGCCGTAGTTCAGCTGAGGTCAAATAAAAGCTGTGCGGGAGTTAAGAAATCAATGACAGTGATAGGCATTTTAGGAAGATGTAGGACTGTAGGTCTTGAGCTGTGATTTTATTGTTCATGTGCAATTGTTCATACATGTGTCTTTTTGTTTGTTAGCAGTAAGAAGAATGCCATCATCCTGCGAACACAGCTGTCTGTGAGAGTTCACACGTGCATAGGTAAGACAACAGAATTTGTCTGGTCCAGGTGTAGTAGACAGGTGTGACCAGATATTCGGATAGGCTACCAGGTGTTATAATAATAATTGGTCTTGGAATGTACTGTGGGTCAGTTGCTGTGGACCAATCTGGGATGAGACTGAGAGTGTAAAAAGCTGGATAGTAGCAAAGTGCTTGCCATTGCAGGTGTACTTAACACGTTCACCGCCCAATATGAGATATCTCGTACCGGATTCAGTCATTTAACATGGCGTGTAGGCGGTGAACGTGTTAAGAAATTAGAATTGCTATTGTTATTCTTTATTGTTATTTTTTTGTAGACTTGTTTAATTTCAAAGAGATGGACGATTAGACGTGATTATATGCGGAGCAATAAAGTAGCAAAAGGTGACAAAACACAAACAAAGAAAAGTGACCTTGAAGATGAATAGATCCATGAGAGAGGGTTACCCAGAAAGGGTGGGGCGTCACACTAGATGTGAGTAGCCACAGTGCACAAGTAGAGAACCAAGGTTGGAGAAGATCAGTTGCAAAACAGACAGTACTTTTACAGGATGGGTAAAAACTGATGAAGTCATGCTATTTTGCGATTTTGTGCAACAGAAGTTGTTAATTGCAGTTGCAGCAAAAATTACTAATGGCAATTGCAACAGAAATTTCTATGGTAATTGCAATTGTAACAGAAGTTACTAACTGCAATTGCAGCAGAAGTTACTAATTGCAATTGCAAAAGATGTTACTAATTGCAATTTCAACATAAATTAGTACCTAATTACAAAATTTTGCAGTAGTTACTACCAGTAATTGCAAAATTTTACAGCAGAAGTTGTTAATTGTAGTTGTAGCAGAAATTACTGACTGCAATTGCAACAGAAGTTACCAATTTCTATTGCATCAGAATTTGGTAATTACAATTGCATTAAGATTACATGTATACCTTAATTACATTGAGAACATGCTACAGGAAGAATTAGCTGCTTCCCAATTGCTGCTGTTTGTCATTAGTACCCTGGCCGTGCTGGCACTAAAGACAGATTGGTAATAACATGTTTCATTTCAACTGAAGACGTCCAAAACCTTAATGATCTGCTGTCAGGTTAGATGATTAACAGCTGTAGCATAGCAATGAGACCCATCATCACTGGATAAGTTCAGCTTGGAGAGCCCTTATCATCTGACCATGCCATGCAATCATGGCTGTTTATTGAGTAATATGGGACCAGCATTGGAATGCCAGTGGCTGGACGATCTGCTTGGAAGACCTCGTATATGGGATATGGGATTACAGATTGGTTTGTTTTTGCATTACAGCACAGCAGTGCACGGCAATTTGTGACAATTTATGTGGCTGTATTTTAAATGCTGGAGATCTGCAGACAGTGCTGAGTGCGAGTGCTTACTGTTGGTGCTTCAGCACTTTGGAGTGAACTCCCAAAATGGCTTTCACTTTCTACCCAGTACTTAAAACCAAACTCTTCATAGCTATCACATCCTGGTTCTACTCCAAGCCGTCTAAGACCACCACCAATGTTTACCGTGGAACCAGAATGACATTTAGGAGATTTACTGAGGCATTTAAGAGATTGACTGAGGCATTTAGGAGATTTACTAAGTCATTTAAGAAATTTACTGAGTCATTTAAGAGATTTACTGAGGCATTTAAGAGATTTACTGAGGCATTTAAGAGATTGACTGAGGCATTTAAGAGATTTACTGAGTCATTTAAGAGATTTACTGAGTCATTTAAGAGATTTACTGAGGCATTTTGGGATTTAATTAAACAGTTTGAATTTTGAGATTTAATGAGCCATTTTGAAGATATTTTAAGACATTTGGAGATTTATTGAGTCATTTTGAAGATATGTTAAGACATTTGGAGATTTACTAAGTCATTTTGAAGATATGTTGAAACATTTAGATTTACTGAGACATTTAAAAGATTATACTGAGACATTTTGGTGATTTACTGAGACATTCAAGAGATGCATGGCATCTTTCGTGCAATCTGGACCAGAGATTGTGCGCCTGCTGCATAAACAGTGCATATTTCTGTGCTAAGAAAACCTCTTTGAAAGGCTCAAACTTTCGCACACTTGGCGTTTGCCTTTCGACCACGTTCCCAGTCACCGTGCGCTGTTGGCAGACAGTTTGTGTCAAGAGAAGTCTTGGCCACACCAGTCAAGAGTTCCTTATCAGGAATGCGTCTTCTTTTATCTGTCCACAGAGCTGCAAGCCTATTTTTAATTTGTCTGCAGAGGCTCAAGACTGTCTAAGTGTCTTCTAAGCCTAAAGGTGCATTTTTAAACGTTATTGATTCGGGATCCATAGTTCATAGTCCTTTTTAGGCGAATTTGTTTTAAGGGCCAATGACTAAATGTTTTCTTATGTTTACTATTCAGCCATAGGTTGACCCGCCAAGGGGTGAAGGGACAAATGACCAGGCCCACCGACTTTTAAGGGGGTGCCCATTATCTTATAAATGCAAAGTTTATGATTTATGCGTTTCTAGATATACCAAATGTTTTAAATTTATAGCCACTGAATAAGGTCATGGTTATATTTATATTCTAGATGTGGGACCCGGCGATGCCAGGGAAATTTAGGGTTTTCAACACTACTCCTCTGGGGTACCCAGCATTGACCGCTAAATTTGAGGTTTTCGCCACCCCTCCACCCCACCCCCACTTCCCCAAAAAGCAAAACATGACCCAGGTGTGTGTGCTGACTGTGGCCTAATAAATTATTGCAGGCTGTCTGTTCTGTTAGTATAATTAACATTTATGTGATCTGCGTTCTTGTGCATAATTGTACACTGTAACCGATTTCGGTTTGTCAACCAGATTGTTACGGAAATTATTACTGGGCGAGTATGACGTCATGCAGACTGTCGACTTATTATTATTATTATTATTATTATTATTATTATTATTATTATTATTATTATTATTATTATTATTATTATGTTAATTGTGGTGGTAATAATTATGGTAATGATTGAGGTAATGATGATGATGATAATGATTTGTTGTGGTCTGTAGAGAAGATGTTGAACTCCAGCGGTCGTGACCTTCGAAAGTCACTCTTCTCCTTGAAGCAGATCTTTCAGGTATGAACTTGAATCTTTTCATCCAGTTTTATTGCTTCAGGGTAGGGGTGAGCATTTGCCGCTCACCCTCATATATGCCGAGGCTAAGAAAATGAGGTTGCTAACACTCCATAACCATGCAGCCTCAAAGCAGGTGCAAGAAACTGTTCTTATCTGCTTTTGCTTCAGCGTTGTAGGGTGGCAGAATCTATCAAAATAAACTCTTTCAAGCGTCTTTCTGTAGCAGTCGTAGGTATACCTTTAGCGTGAATACCAACCAACCAGCATGTTGCATTCAACTTGATTGTTTCTCTGCCCTCGGAGGCTGGTGTGAACATCCATTGTTGTCACTCCTCTCGATACTGGACGGAACCTTTGTTTTACTACTGTATCCATCCATCAACATCTAGTCAAGCCACATCTGTCTTGATCTTCATATGGATTGTTCTCTTTGTCTCCGACTTTCATTGTCTGTCCATGTCTGTCTCTCTGCCTGTCTCCCTGCCTGTCTCTTTTACTCTGTCTGTCTGTCTGTCTCTCTGTCTGTCTCTTTGTCTGTCTGTCTGTCTCTTTTTCTCTCTCTTTCTGGCTGTCTGTCTGTCTTTCTGTTTGTCTCTCTGTCTGTCTGTCTGTCTGTCTGTCTGTCTGTCTCTCTGTCTGACTCTCTGTCTGACTTTCTGTCTGTCTCTCTGTCTCTTTTTTGTCTCACTGTCGGTCTCTCTTTCTCTTTTTCTCTCTCTGTCTGGCTGTCTGTCTCTCTGTCTGACTCTCTCTTGTTTAACTATTGTATAGAATGCAGATAAAGTCAGTTTAATTAGTCGATGAAATAGTTGGTTGTCTTTTCATATGCAAATAGAAATGAGTGTTTTATTTTTATTTCTACAGACTAATGAGTTGGTTTCATTTGTGTATTAAGTGGAGCGGTAACAAAGAATGAATTTAAAAATTCTATGTCGTGTTTGCATATCACCAAAAGCCAGTGTATTTTTAATTGCGAGAGAAAACATTGGTTCATGTATATCTGCATGATAATGTGGAATGATTCTTTGTTTCTTTCCATAGAAATTTTGATGAATGGTTTTGAATGTAAACTGAACGTTGTTTTTATGCATCTAATTGACTCGAATTAATCAGAATTAATTTATTTTCTGTATAATTAATAATAATTAATTAATATTCTCGGGTTTAAAAACTTATAAAAAATATGTTAAATCAAAGTCATGCCCTGGCAGAGAACCCCAGCCGCTCAACTGACAGTCTTGTGCGCTTCTAACCACTACACTAGCGAGCATCCCTTGCTAACTCCACAATGATGAGTACACTGACTGTGCAGTGATGCTGGGAAGAGGAAATGGCAAGGGAGAGGACTGGATACGAGCCTACATATGCCAAGGTCGAGAAATGAAGTTGCTGGCACTTCATAATAAAAGGCTGCCTCACATGCCTGCTTAAGAGACTGTTCTGCGTCTTCAAACCTTTAAAAATAATATGGCATTGAAGTTGAACAGAATTTGAAGAATTAATTGATAAAATGACGAATTAATACATCATGATAACGATAATAATAATTATATTGTTATGCACTGTGTGTGTGTGCGCGCGCGTGTGTGGTTTTCATGTGTGCGTGCATGTAATGTGTGGTGTGTGTATATTAGCTGTGTGTAACTGTGTTTGTGTGTGTAATTGTGTTTGTGTGTGTAACTGTGTTTGTGTGTGTAACTGTGTTTCTGTGTGTAACTGTGTTTGTGTGTGTAACTGTGTTTGTGTGTGTAACTGTGTGTGTTGCTGTGTTTGTGTAGGATGACAAGGATTTGGTTCATGCGTTCGTAACGAATGATGGTCTTGACTGTCTGATCAAAGTTGGCTTAGAAGATGGAGACAGCAGCCAGCAGAACTACATCCTACGAGGTCAGTCCAGCAGAACGGTCATTTTTGGGGTGGTCAGTTGGAGGGGTGGTCAGTTGGAGGGGTGGTCAGTTGGAGGGGTGGTCAGTTGGGGCGGTCAACAGTTGGGGCGGTCAGTTGTGGGGCGGTCAGTTCATCAGCCAATACATGACTATATTGTAATTGTAGGTGAACATTTGTATAGCTCCACTCAGAGAGGGCACATCGGAGGGGCGGGGCTCTCTGTGGTCGTAATTTCGTCAATTCAAAATATATATGGTCTTACTCTAAGGCTAAGCACAGGGCACCATCTTATTCACGAGCGCTGAGCTCGTTCTTGAATGCCGAGCGTATATTAATCAGTGAGCATATTCACGAGCACTAATTGTACTCACAGTGCCAAGATTGTTCTGATGTTGTTAAGACGTAGACTATGACACCAGTTATCATATGTGACCACTTTGCCAACAGTCTCAACGTATCTCGGTCAATGAGTCAACGATTAATTGTGTCAACGATTAAAATCATTTGATTCTTTAGTTGGCAGCAAAACTTTTCACTCATTGTGACTGCAGTAACTTCTTTTGTGAGAAAAAAACAAACCTCCGTGATCAGCAGAAGATCTAACCGTGTAATACATTTTGGGCAAGCAGGTGAAAGAGTGTGTACCCAGACCAGTCAATTATCGATTTGCCAAGCTTGTTTTGCTATGTTTGTCTCTGATACCGGTTGAAATGTTCCTTCTGGCGGCCTTTGCTGCGGCCAAGGTACTTGAGACAAAAGTTAGATTTTTTTAAATAATAGAAACATTCGTCTCGGCTCAGGTTTTAACCTTCTTTGTGCTGCCTTTCTTGATTACCACCACTTTCTGTTTTGAGGACAATGTCTATAATTGGTTTTGAATGCAGCCATCATTCACGTCTCAGGTTGAAGTGTTCGGCATTTATTTCTACAGGTTTCTTTTTTTGATGAAGTTTTAATTGATTTTTAATGCAACTATTGTTGCATGTTGTTTCTGTTGTCAGCCCTTGGTCAGGTGATGCTGTATGTTGATGGAATGAATGGCGTCATCTCTCACAACGGAACCATTCAGTGGCTCTACTCTCTGACGAAGTCTAAGGTATGACAACGTCTTATTAGTATTAGTATACCTATATATATAAAATACATTTCCCGGCCCTTCAGAACCCTATTAAAGCACTCTGAGTTCCATTCATTGTTAATGACTTGAGGGTGCGTGGAAGTCCAGTGGTTGGCATGTTGGACTGTTGAGCAAGTGAAGGGGGCTCTAATCAGCACAAGGGCGGAAATCTGTTTAGAGTTGCAGCGTTCCATGAGCCCCCCCGACACCTCGGCTGTTACGAGTACATTGGCTGTACACTGTCGGTGAGAAGATGAGACGGTGAGGGAGAGGACTGGCTGGTCGACCGCTGCGTGTGCCACCCGTCCTCATATATGCTGAGGCTGAGAAAATGAAGTTGCTAGCATTTACCACCTTTGGATACCCGCAGGGGTTAGCTTAACGGACTGTTTTTCTAATGAAAACAGTTTTGAGGGTTTCGTTTGGACTATGTCGCAGAGTATGGGGGTCAGCTTTGAAAAGTTGAGTTCTTGTATTTCACGTAATAAGAAATTGTTCTGCAATTTATTTGACCATTTACTGACCGGGTATAATTTAGGATTCTCAGACCATTTACTAGACTCTGGTCGGTAAATGGTTAAGGGGTTTGAATCGTATAATCCGCTTCTTTTACGCCATCGTTTTTTTCCATCTTTTCCAGGTCCGGATGGTTGTAAAGACGGCTCTGAAGCTGCTCCTTTTGTTTGTGGAATACGCCGAGTCCAACACGATGCATGCGCTACAAGCATTCAGCGCCGTCGACTCAGAACAGGGTAAGACTGGACAGGGTAGGATGGAACAGGGTAAGACTGGGCAAGTTAGGACGGAACAGGGTAAGACTGGACAAGTTAGGACGGAACAGGGTAAGACTGGACAAGTTAGGACGGAACAGGGTAAGACTGGACAAGTTAGGACGGAACAGGGTAAGACTGGACAAGTTAGGACGGAACAGGGTAAGACTGGACAAGTTAGGACGGAACAGGGTAAGACTGGACAAGTTAGGACGGAACAGGGTAAGACTGGACAAGTTAGGACGGAACAGGGTAAGACTGGACAAGTTAGGACGGAACAGGGTAAGACTGGACAAGTTAGGACGGAACATGGTAAGACTGGACAAGTTAGGACGGAACAGGGTAAGACTGGACAAGTTAGGACGGAACATGGTAAGACTGGACATACAAGGTAGGACGGAACAGGGTAAGACTGGACAAGTTAGGACGGAACATGGTAAGACTGGACATACAAGGTAGGACGGAACATGGTAAGACTGGACAAGTTAGGACGGAACAGGGTAAGACTGGACAAGTTAGGACGGAACATGGTAAGACTGGACATACAAGGTAGGACGGAACAGGGTAAGACTGGACAAGGTAGGACGGAACAGGGTAAGACTGGACAAGTTAGGACGGAACAGGGTAAGACTGGACAAGTTAGGACGGAACATGGTAAGACTGGACAAGTTAGGACGGAACAGAGTAAGATTGGACAGTAAGACGGAACGGGGTAAGACAGAGCAGGGTAAGACGCAACAGAGTAAAGCATTCTGGTTGTTCCCTGCATACATGAGAATGGGCTGCTGTTGACTCTAGAAACCTTGATTAGAAACCTTGATTAGGTCAACCCCTCTGGTTGGAACCATCTGCCACAAGAATTGTGACAGATTACAGTTGCAAATTACCATTTTGGATTACAATTGGATACGTCAGAACTTTGCAAATTACAGTTACAGGTTACAGTTGCAAAGTTCATTTGCAAATTACAGTTGCAGATCTATTACAGTTGCAAATTACAGTTGCAGATTATCATTTTGGATTACAATTGGATACTACAGTTGCAAAGTACAGTTGCAGATCAGAGTTGCAGATCATAGTTGCAGATTACAATTAGATTACAATTAGATTACAATTTCATGTTACAGTTACAGATTACAGTTGTAACGGTTTGCAGTTAGGGCCTTCAATTACAGATTACAATTATAGATTGCAGCTGCAGATTACGATTACAAATTACAGCAAATACATATTACAATTGCATGGAAAGCATTGAACATTCGGTTTATATTAGTGGAATTCAGGCAGAAAAGTTATTTGAATGGGTAGGGGCATCCCTTGCACTCATTTAACAATGACCATGCTTCATTGGAACCCTTTGGAGATATCAGTTAAAACCGGTAAATATTACCAAAGATGATTCCATGTGGTTGTCTAATTTCTGACATCTGTTGCCTTAGGTACAAAGCCATGGAGCAACATCATGGCCGTTCTCAGCGACACAAGCGGAGAAGACAACGAGCTTCTAGTCTACGCCATGACACTCGTCAACAAGGTAGGGATGACAGCGTTACAGTAGCACACCACTATGTTACTTTCTCGAATAAAAACTGCCTTATTTAGCCGTTGTTGGACTGGGGGAGCTTCTGGTTAGGTTACCTTGAAGGTGCGCTATATGAAAAGTCAATGATGATGATGATGACGACGACGACGACGATGACAGGATGGTAACAAGGATGGCCCTAAGGGATGAATATCTGACTAACAGGGACACCTATTTGCTATTGTTTCACATTAATTACCGTAATGCCGCCTCTCACTTAATTCTTCAAAGACTCAATTTATCTGGTTAGGTACCTTCCCCCATCTGCTCTAGAAGCTTGATCTTGTTCTGCTCTCTGAAAATTTCATTCTTTCTCGTCAGGTGTGCGGGATCTGGGTGTTGTACTTGATAGCTCACTTACCTTTCCTGAGCTCATCTCCAATCTGACACATGCTCCTCTTATTCTCATTTGAGATGTCTTAGAGTCATTCGTCGTTTTATATCCTCCTCTTCACAGAGGGGTAAGAGGGATTCACCCTTGTGAACAAAATTGTAATGACTAGGAGTTTAGGAATTTTAATGACTAGGAGTCTAGGTTACTAGCCCCTCCCCCGCCCCCTTAGCCGAATGAAAACTCAATGGATTTGAAGAAATTGTGTGCATCATGTTTTTCAGGGTGGGTTGATTCTAACCACCCCCTTGCGACGCCACTGATGATATCTCTCATGTGTGTTGTAGATGTTGAACGCAATTCCAGACCAGGATCGGTTCTACGACGTGACGGATGCAATGGAGGAGCAGGGAATTGAGAAGATCGTGGAACATTGCATGACGCTTGGAGATGCCGGAGACGATGACCTCCGGGAGCAGTTCAAGATCTACGAGGCCGTCCTTAGTCACGAGGACGGAGAGGGAGAAGGCAGCGAATCTCTTGCTCACTCGGAATATGCAAGGTAATGACGGTCTTTACGGATCATTTGGTTGATGCGTGTTTTCAATGATTGCATGTGATTGATTGATGATTGATTGATTGATGATTGATTGATTGCATGTGATTGATTGATTGATTGATTGATCAGTAGGTCACTAAGTCGGTCAATTGAGTTATTGATTGAGTTATTGATTGATTGAATGAATTAATGGTTGGTTTATCACGTGATTGATTGATCAATCAATTGATTGATTGATCAAAGAGACAGAGAGACACAGACACACACAGAGACAGACACAGAGACACAGAGACAGAGACAGAGAGACAGACAGAGAAACAGACAGAGAGACAGACAGTGAGACAGAGACACAGACAGAGAGACAGAGACACAGACAGAGAGACAGAGACACAGACAGAGACACAGACAGAGAGACACAGACAGAGAGACAGAGACACAGACAGAGAGACAGAGACAGACAGAGACACAGACAGAGAGACAGAGACACAGACAGAGAGACAGACAGACAGAGAGAGACAGAGAGAGACAGACAGACAGACAGATAGAGAGAGAAAGAGAGAGAGAGAGTATGATGTTTGCCACAGATGTTTTTGCTCATAACACTGTCACATAAAACTGTCACATGTGACTGATGTGCCACCTGTTGAATCTGCCTGTTGCTTATGAAACTACTGCAACCAGGGACAAGATGTTTGAACACGATACAAGTCATAAAGCATTAATAAGACATTTTATGCTTTATTTTCATTCAAATTAAAGTAATTGGCAAGCTGCTGTCAGGTGGGTTAGGTTTTGGCCTGAGAATTCTTGACAATTCTGTCAAGCAAGCATTTCTTGATTGAGATGTAGTTAGAAGACCAGTTAATTAGGGATTAAATTCATGATTAATCACTATTAATCGAGAACAGGACCAGGATTACTGGCTGTGATGTTAATTTTTAACTGACTCTTGCTCCATAATAAAAAACATACTAAAATTTGTAACTCTTTTGGCAAGAATACTGTATTCGGTATATTATTAAATACAATAATGACGGAAAATCATAGAATTTAGAGCAACAATGATTATAAATGTTGCAAAATAGTAATGATGATAATTTGTGGTAATAATAGTAGTTATAATGAGTGGTAATACCAGTTGTGGTGATAACATTAGTTACAGGTAATAATGGTAATTATAACAATATTAATAAAAGTGGGAGTTGACATTCAGAGAGGGCTAGCACGTGTGGGACGCAGGGGCGAAAGCTCCTGCGGAGCGACCTTGGGCAAGTTGCTTACCCATCATTGTCTGTGGGGAAGGCAACGGGAAACCACCTCACTCATCTCATCCCCAGGGGCGTAAAGCCAATAAACCTGCCTTCGGGCAGAGCACCATCATCATCATCATCATCATCATCATAATAATAATAAAAGTGATAAAAATGTCTAATAATAATAAAATTGAAAGAAAATTTCTTAAATAAAAACAGAAAAATCGTTCGACCGTAGTTGTGTGCTGATTTCATTATAGGAAGAATCGGACGACTGATCGCAAGAGCAAACGGCGAACAGACGGTTCATCGGGGAACTTGGTTCAAATGTGGCCGTCGGATTCAGTCGTCGAACTCCCAACTCACGAAGAGACCATCGAACATATCAGGTGAGCATCTCTGATTGCAACTAGGTTAGAGGTTATGTTGTAACTGGGTCAGAGCATTTCAACATGTGCATTGGATAAGTAAGTAAGGAGGTAAGTATATATTCTTTATTTATCTACCTGCATCAGCACACTTTGGTTTGCATGAAATTGAGCATTTTTAAAGCATTCTTCTTGTTAAGTTGTCTGCCCATCGGATAATTTGTTTGTGTGGTCTGGGATGCATTGAATAAGGAAGGAACAGGCAGGTTCAGAACATCTGATTTATGTATGCATATTTATGTATGTATGTATGTATGTATGTATGTATGTATGTATGTATGTATGTATGTATCTATGTATCATACATACGTACATACATACATACATGCATGCATACATACATACATACATACATACATACATGCATGCATGCATGCATGCATACATACATACATACATACATTACATACATACATACATACATACATACATACATACATACATACATACATACATTACATACATACATACATACATACATACATACATACATACATACATACATACATACATACATGTATGCATACATGTATGCATACATACATACATGCATACATACATACAAATACGTACATACATACATTACATGCATGTATGCATGTACATGCATCAAATGTAAAAGGTTAGGTCAGCCAAGGTAGAGAGGTTCCTAACTGCCTATCTATACAAATGTTTGGCTAAAATCTAGTAGTTAGGGTAGTTGAACTGCATGGTACGGACTTTAGTCTACTGTGCTCCAAACAGTCAATCATTTTTTGTTGTAACCGTAATCCATAAATAAAATTGGTAACATTAGCATGATTTACATTAATAGGTTCCTCGCTGTCGGACTGCTATCCGACAGCGTCGTTCTTTCTCTGTTGCAGGTCCTACAACTTGGAATGGTCTTCCTGTTACACTGCGCTTAATTCCCAGGGGTCACTCCTCCACTCTGTTCCTTAAGAACCTTAACACTGTCTTATTTAGCCGTGGTTGGACCGTTTGCGCTTCTGAGTAGCCTATCTTGAAGAGGCGTTATATAAGTTTCTGAAATAAATAAATGATGACAAGGAAGATGAAGATCTAGCTAACAGGGACACCTATTTTCTAGTACTATATTTATAAGAGTGGGTCGCTGTAAGTTCTGCGCCTTGTGACCGAAGGGTCGCAGGTTCGAATCTGCATCGCGTCACTGTGAGGAAAGCAACGGGAAGCCACTCATCTCAGCCATTGAGTTTATCTTCGGGCAGAGAACTTATCATCATTTTGTCCCTAAGTTTGGTCACATTTCTGACTATATTCGTGATGTCTTACACTGGCTTCCGGTTCAGTCACGCATTTATTTCAGGGTTACTTCTTTTGCTTGGCGCTGCGTCTTGGGCACAGCACCTCCCTATCTCTGTGAGTTCTTCACCTTGACCTCAACTGCTGTGGGTCGCCGATCTCTGCGCTCGGCCTCTAGAGGTGACTTCATGGTTCCTTATGCCCGCACTGCCAATAGGCAGAACAGGGCATTTTCGGTCACTGGACCTTCCGCTTGGAATGACCTTCCCTCTAACCTGCGTTCCCACCTTCGGAACATGTCTGGCTCTTTCTATAGATTGCTCAAGACTTTTCTTTTTGACCGGGCTTGGGTCGGGAGCGCCTCTGAGTAGACTTCTTGAAGGGGCGCTATATAAATTACATAGATAGATAGATTTTATTGTAAGTTGCAAAAGACAGCAGCATAAGTAACATGGTCGTTCAGCCAACACAGGTAACAGACTAATTCCAAATCATGTGGCAATGTGAAAAAGAAAAAAAAGAACTTAACTAATAAAAATAGCAATGCATATTGTGGTCGGATGTCATTGCTTTGTGGATGAACGTTGATTTGGTTTCTTTTCATAGAGTCGATAACGTCAGCAGTGAGAGCGTCTCCAATGCGTCGTCACCAAGGGAATTCGGTCAACTCTGTCCAGATCCAGAACGGGATGAGACGAGAAATGAAGATGAGTTCCATTCCGACCCTAGCAACAATAACAACGTTGACCCTACAGCCAATGGTAAACATTCACTTTGAGGGACCGGAGGGATTGGTTAGAGCAAGTCAGGTGGGCACTGTCTATCTTAGGAATTTATATAGCACTCCTTCACAATGAGGCACTCCCCGACCCGACCCAGGCACGACCAAGTCTTTAGTAGTTTATAGAAAAGTTGGACAAGTTCCGTGGAAGGGAACGCAGGATAAAGGGGAGGCTATTTCAGACAGAGGAACCACAATGAAGAAAGCCATATTCTTTGTGGTGGTTCTTACAAAGATCACGAGTCTCCTGAACCATCATAAACCCTGTTATGTTGTTATTCTGTCTGATGGTTGTGCGTTTATGCATGTGGAACCACAGAAGTCGCCTCTAGAGAACGAGCGCAGAGAGCAGGGGGGGGGGGAACCGAACATGCTATGGATTTTGAGCTACTGTCCTTCATTCACTCTTGCTCAGCGACAACGATGCTCTGTCTTATTTTTATCGGTCGCGCACTCTTCTGAGCTTTAGAAAAAGGAAGCCTCAAATGGGGTTGTGTTCGTTCATTCATTCTATGGATTTATATAGCACCCCTTCAAGAAATCTACTCAGAGGCGCTCCCAGCCCAGCCACGGCGAAACAAAAAAGACTTGAGAGATTTACAAAATTCATGTATTCTTTATGGTGTTGCTGCCCTCCTCCTCCTTTCTCCAAGAGTGGGACTGGCACTGCCATAGTATGAGCAGCTGGTACTTACGTGGACTGATGACTGTTTTCCTGTTAGATTCCCTCCAACCGGTGAAAGGCAACGGGAGTCGGTACAATCGACGGAAGAGACAGAAGTCGCAATTGGAGGAGCAGATCAACAAGAAGAGCGTTTCCATGTCAAACCTCTCCGACCAGGTCGTCATCTCCACGTCGACCTTGGAAACAGCCGACGCGAAACTCTCGTCTTCCGCCGGAAGCCAGGAGCTCCGCGACTTCAACAAGTCTGCGATTCCTCCAACATCTCCATCCATCCAGCGGATGGAATCTTCCGAACCCGGCGGATACCACAAGTCGAACCTTCGCGGAAAGAAATACCATTTCGGGTCTCCCGACGTGCGCAACCCTGCCGTGGCGCCATCTGTCGGTCCCTCCGGCAACTACGTCAACGAACTCTCCGGGTCGTATCGACCGTCTTCCCAGGATGCATTGCCGAGGATTACCTACGATGATGGCTACAAACAAGCAACCAGTCGGGAGATGGAGCCGCGTGCCACGTATGGCGATGATTCTGCGAGAAATTCCCGGACGTGCGTGGAAAGTACGGTCGATCGATCGGAAGATCGAAGCCGCGAGCAGACGGCTTTGGTCGATCATCGGAACGGTGTTGATCATGGCTCGGAATTTCTTATCAGTCGAAGCAGTATGATCGAAGGACCAGAGCGAGTGTTTGACTCGAGTAGGAAGAGGAGCGTGAGCAACGAGGTGGTGAGCGGTCGGAGCGAGGGTGATGTCGTGATGAACTCGGTTTCGGTGTCTGCTGAAACGAAGGATAATGGAGGAGTACACATTCCTGCGACTGATACTGGAAACGTTAAGGCGGAGAGCAGTGGTGAGTCTGGTTTTATTCATCTTCTGTTTTGTACCATCCATCCATCCATCCATACACACGCCTACACGCTCGCACACACACCTGTGCACGAACACCCCTCTCCCCCCACACACACACGCCTGAACGTGCACACCCACATGGCACAGTTGAAGCCAGGCCATGTGTTTAAAGGGATGGTACTGCACTGCTATTCTTGTAAAGCATGTTGGCTTGTTTTGATGGCTTTTGGACATTGTACGTGTCTAATGAATTTGCTTGTAGGTCATAGACACAGTTGTCAGGCCTTGAAGATTTTTGTTACACTATTCTTTCTATCATGCGGGAAACCAGAACTAATGATATAATTAATGGATAAAATCTCATTTCTAACTAAAATTGATTAATACATATATTATCTCATTTCTAACTAACGATGATTAACAGATAAAATCTCATATCTAACTTACAATTTGGTGAATAGATAAAATACGATTATAACTTACAATGATTAATTGAAAAAATCTCATTTATAACCAGCAATGATTTATGGATAAAATCTCATTTCATTCCGCAGTGGAGCCCCTCCCTGAGCAGCCCCTCGTCCATTCCCTGGACGCGGCCGACGTACTGGAGCGATGGAAAAGAGGGGACGACGAGGGACCAAAGAGAACGCTTCCACCCGGCTTCGAATCATCTATCCTGACCAATCGCCTCTGGATCTACAGGCGGACCTCCATGGCAGACGACAGCTCTGATTCCAGGAACCTCGCTCCGACCCCGAGACAGACCCGGGTGGAACCGAACCACGACGAGAGGAATCATCTCTACCGGTTCGATATGGTCCAGGACGACGGGGTTCGACCGGGTCCGGATCGGTCGATGATCACCGACAACCCAATCAACGCCTACCTGACGAACCAGATTACGACCGGATTGGCGGGTCTGCGGTCGATCGTGCCACTGCCGAAAGGGCCCGTCGGAAAAGTCGGACCCGTGGAAAAGTTGAAGCCCAAGACGGAGACGGATATCCAGTGGGAGCAGATCGCAAGCACCGTCGAGGGTCCGCTTATGATCAAGGACCTTGACTTTACTGAATTGACTGCGCACGACGATATCAACTACGTCCAACTTCAGACGACTCCAGGAAGTCGGAAACCTCCGCCCTATTCGGATACACAGAGATTCCTTCCGCCTTCTGGGGTTGGACCGCCTCCTGCGCCTCCCCCGCCTCCACTGGGGGTTCCTCCGCCTCCCCCAATGATGCCTTTGCCACCCCTGGCTGGGGGAGTGCCCCCGCCACCTCCACCGCCTCAGTCTCAATCTCAGGCTTCTACAAAGCTGAAGTCGAGAAAGACGGTGAAGCTTCACTGGAAAGAAGCGAAGTCGGAGTTTCTGACTCCGTCCGGAAGACCGTCGGAGACGATCTGGACGAAGATGGCGCGGGAAGTGGGACAGGTGAACCTCCCCACGGATCAACTGGAGCACCTCTTCGAACTGAAGTCTCAGGATGCCAAGGCCAAGGTCTGCCTCCTTTTGTTATCATTGTCATCATCGTCATTGTCCGTCAATTTATCATTGTCATCATCATCATCATCATTGTCGTCATCACTATCATGATTGCCAGTCGATATCATCATCAGTCCGCATGATCCAATGTGATAATTAATTCAAGATCGATTATAAAAATCCGTTTCATTTTCATCGTTAGTGACAATGTTGCATTGTTGCATGTTGTATGTTGCATATTCACTTTGACAAATCTTCTTCTGCATGTCGCTTCATCTTTCTACAACTTTCTTTGAATTCTATCCTGCATGACATCATCACTTGCATCAATGGAAAATGTTCCTAAATCTTGTCTCCACGTACTTACATTGCAAGGCATTTCTGGGTTTTTCTGTGCTACTATTGACTGGCTTGTTGCAATAATTGCTAAAGAGAGACGTTTAATAGTAAACTGCCTGAGATAAATAAATGTAAATTGTGAATTTTTACTTTGATTCGTGTGCATGTAAAAAATGGCTTAACTGTTCAAATTAATGTAATTTTCTGTGCTTGTGCAAATCCATGCATTATTTATGCAAATCGAAATTGATGACTAGTTTATGAATATGCAAATCTGTACAAATTTATGTATATACAAATCCATGCATAATGTGAGATGTGGTGGTGTAGTGATGGGTTCAGTGTCTTGGAGCCTAATGGTTCAAGTTTCAAATCCACCTCAAGCCACCACGTAGAGACCTTGAGGAAGTCCTTCACTCGCAATATTATTGCTCATGCGCTTCGGTGATGTGACTTACTACTATAATAATTCTAATAAAATAATATAATAATAATAATAATCATGTTGTGGTTATAATTTTAATAATGATGATAATTACATTCTGGTTGCATGTGTTAAGTAGTAATTAAGTTTTCTATATGTTGTTCTCTTTTCTGTTTGTTTCGTGCATGTCTGCATGTCTGATTCACGATCAAATTCTGTGACATTTGACAGGAGGCCACAGTGAGTACATCTTCTTAATCAGACACTGTTCCGATTTTTATCTATTCAATGAATAGTTATATCTATTCAATGAATAGTTATATCTATTCAATGAATAGAACTTTATATCTATTCAATGAATAGTTATATCTATTCAATGAATAGTTATATCTATTCAATGAATAGAACTTTATATCTATTCAATGAATAGTTATATCTATTCAATGAATAGTTATATCTATTCAATGAATAGTTATATCTATTCAATGAATAGAACTTTATATCTATTCAATGAATAGTTATATCTACTCAATGAGTAGTTATGTCTATTCAATGAATAGTTATATCTATTCAATGAATAGTTATATCTATTCAATGAATAGAACTTTATATCTATTCAATGAATTGTTATATCTATTCAATCAATAGTTATATCTATTCAATGAATAGTTATATCTATAGCAGTCTTTTAATTGCATCTTTGGTTGATGGTGGAAGTTACTGATTAATAATAATTTTGGGGACAGACGACAACCTGGTGCAACTTCCCCACCAGAGACGTCTAGATTAAACGCAGACAGATGTTCACTTGGTGGACGCACGTTTTTGAGTAATTTGCATGTTCGGATTTGCTGTTGTTAAGTTAAAAGAACTTTATGCACGATATCCACGATTAGCAAGTGATTTTTGTTTATTAGAAAACGCCTTTGGTGACTGAATTGCATAGATGATAGACCTGTTGATCTATTGTCCAAGTTCATTTGTTATCTTGCCTGTCAAATGTGTCCATTAAGGAATTTTGTTTGATTGATTGAAAACACCAAGGTATTTTTACAACTGTTTTGATTTGCATGCACTGCATGGGCATTGTATGAATTAATTGTTTGCGCGTAAAAGTCAGAATTGCGGTTTTCTTTCTCTGTTGCTTGTTCTGTCTGTCGCGTGATTTTGAGATGAAATGAATCAATGAATTATTCTGCTGTTTTCTTTTCAGAATCAGGTATGTCACTTTCGGAAAGCTAAGTACTCAATGTCTTACATACTTACTTATCATTTCAATATTTTATGTGCTTATCATTTCAATATCTTGCGTACTCATCATTTCAATATTTCATGTACTTATCATTTCAACATTGATCTTTCCTTACTTATCGTTCAACATCTTATGTACTTCTTTTTATCATTTTGAATCTACTTCTTTATGTCGTTTCTGGACATCATGGGTCAGATCAGATTTTCTTTTTCTGCTTCTAAATAACAGTTAGGATTCTAGATTACACTTTACACTATGATTTTAGAGTGCTCATTTTCGTTTTGGCTGAACTAAAAATATGAAAATGTCACATTACATTGTTCACCAATCTCGGGGTATCATATTGCAGATTACACCAATCTAAGAATGTAACCTTTGGTGTGCATCAATCTGATAGTATCACATTATAGTTTACACTAGTCTGAGACAATCACATTTTAGTTTGACACCAATATCACATTATAATGTGAACTGATCTGAGAATATCTCATTATTCTGATAAACAATCTGAGAATATCACAATAATAATTATAGTGATCACCAATTTTAGAATGTCAGGTCATGGTATAGGTTATGGCTGTCAGACACTGTAATGCACCACTTTATGAGTGCATGCAAGTATCAGAGATTATTCTCAAGTTGGCATCTTGTTGAAGTGGGTTTTCTATGGTTTCCATAGAAACAAGATGGTAACAAGAAGGAGATCACGATTCTCGATCCGAAACGATCAAATGCAATCAACATCGGAAGAACATCTTTGCCTGGCAGCACGGAAACAATCAAGAATGCAATCCTCACAATGGACGGAACAATTCTCAACCGTGAAGCAATCGAGGTTGGTAGCGAAATTGACGATATTTTTGCATTTCAGCTGCATATTAGCCGTGGAGCATTTTGGAATATTTGCTTAGATCTAATCTTTATTTATCATTCATATACACACTTTTCCATTACAATTACCTTACATTTATATCATACTTGCATTACATATGTATTAAATTTACATCAATTTTCCATCACATATACGTTGATTTTACATCACATTTGCATCACATATACATAAAATGTGCATTAAATTTTTTACATCGCATGTACGCTATATCTACATAACTTTTATGTCAAATTTACGTCGCATTCAAATTACATTCATGACCATTCAATTTACCTCACACTTACATGACATTTACATCATGTTTACACAACATGTGCATTAAATTTGCATCACATTTCCACCATGTTTACATCACATTTACATCATGTTTCAATCCCATTACATTAAATCTGCATCACTTTTCTTTCTATCATGTTTACATCGCACTTGCGGTATATCTACATGATGTTTGCATCACACTTACGTCACATCTGCATCATGTTTACATTGCATGTACCAGTACATTAAATTTGCATCACTCATACATAACATTTACATCCTGTTTACATCACACTTACCATAAATATACGTCACTAAGGAATTACTCACAACCCAAAATGACGTAGCTATGCATTTAAATTGTTCTAGAAACTTCTGAATATAATGATACCAACAGACGAGGAGAAGACAAAAATATTTGAGGCTCAGATTTCGAACACGGCCGACATTCCACTTGGAACAGCGGAGCAATTCCTTCTGGCAATGGGTTCCATCTCAGAACTATCGTCTCGTCTCAAACTCTGGCTCTTCAAACTCGATTACGAAACCGTGGAATCAGTAGGAATTCATTCATTCAGTCATTCAGTCATTCATCTGTTCATTCATTCATTTATTAATCCATTCATTCATTAATCCATTCATTCATTCATTCATCTGTTCATTCATTCATTCCTCTGTTCATTCATTCAGGCGTGTATCCATTCATTCATCCACCTGCTCGTTCATTCATCCATTCACTTCATTTATGCATTCATTCATTATGGTCGTTTATATAATGTCAGGCCCGTTGTGAAAGGGGAGTGCCGAAGAGGAAATGCTTTCATGCTGCCATTCACCATTTTCGATCTCAAAACCCCCTGCATGGAACAGTCTTGCTGACCACGTGAAGAACGCGCGACATCTTTGGAGACATTTCAATGACTGATCAAAACTTATCTTATTAGGCAATCAAGGAAATTTTTTGCTCATCTACACATTGTACAGCACCCTTTCCTTTGGCCTTGAATGTGTGTTCTATGATGCTATACAGAAATTGTGTTATTATCATTGTCATTATTATCGTTGTCATTGTTATTGCTGTTGTTATCATTGTTATTGTTATTGCTGTTGTTATCATTGTCATTGTTATCGCTGTTGTTATCATTGTTATTGTTATTGCTGTTGTTATCATTGTCATTGTTATTGCTGTTGTTATCATTGTTATTGTTATTGCTGTTGTTATCATTGTTATTGCTGTTGCTATCATTATTATTGTTGTTGCTGTTGTTATCATTATTATTGTTGTTGCTGTTATTATCATTTTATTGTTATTGCTGTCGTTGTTATTGCTAGTGATGATACTATTATTATTTTTACCCTGAAATAAATACGATCCCTCAGCGACTTAAAACATTAGTTATTAAACGAGAAAAATGTCTATTCATTGTTGAGATATATTATTATTATAACATTATGTTATTATTATTAGTAGTAGTGGTAGTATAATAATTTTTGGGTACTATTTTTTTGTGTTGTTAAGAGAATTTCAGAATGTAGTAACATAATGGGAGCAGGTAGACCAAAGACAGTGATTTGCTCTTTTTTCTGTCGTTGGTTTTGTCCCTGATTCCTTCCCTTACGTTTCTTTCGTTTGTCCATCCTCTGCTAGGAGATCGGTGAACCTCTCTTTGATCTGATGAAGGGAATTGAGGAACTGCGAAGGAACAAGACGTTCAAGTACATCCTGACGACACTTCTCTCCATCGGAAACTTTCTTAACGGTTCTGAGGTTCGTTGAACACTTCTTCATATGGTAATTTTTTCTTCTGTGCTTTGTCTTAGAATACATTGTCTGTATACATTGCCTGCATCTCTAGCACAACTTCTTACCTTTAAAAAGTATGAGTCTTATAGCTGAGCTGCAATGCAGAGCAGTTATGGGCTCATGTGCATTTCATGCCTCTACACCCCAATAATGGAATTGGCTTCTGCTCTGTCTTCGGAACTCAAGTTCACATTCTTGCTTCAAGTGACCTTGTGCAGGTTACAAATGTACTGAGTATAAAAATATTTAATAATAATTAGTAATAAAAATATATGGAGTAGATGTTTTTGCTAGATCTAATAGGATGTGACTTAAGACCTTAGAGGAATCAGCTCTTGAGCTTGAGGAAATGTTGGATGTTTCTGTGGACAATTGTTCCAGAGGGGTTATCAAGACTTTCAGATATCAGCTTGATGACTGAATCCTTGATGCTTTTTACCCTCCCCCCAACATCTTGCTTGAATCTAGAGAGCTGTACCACTGGACTACCATGTGTTGACTCACTTTCTAAATGCCCATCTGTTATGAATTATTCACGCCAACTGTTGATGTCATGTCTGCGCAGGCGCAAGGTTTCACGATCGAGTACCTGAGTCGAGTGGCTGAGGTGAAGGACACGGTTCATAAGCACACGTTGCTACATCATCTCGGCAACATCGTCATCGACAAGTTCCCAGATGCGACCGACCTCTACTCGGACATCGGAGCGATCTCTCGCTGTTCCAAGGTAACGAAGAGTCATTTAAACAGGTAACAGATTGTAACATGACGTAAATGACTGCTTTGGCCAAACCGCAAGCTGTTGCCTTTGCTGGTTCCGCACTTTGGAAGCAGCTCTCTCGATTGACACGTTCTTTGTTATTAACTGGTACCCAAAGCACATCTTTCCGTTGTCTCAAAACTACTTTCTTTTTTCTGGATCATTTGCACTGGGAGCGCCTCTGATTGCTAGTGATTGGTGTGCACTGTGACAGGCACTTAAATATAAATTTATCAATACATTAAAGTACAATGTTCATTGATCCAAATGTGTCCACATTTTGTGCTATCCCACAGGACCTAAGAAAATCTCTCGAATTTAGGAATTCACAAGTTCTGGGGTGAGGCTACCCAGCATTTAAGTGGCTCTGTCTTCAAGCTGACACCTCTCATTTATCTGCGAATACCGGGCCACTTACTTACACCACAGAAACCCAGTGACCATGACTGCACAACCACTTACTTATGATCTACAGTGCAAGACGCTTATAGCTTGAATGCTGTACTCATTAACAGTTAACACTTCAGACATACATACACCAGAGTACGGATATACAATTGGTTTCGTAAGTACCATGCTTGCTTACTTGCTTAAATGCTGTAAAAACAATGGAGTATCCTCACCACCAATGTAATCTCTGTGTGTTGTCTGGAAGATTGTGTAAATGATTGCACATTACTGACCAGTGTTGTGATCTTTGTGTTGATTTTGTCGGATGATAGATTGATTGGGATGAGCTGGAGTCGAAGTTGGGTGGAGTGGAGGTCGACTGCAAGGCTTCCATGGATTACCTGAAGGCAATCGTAAAACATGACTTCACTATGCCGTCTAGGATCAAGTAAGTCTTCTTTCATTCATTCGTTCGTTCATTCATTCATTCGTTCATTCATTCATTCATGCAAGTGGTTTCATTCATTCATTTCAAGAATTTATATAGTGCCCCTTTATGAAGTCTACTCAGAGGCACTCCAAGTCCAATTATTTTGGGAATGTGGTGTAGTGATAGGTTCGGTGCCTTGGAGCTGGACAGTTCTAGGTTCGAATCCACCTCAAGCCACCTTGAGCAAGTCCTTCATTTGCAATTTTCATGAGTTTCGACTTGAACATTGATGCAGTGTCTGTGCTGTAGTTGGGAGCACCTCTGTGTAGAGAGTGTGAAGGGGTGCTATATCAAATACAAGAAATATATGAATAAAGATAAATAACTTTTTATCCAAATAAGTCTTAAGGAACCTGTAGAACGCAGGCGAATCACAAAAATCTGTTACGACTTATTTCAGTTAATTGTTTTATATTAAACTTTGAGGCAGCAAATAATAATAATAATGTTGAGTCGTAGTATCGCTTTGAATATTAAATTTTTCTGTTTTCTGTTTTTCTTCGTAGGATGCAAGAGTTTCTTTCGGATTCTGCTCGTAGGATAATTATGTTGAAGAATGTTTTTACGAGAATCATGAACAGGTAGGTAGACGCTTCCAGTCAATTGTACTGTTCTTATAGTTGTTGCTCTTGTTGTTGCTGTTGTTATTATTTTTGCTCTTGGGTACTTCATTCCTCTGGTTACTTAGAGATTATTATTATTATTGTTTGTGTAATAAATGTCTAGTGGATCAGGCGCCATCTTCAGGGTGTGAGGCAAAAGTACCTTTGAAAGTGATCTCTTCTGTGTGGGTGAAGATTATGGTTATTATTATTATTATTTTTTATATCATTATTATTTATTAAATGCATCGTTTTGTTACAAGAAACTGCATGAAAAGTTGCATTGTTCAGGAATTAGCTGTCCTCATCACCTAACAACTGAGTGAATGTGCCTCGAAATGCTACTGCATTGTATCTTTGCGTGCAAATTGAGAGGCGCTGGAAAAGGTGCGTGGTTTCGTGTGAGTTTCCAGTTACAGTTGACAAACGTTGGCCTAGTTCATTTAAAAATTCTGAGCCTGATTTGTTAATGGGACCCAGTGTTTCCAGAGCATGATTACTATTATTATTATTATTGCTTTAACTTGTGAAACGTTTGCGTGATTTTGTAGGTTCACTAAATTTCTGCTCTACCTCGGCTACAGTCCGGAGCCGATTCGTGACGTGAAGGTGCAAGCGTTCTGCAAGGCGATCAGTGAGTTTGCGCTCGAGTATCGGACGACACGAGAGAAGGTGCTGCAGCTGCGAGAGAAGAAGGCAAACCAACGCGAGAGGAAGAAGACGCGGGGCAAGATGATCGTAGAGGTAAAGATCAACATCTTCTTCTACTTGGTTGCTCGTGTTTAGGCTGAGCTGAGGACATAACTGTGTTGATCTTAGTTCAATGAAGAGGAAGAAGAGCATCCCTTTAAGGGGTGCGCCATGGGTACCAGCCAGTGGCGTAGCCAGGAATTTATGTTTTTTGTTTTGTTTTTTATGGTCTGGCCGGATGTCCTTCCTGACACCAACCCAACAGTATTACAGTAAATAAAAAGGGAATAAAGTAACAATGGGAATAAAGTAAGAAAAACTATTGTTACTACAGGCAATTGTTTTGTTTTTTCTTATTTAAGTGAATAAATAGCCTTTAAAAAAACTTTTTCCCTAAGCCAATGGGTGGGGGTTTAACCCCGAAAACCCCCTTGGCTACGCCACTGATACCAGCAGCTTCATTTTTCTTATCTGTGGCAGGTGATAGTGGGTGACCAGTCCTCTCCCGCGCTGCCTCATCTTCTGGCGGCCCATGCACTTATTATGGTTGACTGAGTTGGGTGGTGGTGGGGTGGTGGTGGGGTGGTGGTGGGGTGGGGGTGGGGTTGGGGCGTGGGTGGAGCATAAATCTTGGATAAAATGTCTGCACTGAATGAACTGAAGTCTAGTGTTGATGGTGATGATGTTGGGATGGCTTCTTTGACTGATGATGACGACAATGATGATGATGATGGCTGCTACGATAATGATGATGATCATGATGATAAAGACTATGATAATGATGACGATCATGAAGATGAAAACTATGATGATGATGACGATCATGATGAAGACTATGACGACGATGATTATGATGATGATCATGATGATGATCATGATTAAAACTATGATGATGATGATAATCATGATGAAGACTGTGACGACATCGACGGTGATGATGATGATTTTGATGATGATGCTTTCTTTAGGCCGGTAACTTTGCCTCGAAGCCGAAACCAGCGACGGTGAAAGAAGAAGTAGAAGAAGAGCAATCCGATGAGTTGGGCAAGATCCTGCAGAATGGATCCACGAGGCTCTTCAAGTCTCGAAAGCGTGTCCCACTTGGTCAGTCACATGACTGATTACTTTAACAACTCACTCAGTTATGCTGTTGACCAGTTACTCAAGGGTACTGAGTAAGCAAGTTAATCAGCCAGTTAGTCAGTTATTCGATCGGTAAGCCAGTTGCTTGGTCATTTAGCCAGCTAGTTGCAGTCATTTAGCCAGGTGCTTGGTCATTTAGCCTGTTATTCCATCGAGTTGCTCGGTCAGTTAGCCAAGTGCTTGGTCATTTAGCCAGCTAGTTGCAGTCATTTAGCCAGGTGCTTGGTCATTTAGCCTGTTATTCCATCGAGTTGCTCGGTCAGTTAGCCAAGTGCTTGGTCATTTATCCAGCTAGTTACTCAGTCATTTAGCCAGGTGCTTGGTCATTTAGCCCGTTATTCCATCGAGTTGCTCGGTCAGTTAGCCAAGTTCTTGGTCATTTAGCCAGCTAGTTACTCAGTCATTTAGCCAGGTGCTTGGTCATTTAGCCAGTTATTCCATTGAGTTGCTCGGTCAGTTAGCCAAGTGCTTGGTCATTTAGCCAGCTAGTTGCAGTCATTTAGCCAGGTGCTTGATCATTTAGCAGCCCGTTGTTCCATCGAGTTGCTCGGTCAGTTAGCCAAGTGCTTGGTCATTTAGCCAGCTAGTTACTCAGTAATTTAGACAGGTGCTCAGTCATTTAGCCAGCTATTCTATCGGTAGGCCAGTTACTCAGTCAGTTAGCCAGGCGCTTGGTCATTTAGCCAATTATTTTATCAGTAGGCCAGCCAGTTGGTTGATCAGTCAATAAGTGAGTTTTTCGATCATTGAGTCAGTAACTTGGTCATTTAGCCAGTTGTTAGACCAGAAACATAGTTGTTCAATTGGTAGGCGAGATATTCAATCAGTAAAAAATATTCATTGATCAGTTAGTCAGTCAGATTTGAGTTGGTTTAGAAGTCATTGTGTTTAATCATACTTTTTGTTATATAGATCTTCTAAATAATGTTAGTGCTTACCGAACAGTACAAGTTTCCTTCATACACAGTTATTTAGATATGTTTATTATATGACTCATAAAGACTCATAAAGGCATTAGTGTGGCCAGTGGCCACATATGGGTGCGAAAGTTGGACACTAAAGAAAGCTGATGAGGACAGAATAAACGCATTCGAAATGAAATGTTTGAGAAGAGTACTACGCATTGCATGGACAGAAAAAAGAACTAATGAATGGGTGCTGGAAAAGGCTGGAACAGATAGAACCCTACTAGCAAATATAAAAGAAAGGAAGATGAGGTACTATGGTCATATAATCAGGAAGGAAGATGACAACATGGAAAAAGACCTGATACAGGGTATAACACTTGGGGGGAAGAGGAAGAGGAAGACCTTGCACGACATGGATGGATAACATTCGAACCTGGACTGGAATGACGTTGGAGCAGATCACAAGGAGCACGGAAGATCGAAGAGAGTGGAAGAAGATTATTCATGATGCGGCCAACCCTCGTCACGAGGACGGCTGAGGAAGAAGAAGATTATATGACTCATACTATTTGGATAACATTTCTGTCTTTTCTTGCATTTCTTTTCTTGCATTTTTTAGTCTCAATTTCTGATATTCTTCCATCATTTCATTACATTCTGCCTTTGTTGTATAGATTAATTAAGGCTAATCTTTATTGATATCATCAGCAGCAGCAGCAACCGTGGGCGCAGCGCCCATAGGTGTCCGATTGCCTTCTTCACCAGGTCCTTCCATTTTCTCCTATCCAGCGCCGCTCTGCTCAGCTCCTGAAGCAAGGTTCTGCCCCAATCGGAGGCGTCATCGAGCCATTCCCTGTGTGGCCTTCCTCTCTTATTTGTCCAGTACATTCAATTAATCATACTATTTAGTCCATTATTGATAATTATAGTTATGTTTTTCTAACGCACACTGGTTCCCCGACAGATTCTCGTCCTTCGGAGAAGTCGTCAACTTTGCCAAAGGATTTGAGGAAGCTGAGCAATCCCGATCTCAGCGACGACCCATTGTTCACGTCTCTTTTGTCTGTGACGATGGCTCCTTCCGAGCAGAAGCCTCGTGAGCGACGACGAGCACGAAACACGGACAGGAAGTCACGTGAGTTGCAGAGCATTGAGTCATGTAATGAGTAGAACACGGTGGACATATTTGGTTCTTGCTCTCAACTTGTAATGCTCGATGTATGAGTTTGAGATTCATAGGAGTAATGATCTTGAGCAAGTTCTTTTCTCACTCAGTTGCTCTTATGTTGTCAGGGTTATGGCTGTACATACATATTTGGTGATTTGGGTACAGCAGTGGGAGTGTCTTGACCAAATGTACGATTGTACGTATGCAAAATAAATTCCTAATTACGATGTCCTCCTCATTAGCCTATTTATAACTCTGCATTATCCTATGCTCATCCAATGGCATTTGATTACATTAGAATTAAATTCTTTTCATTTCTAGACATTAAACAATAACAGTTTAAAAAATTCAGCTAGCAAATAACGAGTCTTTACAACTGGCTATTTGTACGCACGCATAGGGGAAGTTGCGCATAATGTACAAGTTGCAAAAGGATGGGGTCCAAAATCTGATTCTTTGCATGCATAATATATGGATAGAACATTTTTAGCAAGTACTTCCTTTATTTAATGACGAGAGTGTTTTAAATGACAATGAAACTTCAACGCATCTCATCATTGAACTTCGTTTTTGTATCTCGATACTTCGTTGTTTTTTATTGGATCATTGCATTTTTTCCATTTACTTCTTGACTGGATTGTTTTGTTCATGGTCGAAAGACATAAAGGTTACCAGTTGTATAAATTGCCTGAATAAATGACTGAATTAGTGAGTGAGTGATTGAGGGAGTGATTGAGCGAATGATTGAACGAGTGAATTAAACAAGCAGATGTGTGGTGTGCCTGCGGAAAGGAGGAGTTAGGGAAGGAAGGAACAGAGATATCTTACGTAGGTTTATGATTGATTGATTCAATCAATCAATTTGATTGATTGAGTGTTTGATTGATTGATTGATTCTTGCTGACTTTCAGTGCGTCGTACTCTGAGGACTGGTCTAACAAGTGAAGAGATGGCTGTCATCAATAAGAAATCCTAGGCAAAGCTGTCTTCTTCGTCCTCCTCTTCAAACTTCATCCGATCCAAACTCAACGTGTCATCATCATTGTCGTCATACACAGCCGTCTTTCAACCACAAGCTTTACCCGCTATGGCAATCTATTACCACACTGGTGCCATGCTGACGCGCCTGCTTGTGTATTCAAATGTATGCGCTACACCATGATACTACACCGTGTGGAACGTGTTAGCGAGTTCCCGGAGAAGTTCTGAATAGCACGAATAGGATTTATGTTCCCTTCAGATGATTGGCTTAAGATGCTATGTTAGTTAAAGCACTGCAGACTGCAGTGTTGTGCTGAGTGTTGTCTTTTTGCTATTGTAATCCGAACATTTATTTTAGTGCCACTTAAGGATTTCCAGTGTTTTTTATGCAGCCTGGTTGTGACATGTGCCGTAAAGCATGTCTGTGATGACTGCTTTACTGCAAATGTCGAGGTTGTATGTGGTATGCTATGCTGTGCAGATCTAGTTTTCTAGTTGAGTTGTTGCCTTGCAGTGCGCTGATGCATGCAGGCTCAAATCTCTCCTTAGATAATGGTTATAGGGTATGAACCTTAAATGGTCCTGCATGCGGAAAAATATTGTTTAGTTCCATACACTCGTATTGGTTACTTCCACCACAAAAATGTAGCTATATAATTATATATGTATAGTTATTATATAACTATATAGACATATGATTATATATATATATATATTATGTAATGTATATACATATAATTATATAGGTATAAACCCTCAACGGCTTTGTCAACGCTGTTTTATACCATTTGTGTCGCATTCCATTGGAGCATTAAATTCGAGTTTTCTAAATCCTAATCTCACAATGATGAGACTTTAGACGTTCGGCTTTACAAGTCTGACCACGGATTGTAATCGTGCAATAAGGGATTTCAATTTAAGATGTCCACATAAAGAGAAGTTGTGTAAGGAATGTTGCATCTTTCTGTAACTCTTTTTAAATGCATTGGGGGGGGCAGTGTGTTGAGTTCATTGTTTTAGAGCGTATTGAATCAAAAACTTTGTGAGTTTGGTGTTGAATTCAAACTTTTACGATCAATTTATTTCAAACTTTTACGATCAATTTATTTCAAACTTTTACATCTTTTTGAGTTTCTGCTTTTTGAGTTTCTTGTTCGTTTTCATTGAGTAACATAAATTGTTAACCGATCTCGAGTATCTCCACCCGTTAAAGTTGCGTAAATTTTCTTTGGTTTGCGAATGGGTAGCAAGCACGAATTTGAGAGCGTTTTTAGATGAACAACGGCTTAGAGTCATGGTCTTGAAATATGTGCTGACCTTACCAAAGAAATACTTATTGTTTCAAATGATCAATCAAATAAAAAAATCCACCTGGTTTTCTGCATTTAAGTTGAGATTTAGTTGAACGTGAAGAGTCAAGGTGACGGCTCATGTGCTGCACATGTCTGCAAAGTTGTGATTGCTAGTAGCGAGTAATGTGACCGAAACTTAATGTGACCGAAACTTAATGTGACCGAAACTTAATGTGACCGAAACTTGTCATGTGATGACTGTTCACTTATTTGTCCTGTAGGACAGAGGACATGTTTGTGAGTTTGTCCTGTGTTAAAGTGATGACTGTTCACTTATTTGTCCTGTAGGACAGAGGACATGTTTGTGAGTTTGTCCTGTGTTAAAGTGATGACTGTTCACTTATTTGTCCTGTAGGACAGAGGACATGTTTGTGAGTTTGTCCTGTGTTAAAGTGATGACTGTTCACTTATTTGTCCTGTAGGACAGAGGACATGTTTGTGAGTTTGTCCTGTGTTAAACATTGTTTTTTTTGTGCCAGTTGTAAATGCCACGCAGTGAGTTGAAGAACAAGATTTTGTCTCGAGAGTTTTTTTTAGTATGTGCTTTTTTGCCGGTTTTATAGGGTGTCTCGATAAAGTCCATGCTTTTCCTTCATTGAGATTTATAGCTTTCAATTATTCTATGTTTCCATAATCTGCATAAAATGTCTCAGAAGGGAATTATTTTGATTATATTGTAGGGTACAGATGCTTTTTTCTGTGTTTTAAGCAGCTGTATTTCAGCTGTGTTTCAAAAAGGTTGTTTTTAATATCGGTTGTACACAGTGTGTCAAGAAAATGGTTGTCTTTACAGAGCTCTGTACACAGTGTGCTGTAAAAAGATCTGTGCGATCTTCCTAATAAGTATTGTGAGTCTAACAAATGTTTATAATCTTCTGGTCATGCATACGTGCATGATCAGCGAAAATCGTTTATATAACAATTGTCAGGGGTCATCCGTATGTACCCACGGAGTGTAGGGCAGGATGGTTAACCCGAATGCTTATTCTTATGTACGGAGTGTAGTGATAATGTATGTATGTGGCTTTGGTGAGTGCTGAGAAATTCTCGAAGATTTACATTACATCTTATAAGACTAAATAAACGTTTAGGATATAGCATGTTTGTTTGAGTTTATATAAGGTTAGATTTATGTTTGTTTGATTTTATATAAGGTTAGATTTATGTTTGTTTGAGTTTATATAAGGTTAAATTTATGTCTGTTTTATTTTATATAAGGTTAAATTTATGTCTGTTTTATTTTATATAAGTTAGATTTATGTTTGTTTGAGTTTATACAAGGTTAAACTTATGTTTGTTTGATTTTATACATGGTTAGATCCATGTTTGTTTGAGTTTATACAAGGTTTGATTTATGTTTGTTTGAGTTTATACAAAATTTGATTCATGTTTGTTTGAGTTTATTTATGATTGAGATGTGTTGCAAATAAATTGCAGGAAATTTTCATTTTTATTGGTTTCTGGCGTGTAGATCAAAGCCTTTAAAATTTTGACTTTCCTTCATTTGTGGCTGTGAATTGTACAACAGCACTGGCTTGTAGTTGTCTTATTGTCTGCAGGACTGTTGTGATCAAAATAGCTGACCTTTTAGATTTGTTTTTCTATTGGGCTCCTATTGGGCTTATCAATGCCACTTTATGCGGTTTTTCTACGAATCTTTAAATATTTGGCTTTATGCATATTGGTTTGTTTGAGAAACGCTAATTGATAGCTTTATTGCTGCCTCATTTTATGTTTCTTGATTGCTGAGCATTGAGGAAGTGCGTTGTTGACTTTTTGTTGATCCATTTCCTTATCTATGAGGTTTTGCTTTTGCATAAACTGAAAACATAATATTATCTCTTGCACCTTGGATGATGCAACATCTTATTTCTCAAGATCGAATTCTACGAGTATCACATATACTTGACAATGGTCTGGTTTGCGTATCGCCTGTCAGAAAAGGCGTAACTATGGTGGCGTCGTAGATTTCCGTTCATTCACCCATTCAAGTATTTATATAGTACCTCTTCAAGGAAACTACTCGGAGGTGCTCCCAACCACAGCACAGTCAAAAAGAGCTGTTGTCAAGTGCTTATAGAATAGAGTGACATAGGGAACAGGTGCAACTTAAAAGGGAGGATATTCCATACTGCCGGGCGAACAACAATTTATGAACAGCATGAGCAATTGAACAGAGCAAAAAACAACTCGTTGAACTGAATCGTAATCTCGAGACTTCTACAGCGCCCACAAAAGCCAGTCGCGGGAATTAGCTTATTCACAGGCGCTTAATCAAAGCAAAATCGATAGTCAGCGGGTCAAGTCCGGAGAGTCAGGCAGGCAGATAGATGGACGGCTAAGGTGGGTGATGTTTAGAGTTGAAATGACGAGGGAAGTGAGGAGAAGAGGAAGAATCAGGATAGGATTTGTGAAAGAGCAATGTTTTCAGTTTTGAATTATGAGTGAATCAAATCTGCGGAGTTGAATGTTGAATAGGAGACGGAATTCGGTCTCGGAACGAATTGCCAGGAATTTCTTACTATCCATCCGGGACTGGAAATATTACCACGAAACTGGAAGACTTGCTCTAGTGTCTCCTTTCTTTGTCCCTTTGCTCAAACCTTTAACGCATTCCCATCTCTGCTCAGGAAGAGAGTCCACAACATCAACTACCACTTGCTTCCAGAACCTTGGGAGAATATTTTCAAAGAACACTTTTATGCCAACGAACTGATGAACTTGCCTCGTCGCATTGTTTTTGTTTTTGTACTTTTTTGTTGTGTATTTGTTATGACATTCTCGCCTTCAATCGAGCAGAAGGCTTCTATTAAGAGGGACCAAACATGTGTGTGCATGTCCAAATTTAATATGTATTTTAATATGTTAGAGCAATTGAACATGACCGTTGACCAGTCTGCACTGTAAGCTTCAGATTTCTGTGTATTCATGAACTGCAGGTCTTTTAGCAATTGCACTGTGATTGCCTGCCAGCTGCATGTGCTTGATGCTTACGCGTTATAAAGAGTTGGCTGCGTAAAGAAAGAAGCTGTAGACTGCGTCGTGATCACAACAATGTGATATTCTCGTGTTGGTGTATATATGATCGGACGTTTTATTTTTTCCTTTGTTGCGGTAAAAACTGAGAACACTTTCACTTGATGATGTCAAGTGAATTTTGATTGACTGTTGATTGTTAGACAATTCTATAGAATGTTAATTTGATTGCTTAATGGCTTTCGTTTGTTTTAAGGTCTAGAACAATTTGTTTGTTTTTGTCGAGTTATCTTCTGTTTTACTTGTCAAAAATTGTTTGAAAATATAGTTGTAAGCTGAAGGAGCATTTTTTCATTTTTTGGACAGTGGCCTTAAAGAGTCCATTGTCTTAAAGATTCCTTTGTCTTAAAGAGTTCATTGTCTTAAAGAGTTCATTGTCTTGAATTGCATTCACAAGAGACTCGACTCCACCCTGTCCTCTCATTGTCTCACTACAACCATACCAAAAGCTTTCTTGTAGCTCTGAGAAAGGTTCTGAAAGAGCCATTCAACTTTGCTACAGTCTTGAGCTATACAATTTCAGCAAGTTGCACCAGGGTCATGTGAGTTATTTGGCAGGTCGAGGAATTAAATGTAAAGAAGATATTAAAAATTCCAAAGTACTTTTGGCAGCTCATAACTAAGTATGTCAAATGGCCTGCCGCAACGTATGGCCACTGGTCCTCTGCAACTAATCGCTGAAGAATTGATCCGAGGTCCTACAGTCTTTCGCACAATGGTCCACAGCTGCCTTGAGTATCATATTGTATCTATAGATTCTGTATATCGGGTAGTGCCTGTCGCAGAATGATTAATTATTCAGAGGCGCTCTTGAGAATGATAGACTGGTGACGAAGAACCAGTTGTTGGTTTATGTATGTCCATAGGGTAATAAATTTGTCGTCTGCATCAATATAGTAGGCATGGGCCTCCAATTGCCCAAGGCACCGAACTCACCACCACACCACCGCACTCCACACGGTATAGGTGGCGTATATGATGAGGATCTGTTGCAATCGGACAATGAGAAACCAAATCCATATGTCCAGGGGTGTAGCAAGGAAAATTTTCAGATGGGGTTTCCATTCTGTGGGTTTCAATGGACCAGGTTGTAAAATACACTTAGTTTAAAGAAATTCGGAATATTTTTATTTAGGGGGTTGAACCCGTAACCCACCCCTCCCCACTCCACTAAATAGGCCCATGCCTATTATATTGATGCAGATGATAAATTTATTACCCTATGGACAATCTGCTTATGTAAACTTAAACTAGGGGAATAAAACGAGTTGCAGATGACTGACAATGTGGCCCAGCACTCGAAGACAAAGGACAATTAAAAAATAATATTGAAAACACTTAAGAAAAATGTCCACATCACTTGATGACTAAATTTATTCACTGAGACAAACATTTTATACAAAAAACTCACAGTCTAATTACTCTGTTCAACATTCTTCCATCAGTAAACACAGTTCTGCTATTATGGAAACCAATTCCTCTGCAGCATTTATTTCTTTTGTTCATCAGGCCACAGTCAACGCAAACTATCACTTCAAAATCATTCTTTCCAAAACCTAAAGTTCAACAAGCTCAAGCTACATTTGAAAGCTTCTGGCGTAATTTCTTTTCAATACCATGATAGTAAATTCAAGAACTGTTGTGTTCTGTAAAGCATTGTTATGTAACATTAAAGTAAACACAGGGTTTAAAGTGGGTGGGAATGGCGTTCCCACTGCTCTCAAAATTCTTGGCTTGCGTTCATGATGGAACTCTAAAACACATGCATTTCAATAAAATTCTTCATCAGCATTCCCACTGCTCACATTCAGCGTTCCCACTGCTTACCCAGACCACTTTAACCACTGAGTATACAAGCTCTTGTCTGATAGCTAAAGATGCTACATTAAGTGGCTAATGTACATGCAAGATAAATGTGGCACCCTTACAAGACGCCCCTCAGAAGCAGTACATTTAAAGAAAAACTGATATGGTTCTCAGATTCGGCCACTGCAAGTTGAGTAAAACAGAAAACGAGCTTAGAGAAGAAATACTTCAAAAAGCCATTAGAACAATAAATCCGAGTTCTGTACTGGGTGCAAGAGTGAGAAACACTCGCCTAATGCCATCTAGTAACGAACGCTTTTGTCAGATAGAACATCTGTGCATTATAATGGACAAATGCAAAGCTATCATATTCGAAAAGCATTCACACAGGTCTTTCAAAACCTCTCAAAGGTCAGCATGCCCACATGGAGCCCATCAGGACAATATACTTCCATATCGGATGCTCATCTGGCCATGGATCCCATGCAGGACCCATATGTATGTACGTGCACTTGTTATAGCGCCCCTTCAAGCTCCCTACTCAGAGGCGCTCCCGACTGCAGAGCGGACACTGCATTGGAGTTTCACGCCGAAGCGCTGAGCAATTGCGAGTGAAGGACTTGCCCAAGGTCCCTACACGGTGACTTGAGGTGGATTCAAACCTCGAACCTTTCGGCTTCAAGGCAACAATGCCACCACTACACCACCGCGCCCCTCATATGGATGAATCCAGTGTTTAATGAAAGCTTATGACAACAGAGGCCATTGCCATCAACAAAGATTAGTTTGGCATAATACAGCCTGTGGTGGAGTCATAAATATACCATTAGACCATCATTAACTTCTTCAGTAGTGCTTCTTACCCTTATATTCACGCATACATGCACATACGTTAAAGAATTATCCCAATGCAAGGACCTTAAATGACCATGGGACCCGTTCAAAAAACACTGGTGAAGGATCTCAACCCCGATAAACTCATTGTAAAATCGACAGGGGTCAAGGCCATATAAGATGACTACATTAAAACATGGCACAGCACATAGAGCCCTCAATGGCCCCTCATGTGTCTCATTTAATATTCAAAAAAATGCTGGCAAGGCTATCCAAGTGGCAGCGGGATGATCACAAACTGTAGATGACCCACAATCATTGTCAAACAGCAATTAGCATGCAATAGCATTTAGTAGCACTCAGTAGCGCTTTGCTGCAAGGAAATATCAATAATTAGTAAAGTATTGTAACAATCTGGATATTATCTGGAGCGTAGAACGATCCGGTCAAGTACCTCAAGCAAGAAATGTCTGGCATAAACAGCAACCAACGTCATTGCAACACATTCCACACATTTTGATGTTCAGTCTTACGAACAAACTACGATATCTAACCAGACATTTAATGCGGGTAGCACATACACAACAGGCAAACGATAACAGTTAAGCTACAACATGCAGATAGACAAGTGTCTGGCTGTAGACCACCATGGATGTGCTGTACAACCAAGAACTAGTCGACACACGACAATGCCACAATATTCGTGTACTTTTCGCTGATGTTTCATCTTCCCTGGCTATCATCTAGACAACTTGAAGTGAAGCTATGCTCTGACTTAATAGATAACCAGACTAATAACTAATAATGACTCCACCACTGCCCATGCTTTGGTAGTGCCACTCCAAAGCAATTGCCACTCGAGAAAGGAAATGCTACCATAAACTAACCATCTTTGTGTAATGAAACAATGTAAAAAAAGAAATTGCACCATTATGCCAGAATTCATTTGTTCAGTAGTGCTTCTCACCATTACATTTACACTTACATTACATTTACACTTACATTACATTTACACTTACATTGCATTTACACTTACATTACATTTACACTTGCATTACATTCACATCTACATTACATTTACATTACATTTACACTTGCATGCACATACATTAAAAAATCATATATGAGCACACATAATTATATGCAGTTTAAAGTGAGTGGCAACGGGAACGGTGTTCCCACTGCTTTAAAATTCTTTGCTTGCGTTCCCACTGCTCACCATGCAATGGAATCCTAGGAACGCATACATTCCAGTATAATTCTTCTTTGGAGTTCCCACTGCAGACCCAACCCACTGTAACCACTGTATATTATATTTATATGTATAGATTATATATATCGTCTGTTTAGAGTGCAAGGGTTCTAACTCCACTTTTCGAAATTGTTCAGGAGAGCAAATCTAAAGTTTCGATGATTGCCAAAAATCCAATTATTGTCATATCATTGTGATTGATGAAAACTTGGATAGCAGATTATATCCTTAGTTGGAATAATATAATCTTTTAGAAACTTTTACGCCCCCGCGCATAAAATAATAAAGTTTGTAGAGGACAGAAGGCAAAATATAGCAATAGAACCTTTGCGCATTTCAAAATATTTCGGAATCTGAAGATAGATAATAATTTATTTCATCTTAATTAGGAATTTTTGGAAAATAAATCGTTTCCCCTAGTTGGAATGATGAAATCTTTTAATTTTTGTGTGTCTCCGAACCTGAAAAATAAATGTTTGTGAGAGAAAGTACGCAAAATGATAACTTTATGACGGGAGATAGGCCTAGCCTATGCCTAGAACCTCCACAGATGCAAGATATTTTTAGATCTGAAGATAGATCGTTCTATAATGACTCAAATATGCGGTTCATAATTATCTTTTAAATTATTATCAACCATTACATGAAAATAATGTGGTTTCTGCCTTTTTTAGTAAGAAATAATAATAATAAGCTAAAAGAAAATGCGCTATAACAAGCCACTCTTAAATACGCTTGTGGCCGCTTACAACATGCATAATTGAATTATAATTGAGTATTAATTTTAGAACTTTATCAAAATTTCTTGATTAAAAGAATTGTTTTTATTATAAAAATAAAATTATTATGCTAAGAATAATTTTTCCAACCAAAGCAACATGTTGCAGATTGTAAGAAAGATACGATTTTCCTAGGATATAATTTTTAATCACGTATTCTGCACACCTTCGGTTAGCATTCTTTGCGTGAATAAATGACTAAAATCGCTCTAACGCGAATTTGTGAAGTGTGCAAAGGTTCTATCTTAGATAGAACCTTTGCACATTTCCCAAATAGGCCATCTCTAATATTCAAATAGTTGCTGTTTCGTTATTTGTACTCAGAACGATATAATCTTTGCACATTTTAAGCATCACATTGGTAGCAATAAAATAAAACAATAAAACGTTTTTTGAAAAATTTGGAGTTAGAACCCTTGCACTCTAAACAGACGATATCTATATGTATGTATATCTATATGTATGTATATCTATATGTATGTATATGCCATATGCCAAGTACGTATGTATGCGTCGGTGTATATGTAAATATATAAATGCATGTATATTTACTGAGCAAGTCTTTCTGATCGCAGTACAGAACTCTATCTTTTCTTCTAACAACTAAAAGTCAAAATGCAAGCTACTGCGAACAGTATTGTGGTCAAAAGCAGGTTTTGTGTGGTCAGCATTTGGACTAGACACTCCGGTCGAAGAACTATATACATCAATGATTACAAAAACAGAAATTCTTTTAGGGAAAATCCAGTTAGTTTCTGATACGAAAAAACAGAGCTATGGAGAAGGGTCAAAGTAAACAACCTGAGGTATACACTGAGATAATGAACTTTTGCAACAACATGACAAAAAAACACACGAAAATAAGCAACTCGATCCACACTGGAATACTGCTACAGTAAGACTCCCCAGGTTCCCCCCTTCATATCCAAAAACAACACAACACTGCGATATCCGCTACAACCAACTTTTCTCTGCATTAACATGGACACTTTGATCAAAGTTGTAGTCAAGGGCATACAGCGCACTGAGCGCGGGTATACATCTTGTACTCGCCCTACAAATATTTGTGTATAGTATACGGGAAAATGACCAGCAGACAGGTTGCCTAGGCAACAGTAGGGTATACCCACATCAAATTTTGCCAGAAACTTGAACATAAATACTAAAATTCTAAAATTCTTTGCTTGCGTTCCCACTGCTCACCATGCAATGGAACCCTAGGAACACATACATTCCAGTAGAATTCTTCTTTGGAGTTCCCACTGCTCACCCAACCCACTTTAACCACTATATGGGCTGGACTATCAGGCACAAAGTTATGGGTTGAAACAAAAATGCTCACATTTGGACAAATTTGAACATTTTACTTGATGATCAAAGACATCGCAATAGAATTCAATCAACAATGGAGTCAAATCAAAGCAACCATTACGGTAAGTGACTTATGCAATGACTTGTTATTATCCATTCATACTATGTAAGTGAATTGCAATGAGTCAGCTTGAAATTAAACAAAGAATATATTATTATCAATATTATTATTATTTAATGAAGCACCACAGATACAATTTTTGGTCAAAACTGACAGACTTATCCTTAAATTGTTTAATGCAGGAGACTTTACAGACTAGCAACACAGACACAGGCGCTGTTGCATTGGTTATAAGAACCACAGACCTGTACAAGTTAGAAAACCTTGCTAAGTATCAGTATAAATTGCACAGGGCACAGAACACATTGGCTACGAGCCGCTTCAAACTTGTGCTCTGATATATCTAGAATACAAAATGCCTAAAGCTGGCAATTAAAAACAACCAATAATGCCATCATTATTATATGTATAAGCACATGTAGCACCCCATCAAGATTCCTGCTCAGAGGTGCTCCCGACTACAGCACGGACACTGAATCGGTTTCACGCCAAAGCGTATAAGCAATTGCGAGTGAAGATTTGCTAAGGATTCTTACGTGGTAGCTTGAGGTGGATTAAAACCTGCAACTTTCCAACTCCAAGGCACCGAACATACCCCTATGCCACCGTGCCCCACATTATTATGCATCAAGTGTTGCTCAAGCATCAATTGGTGGTGCTGAGCAATTGTGAGTCATGGCTCAGCTGAGCTGACAATCCTAGTGCACAGTGCTGTGTTCACAAGTTAAAAGGTGAGAGCTACAACCAATCGGATAGCACCAATGGCTACCACCATATCCAACGCTAAACAAAACCGCAGTAAATTTCTACATCTACCGTCAACAAATAAGAAATACTAAACACAGAATCATTACAACGACTTATATTTTAAAAAAAGCGAAATTAGTGCCACAAAAGAGTGAAATTTCTGCTAACACCAGGTTTCTTTTGAACAGCGTAAAATTGTTTGGTAAAGAAAGGACTGTTCAAAATGTCTTTTAAGTGTATGAAAAATGTTTGTTTTACAAAATTCTTTGCCAACAAAGGTGACACAATTCCACTGTTGCGAAACTATTCAATTAAAATAAATCAAAATACAAAAAACACTGGCCATCTTGGCCACAGATAAGCAGATTACAAAGGTTTCTTTAAAAAAGGAAGTCTTGTCCTCTGCACCATAAAAACAGATTTTTTACTGCACGCATGTTGTGCACAATATCATAATGGATACTGTGCTGGATTATCAGGCACAAAGTTATGGGTTAAAACCACCGGTAATCAAAATTGAAATCCTGAGATTTTTACAGTACCACAATCGCAAAGTCACGGGAACCAGCTTATTCGCAGACGCTTAATCAAAAGAAAATTGAAAGGCAGAGGGTCAAGATCTCGACATTCAGGCAGGTAGAAATTTAATTAATTCCTTGAAAATTGAAAACCAGGGCAGAAATTCGTTTCAAACGAGACTTCTGCCCCACTTGTCCCAAGCAAAGACAGATATGATGCGTACACTGGCCAAGCACTGTCGGTAGTTAAGTTCCAACATTCGAACCATTCTAAGACAACATGCGAAAGCCGTTGGTCTTTCCAACTTATTTAAGGAAGCAGGTGACAAAAATTCCTGCCTTTGCTGATATTTGATAGCAAATCACATTTAATTTAATTAACTCTTTGAAATTTTAATGACAGATGTTCAGCAACACAAAGAAACAAAAGTCAGAAACTTTGATTAATACTTTACTGATAAACTGCACTGCTTCCTCGCTCACTATTTGTGTACTTGAACTACTATTCTCATAAAAGTGTGACAGCTGCAGGTCTTCAAAGGTGGCAAGCAGTGTTTAATCTAGGCATGTGGGGGGAGTTCCCCCAGGAATGACATTCCCCAGGAAAAATCTTGAGCTATTACTAACAAGTACATAGTTAATATTCCTTCCACACAGAAAAATTGCATATGTAACGTTTTCCCCACCCCAGAAAAATTGGACAGGTCCTGTTTACATGTAGTGATACATTTGGTGATATATAAAATATGTATGTTTTTGTGAAATTTGACGAGAAAAACTAAAAAGTCATCAAATCTCAAAGCAAAGAATTTAGTATGGTTTTCGGAAATTTTAACGAAAAACACGAAAATGGTTGTTCATCAGATTTTAAAGTATAGAATTTACACTAACGTTGGAAGTTTTGACAAAAAGACTAAAAAAGTCATCAGAAAAACAGAGGGATTAGAGTAAACACTGGGTAGCATGTAAACAGCCAGAAGCATGCATGCACACATTGCACACAAATGTAATAAACAATAACGCATTTACCCATTTTCTCATGAGCTCCAGCAGACATTACAGACCATACACATTACATACAGACACAAAATAAGCGGCTCACGACAAAACAGAACTTTCTTTTGCACAAACTACACCATCCATCACTCAATGAACAACTGCTTGACACACTAACTACCGGTAATCTAATGTGGCCAAAAGTTTGCAAAGCTCTCACTGGACTAGGCAACAGACATTTTCTTAACAGTTTTCTGACAAGAGTTATCCCAAAAAAACGGATAATTTTACACACAAATTCGTCAATTTGAACACAGTTGACCAGAATAAGTTGACCAGATCCAGAATCCTGAAAAGATCTTTCCTCAGACAAAACTTTATACATTATGTTCAAAGACGTAAATCCGGAATATTTGACGATTTCAAAAATTTTTGAACTTTCGGATCCAGGGATTTCGATGATAAAATGTCCCAACAAGTCCAACTCTTTGATTCCAGCACTTGAAATAATATGTACATATAGACTCAAGAGAAAAATATTGTCGATATCTATTTTGAAGAAAAAGGTAAATAATATTGATAACATCAATCTGTTTGATTTCAGCAAAGGGTAAATAATATCGATAACAACAATCTATTTTGATTTCAGCAAAGGGTAAATAACATAGATAATGTCAATCTATTTCGAGCTCAGTAAGGGGTAAATAATATCTAGAACCAGTACAAAATTGATATAAAAACTCTACAAGATCTTCTGCTATGAAAAACAGCAATTTGGCAAAATCACTGGAGAGAGATAAAAGAAAAGTACAAGACAACTAAAACACCATGGCAAAATCATGCCAATAAATCCATGTACAATGCTTCAAAAGTCTCTGGTAGGCAGACAAAACAACAGTGTACAGATGTGTATAACAAAGAATTGATTGTTATTAATGATAAAACATGAAAACATCATCAGCAACAGTCTCCCACTGCACGTACACGCAGCTGCCTTTGATTCCGCACAGCAAGATAGATTTGTTAACTGTATCACAACAGTGCTCTTCTTTAGATCCATAAAATGCGAACCTTGCATGAAACGCACAAGATAAATGAATATATATATATTCATTTATTCATTCGGACATTTATATAGCGCTCCTTCAAGAAAAAACTACTCAGAGGCGCTCCCATATATATATATACACACATATATTATGTGTATATATATATAGTTTTTTTTATATATATATATTATACAATATACATGCTGCTGCCACTTAGGGAACCATGTTGAGCAGGTATTGTCTCCAAGACTCTAGCCAGAGATAATGCCACGTTAAGAGTGGCCCCACAGTTTCTACCATGTCACGGTTTGAGCTCAACAAAGTATTCCATCCAACCACCGCACCAATCTAGACATATATACAACAGTTACGCATCCCCCAAATACATCGTATATACACTAAACACAGTGCACATCTATTGCCTACTATTATATCGGCACCATACGATAATTTTCAACAGGTTAGACAAGTACTAGGGTAAAATACGGTAATTGTGTCTGGTAATTTGAAAGGCTAGGTTACAAGGTAAACTAGCTGCGTGGACTCGTTCATTACCATGAAAAATGACATATAGTTAACTGTCTACTTTTAGTAAACAATCATCAACACCATCATTACATTATCAACAAGTCCTTCTTGAGTTCATAAGCAGCCTATGCCAAACAATGCAAAAATTTACCAAGAAAAACTTCCTATCAGATTTTTGAGTACCTAACAAGGATGTACACGTAATTAATCATATTTCCAAATGATCTCCAGCTATCAAAGTCCAAAACGACAGTAAGATAAACTGATGACACTGTGTGTACAACAGTGTTGTTATGATGTACAACTGTATTTACATCGGTGGGTTGGTTCCGACTGATTTTTCGTTTCCACAAGCTTAGCCTACACACTGAATAGTTTATACCATAAGACACGCTTTACAAATGTCCAAATACAATACGATACAATACAACACACTAGTGGCGCATAAACGCAGAAGCATCATTAAAGTACAGATCAATTTTTCGCATTGGACCCCATTGCAACATAACTCTTTTTAAAAAAAACGTAGCACAAGTCAAAGCAAGACTCACCATCACTCTATACAGTAAAACACGCTACCTTGCCATCTTTGGTAAGGCTTGCCGACTAGAGCGCAGACTATGTACAATAGCAAGGTGTTGATATAATAGCAACGTCATTAAGGACCACATAATAATAATTACAAGATTATGCATTTGTATGTATTTAAAAATCACCAGTATTAAACGCAAGCAATCCTTCGGTGGAGATCAGAATGGTGACCGTTTCAGCGGATATGCACTGTATATGAGTTGCAGAAGTGCAGAGGATTATTGCATGCAAATATTAATAAAGTTGAGTCAAAAACGTCAGTGAGTATGTTGGTGTGTGTGCGTATCTGTGCATGCCAGATCTTACAGAAGCTGTTACTGGTATGTACAAAACTGCGTCACAACAATAGACACAGTAACAAAACAAAGTGTGAAGTCGGACCCGACCCTGACATCCACGTGGAAGTCAGAGTCGCGCAGCGACTTCATCACCGACCTCACACCTTCGTAAAGACCCTGACACTTTCTCTGACACTGCAGCTGTAGACCGGGGCTGACTAAGACTCCAACTTCGAAGTCGTAGTCAATAGGCGGTCCTAAACAGACACCGTCAGACAATGCCACAGACTACAAGTGCAAGAGTCGAAAGACGACTTCAGAAGTCAGAAAGGATGACCACGACTTCAAGAAATAACCCCAATACCAAAAATCAACTCAAAAACAAGTCGGCCAATCTCGACGACTTCAAATCCAAACGATCGGTTCTAGAGTCACACTTTTACCAACTTTACCCACTTCAAGTCCATTACCAACTTCTGCACTTTAACAGCGAGCTGCACTGACTTCCAGTCGCTTCATCGTCAAAGTGTTAAGCTTTCTACCACCCAATCCTTCCGCAGTCATCCTACAATCTCAGACCCATGCTCCAACAACTCAACCACCACCACCACATATGTTCTCCAATGCCTTTTCTCCTCCGGTAGGAACTCTCACTGCGACTCAGCCGCGAGGCGTTCCGCCGGAGATGCCCACGTGTGCATCCAGATGGGAGCCGTCCAGACGCACCAGACGACCGCAAAGATGAAGAAGACGAAGATGAGACGCTTCTGCGCAGCGGTTCCGATCGGATAGCTGAGGATCGTGATGAAGCGACTGCGCGATGACGTCGGGAACATGACTAGAACGGCGCCGAGGCAGATGACGACGACGATGACTAGAGGTACGATGTACATCGTATTCATGACTATCATGTACACCTGAAAACGACAACGCAAAGACAATGGTGCTTTAGTAATGCGAGGAAGATAACGAATTTCAGAGTAAACATCAGGTATTTTAATGTCATGAAGATTGATCAGACCTGTATATTAATGTAATGAAGATTGATCAGGTATTTTAATGTCGTGAAGATTGATCGGGTATTCTAATGTCATGAAGATTGATCAGGTATTTTAATGTCATGAAGATTGATAAAGTATTTTAATGTCATGAAGATTGATAAGGTATTTTAAAGCCGTGATGATTAATCAGGTATTTTAAAGTCATGAAGATTGAGACAGGTATTTTAATGTAATGAAGATTGATCAGGTGTTTTAATGTCATGAAGATTGATCAGGCATTTTAATGTTATGAAGATTGATCGGGTATTCTAATGTCATGAAGATTGATCAGGTATTTTAATGTCATGAAGATTGATAAAGTATTTTAAGGTCATGAAGACTGATAAGGTATTTTAATGCCGTGATGATTGATCAGGTATTTTAAAGTCATGAAGATTGAGACAGGTATTTTAATGTAATGAAGATTGATCAGGTGTTGTAATGTCATGAAGATTGATCAGGTATTTTAATGTAAAATGAAGATTGAGACAGGTATTTTAATGTAATGAAGATTGATCAGGTATTTTAATGTCATGAAGATTGATCAAGTATTTTAATGTCATGAAGATTGATCAGGTATTGTAATGTCATGAAGATTGATCAGGTATTTTAATGTAAAATGAAGATTGAGACAGGTATTTTAATGTAATGAAGATTGATCAGGTATTTTAATGTCATGAAGATTGATCAAGTATTTTAATGTCATGAAGATTGATCAGGTATTTTAATGTCATGAAGATTGATCAGGTATTTTAATGTAATGAAGATTGATCAGGTATTTTAATGTAATGAAGATTGATCAGGTATTTTAATGTCATGGAGATTGATCAGGTATTTTAATGTAATGAAGATTGATCAGGTATTTTAATGTCATGAAGATTGATCAGGTATTTTAATGTCATGAAGATTGATCAGGTATTTTAATGTAATGAAGATTGATCAGGTATTTTAATGTGATGAAGATTGATCAGGTATTTTAATGTAATGAAGATTGATCAGGTATTTTAATGTGATGAAGATTGATCAGGTATTTTAATGTAATGAAGATTGATCAGGTATTTTAATGTCGTGAAGACTGATCAGGTTGAGTAACTGATAGAAGATATTGCAAAGCAAAAGAAGATAAAACACTGCAAAGCAAAGAAGTTAAGTACCTAGTCAAATGCAAAGATGATTAAATATTAAAGAGCAAAGAAGAGAAGGCAATCTGGAGGCCTGGGTCGGAAGTGCATCTGAGAAGAGGTCTTGAACAAGTGCTATGTAAATGCCGATTGATTGATTGATTTAATGATTGATTGATCGATTCATTGATTGATTGATCTAATGAATAAGCTTCAAATAAGATAAGATAAGATAAGAATATTCTTTAATATACCAATTGCTATCCGCATTTTGGTGTACAGACATGGTATAATAAGCAAACGTACATCATTTCATTTCTATATCCAATCAATGTCAAAATCTTTTCAAATAGCACAAAATCCTAATTCCACAATCCAATATAATTTTTTGTTAAATAAAAAAAATGATGTTCTTTTAATGACCAACAATTTATGCTGCACTTTGGTTTATATGGTAGGTCCTATGACTGGCATGATTGGCACGGAATAACTGTGGCTCAAGGTCGCTACATACATGTAGTAACCATCTCAAGCAATAGTTGAACCCATGCTCTCCACATCACAAAGCAAGCGCTCTACCAATCAACCACAATGATCCACAGTATGACAGTACACATTTATCAGCAGCTACTGACCGTTTCTGTGACACTCCTGGCCTTTGGTCGCAAGGGTCGCACTGGAGCGGCGTGGCGCACGTTCGTTCTTGGTTCATGAATGTATTCCACCGGGACAAAGAACTTCTCTTCGGCGACCCGTTTCGGCTTCTTTTTCAGCTGACCGTATCGGGCGCAGTGTCCGGGGCCGCTCAGGACACCCACACGCAAACCCCTCCTGAAAAAAGCACAGGACAATCAAGTTAATTTTAAGATCTGTTCAATGTTGCCATCTTGTTATGATTCACAAAATAAATTAAAAATTGCTTACAACTGCCAATTGAGACATTGAGCAATTTTAAAATTCCAGGGAGCATATGTCATCATCATCATCACCCTCAGCTTCTGATTATTTGCATGTGCACTTATTATAGCACCCTTTCAAGCTCTCTACCCAGAGGCGCTCCCGACTGCAGAGTGGACACTGCATCAGAGTTTCACGCCGAAGCGCTGAGCAATTGCAAGTGAAGGACTTGCCCAAGGTCCCTACGCGGCGACTTGAGGTGGATTCGAACCTTCCGGCTTCAAGGCAACGACGCCACCACTACACCACCGCACCCCACAAATGTCAGTCATATGCTAGTGATGGGTACAAACAAATGATCTCCCCTGTCATTTTTAAGTTTGCTGTTCACATTAGTCTTAGTCCAAATGATGTTACATCCTTATTAATGTCATGATCTCCTTGTCCTGCAAGCAAGGACTGCTTTTTGGGCAAAACTCGAGTTTTTGTCTTCATTTATCCCACACTTTGGAAGTTCCAGCTTTCTCCATTGACACATTCTTTGCTATCATTGTTATTGCACATCTTTCTGCTATCTCAAGACTATCCTCTTCTCTTGTGTTTTTCGCCCTTGAAGCACCCCTTATTGGTGTGCACTGTGCACTGTGGGGCGCATTATAAATTTACAGATACAATACAATACAGTTTTTATAGACTGTCCAGCGGAATCTTAGTCTGCCTTCGTTTCGTTTGCCTTCAAATCCTGCATTTGTGCGATTCACTCAAACGCCATCCTCTCTACAAGTCCAAACCATCAGAGATTTTGCTGAAAAACTTTGTCTAGCAGAGTTGTTTGAACACCTTAACCCTTTACCGGTTCACTTTTAAATTTTAAGCCCGTTTTCAGCGGATATTCTCGGGGCAAACGGGTAAAGGATTAATGACTGTATTAGAAGGCCGTCATTTCTTACTGTCCATAGTTACGAAACCTTTATCTTTAACAGGTATCTGATTTCTGCTCCAAGAAAAAATTCAGAGCTCACATGTACCTCAGAAAAAAGCATAATTTTTATTTATTTATTTCCCCATTTCTATAGCGCCCCTTCAAGCCCTTATATACTCCTCACATCTTCCATCTACAACTAATAATAAAATAATAACAATAATTTATAACACAGCAGATATAACGGATATTGGTTCAGGGCTGATGGTTGAAACACCCCACACCATCTCTCCACTTTATTCAATCACAGTCGCCCAAACCTTATCATTCGACATCGCTGCTCCTCGATGCGTGGCGCCGCCTGGTGGACGTCGACAAGACGACGGTCGCTCCAGAGACGCTCGGCTGCGGCAGACGCACGAGGCCTAAACGCAACGCACAACATTAAACAACGTGTTAACATAGGCAACATGTTAACAACGTGCCAACATTAGGCAGTGTGATAACATTAGGCAAAACATGTTAACATTATGCAACATGTTAACATTAGGCAACATGCTAACATTAGGCAACATGTTAACATTATGCAGCATGCCAACATTAGGCAACATGTTAACATTCATGAACAATGTAAGTAACGCCTGGAAAACATGCAACATTATTAATAAACAATGCGGAACATATAAATGAAACACTTCAACATTTAAAAATGATGAGTACCATTGTACATCTATAATCGTGTAACACATAGAAACAAAATAAGTACCATTTGTGAAAGTGAGTACCAGTAACAAATATGGATGAGTATTGAGTAAGTACCAGGTAACATTCATACAATACAAACTACAAAGAACTCTTAAATGAGTAACGTTTCTAAACAACTACCGGTAATAACTTTTATAAACAACGAAATACTTATAAACAAGTAGCATATAATCAGCATAATGAGGGTGGGTGACCACTGGCCAGTCCTCTCCCTTGCCATCTCATCTTTCCACTGACAGTGTACAGTATGCAATGCATACTCGTTATAGCTGAGTTAAGAGCTCTAGGAGGCGCAGATTGATAGAAAATCTTGGACCAAATTTCCACCCTTGGTGGGGGTTTGAACCTCTAACCCCTCGATCAACAGTCCAGCACACCATCCACTACACTATCAAGGTTAATAGATTGCAGACATGAACATTCACAAGAGACTGTTGATCATACCATAGTCTGGGCATGACGCTGTCATCGTCTGCATACTCCGTCCACAGACAAGCCTCACCACCAATCAGCAGAGACTGGTTCCGCACTCGATAGTCATCCAACTGAGACCCTAGCAACACAAGAACCAAACCAAAACTATTCACTCATGTCTTGTAATAGGCTGTACCACCATATAGGTCAGCGGTTCCCAACCCGTGGCCCGCAGGCCAAAAGTGGCCCGCCAGGCCTCAGAAAATGGCCCGCCAGGCTTCAGCAACTGGCACTCATCTCTCAAAGAATTTTCAAAAATATATGAAAAAATTATCAATTTGAACAGGATAGAACACATTATTATTTTCTATTACAAATTATTATATTTTAACGTCGATAAATAACATCAAACATTATATTTCGAATCAATTATAACAATTTTATAGGTTTTTAGTTAATGCAATTTTAGCCTTGTGGCCCCCTAATGTCCTTCAACTAAGAAAAAGTGGCCCTCGTGTCCTCCAACTTAGAAAAAGTGGCCCTCAAGTCAAACAAGGTTGGGAACCACTGATATAGGTGATCATCACTATTTGGTCAAATTCAAATACAGATACGACTAGTGTACAAAATAGGTCTGCTGACAACATTAAAAAATTTCAAACGTAAGCAAAAATTTTAATTCAGTAAATTATCACAAAATTTAGATAGCACCTTAGACTACTCGGTCATCAAAGGCATACCTTACCTTGGGACTAAATGTTTTCAAGCGCTCATGGAATGGTAATTAAGTAAGCAAACATTTTTTTATTACTCCACTTGCACAATGGGACATAACACATAATTATAATACATCGAAGTAATAATGGGAAATAAAAGGTACAAATCAAATCACAAGTTGAATGAAATCACTAAAATATCCGAAGCATAGAAAGGCCAAAGAGGCGTGCGGTAAATTGGACCAAACACAGCAAAAGGCGTCTAACAGATTCATTACATATGAAGGCAATCAGTGTATGTACAGAACATGTGAGAACCATTAAAATTCGTGTATGCATATGAATCAATAAAAAATCAATCAAAATTTATACAGCATATGTGACTCAAACAATCAAAAATCAATCAGAAAATCAATCGATAAAAATTTATATAGAATATGTTGTTCAGTGGAAAGTCAATCAATCAAAAAATTAATAAGTCAATCAATCAAAATGCAATCAATAAAAATTTATATAGAATATGTTGTTCATTGGAAAGTCAATCAATCAAAATTTAATCAAACAAAAAATCATTCAATCAATCAGTCAAAATTTACATAGCATATGTGAAGATTTTAAGTGGAGAACAGGCCCATAAAGACAGCACAACGCATGAGAAATTATGCGTTCAGTTTACTAATCTGAGCTCATAACACAGTGCACACTAGTGACACTTACCAACTTGTTCGCATCGGTAGTACTTGTCCCAGTCCTGTCCGTAATTGATGTAGTCGAGATACCAGCAGGTCGAGAAGAGCGCTCGAAGACCCGACTTCGTGACACGGTCGATGTCGTAACTGTCACCGCTCCATATCTGAACGATCGTGTCTGGTTTCAACTGAAAAACAAACAAAATCAACATCAATAATCTGGCACTAGAAAAGTTGTTTATAAAACTTGGCACTAGACAAGTTGTTTATAAACAACAATTAAAATAAGTATAGCCCGTGCATAATTGCAATTAACCTTAACCCACAAGTTTTCAACACATCAAACAGCAAATTTTCACATTCAATGGATATTAAAACTAGCAACAGGAATTTTAAAGGAGAGAATCCTTAAGGGACTACTGTCACACTGTCAGAGTCACCCAAGTACAAGCGATGTCGTTATACCAGTAAAAAATATTTTAAAAGGGGTTAACATTTCTTCAAACAGGAAACTTGTCATCTGTTTTGGGTGCATTGGATTCGAACAATCACGAGACAGATTGCAATTGAAGACTAAATGACGAATTGCAGGTCTAGTTATTAATGGTATACAATCAATTTAATCAGTCTTTTTATGAGGTTGAACAATGGCTGTGTATACAAATAAAATAATGGAATTATAACATTCAATTTGCAACATTATTACTGTAAACTAACTAAAAAGAAAAGAAATCACTGCAGCCAACTCTAAGAAGAAGAAGAAGCAGTTCTGAGTGTGTGAAGTCTACAACTCCATTTTCTTGGTCTCGGCATATGAGGGCGGGTGGCCAGTCCTCTCCCCGCTGTTTCATCTTCCCAAGACAGTGTACGGCCAATTTACAGCAGAGTTCACTAGCGGGTGCATGTGGAGCATAAATTTTGAACCAAATCTCTGTCCTGGCAGGGATTTGAACCAAACCTCCTGATTAACAGTACAGCACACACTACCAAGAAGCACGTGATAAGTTCATGTAAAAAGTTTCGTACCTTGTATGTATGTATGTATGTATGTATGTATGTATATGACCATTTATATAGCGCCTTAACAAGAATCTCACCTTGACACCGTTGTCAAACACTTCTTGCCACACGATGTATCCAGAACCTTCCGCACGATTCTGACCAAGTTCTGTGACAATTTTCAACAATCTAAAATAACAAGAATAATAATATTTAGCGTTATTTTCAACACTGTACAGAGGACAGTTAAGTTGCCAAGAAATTAACTGACACCCTAAAGTCTTTTATGTATAACTTAAAGCTTTCAGAAGGATAAAACAAATGATTTTAAGCAAGCTCGTTAACTTATGCGGCCCGGGAACTCACATACGGGTCTTTCTCTGGCCCATCAGGCAAAATTTAAGTCTCAGACATCTGGCTTAAGCAAACAACGTCTGATTACGCATGGCATGTTGTTAGGTTCTGCACTAGATCTAGCATAAGAGTCTTTAGAAGAGTGGTCCCTCAAAGAAAGCCCTGAGGAAGCCATGGGTAAGAAGTATAGACTTCATTTTCTTACCCGTCCTACCATGTATCATGTATCGCCATGTATCAAATTTTCCACTGACAGTATCCACACCGACAGTGTTCACACTGACTGTCAGTACCTTTGTTAATCAGTAAAATGCACCATAAAGAAGTGTTCTCCCACATACATGTACATACACACAACGCACTACACCCATTTCCAGGGCATTCCAAGTTATCCACAAAGCACTGGAATTCAAATTGCAACCACTGAAATGGAAGACAATCATTTTATAGGAGGAGCTCGTGATGCAGGATAACGCTCAAGACAACGAATCCGATGAAACAACGGAAGACCTGGAACAGATCTGGCGGACTCACTCTCTTCCATAAAGACCGAGCAGTTCCTTAATGTCGCTGATGTTGTTCCGCTTCATGAAGTTCTGCAGAAATGGATTCGATTGCCTGGAAAAAGAAAACAGAAGAGACACAAATGGAAGCAGGACTTTGAACATACACGGTAAGACATGGATAACATAACACATGTTCTGTTTGGCAACCAACATAACAAGAGAAAAATGGGTTTTTTCATGGCAGTGTCTATAATTATAAATTTCTTAGCTTCAACTTGTATAGTATTGTATTTTGCATCATTAGCATCATCACTGCTTCAGTGCAAGGAAATTTCTTTATTTAAAACAAAAAGCAGTAGTTCAAAAAATAGTTGCATGTAAAAAATTGGAGTAAATTTTCCAATGGGGGAGGGCAGGAGGGGGCACTTGCTCATATGTGTGGCGCCAACGGATGTCAACAGCATGATGAAACATAGTAAAAAGCTAACGACATCGCCAAACAAGAAAATATTGAAACAATACCAATAGCACCTTAGGAACCATGCACTGTTCAAATGGCATTGGGATTTGGTTGCTCCAGAGAATCCCAGTTGCTTACCAGCAGTCAAACGGAACTTCATCTCCGCCCAGGTGGACGTACTTGTCCTTGAAGACTCCGAGGACCTCGTCGAAGAGCTGGCGCAAGAAGGTGTAGGTCTTCTTGAGAATCGGGTTGATTGGTCCGTACATGCCATTCGGCTCTCGCTTGTAGCTGTAGCAAGGAGTGAGGAGATGCTCCTGACCGTAACCCCACGAAAACGTATGACCTGACACAGAGAACATACTACATCACATGAGAAACCTTCATACTAAATCACATGATAAACCTTCATACTACATCACATGAGAAACCTTCATACTACATCACATGATAAACCTTCATACTACATCACATGATAAACCTTCATACTACATCACATGAGAAACCTTCACACTACATCACCTGAGAAACCTTCATACTACATCACATGATAAACCTTCACACTACATCACATGTGGGGTGCGGTGGTGCATAGGTATGTTCGGTGCCTAGGAGCCAGAAGTTTGCAGGTCTGAATCCACCTCAAGCCGCTGTGAAGGTACCCTGAGCAAGTCCTTCACTCGCAATTGCACATGGCGTGAAACTCCTCTCTACTCAGAGGCGCTTCCAACTACAGCGTGGACCCTGAATCAGAATTTCATGCCAAAGTGCACGAGCAATTGCGAGTTAAGGACTTGTTACGGGTACATTCCAGCCTCAAGGCACCGAACATACTCCTACATCACCGCACTCCACAATGGAATGGATGATGTTTTAGATTAGATAAGATTAGATTAGATAAGAACGGAATGAATCCAAATGGAGCAGATTACCTGGAGTGTCGAATTCCGGTATGACCCGGATCCCACGGATCCTGGCCTGTTCGATGATCTCGGCAATGTCTTCGTGTGTGTAGAGATGAGTCACTGGATGATAGGCTCCCTGAATTATCATTCAATCGATCAATCAACCAAACAACAATCAGTCAATCAATCAGGACCCACATTTAGTGTTCTTATTAAATCAGTCATTTAACCACACAATTATTAGAATATTCAATTCAATACAATAGCTACATTGATCACCAAAATACAAGTTCATGTTCATTATATGCAAACAGTTCATGGATGTCAATGGTAAGCCTAAAAAGGAAGAAAATCATTCCTCTAGCAGGGTCGTCCATTCATACCTCAACAATGAGTAGACACTCAATCAATCAGAATTTATATAGCACCTTTTCAAGGAAGCTGATAGAGTAGCGAGAGAAGAACCTGAGGTAAACTGCACACCCCTGAGGACACTATTCTCAAATCTACCTGAATTTGTCCTTGTCTGGTAACAACAACTATTTCTTACATAAATACAGTACTTACGAGAATCATACAAACACTGTGCACTGTGAATGCATTCAATATCAATTTGAAACGGAACGTACGTATTTCGTGAGGTTTGGAAAGACCTTCGACTCGTACGGAAACGATTGATCATCGACGATATGCCAATGAAAGACATTCATCTTGTTCTGCGCCATCGCCTCCTGTGAACAATTCACAATCAGTTGAAGAGTTACTTATGCATTCATTCGTTCATTTGGAAATTTATATAGCGCCCCTTCAAGAAAAAAACAACTCAGAGGCGCTCCCAACTCCAGCGCGCCCAAAAAGAACAGTTTTAAGTTTGGTAAGGAAGGATTCTGGTAGAGTCCCAGGGTGTAGACATAGCTCTAAAGGCAGACCACTCCAGACCACTGGGCCAACCACAGAGAAGGCTCGATTCTTCATGGTAGCAGTACGAGCAAAACGAACTAAGAGTTGTGCATCAGACATACAGAAAAGACGATAAATACATCGGACATGGTAGCCAGTTGGTTTGCGCACGTGGCCCACCAGTTACGTAGAGAGTACGGGGTCAATGCGTAGGGTGTTGAAGAGGTCACTGAGAGACAGACAGACAGACTGACAGACAAACAGACAAGCAGACAAATGCACACTTCTTCTGAAGTTCAGAAGGGCATACATTATAATATCAATCAATCAATCAATTTAATCAATCGTAATTTATATAGTGCCCAGGGCTTCAAGGCACCTGATCTATATGAAATGCAAGGGTGAGTTCAGATAGAACATCATCAATAGCAGATTTTATAACTTTATGAATACAGTTGTGTTGTGCTGTATCAAATACAGTTGTATCGTATTTCATCGTATAACTTATAATTTTGTCAAATGACTCAAATAATCCAAAGACTGTACACAGACTATTATCTACTAAGTTGTGCAAAAGACGACACAAAGCAACTGACCAAAATAAATCCAGTATTGATTGGATGACAAGCAATACATGACAGAAGCAAATGATTGATAGCCAGAAAGATACTTGTAAGATAAGATAAGAGAAGAATATTCTTTAATTGACCAATTGCTATCGCCATTTTGGTGTACATACATGGTAATAAGCATATATAATTCAAAAAACTGATAAAGACAGTCAAATGTTAAAAAAATACATTTGTTTCTATTATTATCAAGTTGACGGGACAACAGCCTTACTAGATTCGCCAAAAGCGTCTCCTTCCCCAGGAAATGTCGTGACGTGTCCAGCAGAATTCCACGATGTTTGAAGCGTGGATAGTCATGAATGTAAGTCTTGTTCACCCAGTACTTGAAAACAAAACAACACCTTATCGGCATGTCACGGAAAAAGCTCAACGCAGGCCACATCACAACATTTTGGCCAAGTTAAGTAAGTAAGTACATCCCTTAAATTATTCGTTCATGAATTTCTATAGCACCTCTTCAAGGGGAATACTCAGAGGCGTTCCCAATGCTAGCATGGCAAAACGTATAGTTCTGATTTGAATCATAAAAAAGCTATAATAATTATCAATAGCTAATCACGTCTTGATCTACTGAGTAGATCTAATACACAGAGTTAAAAAGTATATCTAGCATCCTAACAATAAATGGCAAAATCAACTTGTCACAGAGAATGATTCAGCAATTCAGCAAATACGAAATCAGCAACTGATAAATGTCGGTTTGTATTGTTATTGCAGACTAAAACTGCTGAAAGAAAATCTTTTTTAACCAGCATAAATTATTTTTAAAAACAAAGATTATGTTGTTGCAGGCTACTTTTATGCCAGATAAAGGCCAAATAAAGGACACTAAAAAGGTCAGGTAAAGATCGGAAAAAGGTCAGGTTAAGGCCAAAAATTGTCAAATAAAGCCCACTGATTGATGCTGGGAAAAAGCAAAATTAAGGCTGAAAAATTAAGGCTTTAAAATTAAGGCTGAAAAAGACCAGCTTAAGGCCAAATGATCAGAAAAAGTCCAGATTAAGGCCAAATGATCAGAAAAAGACCAGCTTAAGGCCAAATGATCAGAAAAAGTCCAGATTAAGGCCAAATGATCAGAAAAAGTCCAGATTAAGGCCAAATGATCAGACAAAGACTAGATTAAGGCCAAATGCTCAGAAAAAGACCTGATCACGTTCCAGTTTAAGCAAGAAAACACCAGTATACATAAGACCAGTGGAAGTAGTACTAACATCGCCCTGTTCATCCTGATAGACCAGTTGGCTGAAAGTCTCCATTCCACGAATCGCTCCCCAAACTTCTCGCGTGATAATCGAAACGCCAGTGCGCTTAATCTCCAAATCATCTGAAAGGCAAACAACACAACACATTAGAAATCAAATTAATTCTCACAAACCAGTTAGGTTTAGGTTAGAGTTGCTCTAAAGCAGTAAGAGATCTTGTCCGAGGGTGTCACTGATTCCTACACAAAGGAGTCAAAATAGTTGAGGTGACATTCTTCAGATCTACTACACTTATAAAAACTACATCGTACTTCTGTCAGAAGGTATCTCAAAGGGCTCTATATAAAGTTTACACTAATTAATTGATTGACAGGGTTCATAGTGATTGATTGATTGCTTATATTGATTGATTTAATGACAGAGTTCATATTTTTGATTGACAGAGTTTATATTTATTGATTGATTGATAGTTTATTTTGATTGAATGACATAGTAAATATGACATAGCATATATGACATACCGGTAGTATGCCGTGCTTTCTCGGTCGTGTGGCCTACTGTCTAGAACGACCTCCCGGATACGTTTCGCTCTCTACTTGTGGTCCATCTGGCTGGGTTCTACAAGTATCTTGTCTTGTTTCCTTGTTCGTGGTTGGGCTGGGAGCGCCTCTGAGTAGTAATGTCTTGAAGGGCACTATATAAATGCTCTGAATGAATGAATGTATTGATTTGATTGACTAATTGATCAAATGAATGATTGACCCATTGGTGGAATGAATGATTCATTGACTGATTGATTGATTGATTGATTGACTGAAAGACACAGCTGCACTCACACGACTCATCCATCTCCAAGTACGGATAATCCGTGCACTCCTTCAGCACGGTCACGTTGATTGACCGCACGTCGACCGCTGCTCCCCCATTGCTGTCCGTCGCCCCCGACGACGACTGTCTTCCCCCCATCTGCTCCGCCGGCTGATCACCATCCCCAAAGATGTTTCTCCGAATCCTTCGGAAGTTGACCTCGAGAAGGTCGCACGGTTCTCCGACCGAATGGAACTCGAATGTGTGTGGGTTGATGCGGAAAGAGATGTTGTACGGCTGGTAGAGCTGCGGCATCGGCCAGGGCGACCCCGGTTCCGGGATGGGGGCGTGACGGACGCGGAAGCGGGTGTCCGTCGACGCCTTCAGCGCGTAGTATTGCGTATCGTCGAACCACTCCACCTATGGGAAGAAGGTAAGTAAGTAGTTTATATTCGCCACCACTATAGCAAAAATAACAACAAGGGTCCCGCTATCTGGAATGACCTCCCACTAACCTTGCGACTTATGCCTAGGCTAAATTCCACTGCATTTTTCAAGTATCTCAAATCCTTTTTTTAGCTGTGGCTGGACTGGGAACGCCTCTGAGTAGGTTTCTTGAAGAGGCGCTATATAAATTCATGAAATGAATGAATGAATGAATGAATGAACACAATGTGCAGTTACCGGTATATAAACTTGGTGGTGATTTACCCGTGAAGGTTACATGAACTCATCTCCTCTGTAACCGAAAACATGCGATGACATGGACTGCAGTGTCTGGTAGGAGCAGAGATTTGTTTATGTGGGGCTATTTTGAGCAGATGCCACATAGCTGATCCTCATAATATAACAGTACATGACTCTGACAGTGGCTCTTGGTTTTATAACAATGAGACAATGATCACTATTGTCAGAGGTTACAAATGGCAGACAATATATTCCTCAGCAGAAGCACTCAGTGACAAAGAACCATTGAAGCAATAGAGACAAAGACAGCTACAGTGGAACTGAGATAGAAACAGACAGACAAACAGACAGATAGAGATAGACAGTCTAGACAGACAGACAGAAAGAGAGACAGTCAGAGAGAGGGACAGAACGGGATACATAGGCACAAGCTGGCAGAAACACAGAATACAGAGACAGCAACAGAGAACAAAAAGAGAGACAAGCACAGACAGGCACAGATAGACAAAGAGATAGACAGAGAGAGACAGTGCACTCATGTTGTCCATTACCCAGCATCCCATCCGCAGCCCAAAGAACCAACAAGTGACCATATTATTATATGCATCAAGTTCAATTGATGGGAATCCGTTAGTTGGCTCTACGTGCGTGTGTGGGCTCAATGCTGGTGACCTTTCTAGTTAAAACTATGCACTGTCTTGTTAACTTGTGTAATAACCTAGTTCTAGTGACATTCGAAATCACATAGACCAGTGCCACTCATTTCATTTGCTTTCAAAATCTTAATCACTATCGTAAACCCTAAATGTTTACAGCGCCGCTCCAAAGCCAGGCACAGGGCATCAGGCTACTCACCAGTGCCAAGTGGCTCCATATAAATGATCAATTAGTAATACTAAAAATTCATTTTCTAACCCTATTCACCAATGGTGAGCGGGGCTCTAAATAAATGTTAATTAGTAATAGCCTAGTTCATAGTTCTATTACTGTGGTGGCGCGATGGTGTAGTGGTGGCGTCGTTGCCTTGAAGCCGGAAGGTTCGAGGTTCGAATCCACCTCGCCGCGTAAGGACCTTGGGCAAGTCCTTCACTCGCAATTGCTCAGCGCTTCGGTATGAAACTCCGATGCAGTGTCCGCTCTGTATTCGGGAGCGCCTCTGAGTGAAGAGCTTGAAGGGGCGCTATAACAAGTGCACATACAAATAAACAAGTAATATTAAGAAGTCATTCCTTAACCTTATTCAACAGTGGTGAAAAGTGGGGCTCTATATAAATATTCAACTAATAATTTATTAAGAAGTTATTTCCTGACCTGTGTCTTGATTCCAAGGTCGACACTGGGTCGTGCCGTTGACGATCGCGCGGGTCGTTTCGTTGGAGCGTCGTAACGTGGAAGGCCGCCATTCGCAGCACGTGGGTATTTCGCGTCCACATCACCTCCTCCACCCGACCTGTGCTGGGTCGGCTTTGGGATCTGAGCAACGGAGATACGAGGCTCGTCATTCCAGGCGGAAGAAGTTGGTCGGACTGGAGCTGGGTCAATGTTGGAAGCAGCTTCTGAGGTACAATCACAGACAGGTATAAGGTGTAATTTAAGGTAAAGTCCTTCACAAGGGGAGTGCCTCTGATTAGGCTGCCTGTGAGAGGCCAAATGTTGTAAGTCCATAAACAGAGCAGAGAAAAATGCAAACAGATATAACTACATAGTACATACGTGAATACACACATAGCAACATACAGAAATACACACATAGCTACATACAGAAACACACACATAGCTACATACAGAAACACACACATAGCTACATACAGAAACACACACATAGCTACATACAGAAATACAGAAATACACACATCTATAGCGACATACAGAAATACACACATAGCTACATACAGAAATACTTAAATACACACATTGCTATATACGTTTACAATACAGAAATACACACAAACAATATAAAATAAATGCACAAGTGTCTATCATAATTAATTGTCACTCTCGACGATGACAACATAACGACCATGTGTCAATCAATGGGGCCTCTCTCTCAAGGTCTCCACACAAAAACAAACACAGTGGAAGAGGTTATTAAAGCCCTTCAATACCCTAGGTTTGATGGGCAACGACTACCACAACTCCATACAGCCACTATGGGGTGATTATACCCTGGAGTCACTGTGAACTAGGGTGATTGTACCCTGGGTTATTGTACCCTCAAGTGACTGTACCCTAAGGTGATTGTACCCTGCAGTGATTGTACCCTGAAGTGATTGTAACTGACTCGAGTGTTGTACCCTATGGTGATTGTACCCTGGGTGATTGCACGTCCCTGGAGTGACTGTACCCTAAGGTGATTGTACCCAAGGGTGATTGTACCCTAGAGTGACTGTATCCTAAGGTGAATGTATCCTCGAGTGATTGCACCCTGGAGTGACTGTACCATAGAGTGACTGCACCCTGAAGTGACTGTACCATAGAGTGATTGTACCATGGGGTGATTGTACCCTGGAGTGACTGCACCCAAGGTGATTGTACCTTGGGTGATTGTACCCTGGAGTGACTGTACCTAGGGTGATGATTGTACGCACCATCGACAGTTGGGGGTTTCTGCCCCGGACGGTCAACTCTTGGCTGCCACTCGTCTTGCACGACTGCGATGATGACGATTGGTTGGAAGAAGATTGCGAGAAGACACGCAATTAGCAGTGGAACGATGATGACATCATGCATGACCTTCACACAACCTTGACACATCGCTTCAAAGAACCTGTCATGAAGCAAACACACATCCGAATGTATAATAGGTACGGAACAACTAAATGACAACGTGTAAATCACCTGCAAATCACAATTAAATGACAATCTGCAAATCACAAAATAAATGACGATATGCAAATCACAATTAAATGACAACCTGCAAATCACAATAAAATGACAATCTGCAAATCACAATTAAATGACAGCATGTAAATCACAATTAATATTAAATGACAATCTGCAAATCACAAAATAAATGACAATCTGCAATTTATCACAATTAAATGACAACCTGCAAATCACAATAAAATGACAATCTGCAAATCACAATTAAATGACAATCTGCAAATCACAATTAAATGACAATCTGCAAATCACAATTAAATGACAATCTGCAAATCACAATTAAATGACAGTCTGCAAACCACAATAAAATGACAACATGTAAATCACAATTAAATGACAATATACAAGCAACCGCGAAACTGAGAAGCTCTGGAAATGCAACATGCAAGAACCGTAGTGCAGTGCTACATAGTGACTTCTCATCAGTTTTAACACAAAACCTGGTTCAGCACCTGTATTATAAAACACTTCCCCACCCCACCCCCTCACCGGAGAATTTTGTCGCAAGTCCACAATTAACATTATTTTATTCATCAATCAAGCTGCAGGAAATACAAATCTCATACTATAAATACTACAACAATGCAATATCAGTATTTGATACTTCTCTCATTTCAAATTTCACAAATGCCTGTCTGTCTCTGTCTGTCTTTCTGTCAGCCTGCCTCTGTCTGTCTATGTCTGTCTTCCTGTTTCTGTTTGTCTGTCTGTCTGTCTGTCTCTGTCCGTCCGCCTGCTGTGTCTCTGCCTGTCCATCTTCGCCATGTTAGTATTCACCATGTTTGGACATCAATCTGCGTACAGGTGCAATCATCCAACTTGTCAGATTGCCTATCATTCAATACGTCTGCATCACATCACCATGATGTCTGCATCCCACTCAGACTGTCTGTCCATCACTATACAACGATTGTATACAGATTGCCTAAATCATTCTCTCCTGCCAGTCTTGCCTGCGTCTTTATGTCTATGGCGGCACGTGCTGCAGAACAGCAGAACAGCTATAGTAGCGACATCTGGGGAAAGAGACGAATTCTCGACCTACTGGAATCCTACAGCATGACCTTAATTGCAGCAGCAGCAGCAGCAGTACTATAGTAGATGCACTGTTACCACTTCTCTCATCTGCCGCATCATCTCAGCCGCACAGACCAGACAATTATATACGTTCATCGTTACCAACCAACAGAAGTGTCTGCTGGCTTCAGACACCTGAACGGCCATAACTCCGACACTGTTCACTGTTCGTACTCTGACAGCGCCAGTCCCAAGGCATTAGAGAGGAGGAGGGTGATGCTAATCATCTCTGTCATGCCACAGTGCCGTTAAACTGTATGTTTGCCTGCCTGTCTGTCTGTCTGTCTGTCTTCCTGCCAACCTGTCTGTCTGACTTTTTGTTCCACCTGACAGTTTTGTCTGTCTTCCTGTCTGTCTGTCTGCCTGCCTTCCTGTCTATCTGTTTGTCTGTTCGCTTGTCTAGGTCTATTTCGCTTGTCTGTCTGTGTGCCTGCCAGCCAGTCAGTCAGTCAGTCAGTCAGTCAGTCAGTCAGTAGTCAGTCAGTCTGTCTATCTGTCATTCTGTCTGTTTCCAGCCTATCTCTCGGCCAGTCTGCCTGCATATTAGCCAGTCTGTTGGCGGATGGCCAGATAAAAGAGGTTAATGAGCTGGAACCCATTCATCTGAAAGCTTTGCTCCCCCACTATCGCCCCCACATGATTTACCATCCTTATCACGTCCTGCTCCAACCTTTATAGAACAGCACAACCGTTGCTCTAACAGCCGTGAATGGCAAATTCAAAAACCAAATCAATACAAAATAACCACACTGATAAGGTAATAAAAATCATTGATAAGCAATAGAAATCAGGATGGTCACGACGATGATGATGATAGTGGCAGTTGCAGTGGAAGTATTGATAATGATGATGATGATGATGATGATGATGATGATGATGATGATTTATTTATTTCTTCATCTCTATAGCGCCCCGTCAAGAATTCTACTCAGAGGCACTTTCTCCATCTCTATAGCGCCCCGTCAAGAATTCTACTCAGAGGCACTCCTGACTACAGTGCGGACACTGTATCAGAGTTTCATGCCGAAGACACCGAGCAATTGTGAGTGAAGGACTTGCTGAAGATCCCTACCCGGCGGCTTGAAGTGGATTCGAACCTGCAATCCTCCCACTGCAAAGGTAATGAATACACCCACTACACCATCGCGCGCCCAACATGATGATGGTGGTGGTGGTGATGACGACAATAATGATGGTGGTGGCGGAGCATGATACATTGGATATGAGGCGAGTGATAATGCAAGATGAAGATGATGATGAGCTTAGTACTCTGTGAACCTTGCAATATAATGCATCAAATGCTACTAGAGGTGCCCAGGCAAAGCCTCTAATTGACTTTCTACCATTGCTATGGTCTTTTAAGTGGAGCCAGGTCCGGGAGGCCCATCAATCGCATACAGGTGAATATCCGGCAGGCGAATATTAGACACACCTGTCACGTGGGGGTGAAAACAGCACAGCCGCGGGATGGTCCGCCCTCCGCCGGCCATTACATTAATCAACACCAGATTAGCCAGAGGTAAACATTTCCTGGTCCCAAGCCGGGCACTGAACTGCTGCCAACGGAAAAGGTCAATAGAGCCACTGCTCCATGGGAAGAGGGATGCCATTATGGAAGTTTCCACTTGAGGTCAGCAGGGCACTTGCTCCCAGGTACTGGTAGGTTGGTTAGAACCGCTTCTGCACAGTCATACAAGACGTAGGACGGATGTAGTGATGGCTGATATAGAGAAGTTATGGAAAAGGGTGCAACTAAAGTCATTTTGAGACGAATTTATTTAATTATTGAAATAATTACTCTATACTGAAATATGAAATAATTAGCCATCATGAATTAAATAAATACAAAAATAAATAAATAACAACAAATAGAACACACGTACCGGTATATATACATCAATTTTTTATTCATATACATTATATATATACATTATATATATATACACAATATTATTAATTAATAGACATACCTGTGCAGGTATAATTATTGTTGACTCGTCAGTAAATAATGTTACTCAGCTGGCACATAAAAACTAGAATAGAATGGAAATACAAAATTCACAACTATCTATAGCTAATTTTATCAATTCAAAATCAATTAATTATAATATAGCACAAGATTCTTTTATTAATTATACACGTAACTTGATGCAATATCTATTGCAAATGAGCACAATAAACAGGCGATAGACCTGGTCAATAAATTACATCGCAAGTAGTATTAGGCAAAAGATAACAGGAAGAAAACATAACATTGGAATTAACTTTAGAACAGGCGATAACAAAATACACAAGTCGAGGTTGGGAGAGATTACAGTTCACGTTAAAATAGGTCAATGCATGAGGATTTAACAGTAAGTGCAGTCATTGTAGCCTGGGAGGAGGGATTTGAGGGAGGAGGGAATGGGTGGGTGGGGACTTGCAGCACAGGCTGGGTTGAGACCTCCGTGTCTGAGCAAACCCTAACCCTACCCTCAACGTACCAGACACTTCCTCCAAAGCTCCAGGGCACAACCTAAAAGAAAAAGCTTAACAGATAACAACTACATGTGCTGTTGCTCACGTGAGCCACATGTAAAACAAAACCACCATGCAGTCGCAAAAATGCAATTATATGACCCGTAATATACTCTATCTGGACCCATATAAATGTCTGGCCATTCATATATATAATTATATATAATACATGTACACACAAAGATTTGGCAAGATGTAAATGTACCCATGTCAAACCCGTAGCTTAATAGATATACAAATCAAAATGTTGAACAGAGTCAAACTAAGTGGCTCTGTTTCTTACCACACTTACTTTTTTTACGAAAGTATATGATATAGATCAGCGGTTCTCAACCTGTGGGTCGCGACCCCCGCGGGGGTCGCCTGACGATTTGCCAGGGGTCGCCTGGGCCTTCAGAAATTTGTAAAATGTATGAGTCAATCGTTAGATAACGGCCGTGAATTTAATCTTTTCTGTTTTAGTTTTCAAATATAAATACAACTTTTACCATACATCTAAAAAATTAAACAATATTCCGTTTGCTCAAAGAATCAATGCTGTCAGCTGTAGTGAGAATCGTTACAGGGGCGGAGACTTGGGGTGACAATGAATGGTCCCATCGAAATTAGTGGCGAAGACCAAGCTTCTTATATCTTCCAATATTTCATATTAATTTTATTTCATAAATATCATGGTAAATTTATTGTGTTATCCACTGCTTATCCGTTACAAGCAATTTTATTAGGATACCAGCTTAAAATGTCATTATTACCGTTTGCAAATGAAAACAAATTTAAAAGAATGTGTCGGGAACATTTACCTATTGAAGTCTGAAATCATGTACGCCTATCTGAGCACTGAAATCATGAGAAACTTTGTTAAGACGACAACTTAAAATGGTACAGTTACATTATGCAAATCCAAAAATATCGCAAACAAGTGGGAGGGAACACTTTGAAGTCTTAAGCCTTGACTATTATTATTGAAAAGTGAGCAATTTGCGAAGCTGACAGCTTAAATTGCTATCACTGCAACGTGGAAATTCAGAAACGTTAGCCAATAAACAATGGAGAGAGAGGAATTTACTGTATTTATTTACTAAAGTCCTCAACCATGTCTTTCCGCAATGTAGGCCTAATCATGAGAAATGGTTTTGAGATGGCGGCATAAAATGTTACCATTACGGTGTGGAAATTCAAAATGATTTAAATAATGCGAAGGGCACTTTTGAAGCCTTAAACAGCAACTACCAGCACTCAAATGGTGAGCAATTTCGTTAGAATGACAGCTTTAAATGATACCATTGCAGTGTGAAAATCAAAAAAATTCGCAAATGGGGAGAAGCACTTAGGCTACAACCCTCCCTCTTGCTGAACAGATTATGAAACTTGAACTTCAAACTATTGAATAGGTAACTCTCTGAATCGCAAGTGCCAGGTAACCTCTTACAATTGACAAAAACAGTTTTTCGAATTGTGAAATGAAAATGCACAAAAATGAACAACGAAACAACAAAAAAAACAGTGAGGGAGGTTACCCAATCAATTTTGATGTTGGGGGTCGTCACAACTTTCGAAATGCTTCCAAGGGGTCGCCGCCCAAAAAAGGTTGAGAACCGCTGATATAGATAAACCAAAGGTGAATGGTATGGCAAGATAATATTGATATATATATTCATATGCTCAACAGATTTGCTTAAAGATAGCAGGGCTAATTATGGTGATATTACACATAGACATTTATGTGGTGTTAACCAGTTGCACTAAATACTTTTTAACCTCAACCTCAAGACTGATGGCTCAAAAGACTGAAGGCTTAAAAGACTGATGGCTCAAAAGACTGATGGCTTAAAAGACTGATGGCTCAAAAGACTGATGGATCAAACACTATGGCCAAAAGAGACCAATGGCTCCAAAGACTGTAGCAGCTAATATAGACTGATGGCTAAAAAGACCAATGGCCAATAAACAAGACTTGAAATCAATAATAACAGCAACCACAACAACAACAGCAGTATTAAATGAGGACAAAAATAATAAATGACAATTGATATATGGCACCATAGCAGCCAAGACATTTTACAAGGTTGACCCGCAGGTAGGCATTACACAAGGAATATAATTATTGTTGTCGTTGTTACCGCCCACCACCACACCCCACCAGGGTCACCACCACCCCACAACCACCACACCATCATTATTGATGATGATATGAGCTACAAAGCTCACAGGATCATCTCATACTGTACAGCTCTCATCCTCATCCTTAAGACTCTGATGCAGTAAGCATCACAAGGAGGATTGAACGAATTTGAACCTAGATCCTCCAGGTAACCATTCAAGTAACTTAAGCATTCAGCCATTGTATACACATAGGGCAATCATCTTCAATATATGGCAACATCGTAAAGTAAATGCATTAGTCCAACACATCACATGCAAATCTAAGTTCACATATATGCAAATGCAGAGCATATATAAAATGAAAATACAGATAAACATATTAATATACCAGTATGCAAATGCAGGTGCAAATATGGGTGCAAATATCTGCAAATGCGGGTGCACATGGGCCCAGTTATAAAAATGAGGCAAGGCAGTGAGGAACTCTAAACTAAACACACTGGTCAGTTAGTCAGCATACACATTAGAGGACTATGAGAAGATAATGACCCATTAATAAGCAGGCTCATTAATTGCATGTCTGTGTTGTGCGCGTGTGAGTGCTTGTGCACTGTAAGTCTGCATGTGTTGTGTGAATGTGTTTGTATGTGCGTGTATGTGAGTGCGCAAGCGTCTGTGTGTATTTGCATGTCCTGCGTGTGTTTGCGTGCGTGTGTTCATTCATTTGCATGTATGTATGAGTTTGCATACATGTGTCTGTGTGTGCAGCTGTGCGTGCGTGTAGGAAATTCTGGAATGATGAACAATGTCCCAGATGCCATAAATAGTACACTTACAATGAAAGAAAAACAACTACAATTAGTTAATTACACATAATTAGCAATTCAGCAACGACATTAAAGAATTTCCTAAATAATTAGGGGAAATTAGGTGGAGATTAAAGCACAAGGTGAAATGACAGGACATTAGCAAAATCAAGAGTAAGAGCGAAATGCTTTAAAAGCCTTAGTATTTCAAGCAGTACAGGCCACAGCGACAATATTTTAGCAAGGAATGGTTTACATTTTCCTTCCATGCTACACAATATTAGCGGTAGCCACTGATTAATAATGCCACATCACAACAATAGAGTTCCCTCCTCCTTGATCACGGTTTGGACAGGCACTACCAGGTACAGCAGTTGTGCAATCGCACAATTACATGACTCCATAAATATTTGTTTTTTTTGCTGGACTGGATATGTTCGATGTTTCTCACTCTTTGGCTCCTCTGCTTCATAATTTTTCACATTTTCGCTGACAGTTGCATGACATTTTTTGATGCCATCATATTGCTGAGATAAAAAGGTCACGCTAATTAAGTGCAACTCCTATCGATTTTGGGCATCCATAAGTTGTAGCCCAAGAAGCTGAATCATTTCTTTGCATGCAACGTCAATTTCAAGGTCTTTGGATCAATAATTGATTGATTGATCGATTGATTGACTGACAGACCGACCGATCGATCGATCGATTATATACTGGAGTTTAAAAACATCAGCCTCGCCATGAATGCGTTGCAAACTAATGCAGCAAAATTATTTCTACAAACCGACTGACCGACTAAAGGGTTATGTCCTTTCAGTCACACCCCTTTGACACCTGCCTTTTTAAAAATTATACTGCAATGAAAATGTTTAATTGTTCGTATAAGTCGGGTTCTGCGTTCTACTATCAAATGTCACCAAACGCAAAAAAAAATATTTACCTAGAACCGCACAAGCCTGATGGTGAAATACCAATTGATGAAGACGGCATAATTGCAGTACTGAGGACTGAAGCATATGCAGTAAGCTTATATTTGGACAGTATCTAATGACGACACTAAACCTATCTCTAATCTTAATCGACCCTTGCAGCGTCTAACCTGATCCTAATTGACCCTCACGATGTAGTGACCAGACCTAACCGACACTCACGGTCCCCAATACAGCAATAACCGGCATACATTTACTATCGAGGTAAAGAATATACAGTTTCTTTCACCATAGGCGTTGAGAGATGGACAATATATATTATAAGAGCCATTACATTTCTAGAAAATTGTCAAATCCAACTTCTAATTCAGATATTGTTTTCATCAATCCAACTTCTATTTCACCAGAAATTATTCCATCAATCCACCAGTTTCTAATGACCACACCAACCCTAACACTAACCGACCCTTACGACGCCTAACCTGAACCTAATCGACACTCTTGGGATATAGACCTGCGGTCTGTATTTTTTATATGCAGCAATGACAACGCCGTAAAAATTAGTAACCACCCCCCCCCCCTCATAGTAAATGTAAACCGAAGCAAATGCAAAATCGCAGAAAGCGTAAAACGAAACATACCTCATCAAATTTCAAGACACGATGCTCCTTGGCATAACAAATCGATAAACACAGCGCTATATAATGCGATGTATCGACAGCGCAAGTTCCGATCCGAGGGATCAAAGTGCATGGAAATTTACAGCAGGCAAGGTCTAAATTAACCTTTTTCTATTTTATTCTGCAAAATAGCAGCATCCATCATCAGAAAAAACAAGGAATAACTCAAAACGTAACAGTTTTCTCGCCGTTGCTTGGCTTAAAAACCAAAGACCAATCCCACTGAATTATATAAAGCTCCTAGCGTCGACAACATACGGCAACATAAGCGCCATTTTATAAACGAAATTCTACAATAAAATATTAATAATTATTCTTTTAAAAGTTATCAAAGCTGTAAAGCAGTAGACTAAGCCGAGTTTATTTTCAGTTCACGACTTAGCTACTCCATCGTTTCCATAGTTTATTTTTCAGAGAACTTTATTCAGCACGTAGGCCTATGCCTCAAATTCGTTTTGAAGCAGCTAAAAGGCCCATGTAAACTTTAGCACTGAAATTCACTACGCGTCTAGTGGCAGATCTACCATTTGACCTGCCTATTTTACACTTTACATGCTTTATGACCTACCAAAAATTCTTTGCAATTTTTAATATCTTCTTTATATTTAATTTCTTCGACTTGCTAAATAACACAGTTACGCAACCTGCAGAAATTATTGTAGGCCTTAGGCCTATAATATGCCTAGCAGCCTAGGCATAGCCTTACTGGCGCCGTCATTGTCCGCATCCCAAAAATGTTCACACAAACAAGGCCCATGTAATTTATGGGTACCCAAATGACGAAATTACCTACTTTCAGTAGCTTAAGTTATGGTTCTAAAATGCAGACTTTGCGGAGAGCTCATTTCATGTAGATTAAACTGCTAGAAAAACATCGTCTTTCAGCATGAGACTTTCTCAAACTCATGGCAAAAAACTCTTCAGAAATACACTTTGAAGAAATTCAGCTAATCCAATGTAACCTAGATGCGTTCCTTGTTCCTATTAGCTAGAGCTCGGAATTTTCCACTGCAAACAACTCAGTGTGCTCCTGTGCAGCATAGATCTAACTATAGCACCGTTACGCTTTTCGCGTCTCGGTCCTGCTTGAAAAATTTGGGTGACGGTGGTTGGGCCAGCCTATAATTAGGCCAATATAAATTATAAATCTTTGTTTGTTAATAGGCTATCTAAGTGACAAACCGTTTTTAGTGACAGTGGATGAACAATTCATATAAAATGAGAGTTGACCAGACGCTAACATCTGGAAAGTAAGTCTACAGTTAACACTAGTGTCATTTTTATCAGAAACTTTTATATAGGCTAGGCCTAGAGCGGCATGGGGCGCAGGTCATAAGGGCATGGGTAATGAACTATAGGCCTATTGGAGGGAACAAACTTCGCATGATAGGCCTATGTAAATTATTGACTACGATCACACAGCTTTCAGCGTTCGTCCATCCACCCTCTCAATCATAACGATTGCTGATTGTCGATATTATTTAAGTGTAGGCCTAGAGGCTAAAGGCAAGCAAACCCGTGATAAGATTTTTATTGCTCTGCTGTATAGGCCCAGGGTGAGAATTGCCGGGGGTTGGGGGTTTCAACCCCCAGTCTTTCATAGTGCCCCATAGTAAAATCTGTTTTTCACACCCCAAATCCAAGTTTATCATAGGTCAACCCCCCAGTTATTTTCCACAATTCTCACACTGTGTAGGCCCAGAGCGCAAATCCCCCATAACATTATCCGCTGTCGTTGGCTAGATCGAATGATTGGTAGGCCTAGCACATGCCTTCACATGAATTTCAAACGCGCAATGCTATGAATGATCGATTGACTGACGATAGAACGGACGAATTAAACTTTCATTATACTATTGTAATAGTCAACAGGATGCTGACAATCATCAGTGGCGGCGCCAGGGGGGGGGGCTGGGGGGCTAAGCCCCTCCTAGATGCGGCTCAGCCCCCCCAAAGCAAAATGCGGAAAATGTCTATAACGGCTAATTTCGTAATAAGAAAACTAGACAATCATCAACAGCATCGAAATCTATTTGAGAATGAAGTTAGCGACTTCATTTCTTGGCCTCAGTCTATGAAAACGGGTGACAAGTTTGCACCCTTACCTTTTGGCCATACAACGGGACAGGTTTGTCGAAATTGTCGAAGAAACAACATGGCTCTTAGACACCTCGTTTCAGATTGAAACCGTTTTATAAGTATTAGACGTATAGAAACATCGAAATTGCCAAGTCCTTCAAAAAATGGTGCAAAGCTGTATTTTCTCTTGATTTTTCGCATATTTCACATAATTAATCATCGTCACAAAAGAATGTTTAGGGTTTTCTCCCTCCTGCAATCAACTATTTAATAGCGAAGATGCTTGCGCCAGTGGCGTCGTCAGAGGGTTAGGGGTTATAGCCTCAAAATGCGGCTCAGCCCCCAAAGCAAAAAGCAGAAAATATCCATTACGGCTTATTTCGTAAAAAGAAAGCTAGACAATTGCGTCAATTGCGTCGAAATCAACTATATATACAATATTATATATATATATATATATATATATATTAGGTCATTTTAGTCGTTGCATAGCAAATGCTACAAATTTAGTGAACCAGTTTTGTTGCATTTCGTAGCTGCCCGCTGTAAACCGTTTCTTCTTTATGGAATGGAAGCTGTCAGCCCTACCAAAAGTGAGCTGAACTATTTAGAGTACACTTACAGCTCTGCAGTATGAATTTTTTTAAAGTCTCCAATAGTAGTGTTGCATCTGCACTGCACATCATGCATGAAAATAATATTACAGACTGCTGGTTATCCAAAAGATTTCGTTTTATCCAGAAATGCCTTTGACACAACAATGTAGTTGTCAGATTTGCGTCATGTTTCTCTTACAAACCTCAATTGTATGCGCTCTTGTTATTTTCGGTATAATAATTATTATATTCTTGTTGTGTATACCACCACGGTCTGGGAATGTAGGCCTACATTTGATATAATGGTCAACTAAGAAGTAAAACAGTTGTGTTCAGATAATTATATATATATATATATATACATAAAATAATTGTGTGCATATATCTAAGCATGCATATTTTTGTACTAAGGAAACCTAAACTGTTTTCTGTCATTAGTAACATGCAGGCAGATAATTATAATAGTGTCCTGTGAATGCTGTTGGACACCTTTATTGTGATTCATTTTTATTTGTGACTAGATGAATTACCCGGCGTTGCCCGGGAAATGTTTTTGTCCCCAGCCACGCCTGACCCCGTTCCGACTTCACCATTCTGACCCCGCCTTTCATCGACCCCCGCGTTAAGGCGAAGTAACGAACCTCTCCGCTAGGTGTACATGTCTGGTCGATAATTGAAGAGCTAAACCCGTTAAGTCCACTCGACATGTAACTGAGAAAAACGGCTTTTTCTGAAAAGCCGCTACCATTCACCGCAACATGCTTCTTTCATAAATTGTTCGATAAAGGAAGTTTTTGAAATCTACGCTAATTTTGTCCAATTATTTGCAGTTATGTTCGCATTATTTGCGTCCATAACATTTTTTGCTCCGCGGCGTAAAGATTTGAGCTCAAAATAATGACGTCATGAGTTTAGTGAACATAAAGTCAACGATCGTTTTTATAACAGCGAAATTTAAAATATGGAAAGATTTTTGGATCGCTTTCTTTATGTTTTTGTCGAGTGGATCAGAAGAAATAAGACCAGAATAATCATCAGAAATATTTTCGATATAAGTAAATATCACGTGATCTCAAACCGTCATGCCACTGGTGTTAGGATTCTTGTAGGCAATGGAGGCGATGAACGCGAATGGCTTTCGAATCGCTTATCGCGTGTGAAGTTAAAATGTTGACAGCTCGGGCTATAAAGTTTATTGACAGCTGAAAATAGTCGCGTTAAACGTCAAATGTGGGTAAGAATCAGTTTGAAAATTTTGGTAAAACGAATCGCTGTCATTTCCGAGCAGGCTCTGGCGAAAAATTCAAAATACATCCATACAAACAGAAAAAATACAAACAGAATAATGACTCTGCTTTATAAGTATAGATTATTTTAATTGAATGTACAGGGTAACGGCCTCTGTTGTCATAGACCCTGGTCAAATCGGATCCATCCATTATTGTGATTACTTTTTTATTCTAAAATTTCTGAGTATTAATATTGTGTTGGACACCTTAATTTATTGTGATAACTTGGAACTCGAGTCCGTGTCCATGGTCTACTTTTCATACGATAATTCTGAATTGCACACCATTTTATTGAAAACTTCTGAATTTTAATAAGGTGTTCGACACCTTTTATTGTGACAACTTGTATCTCGAGTCTGTGTCTATGGTTGACTTTTATACGATAATTCTGAATTGCACACCATTGTATTGTGGAATTTCTGAATATTAATGTTGTGTTGGACACCTCTTATTGTGATGACTTGGAACTCTAATCAACGTGGTTTTTGAGTGCTTGCGTATCGGTATGTCAAAGACAATAGAGACTTTACATTGCAATATGACCGCCCTGGGAAGAAAATGTTCTAGTTGCGTCTCTGGGAGGGAGGAAGGCTTGGGGCTTCAGCCCCCCCAAACCTGAAATCCTGGCGCCGCCACTGACAATCATTGCCCACATTATGAAATAAAATGCTTCGATGGATTCGTTTAGGAGTGCAAAGAAATCAATTTTAAGTCTGTCAGGCCTAGGCTACTCATAGGCCTAACGACTGCTGCACAGTAGCGGCGCTAGAGGGCGGGGGGCTTATTTCCAAAATGTACATTCCAGCTGCAACCAGCTAATCACATAGGGAATACAATGTGGAAGAGGCGAAGACCGTAGGGGGAGGAGGTTGTCGAGTACAATTTCTGACCATCCCTTTCTAAACTATAAACAACACGTGCGTGTGGGCAGGCTCTGACGATTTTAGACGAATTGCAATGTAAAAGGTTTAAAATTTCTTACAAATGACCCTACGTATGGAGGAACATTTTGCACAGGTAATTATGTCTCACTTTAGCGCTCTTTATCGTTAAATTTAAGCATGGCTATAACATAGAAGACCTATTATAGGTGTCGTTCGCGTAGGCTATAGGGTATATAAGGTTTCGCGTCGTTAGGGTTAGTGTTAGGGTTAGTGTTAGGGTTAGTGTCGTCATTAGATTCTTAAGATTTTTGCGTCGTGAGGGTCGGTTAGGGTTAGTGTTAGGGTTAGTGTCGTCATTAGATTCTTAAGATTTTTCCGTTGCTTCTTTAGCAGTTGTTGGTCAAGCTAATAGCCTACAGCTTCACCAATAACTGATAACATCAACTACTTTCTCCCCCCTATGGTCTTCGCCTCTTCCACATTGTATTCCCCTATCATGACACGCGATTGGCTCAAAACCCTGCGGTTGCAGCTGCCATGTACATTTTGGAAATAAGCGGGCAGGGCTAGGGAGATAAGTCCCCTAAAAAATCCATCCATTTTCCCCATGTAAAAATGAAATATTTGCACGATTAACCCCTTTAACCTACCCTCAGGGCCGTGTTTAAGGTTCTTCGAGTGTCGGTGCAAAGCGTTACAGCAGGGGCAAAGTTCCGTTCGGTAGTCTTACAATATTAACCATTTACACAAATCCGCTGTTCAATAGGCTAGCCTACGTGATTTGTCGGTTTAATTGTGACGGGCCAGTAACAGGCACGCAACGTCGGTAAACTTAGTGAAATTAATGTTTTCTGACACTTACTGATTTTACTAAAGGTTTAAGTAACACTGAGACTCGCAAAAGACATTTGGCCAATGGCAACAAAACTTTCGGCTCAGGGGCATTCGGTGCACCGCACCGAATGGACCTATGTTAAACACGGCCCTGCCCACCCTCCAATAACCGTAAAGATACGCACGAGGCTTGTCAGACAGTTTGGCGGATATGAAAAGGACCGTTTTCCACGATTTCGACCATGATGACTAAAAAAAAGGTCTTTAAAAAATTTTGCGACTGAAAACGGAACATTTTCTCCCGCTAGTTCAGCCCCCCCCCAAACTCAAATCCTGAAGCCGCCACTGCCGCTGCATGACGATTGACGAACTAAAATAATATTGTCTTTGTCTATTTATTACCATATACGAGTCTACGATAGTTCATGGGCGCCTGCAGATATTTTTGCAGAAGGAGCAAAAGACAAAATGGCCATGGATAAATTTGTACCCAGGTAGCAAAAGAAAGAAATGAAAAGCAGGAAATTAAGAACACGATCGAGTAGCTTAAGCCTATTTTTCATTGAATTCTCCAAATGTAAAGTATTCTCAGTTTCACTTTGTGTATCATTAGTGTATCATTAGTGTATCATTAGTGTATCATTTGTGTATCATTGATGCTTTAGTGCAAAGAAAGTTAATCAAAACGAAATTAAACAGTTGATAAAGGGTATAACTCTTGTAACCCACTTCCGCGTGGTGAGAATTGCCAGGAAGTTGGGAGTTTCAACCCCAGTCTTTCTTAGAGCACCATAGTAAAGTCTGTTTTTCACACCACAATTCCAAGTGGATCATAGTCCAATCCACCACCCCAGTTATTTTTCCACAATTCTCACATTGCATTTCCGTCAGTTAAACTCACTTAAACAGATGGATAAACAATCACAAATGTCATGTGTGATTGTTTATCCATCATGTAATCCGCATGTGTTTTAGCGATGAGCTACTAGCTGTCTTCAGCATTTTATGTATGTATGACATGTATGTATGTACATAGGCGTACGAGGCGAGGGTCCACGGGGGGCAAATGCCCCCCAAATTTCGGGCAAATGTGTTTTTCGGGCAAAAGAAGCACGGACGGGCCAAAAAATTCGGGAATTTTTTCGGGCAAATCAGGTACGAGAGGATTTTTCGGGCATGCGTGTGAAAAAAAGTCGTCAGATTTTTGGATGGGAAAACCCTAAGAATTTTGGGCGGATGACTAAAAAAAAGTCGTCAGATTTTTCGGACGGGAAAATGCTTAGAATTTTGGGCGGATGACTAAAAAAGTCAGATTTTTTGGATAAAATTTTTTTTTTGCCCCCCCACTGTCGAAATGTCCCGTACGCCTATGTGTATGTATGTATGTATGTATGTATGTATGTATGTATGTATGTATGTATGTATGTATGTATGTATGTATGTATGTATGTATGTATGTATGTATGTATGTATGTATGTATGTATGTATGTATGTATGTATGTATGTATGTATGTATGTATGTATGTATGTATGTATGTATGTATGTATGTATGTATGTATGTATGTATGTATGTATGTATGTATGTATGTATGTATGTATGTATGTATGTATGGACATCAATTTATTTTATATAGCGCCTTACGTTAACCTCAAGAAACCTTTCGAGTGCCGCCGTACAAGTTTGAAGTTTAGGCCTACGTAGGCCTACATTTGTGATCATTTCTCTTAAATTTTAAATTCTCACACTGCACTTCCGTCAGTTATACTCACTATGTTTCAAAGAAGAATATCATCCAAAAGTCAACATCCTGCACTAAAGCAATTGGATCTGCGCAATTATTTCTTGTGCTTAGCTTAGCTCCACCAATAGTTATTTCCTAAAAACATTTGCTCTTTCGGTTAAATACCGAATCAATTAAGCACAAAACTTCGACATCAGTGTTATTCACCATTGTAGGCCTATTGGCATATACCACACAATTTTTTCAAAGTCGATTCTGGGCTAGTATAGGCTTCTAGGCTTCTTCTTTCAATTAGGCTAAACGAAATGAATCTGATAGTGAGTCAGTCCATCACTAGTAAGTATTTATTGCAAAACAATTTCGACGCTGGTGTTAAAATATATTTAGGCTATATAAAAATGGCAGAAGGCGGCAATATGGTGCGCAACTGCGCATTTCTATATCCGGCAAAAGCCAATACGGAGCTCTAGCCTACAAGACGAAACAGGTTTATGTAACAACAATAACACAACATGGGGACGGCAGCTATAGAAGCCTAGAAACGCCTAATGAGTTAAACGAGAAATGCAGCAGTAAGTTTAATTGCCGATAACTATATACTCTGTAGGCCTAGTCAACTGATACGAGATAAGCTATTCTATGAATATGCTCGAAAGTTTCAATTTTGATAACGAAATGCCGTTCTCATTTAACGCATTAACATTTAACATCCAGACATCATCACATCACCCCCATCCTCAAGTCACTTCACTTGTTGAAAATCCCAGAGCGCACCCACTTCAAAGTTTTCTCCTTAACCTACAACTTCTTACAATGCTCCAAGCCCAGATAGGCTATCTTCACGAACTGTTCAACATCCTGCCAACCCGAATCCCGATCATCCGCCTGTCTTACTATCTCTTTCTCTCTCAACCGCCGGTCACAAGTCATCTCAAGTTCTCCAACCGAGCCACATCCAACACAGCAACACGCCTTTGGAATGATCTGCCTCCTAAATTCCGATCTTTTTCAGTTAAACCGCCATCATTAGGCCTACTAATCACACACCATCACCTTCCTCATGCTCCTCCTCGATCCATCACACCTAGGGCCTTTCATTCGAAACTGAAGACACTCATTTTCAAGAACTCTTACCCGGCCTCATCTGATCCTCCACCCTCCAATTCCCGGCCCAGACGACACCCACATTAGTAGCTGTTCCGCCCCTCTGATCCTATGGTAACTCGACCCGGACCACCACGGACTAGGTCTACTCTCACGGAAAACCCTTTTGACTCAACGCAGCGTTTATGACTAAGCTGATGCCCCGCGCTTGGCTTTCGAGTAGGGGCCTAGCGCTTTAGAATGTGGAGATTACGATTACAATTGCGGCGTTGTGACAGATCTGTAACAGGCCTAAAGATCAGTGCGAGATATAATGCATTCTAAATGATTAAGCACGCATCAACTAGAAGATCGAATAAGAAACGCCAAAACAGTTTAAATCCTTCATAAAACGATTTGGTCACACCGAATACAAAATGGCGGACTAGTCAAATCAAGTACAAAATGGCGGACTAGTCATATCAATTAAAAAATGGCGGACTAGTCATATCAAGTACAAAATGGCGGACTAGTCATATCAATTACAAAATGGCGGACTAGTCATAACAGGTACAAAATGGTGGACTATAGTCATACCACGTAGGCTACAAAATGGCACATTGTTCATGTCGAATACAAAATGGCGGATTGGTCATAACAAGTACAAAATGGCGAATAATTGGTCATAACGAATTTAAAATGGCGGATTGTTCATGTCGAATACAAAATGGCGGATTGGTCACAGCGAATACAAAATGGCGAATAATTGATCATAGCGATTTCAAAATGGTGCGCGGATTGTTCATGTCGAATACAAAATGGCGAATAATTGGTCATAACGAATTCAAAATGGCGGATTGGTCATAGCGAATACAAAATGGCGGATTGGTCATAGCGGATACAAAATGGCGGCTTGCTAAAATCTAATACAAAATCTTGGGTTAATAAACGCGGATTCGAAGTCTCAAGCGGTTTGTACTCTGCACGATTGGCAACAGTTTGCTCGGAACTCCGTTTCCTGACAATGCAAGCGACCGTAGAAGCCGATGTAGCCTTGACAATTGTAACTCGTTTCGTGTCCGTTGGCCTCTCTGCGGACAATCGTTGTATGGTGATCACCGTACAGGCAGCCTGTACGATACAATACACAAAAGTCGCATATTTTATAGAATTTTAATGCGGTACAATTATAAAAAAATATTTAGGTTCGAGTGTTTGACTTATGACTAGGCTACGAGAAACGAGTTACGATAGACTGTTTGAGTGTTGAAACTTTTCAGTTTTACAACTAGCCTAATAACAGATTAATGACTTGGATACCTTTTTGCTCATTTGCACCATAGGCCTTGATGTTTAAAACGGTAAAACCGAATAAAATCCGAATGAAATGTCGTTTTTAAAAATAATTAGGCCTATCAAAGACAGTAGATAAATAAAGGTCACATAGGCTACAGTAGGCTAAATAAAAACTGGGGGGGAATGTTACTAAAGTTTAAATAAATAATTTATCAGAAAAATAAAAATAAACGAAAAGGGATTTTTTAGAAAAAAATACTTTTACAATATTATTGGGCTAGCATATAGCTCTGCACCTCTCAATCACTCAAGGCGTTTCTTCTTTCGAGGGCTTCTGCACCTCCGAATAGTTAGGATCACTTAATAAATTTATTAGGCCTATAGGCCTACGATGGTATACGATAAAATTTGGATGCACTCAAATGGAAGCAGTGTAGCCTAAAGCAAAAAATAGCAGACTGTGGAAACTAATGGTAGCCTTGGTCATAGCGAATATTTTCAATATTTATGCCTATGCAGCATAAATTTTGAAAATAGCAGGACAAAGAATGGACCAGTCTTCCGACTTCAGTTCGTCAATCAATGCACATGAAGCAGGCTGTTGACCAATTTCAATCAAATTTAAAACACATAAAACTCACTTCCAGTGGCGGCACTAGGGGGCTAGGGGGGGCTAGACCCCCCTAAAAAGGCCATCCATTTTTTCCCTATGTACAAATGAAATATTTGCACGAAAAACTCCTTTAGCCCCCTCCAAACTGAAATCCTGGCGCCGCCACTGCTAACTTCTTTGCACTTTGACTATAATTATAGGATCGTAGCGAAACGCGTTGTCCTACAAAACTTGTGTTTGTTGAAGCGCTCTATAGATACACTTTTAGTTGTAGGCCTAACGCATATCTGTAGTCTAGCATTGCATCAACAGTGCAAGCACATGGGCGCCCGCATATATTTTTGCAGGAGAGGGCAAAACACAATGATAATGATTAATCTTTTAGGCAAGAGCTTGATAAATGGAAAGCGATAAATAACGACCCTAGGTATTTTTTTCATAGAGGTTCCTAAATGTACAAATTTATCAGTTCCATTTGTGTGCCATCATATCTTCAGCGCTTTGTGAAAAAATATTGTTAAAAACCAAAAAGCGGTAGTTTAAGAATGAGTTTAAATTTTCCAGGGTGGGTCAAGTGCCCCCCTCTTTCCCCTATGTGCGGGCGCCCATATGCAACCAGTAGGCCCTATTTGGCGATGTACTGTATATGGCAGAAGTACTAAAATTAATATAGAAATGTCAAGATTAGGCCTACGATTCCTAACACAGTTGTGCGTACCAGGGTCGTTGGTTTCATGTTGCCTGCACGTTCGACAGCAGATGTTGCGATTGTGCGCCAGGTAGCAGTAGTGAGGCTGGAGTTCCTCTCTGCATAGATGTGGAATACGATCGACACATTCGTTGTAATACGCTGTCAAACACACAAAAACATGTCTACAGTATTCTAACCAATTCAGAACTTTTAAAAGAAATTATTAGAGCTGCAAACAACCTCTTTCGCTTCCCATTCTCTATGGTAAGCTAATCCCAATCGGATGACAATGACCTTTTTACCATTTCTAATTGCACTGAAGTGCTTCTACAACTGCACAAATTCATTTAGAGCTGCACATTTTGTCAAGCACTGCACGTTGAAAAAACCCTGAATCAAATTGTTAGCAATTACAACATGAAACGTATCGTAGTCGTAACCATCATCTCCAAACTTATAGACCGACACTCGAAAGCCAAGCGCAGGGCACTATAGCTTATTCACGAGCCCTGCGTCGAGTTCATAAGAGACTCTGATCGAGTTTCGAGTCCAATTGAGTACCACGCCCTTTAAGATCTTAAGGCGACTCTATGACCTCGACCCTAATAAATTGTTTAACTGAAGTAAAGACAGCTCCCGTTGCACAGCCATGCAGTCATCTACAGGGTGGGCCAGCATAAATGTCCCGACTTTGCACGCGTATAACTTCGCCAATTTTTAACAATTATTTATACTTAATGCATCAAATTAAAGGTATTTCACTCTAGTATTATCTCTAAAAAGGTCGAACTGATACTAGTCTCGGTTTTAATTATATGCCCGGAACAGCGCTAGCTACCATATTTTGCTGTCATTTGTGACGCAACCTGGCGCCGTTGACAGACGATGATCGCGTTTCGATCTTAATTTTACGAACTGGTAAGGGATTTAATTCGTTTGAAATGATTAACGAATATTCTAACAGAGGATCGAATAAACAATACCTTGTATTATCTGCTACGGAAAATTAATAAAACAGGACTTTCTACTTGCAAACCATGGGAATCGGAGCGCACGGCGCTCACATCCGCTAACATTGCTCGTGTGTCCGCGTACATTTGCAGTCAAGACAATGACCAGGGCAGGCCCTGCATGCAAATTCAGCGCAAAACAGGCCGTCTTAGAAGCACTGAATAGCGTATTGGAAAAGATTATAGACCTAAAGTTAAAGTAATTTGTCGACGAGAAGTCCCACGAACTCTCCAGCTCTTACGCAAAGAAACGACTGGCAGCGTGCAAGCGTCTGAAGTAGCGCATGGCAGTGCACGGCTGTTGGCAAAATTGAAAGGACGCGGTTTTGCGATTAGAATATATTCATGGTAGGGACCCTACAAACACTCAAAATGATCGTGTCTACGCGCGTTTTAGCAAAAAACGATAGAATTTTCCCGGGAAACGGCGTCATAATGCGTCAGTAATGACAAAAAACGGTAGCTATAGCGCTGATCCAAGTATATAATTAAAACCTAAACTAGTATCAGTTCGACTTTTTAGAGTTAATACTAGAGTTAAATACCTTTAATTTGATGCATAAAGTATAAATAAATGTTAAAAATTGGCGAAGTTATACGCCTGCAAAGTCGGGACATGTATGCTGGCCCACCCTGTATGTCCAGTGTCCACCATTCCATAAACAGGGTTTCACTGTGGACATGTCTTTATATAGGCCTACACGGAGACCTTAATCTTTTGACAGCGAGGATATAATTATGAGCAGCAGGAGAATATTGTAGGCCTGTAAAAGTAACTGGAGAGAGAAGGTCAGACTGTGATTCACATGAGTGGGAGTTTGAAAGAATACTTTACTATGGAGAACTAAGAAAGACTATAGGGACTGAACCACACGTACAAGCAACCAATGCGGTTCGTTTTTAAATGGATGAACTGCCTTATTAGTAGATCTGCATCATAATCGGTGACGTCACAATAAGCCCTGATATATTCCCCAAAAATTCTATAATAGTAGATCCGAATCATAATCGAAGTGGCGTCACAATAGGCCTTGCTACATATCCCAAAATGAACTTCTATAGTAGATGTGTATCCTAATCGAAGTGACGTCTCAATAAACCTTGCTATATATTCCCAAAACGAATTTCTATAATAGTAGATTTTATCATAATTGAAGTGACGTCTCAAATGGCATATTTGTATTATCTCAAAATTACCCAAAATGAAATTCTGTAATAGTAGACTAGATTTTTCATCGGAATCGAAGTGACGTCATAATAGGCCTTCCTATATTCTCAAAACGAACTTCTATAATAGTAGATCTGTATCATAATCGAAGTGACGTCACAATAAGCCTTGCTATATTCCCAAAATGAACTTCTATAATAATAGATCTGTATCATAATCGAAGTAACGTCACAATAGGTCTTGATATAATATTCCCAAAACGAACTTCTATAATAGTAGATCCTAATATCATAATCGAAGTGACGTCACAATAAGCCTCGCTATATTCCCAAAATGAGCTTCTGTAATAGTAGTTCTTATCATACTCGAAGTAACGTCACAAATGACCTAATTTGTATGATCTCAAATTGAACTTGTATACAGCCTATTATAATCAAAATGACGTCACTAAAATGGCTATAGTTCTGTATTATCTCAAAATAAACTTCTATAATAGTAGATCCTAATATCAAAATCAAAGTGACGTCACAATAAGCCTTGCTATATTCCAAAAATGAACTTCTGTAATAGTAGATCTGTGTCAAAATCGAAGTGGCGTCACAAATGGTCTAATTTGTATTATCTCAAATTGAACTTCGATAGCAGTAGATATACATGTAGCCTATCATAATCGAAGTGACGTCACTATAGGCCTAGTCTGTATTATCTCAAAAATAATCGAGGTGAGGTCACAAACGACCTAGTTTGTATTTTTCAAAATGAACCTCTATATATAGTAGTATAGGTTTGTATCATAATCGAAGTGACGTCACTAGACCTAGTTCTGCATTGTCAAAATGGACATCTATATTAGTTGATGCATCCACAATCTGTGGAGCCATGCATGGTGAAGAATCTCACTCGATCGATATTCATTTGATGAATGAAAAGGACGAGGCCATACAACGGTCGATTTAGAGAAACATTTACATTCACAGCTTACTTACTTGCTTACCACACCCCATGGCTGTTTTTAAGGAATTTTTAGAACTGCACAAACCCTTCTTTCCTTCCCCATCCTCCATGGTAAATTATTCTCCATCGGAGGAAAATGGCCTTTTTCAACTAGTTTTAACTGCACAGATGTGCTTCTACGTGTTTCTACAACCGCACAAATCCATTTAGAACTGCACATTATGTGTACAGCTGCACGTTAAAAAAGCCCTGCCACACCCCATTTATTTACTGCAGCCTACTCAGTCGTTTCAGTCCGTTAGAATTTAGTCAGAAACTCCATGACTGTGTAAAGATGGCGGACTCTGCTTAGGACGGATCGGCACAAACTCAGAGCCAGCCGTGCAGCATACGAACTGATATTCTCTATCACACGCTTGAGAAACAGTCGGCAATCCGTTACCTGGTGGCGGTGCAGTAACCATGGTAACCGTAGCAACGACAAAAGCGAACGAGACGAACTTGAGATTCATGATTTTTCTTCTGTAGTCCTACTGTCGTTGTTGATGATGATGCTGATGATGTCGTTGATGATGTGGATGATGATGCTCTCAGACTGCGACCTCCTATTCGAGCGAGGCCTGTGCTCCAGATGCCTGTTTAAATGCTTTCACACACTCACCTACTCCTGCATATAATTATAACAGTGTCATTGGCTCTGCTTCTGCATAAAGATATATATATATAATATATATAGTATATATAATGACGCCCCATATGTATTTACAAGTTGGCTATTGTATGTATATATATATGTATGTCTACATATACGGTGTCACATGCATACATACGTACGTACAAGTCGTACATACATACAGACATACATACATACATACATACATACACACATACATACATACATACATACATACATACATACATACACACATACATACATACATACATACATACATACATACATACATACATACATACATACATGCATTCATACATACACACACATACATACATACATACATACATACATACATACATACATACATACATACATACATACATACATGCATGCATGCATACATGCATACATACATACATACATGCATACATACATACATACATACATACATACATACATACATACATACATACATACATACATACATACATACATAAATATATATATACATACGCAAAATATATCAAGCTAAGAACACAGAAAGGCTGGATTTATACATATGTACGCATGCACAAATACACATATATTTTTCCATATTATGCAGACTATTAAGCCCACAAACATCCACACACATACGTACATGTACATATAAGGCAACTGGCATGGTAGGAAAACAATTAGAGACATGAATCACAATTAAGGCACGTAAACAGCACTGCAGCTGTATATATGTATAGGCCTAGTACGTCTTTGTACGAATGCGGTCTTTGTACCCTGCATGACAAACGTTTACATTCACGTTCTGCCCCTCCGTTTAATTTATGCATAGGCCTATTATAGGCTATAATATATATATATATATATATATATATATATATATATATATATATATATATATAAAGCCATGAGTAGAACCAAGTGGATTCGTAATCTCCAAATTTCTAAAGCGCCACTGGAAAACCAAGAGCAGGGCACCAACTTATTCACGAGCGCTGTGTCTGGTCAGAAGGGTTGTCAAAAAGAGTTTAGTCCTCAGGAGGTCGTTGTCCGATTACCAGAGGATCAGAGTATAGGTCTACATGTCTGTTGTCTTGTGCGTACAATGGGCGTGTATGTGAGTATAGTAGTGCGCATGCACGTATGTGTGTCAGGTTGTCTGTAATGCGTTATTCCATGTGTTTTCAATTCACGTGGAACTCTCTGTAGTATGTAACATCAAAAACAACCGACCTGAACATCTGAAACGCAAGTTTGTGTTTTTGTAGAGTAGACCTATGCATATATACATTATACAATCATCACACATATATTTATATACAGGCCTATACACGAACACCAATGCGTAGGCCTATATAATAATTATATGTACTGTATATATACATATGCACATACATGCGCGTTTATGTATAGGTTTATATACAGTTATACACAAACAAAAACACACAAACGCGTATACGTACCGAGATGGCGAGGTCGCCAGCAATAGGCTACTGTAAATGAGGTCATTTCCACACTCCACGGCCTCGGCATATGGAGCTGGTCGTCTGCCTCGCCGTTTAACCTTCCCACCGACTCGGGGTATACAGTATACAAGGACATAGTCGTAGTTTTACGACACTGATTTTTTTGTAAATCATGGTAATATATGGCTAATCTCGATCAAAAGTTTTGTAGAAGGTGAGTGGTAATTTGGGCCCAATAGGCCTACGATCCCCTTGATTTTCGATCCCTCTCATCCAGTGGCGGCGACATGGGGGGCTAGGGGTAGGGGCCCCTAAACAAGGACATCCGGGAGCTAAGCCCCCCTAAAAAAGGCCAATCCGAGGTTTTTTACATGTAAAACTGAAGTGTTTGGCGGATGGAAGTGGAAAATTTTCAGGAGATTTCGACCGGATGACAAAAAAGTTCGTCAGATATTTTGGCGGATGAAAATGAAAATTTTCTCCGCGAGGATTCAGCGCCCCCCCCAACTGAAATCCTGGCGCCACCACTGCTCTCATCAGCTTCGCAGTCTCGGAGGGATGGCAGATGAACGCACAGAGACTATTTAAACAGAAAAGAAATGTGTCTACTATTCAACTTATGAGACGATTGTCGGAGAACAATCTTCAACATTCAATGCAGCAAACAACATAAGAATGAAGGTCAATTACATATGGGCGTCCACAGATATTTTTGCTTGGGGGGCACTGTAAGTTTTTTTAGCAAGAGCTTGAAAATGCAAGCCGGAAATTAAGAACATGATTGTTTTTCATAGGGATTCCAAATGTAAATTCCTCAGTTTCACTTATTCGTTATCGCTTTAATTATTGGGAAGAACTTAGTTAAAACCAAAACGTAGGCTATAGCAGTTAAAAATGGGTGTCAACTTTCCACGGAGTGGGGAACAAATCGGGGGGGGGGAGGACAAGTGCCACCCTCTTGAGCCTATAATTATGTGCGGGGCCCATGGTCAATGATAACGCTCAGTCTTCGTTTAATTTACTTTATCTATTGAGTCTAATTTCTTTCTTGGTATCACACAAGATATTGTCGAAGGCAACTCTAGCTGCAACAGTTGTTGAATTTTACGGACGAAAACTACAAGCCAACTGTATACATGTAGGCCTATATATTATATATATTATATATATAATATTAATATATATTATATAATATAAATTATATATATTTAGGCTACAGCTCTTGAGTTTAGTAAACTCCGAACGCAATACTGTTAGGCTAATACATAGTGAAATCGAGTTCGTTTTCTTAAACATTTGATGGTAGGGTAGCCTACGTTGCAGTTTTCTATAGGACCGTGGAAATGTTGTTAAATCACGTTTCGCGTTAAATTGTTTGTTTCAAAGGCGAAGACGACATGGAATAATTCACAGTCGTAGGTGCGACTGTTTGTTCATCGACATCGTATAGTGGAGAACCTGCTGGCTGTTGGTTAAAATGGCTCCTTGAAATTGATAGAAAAGTATTTAAGGACTTTAAAACAGTCAATCATACAGGCAATTATTTATCCACAGACACGGAAATAATTGACAATGCACACAAAGAAACATGGTTCAGCCTTCGGGATTCAAAGAGACTTCTTCTTTCTTCTCTTCCATCAGTTTCCTAACAACGAGGCCCTTATGAAGTTTCTCCACAGTGTTCTGTGATTGAGAACAGTTCCGACGATATGAGGCGTTACAATTATTACGACAACTGTAGCCACAAATAGTTTTATCAATTTTTTTAGCGACACTACATCAGAAACACCTCAGAGGCGCTCCTGGCATGAAATACTAAACTCTCTTTGACCTTTTTTCTTGTATACATGATTTACATTGGCGAATATACATACATAACTTGCAGGCTATTAGGCCTATAATTATATAGAACAGGCTCGGTTTGCTTTAAAAAGAAAAACCTATGGCATGTTATTATTTTCATCTCAAGAAATCATAAATAGCCTACCGTGTATTACCGTCGTGCTGCGTTGAAAAGATAAATAATAATTCTTGTCCTATATGCTATGGCCAGACAATTGCCATTGTTCGTCGTTTAACCGGTTGTATTTAAGATTAAATCAACAACCATTGTTACGTCATCACCGTATCACCGTCTGTCTGTCTGTCTGTTTGTCTGTCTGTCTGTTTCTCTCCTCTCTCTCTCTTAACTGGCATCTTATTGTTTTGTCTTTTCGTATCGAACATAATTATTATCCTACTCTTCTTGATGTTCAAACATCCTTAGGTCTGCCCACCATGCTATTCGTTTTATTTTTGATTCAATTTCGATGGGCTAGTCGAGCACAGAAGTTTGAAATGCATTGATTTGTGTAAAAAAACTATTCGATAGCCGCAGTGAGAGTTATTATTTGCACACGAGTGCCTGGTTCTGGCAAGGCTAACTTCATTTTCGGGGCCCGGTAACGGATTAAATTGGGTAGGACGCTGGCGTAAAGAGCGAGAGGTAGCGAGTTCGCGCCCTGTATGGCCTATGGCAGACATGCTTTGTATAGGCGGATAATAGCGCAAATTATTGCAGACTGTCTGTTCTGTTAGCAGTGGCGGCGCCAGGGGGGGCTGGAGGGGGCTAAGCCCCCCCTAAATGTGGCTCAGCCCCCCCAAAGCAAAATGCGGAAAATGCCTATAACGGCTTTTTTTCGTAATAAGAAGACTATACAATGATCAATGGCATCGAAATCTACTTTGAGAATGAAGTTAGCGACTTCATTTATTGGCTTCAGTCTATGAAAACGGGTGACAAGTTTGCACCCTTACCTTTTGACCATACAACCGGACAGGGTTGTCGAAATTGTCGAAGAAACAACATGTCTCTTAGACACCTCGTTTCAGATTGAAACCGTTTTATAAGTTTTAAACGTATAGATATATCGAAATTGCCTAGTCCTTCAAAAAGTGGTGCAAAGCAGTATTTTCTCTTGATTTTTCGTATAATTCACAAAATTAATAATCGTCACAAAAGAATGTCTAGGGTTTTCTCCCTCCTGCAATCAACTACAGAATCATAGCGTTGATGATTGCACCAGTGGCGTCATCAGAGGGCTAGGGGTTATAGCCTCTAAATGCGGCTAAGCCCCCCCCAAAGCAAAAAGCAGAAAATATTCATTACGGCTTATTTCGTAATATGAAAGCTAGACAATGGTCACTGGCATAATAATTATTATATTCTTGTTGTGTGCACCACCGCTGTCTGGGAATGTAGGCCTACGTTTCATATAGGCCCTAATGGTCAACTAAGAAGTCCTAGGGCTATTAGCATATACATGTAAAACATTTGTGTTCAGATAATTATATGTATATATATATATATATAAAATAATGGTGTGCATATATCTAAGTGTGCATATTTTTTATTAAGGAAACTTAAAATGTTTTCTGTCATTAGTAATATGCAGGCAGATAATTATAATAGTGTCCTGTGAATGCTGTTGGACACCTTTATTGTGATTTATTTTTATTTGTGATTATTTTAATTGAATATCCAGGGTAACGGTCTCTGTTGTCATAGACCCTGGTCAAATCGGATCCATCCATTATTGTGATTACTTTTTTATTGTAAAATTTCTGAGTAATAATACTGTGTTGGACACCTTTATTGTGATAACTTGGAACTCGAGTCCGTGTCCATGGCCGGCTTTTTATACGATAATACTGAATTGCACACCATTTTATTGTAAATATCTGAATATTAATTGGCTGTTGGGCACCTTTTATTGTGACAACTTGGATCTCGAGTCTGTGTCCATGGTTGACTTTGTATACGATAATACTGAATTGCACACCATTGTATTGTGGAATTTCTGAATATTAATACAGTGTTGGACACCTCTTATTGTGATAATTGAAACTCTAGTCAACGTGGTTTTTGAGTGCTTGCATATCGGTATGTCAAAGACAATAGGGACTTTACATTACCTCACTGTCTGCACCACATAGCTACTCGGGCTGCTGTGTGCACACGCACTGTATATACTGTATCGCCTTTGCTCAGCTCGGTCACCAACTTGGCTCAGATGACTGAAATTTCGGGGTATGGTACTGCGCGGGCATGGCATAGACTTTATGCGGACGCGTTTGAGGACCTCCCATTCTCTTTTGCTACCTTAGTTGGACACCTTTGTTTATGATAATTCAAAACTTAATCTAAGATTGCGGCGGGAAACACCAAAAATCAAAAAACTCAACAATTATTGCTGACTTCGTTTAAATAACCCACTCAATCTTCAACTACATCTTGCAATGTGGAGCGCGTTTGTGCCACTGCACAATTTCTTGTAAAACCCTTGGTCGGTATGTGCTTCGTTCGTGCATTCGGCACTCGCAGCTTCGCGCGATTGCAATATGACCGCCTTGGGAAGAAAATGTTCTAGTTGCGTCTCTGGGAGGGAGGAAGGCTTGGGGCTTCAGCCCCCCCAAACCTGAAATCCTGGCGCCGCCACTGTCTGTTAGCAATAGATTTGTGTATTCCGTGATTTGTGCTCTTGTGAATTGTTTCAACTGCATAATTGTACACTGTAACCGGTTGCGGTCTGTCAAAAATCGGATTGTTCAATAAAAGGAAACAAAATATTATTATTGTTGTACACCGTTCGTATCACTATAGCGACGAATAAACTGACGTCATAAACGTTGAGTTTACCAGCGACGCGTTGTTGACAAACGATTATAAGTTTTGAACGCTGCAACGGCGAATTTTACAGTGACTTCTGTTTATCCTGGGATTATGGCGACTCCAAACTTAGCGGCGACTACGATTAATTCAGCTGATCAAGGGTGAGAATAGCCGCAGGGGTTAGGGCGTAATTGCAGCATCGGGGGCCGTGCGTGTCGGCTATGGTCAGTTCAGGCGTCGAGAGGGTCGGTTAGGGTCAGGTTATGTGTCGTGAGGGTCGGTTATGATCAGGTTAAGCGTCGTGAGGGTCGGTTAGGGTTAGGGTTAGGGTTTGTGTCGTCATTAGATACTATATACTATACCAAGATATTGTGTATGCCTCGGTCCCAGATAGGCCTACTGCAGTTTCGCCATATATATAGTAGCTTATCGGGGGCGTAATTTCAGAACATGGGACCGCTAGTTTAGCGGTTAGGGTGAGAGTAAGCGTCATGAGGGTCGCTTAGGGTCAGGTTAAGTGTTGTGAGTTTCGGTTATGGTTAGTGTTGGGGTTAGTGTAGTCATTAGATACTATATACTATACTATACTATACTGAAATCGATACAAACTATAGTGGTCCCGTGTTCTGCAATTATATACGCCGTATCGGGGACCGAATGACGACACTAACCTATTATATACTAACCATGACCGACCCTCACGACGCCTAACCTGAGCCCTAACCGACCCTCACGACGCCTAACCTGAGCCCTAACCGACCCTCACGACGCCTAACCTGAGCCCTAACCGACCCTCACGACCCCTAACCTGAGCCCTAACCGACCCTCACGACGCCTAATCGGACCCTAATCGACGCGTCGGTCCCACGCCTCCCCCAACTCACGTAGCGTCTGACCCCCCGTTATTTTTCCACAATTTTCACGCTGAGCTCAGTGAGCTGAACTATATATACGGTGAAATCATTTATAAGCTTACAGTGCGAGTTATCGTAGGCCTATTTCCAGAGAGACTGACCTTAACTGACCTCAGATCTGCTCTGAGCTGACCCTGGCTGATTTTGCCTAACCTTACATCGGTATGGTCTCGTGTGGTTTACAGGCCTCACACCTAAGAAGCCAATTTTTTGCAAATTAGATTGGCCTAAGGTTAGAACTTCTCTAATTATACAATATATATCTTATAGGCGTACGATACTGTGTAGGCCTGCAGGGCGTGTAGGCCCTACAGTACGTATAGAACTTGTCCGTAAACTATCCTTTTATCCACCGCCATCTTTAGTTTATACTATCCATAGTCTCTCCGTCTGACTTCGTCCTTGAGGTCAGCTAACATCCATCTAACATCTGTGAAGATCCAGTTTCATGCAACCGCTTCCCACGTAATCTCTATGACATCCTATTTATTTATTTTGCGATTGCACGTCGCGCTAAGTCAGCGCATAGCATCATCATGAGCAATATGCAGAGCTGACAGGAAAGCCAGGAACGCCAGTATTCATTCATTCATTCATTCATTCATTCGGACATTTATATAGCGCTCCTTCAAGAAAAAACTACTCAGAGGCGCTCCCGACTCCAGCGCGCACAAAAAGAACAGTTTTAAGTTTAGTAAGGAAGGATCCTGGTAGAGTCCCAGGGTGTAGGCGTAGCTCAAAAGGAAGGCCATTCCAGACCACTGGTCCAACCACAGAAAAGGCTCGATTCTTCATGGTAGTAGTACGAGCAAAAGGAACTAAGAGGACTCCCCTATCAGCAGAGCGTAGCTGACGACGTCCTTCGATACCCAATGTAAAGCTGCATTACTCATTACTGCATTACTCCAGTAATTCTGCAGTCATTAATCAGTCACATCCTATGGCATTCCGCTAGTCGATCGACTGGCTCACACAGTCTCAGTGAACCCTTTTAAAACTCTGCTAAAACCATACTTGTTCTTTAAGTTTAGGATTTAGCCCGCGTGTTATACTTAGCAAGGCACCCTTGTAACAGCAGCAGCAGCAGCAGCAGCAGCAGCAGCAGTAGTAGTAGTAGTAGTAGTGGTAGTAGGCTAGTAGTATACAGGCTAATAATAATAATAATTTTAATTCCGAGCATATAGCTACTTATGGGATGCTCTGTCTAACAACACAACACAACACAATAATGATGATGATGACGATGATAACGACGACGACGACGTCGATGACGATGATAATAATGATGATGATATTGATGGTGATGACGACGACGACGATGATGCTGATAAAGATACTGCTGCTGATGATGATGATAAATAAAGCAATGAAAGACAATCCTCATCTAAATTTATACTCTGCTGTTTCAGTACTGTGGAGCCGGAGCCGGAGCCGCAGTCTGGCGATAGGAAGAGCCACGATGGGTCGGACAAGGGAGGGCAGCACTACTCGTGGCGAGTCGTGTTGGCCATGGGTAACAACGTCGTTCTCGTTGCTGTCTGTGTCTTCCTTCTCCTCCACATCATCATCTGCATCTACCAGATCGTCTACAGATGGGTCGCCGGAAAGGTTATACACACCTAAACACTGACGCATTGTCTTGTATTCTATATTGTATTTTATTGTATTGCATTGTATATTGTATTGTATTGCATTGCATTGTATTGTATTGAATTGTATTGCATTGTATTGTATTGTATTGTATTGTATATGGCGACTCTCACAATAATGGGTATAATATGGGTCTATAGTAGATCTATTTCGTCTATTTCTTCAGATCAGTTATATAATAGCGCCAGGGTGAGAATAGGTCGCTGGAAAGGTAGTTAAAACGCATAAATAGACGCCTATAATTGGTCTGTTTAGTCTATTAATTCGTATAGGGGGCCGTCCATAAAGTACGTCACGCTATTTTTGACCATTTTTGACCCCCCCACCCCCTGTCACAAACTGTCACAAATCTCGGACCCCCCCTAAAGTACGTGACATTTTCGAACAAAACATTTAAAAACATAACAATTTACCTAACCCTCTAAACCCTAGGATACTATCCCTAATCCCTCTGATAGTGACGTGTGTCCCTAAACGCTTTGATAGTGACGGGAAATCAACTTTTATCCCGCCAGGCCGGGTTTTAGACACGCCTGACCGGGCCGGGTCGGATTTTAGGTACTAAGAACAAAAAATATAATAAAGAATTTAAAAAATAAATGTGTGACGTCACACATGGCCTGACTACCCCCTGTCACAAACTGTCATACTTTCTTACACCCCATTCCCCTGGAGCGTGACGTACTTTATGGACGACCCCTAGAAATCATTTATATAGCTCCAGTCTCAGGGTGGGAATTGCCGTCGAGGGTTCGGGATTCATAGTCTTTCTTAGGGCCCCACAGTGAAGTCTGCTTTGCACATCCCAATTCCTCGGCGATCAAAAGCAGACCCCTCCCCACTCGGCATATAGGAATTGTAGAAAAGTAACGAGGGTATCCCAGTTATTTTTATACAATTCCTATACGCCGAGCGCAACTCCAAGATGTTCTAAGCCGGGCTCCGATCGTTATTTCGGCACAGGAGCAGCCCATATATCCAGTGTAAGAACTGTGTAAAAATAGCTTTGGGTTGGACCATTATTCACTTGGAAGTGGGACGTGAAAAATAGACTTTACTATGAGGCTCTAAGAAAGACTGAGGGGGGCTGAAACCCCCAAATCCCCGGCAATTCTCATTCTGCATATTATATCTTGGGCAAAACGGTTTCTACGTTCGGCATCGAACGTCCAGGTTATTGTCCCGTATTTCAGATGGATCAATGTCTGAGATGACATCATAATTATAGACAAGTTATATAGCAGATCTAGAGCGAGTATAGGCTACATAGTTACTCACTTCACAGATATTTTGTGTTTGGTATACGGGTAAATTACCTTCAGACATACAGGTAGGCAACTAATTAGGCCAGCATAGCCTGTAAATATAAATTAAGAGCATCCAGACACTTCTCTTTCTACACTTTAAGCACTGCATGTCTGTAATAGAACATAAGCCTAGCTGGGAAATATATAGACAGGGCCTATTATAGGCCTATGGTGAATAGGCATTCTCAGTATTCGGAATAGACGCGTAAAATCTGTGAAGTGCTATTCACAGGATCGATTAATGCAACCACGGAAACACACTTGAATAAGTTATCACCTATAGCAGTCTGCGCAATGAACTTCTTGATATTTCTTTACCTCTTTCCATCAGACGTTGGAAAACCATTCTCTTCGACCGTCGTTTGGTGCTATCAATCCGAGAGCGCCTCTGAGTAGTTTCTCTTGAAGTGGCGCTATATAAATATACGATTGTGATTATGATTTTGGGCGACGGATCACTTCCTTTATAGGTTTCGGAATTTGGCCGCAGATTAAAAAGAGCTGTAGGCTATTATGCCAAACAATTTTTTCGTGGGAAACGGCCTCTGTTGTCATAAGACCTCGTCAAATCTGGATCCATCCATTCTGCACAGCGCTCGTGAATAAGCTGGTGCCCTACGCTAACATTTAGAGTGGCGCTTTACTTATGCCTGTATATACATTTCTGCTTCTACTGTACAGTGGCGCTATAGAAAGTCTCGTTGCTTTAGATACCCTTGTACGCCAAATGTCGAAACGGTCTGCGTCTGAGGGGCAGACACGAGTACATCGTTACCTTGGTGACCGGATCTAGGTCAGGTGAGGAAGAGGTCACTATACATCCGTTAACCGTAGGCCTACTTTAACCTTGTCTATTATTAGTGAAATAGTCATCTTAATATCACGATTCACGAGAATGTTTCATCGAGCAACGCCACCTTCAGATAGAGCATATACATTTAATTATTATTATTATTATTATTATTATTATTAGGACTTTAATTATGATGATGGCAAAGATGATGAGGATGATGATGATGATGACGACGACGACGACGACCACGATGATGATGATGATGATAAAGTTCCTCGAGTTTTTAACGAGGAGGGTTAATGAGGGTTAATAAAATTTTGCCCAACCGTTAATTCCTTTCGATGCCGTATCTTAAATAATTTTTGCATAAAAGTATTATTATGACCCCCTCTTTATCTTGCTTGGTGATAATACAAAAATGCCCCCTCTGCACTGCCTCCTTTACAATAATAGGCCTACATGTACAATGGTTAAACGTAAAATGGCCATTTACTATACGTCTAATGCCAAGGCCATAGGCCCTATAGCCTTTGAGACCACGTTCTAAGCTACTCTTAAGACTTAAGACCTTTCTTTTTGCTGTGGTTGGTTCGGGAGCGCTTCTGAGTAGCTGCTCTGCAAGAGGTTCTATATAAATCTCTGAAATGAAATGAATACTAGAGCCTATACATAAATACGAGAGATTGCTTTATTGAGCGCTCGTTCTGTTCCGTTACCATGCAGACTCTGGTACCTATGGCAACGTGCGCATGAAGTTGCAGGGACAGAATGCCAACAGCGGTGAGATTCTCATAGCAACGTCGTTGAACGAAACGGTGCTTGGCCTTCCGCTGCTGAAGAAGGGACACATGGACGCGTTCATCATCTCATCCAGAGGTTACTATAGCAACGATTCCATGTACACCATAGATGTAAAAAACGATGAAAAGAAAATAAAAAACGGTAAAAAACGTCGTTTTATTCGAAATAATAAAAAACGACAAAAAAACGATAAAAAACGGAAACGGAAAATAATTTGCCTTTGTTACATCTGAAATTTCATTTTCAGCTTACAAACCTTAATTGCTTATGCAATTTTATTAAGAAACTGCAAATAAAACAAGTTTAAATTATTATTAGGCCAAAATAATTGGTATAAGTAACATTAATCTACCACAGGTATTTTTTCTTATAACTTTCGTGTAATAAGAAATTCGGACAAATTAAAGGTATTGAAATCTTTTCAAATTTAAATTGTAGACATAGGCCTAGGTCCACATTATAAGTTTATGCTGATCGACATAACACAATTAAAATCTAACCAGAAGCAAAAACCACAGATGTTTACTAAATTATATATTGTACATTATTTTGTGCTTAAAATTGCTACTTATAATTATTAATAATTATGCCCAAGAATTTTATATCAAAATAACTCTTAGAAATTTCATTTCTTGTAGAGATCTACTATAATTATGTATTTCTCAAAATTATGACTTAAACAATTACATAAAGACCCTATAGTTAGCTGCATCCTTGAGAGTATGGTGAAAACGTATGGAATATCAGGCAAAAATTAAATTAAGGAAACTAATATTAGACAGCAAATAATTAAATAAAGTTACTTAAAAATCGAAAAAAACGATAAAAAACGATGGGATAAATAAAAAACGAAAAAAACGACGTTTTTTGGGAAAGAATAAAAAACGAAAAAAACGTTTTTTACAACTATGATGTACACAGATTGCATGACGTGTGTACGTCGTCATCAAACAATCAATCGATTGATCAATCAATCAAATCGATCAATCAAATCAATCAATCAGTGAAACAGTCAATCGCTAAGGGTCAGACAATCAATCAATCAATCAATCAATCAAATCAATCAATCAATCAAATCAATCAATCAATCAATCAATCAATCAATCAATCAATCAATCAATCAAATCAATCAATCAAATCAATCAATCAGTGATTCAATCAATCAGTGATTCAATCAATCAATCAGTAAATCAAATCAATCAATCAGTCAATCAAATCAATCAATCAAATCAATCAATCAGTGATTCAATCAATCAGTGATTCAATCAATCAATCGCTAAGGGTAAGACAATCAATCAATCAAATCAATCAATTAATCAATCAGTGTATCAGGCAGTCGAGGTTTACGTGGCGCCTATTCAAGATCACCAGCCTACTTAGAGGCGCTCCTGACCGAGGTTAGGTGCAAAGGAAGTTGATATTATATTTGACCTTGTTTTCATTCTTGAGTAGACTAGAATTTTTTTACCGTTGGAGGGAAAAAATTAAATAAATGACCTTCCACCTTTTACCGTTTCAGAATACCTTGGCGATCTACGCTACATGGAGGTGGAACTAATAACAGAATCAGTCTCCGAATCATGGTATACACTTATAATAAATAAAATGATGATGATGATGATGATGATGATGATGATGATGATGATGATGATGATGATGATGATGATGATGATGATGATGACGATGATGATGATGATGATGATGATGATGATGATGATGATGATGATGATGACGATGATGATGATGATGATGATGATGATGATGATGATGATGATGAGGACGACGACGACGATGATGAGGACGAAGATGATGAATATGACAATGATGATGATGATGATGATGATGATGATGATAACGATGATGATGATGATGATGACGATGACGATGACGATGATGATGATGATGGATCCGATTTGACCAGGGTCTATGACAACAGAGACCGTTTCCCTGAACAGAAATTTGCTCGGCACATTACAGCGCTTAAGAGCAAGGTAATGATGATGATGATGATGGTGATGATGATGATGATGATGACTACGACGATGATGATGACGAATTGACGATGATGATAATTATTAACAACAATGATTTATGATAATTGCTATAGTTGTGGGAGTATTAATAATAATGGCAGTATAAAACTAACAATGTTAATGGCCATTGATGTCACAAAATTATTATAAATTATTATAAAATTATTATAAGTCTACTATGAAACTGATAAGTAAACAATAAAAAAATTATTATAATTTTTGAAAAAAATATAATTTTTTAATGCGTTTCAAAGAAAACTACTTTTGGCTGACATCATTTATTTTTACGTGTAATGTTGCCAAAGGCGTTAACATGGTTACAAGACAAGAGACAGGATCATCATGATCATGATCATCGTCATTGTCGTCGTCATCGTCATCTTACCGTCACCGTCACCATCGTCATCATCATCATCGTCGTCATCGTCATAGTCATCGTTATCGTCATCATCATCAACAACAATAACAACAACACCAGCAGAAATGGCACCATTTTATTATTTTTCATTGGTATTATTATTATTAGCAGTAGTATCATTATCAGTATTGTTATTATTACTATGTTATATACTATATTTGTAATCATCATCGTCATCATCGTTGTTATATCTTTTGTTACCTTGCCTCTCCCACACTCTTCTTAACTGTTCGCGTGTATTGTTTGTCCTAATCTTTGTCGTCCCACTGTGTAGGTACCTGTGCTACGTGACGGTGTTGGATCTCACCAACCAGGCTCACTGGTATCTGCCCTGTCACAGGTGGTTCAAGGCGACCATTGATGCCCCCGGCATTCAGGTCCTTCTGGCCGAATCAGCGGACTGCTATGAGTAATAATTGTTAAACCGCTTTCATTAATTGCCTCGATCATTCGACAGATCTACAGGGTGGGCCAAAAAAGAATGCCCTACTGGTTTTGACAATATTTTGGCCAAAAAGTAAGAAGCAAGATTAAAAAATTCTTACTTGTCGCCAAGATAGAGGCAAAAATACCGTAGAGATTGCTTTTTTGCCCACCCTGTATGTGTAGTGTAATGTAAGGTAATCACTATTCAATTCTGGCAGGCAGTAGGACGGCTAAGGTGGATGATGATGATGTTTGAAATGGTGAGGAAGAGAAGGCAAAGAGGAGGAATCTCGGCCTGGATTTGTGAAAGAGCAATGTCTTCAGTTTTTGAGTGAGAGACCTGTGGAGAAAGATTGCAAGATCGATGGTGAATGATAAAGCTGTTCAATTTAGACGTATGCAAGTAACATAGTATAGATGAGAGGTCTGGATATAATTCGCATTCTTTCTCGCTATTTCATAACTTTTTCGTCCGCCAATCCATTCGTCCGTGTGTCTATTTGTCCATTCAATCATCCAACAATTCATCTAGTCCATCCATCTACCCATTCGTCCGTTCATTCAGCATTCATTCAACCATCCATCCATCACTCCATCCATCCATCCATTTATCCATTTAAAATGTAAAAAATGTAAATGTAATCGAATTTTTATATAGCGGATGTCTTATGGCCTCGACCCTGAGGATTAGATCCTTCACCACTGCTCGCCCGTTTGAATGGACGCCACGCCATTTAGGTCCCCGTGGACGGACCGTGCTAGCCCGAGATGTTGAATCTCTGAAATAGCCACCCTCGGGATTCAAACCGCGGCCCTCACGATCTCTTCCACAGACGCGCGGTCGCCAGCTCTCTTACCGATGTAGCTAACGTGGGCTATCCATCCATCCATCCATCCATCCATCAATCCATCCATCCATCCACCACCCATCTATCCATCTGTTCATTCATCCATAGATTCATGCGGCCATCCATTCCTTTATCTATCCATCCATTCATAAATTCATCCATCCATCCGCGCATCCATCCACCAGTCCATCCCTGCATTCATCATTCATCCAATCATCCATCCATCGATTCATCTATTCACACATCCATCCATCCACCCAACCATCCTTCTATTCATATAATCACTCCATCCATCCATCCATCCATCCACCCATGGGCTCGCCACTGGTGACCCTTTCAGATTACTTTGGTTTTGCAACTTGTTATTTTTTGCTCGCTATGACTCTTAACATCATTTCGGCTAGTGAGTAGATATCTTGAAGATGCGCTATATAAATTCTCAGAATGAATGAATGAATCCATCAATCCATCTGCTTGTTACATGTATGTATTTCCAGCCTTTGGGTGGACAACTTCTACCGTGGCTTTCGTGAGCTTCACATCTGGGTGGCGCCCTGGTGTTCATCTCTTCTGGCCACTCGTCTTCAGATGCTCTTCAGTCTGACGCTCTGCTACTGCACGGTGTCGTCGCTCATGTTCGTCTACATGCTCGTCTACTACGCTCCAATCGGGGCGCCTCATCACGGGTCAGAGAAGAACTTCACCACCAGAGAGGTCAGCCTAGTAGTAGAATTTGCAGTTTAAAGTCATTATGTGGTAACAAAGGCCATTAGCGACGCCCTCCTCCTTTATCCAGGCTTGGGACTGGCACTGGCAGAGTGCAACCAGTGGCGGAGTTAGGTCAGCCTATAATCAATTATCAATATCAGCAGGCAGGGTTAGAATTCTCAATGATCAGTGTTTAATCTAGTTCCCCCTACTTTGAGGGAAGATTCGGGATGGCGGTGGGGGAAGAAGTCCGCTTCTGAATAGCTCTGCTGTGAGAAGCGCCTGGCAAATGTAAATCATTAGATTAGATTCTAAAAAACAGGTACATCAGAGAGTGTGTACCTACTTATTTAGCGTCTTTAGAACGTGTGCGCTGTTTTACTCTATTTCGTTTCGGTTTATAAAAATTGAAATAATTATAAGGACCTTCGACCACTTTTGGGTCTCCTGGGTAAACGGAAACAAATGGAAGAGATGATGTAAACAACTAACGCATTAATACGCTGGTTTACCGAAATAAAGTTCGTTATGTTATTGGCTATGCAGTGCTTAAAGTGTAAGAAAATAAGTGCCTGGACGCCCTTACGGCCTCACCTTTCCAAAAGAAGTGCCTAGACGCCCCTTACCTTTCCACGCTGTGCTAGCCAATAGGCCTAAGTGGCAGGACGGCGTTCAAATTTGAAAATAAGTGCATGGACGCCGTCCATGACAGTCCAGCCACATTTTAAGCCCTGGTTAATTATGTTATATATATAATAAGTACAGTTGTTGCATATGAATTTCTACCGCAGTGGGTCTATCTCGCCGCCTCCAGTTGCTTCGTCATGTTCTTGATCACCGTCCTTCAACTGCTGATGCGCATCGTCTGTCTGAAGACGGGCGCCTTCCTCTCCAACTACACCGTCATCTGCATCGAGAGCTCAGGCGTCCAGCCGACGACGTCGCGGCCCAGCAGCGCATCGAGGGGTCGCCTGTCGTCCATGTCGTACTCAGGCGGTGGTCAGAACACGGCTGGAAACAACACCACTGCCAGCAACAACAACCGGCTCGATGGAAAGAACGCCAACTGGAACGCCTGCGGGACGACGACGACGGAAGGGATGCTGGAAAAGTGGGAGAAGATGTGGCACGAGGTTAAACCGGAGTCTGACGGTCATGGCAGCGGGGTCGATGCCGCCGTCGTCTCCTGGGTGTCCGTCATACGCGCCGACGCCCTCGAGTCGTGGCTTCGTCCCCTCGTCGAGGGTCTGTTGCACGCCGACGTTAAGCTGCTGGACGATAGTTTGATCCTGGAACCGCTGGAGCAGATTCTTTGGGACGGTTTGAAGGAGGTATTCGGTGGATTGACGGTCAATACTTCCTTTCTGGTGGGTAGGGAGCCAGGAAACGGTGGGATGAACGTTCGACCCGGTTGGGAGGATTTGACGAGTTTTTCTGAGGGAGCGACGACCACAGGGGCGAAGGTGGGTTCGCAGTTGACGGGGAAAGCGCCAACCGTTGACCTGCTATCGCACAGCATCAGCGTTCGCGCCACCAACTCGTCTCTGTTCCTGCTCGAGCTGAAGCTGCAGGAAGCGTTGGACGCTGTGGCGGCGAGACGCAACCGCAACCTCCAGCTGATCCGCGACAGGGGCGACGCACCACCACCACCGCCCCCGGTGAGTCCCAGAGAGAATAGGATCGGTCGCTTCTTCTGGGACTACACGCACGCCGCACCGTTCTGCCCGGAGGACATCCTGTCGAAGCACTGCGCCGAACTGCTGACTCGCGACCGACTGCAGACGATCGCAACGAGAACTCTCGGTGACATCATCACCGTCGACTTCCTCGAGTCGATCGACACGACGCTGGACGCCTACATCGACCGCGAACTGCAGGAGTTCATCGCGACGGTCGTCCGGTCGTCCTACGCCGCGATCCGCCGCCAGATGTCCGACCACGAGACCCTCATCCGATACGAGTTCGAAACGAAGGACGAGGTCTGCGACGAAGTCAAGTCGGACGTCTACCCGAACATCGTCCGCTCCGTCGCGCAGACCCTGTCGGACGAGATGTCCGCACTGCAGGACCTCGTCTGGAAGCTACGGATGGCGGCCATAGCTGGAAAGCACATGAACGTCGTGCTGAACAACCTGGCGCTCAACATCCACGTCCAGTTCTGTCGCATGTTGACCGGAAGGAGGAACGCACAGACGCCGTTCTGCGATGTCTTCACGGCCACGGAGACGGGACGTGTCGTGGAGGAGCTGTGCTCAACCGACCCTGGAGCCATGAACGTCGAGATGCTGACTCGGATTCGAAAGGTGCTGCTCGAGGTGGAACTGATTAAGAATGAAGGTGGGTATATTATGCCTATAGCGGTTATTTTACACTGCAGTAAGACTAAAGAAAGACCACCTATAGCCTATAGGGGTCGAACCCCTCAACCATCCCCAGGCAGTTCTCATCCTGGGTTTAGCCAGTGGCGTTGCCAGCAATTTATGATGGGGAGGTTTTATGGCCTGGTATCCATGTCCTTCCTGACACCAACCTAACAGTATTGCAGTAGGCCTAAATAAAAAAGCGAATAAGGTCACAAAGGGAATAAAGTAAGAAAAACAATTGTTACTGTATACAAACAATTGTTTTATTTTTCTTATTTAAGTGGATAAACAACCTTTAAAACACTTCTTCCTAAACCAATGGGGGATTTAACCCTCTAAACCTCCTTATCTGCGCCACTGATTTTAGCTAGGATTGATAGCCTATAGGCCTAATGAGGACGGATGACGACCACTGACCAGGCCTCGCACTCGCCGTCTCATCTTCACAAGACCGTATACGTCAGGATTTTGGTTGGGGGTGGGGTACGTGTGGGGCATTTACTCAACTTTGAACACGCCGCGATAAGCAGCCGAATGAATTGACTGTGGAGCTTGGAGAAGCGCCATATGAGCTCTCATAGCGGATACCGAGACGACCAATACATTACAAATCACTGTCATTATTATTGTATAGGCCTAACTCATCATTGTGATCTAATCTAATTGTCAAATTAATGTCTCTTAGAAATACGAACTTCCAAATTAATCCTCTTAGGCTCTTACTTCGTGTTTTAGTTAAAATTTAATAGTAAATACATTTTATTTAATTTTTTACACTATTTCATTTGTTGTGGGGTCAAACACCCCCTCCCCACATAGGCTACAGCCCAGAGACGTCTAGATTATAAACACTTCTTTGCGTTCGTCATTGTAGATCTGATCGTCAATGGAAACGCGAGACTTTCGAACGGTCGACAGTGGACGAGCGAGCGAGAAACGACACGCAGAGTCATTCGACAGATCTACCGAAAGATGTTCGCAGCGACATTCAACGACCACAAACCACCACCATCATCATCATCGTCGTCGTCATCATCGTTGGACGACGAGACGATCGTTCTACCGGAAGTGTGCGACGAATCATCGAGGTTCGTCTGGATCCTGGTCATCAAGGACGCGCGGACGCTGTTCAACAGCTTCATCCGAACAATCCGTCGTAACGTCCACGCCTGTCGGATCGACTCGCTGTCGGCGCTCGGTCAGGCGCTGTGGGGCCAGGGTCTGCGGGAGGCACCGCCACCCCCGCAGCTGTCCATACTCGAGGCCGTCCGGGCAGAGATGGAGGACGGCGTGCTGGGCCTGGCCGTCGAAAGCGTGGCCGATAGGATTCTGCAGCTGGACGCTATGTCGAGTGAGGCCGAGGCACTGGCTGAACTAGCGGCCGTTTGGAAGGGAGCGGAGGAGATGACGAGCGATGTAACGAATCTATGGACCATGGAACAGATCATCACGGTTTGTAGGCTAATAGCAGGCCTGATGATGATGATTTTGTTGTTGATGATGTTGTTGTTGATGGCGTTGCTTGTTGTTGATGATGATGGTGATGATGTTGTTGTTGAGGCATGTTGCTGATGGTGTTGTTTGTTATTGATGATGATGTTGTTGATGCTGCTGCTGTTAATGATGATGACACTATTAATGATGATGCTGTTAATGATGATGATGCTGTTAATGATGATGATAAGTTCCAGAAGATCTCATGCAATCACAGTCCAATCTATTCGTCGCTGTCGTGTGACTGCATAAACACGACCACGACCCGTGAATTCAGAGACACACATATGGCACGACGAGACCGTAGAACTACAGCGGCGCCCGCAGGCGTACGCACTTACGCAAGTGCGTACAGCAGCGGCGCCCGCAGACGTACGCACATAGGTAAGTGCGTACAGCGCGATGACCCAAAAGGTATGTTTTGGGAAATTGTAAGTTTGATGACTAAAAAAAAAAAAAAGGTCATCAGGTTTTTCGGCGGATAGAAAAGGTATGTTTTTGGGAAAATTTTTGGTTGATGACTAAAAAAAAGAAGGTCATCAGGTTTTTCGGCGGATAGAAAAGGTATGTTTTTGGGAAAATTTTTGGTTGATGACTAAAAAAAAAAAAAAAAGTCATCAGGTTTTTCGGCGGATAGAAAAGGTATGTTTTTGGTTGATGACTAAAAAAAAAGGTCATCAGTTTTTTCGGCGGATAGAAAAGGTATGTTTTGGGAAAAATTTTAGGTTGATCAGTTTTTTCGGCGGCCTAACGAAAATTTTTCCCTGTTCGCCCCTCCATCGAAAATTTCTGTGCGTACAAGAAAAAAATCCTGCGGGCGCCGCTGTAGAACTATAATATGTGTTCAGCGTAACAATTATAATGATGATACTTGAATTGCGGTCAGAATATTAGTAGTAGGCCTAGTAGTAGTACTCTTGCAGTTGCAGTGCCAGTCCCAAGCCTGGACGAAGGAGTAGGGCGACGTCATAATTCTCTTTGTCAAGCATAAGCATTGAGCTGGCCTTGGAGACGAAATCAACTTTAATTCAGGACTTAATGAAATGTTTAGAACAACATGACATTCTTCTTTCTCTTCTCAACCTCCATCGTAAAGTTATTCCCAACCAGACGGCATTGAACAAATGTGTAAACTATTTTTTAAACTGCACGTTCAAACTTCAAACTGCCTTGCATCTATTATGAAAGTCATGTGTGTCTTTGATGTCTTAGGATTCCGACGATGCTTTCGACAGCAACAACAACAACCAGACAGCTGAGAAAAAAAAGATAACCGTCAGCGATGTCTTGGAAGGTATACGTGCAATGTGTTAGTCTCTTAGCAATTGGAGGCATACACATTTTATTTTGTAGATAGAAAGAAAGTGCCATATATCATAATGACCTAAGTTTTATAGGCTATAGCCATATGACCATGACCTTCCTCAGGTTCGACAAATTGATTCGGGTCAGATCCTTAATGCATGGTGAGAATCAATGACATAATTATACAGCCAGACTTAAATTCAAGAGTAGCGGGACATGTCCATTATCCAAGCGCTGGAAAAATCCTAGTTAATTTTTAAATGTTTTTAAAAAAAGTAATAGGAGGTAGTTTTTCTCTTTCTTCCAAGCAGATATGGTATACATCTATGGTGAAAATGGCCAGGTTCTGTGGTTCAACACCTTGTCATTCTTAGGACCTCACAGATGTCTTCTTTGCCATGGGCGGAGTTTATCATGGGCTAGGGGGGGGGGGGACTAAGCCCCCCAAGAAGACCCAGATTCATTTTTTACGGTGTAAATGGTATCTTTTCCCGGGCTTAGCCCCCCCCAAGAAGGTTTTAGCCCCTCCAAGAACGAAAACCAAACTCTGCCCATGTTCTTTGCACACACCCCCCCAACTCCATGTAGATCATAGTCTGACCCTGCTATTTTTCTACAATTTTCATACCTTCTTAAGGCTTACCACTACTTCGTGTTTGATTGGGCTGCCATTGAGGAACCTGTGCATGGACCATACTAGACTGAAATTAATCTCGGGGTAAACCATGATCGGGAGACAAACCCCCGCATGGGACGTACGCTTTTAACGATGTAGCTAACTGATGTCGACTCAATGTTATGTTAGTTAGCCTATGTGCTGGTTCTTGGGTAAGGTTTATCTGTCTTTAATGTGTTGGCTAGACATTGTTCCATGAGTTGACTATGCTAACATGGGTGTACCTAGGGTAGTAGGGTGGGGTTTATTGGGACACCCTCACAAACACAAAAGTTTCCGAATTGTTTAAACTAATTCTGTGTATTCTGCAATCATCAAGATTGGAAACCCCAAATGGAACCCCGAACTTTTTTCTGGCTCTGCCCCGGGCTACAGGCTGTGTTATACGTTCATTCGATATTACAAGTTAAAATTCAAATTCGCAAGGCTGTCATTTTTATGTCTATTATATTTAAAACATTGAAGTTTTATATCACTACTGTAACTGTACATTGCTTTCAGACTTTCAAGTTCTATGCAGCAAACTCGCCCAGATTTGCATCATAACAAATCAACTCAACGACCAGTTGATTCGAAACAACAACTCACAGCCGACCAATCAGAACGCGCAAAACGTCTACGTAGACAACGCATCGTCCAATCAAAACCTTCTACAAGAGGCCAACGAAAATCTGTCAGCAAATGTAGACGCTCCGCTTGACGACCTATCGACCAATCAGAACGCTGCGACGAGTTCCTTCTCGAGAAAGTCGAACGAGGCGACGGTGCAAGTCGATCCACAAGAGAAAAACGATAAGGATTTGGTGAACGGTTGGATCGACGAGGGCAGCAATGCCATGGTGCAGTCGTTGGGTTACGTACTCTTTGCATTGCTCGTTGTTCTATGCGCGTCGTCTTTGGCCGGGACCCTGGCGTTGGGTGTGACGCTGTCCCCCGCCGAAGCCTGGTCGTGGGTGAGGATCTTCTGCTGCGGTCTGGCAGGACACTTCTTTCTTTTGGAAACATTCAAAGTGTTGCTCGTGTCGGGCTTTTTCGCAATGTGCCAGCGAAAGTTGCTCATGTGAGGGAAACTTTTCTTGAGGGCTATGGTTAAGTCCCACGCAGCATTGAAATGTTGCCTCCGATGGCAAAAGGTGAGTACTACTGAGTAGCTCGCCTTCACATCGGCAAGTTTGTGGACAATTAGAGAATGGACAATGCAGAGCAGAGTCTACCATGGTACTCTCCCCGAAGAATGGTCTGGTTGAATAATCGACTCTACGATAGCTTTTTTTGTATCAGGACAAAGGTTTTGTCTTAAAGACGAGTTGACCGACTGACTACCTGAATATAATTAGAATAAAGTCAGAGCCAAGTTGATCAGACCAAACATTTGTTGTTTCATAGGTGAACTGTCTTGTTAAAGGCGACTGTTGTTTTAAAGATTGTTGACACACGTTGATTTCGCAACAAACTGCATGCAGAATTAACGTTTGCTGTGGCTAACGTCAGTGTCATTCTTGGCTTTGAAGAATTTTGCCGGTAACAGAAGTTGCTTCTGAAAAGAAACAAAAATAACCACATCACAGCAAAACAGCCATTTAAAACTCTAATTCCAAACAAAAACAACTTATGTATAAGTTAATGTGCAATTGCATATAATATCTACGCAAGAAAACTGACTGCAGGAACTGATCGTGAAATAAATCCTCTGGAGTTAGAGCAATAACTGAAAGACAGACAGATGACATTCATTCATTTGGAAATTTATACAGCACCCCTTCACTGAAACTACTCGGAGGTGCTCAAATCCAACGCATGCCAAGTTGTGGAGTTCGACGCTCCTCGTCGCTTGCGCTTCTGGTCTAGAACTACCGGGAGGGAGCCCCCTTGCCCCCGGATCTAGCATTTCCCGGTCTCCCGACCTTCCGCTCAGCGACAGGAACGCTTGGCCCAAGTTGAACTCCGGTGTAGTCTTCGGGGAGGCCAACGGGCGTGCTACTTCCGGTTGTTTGAGTACCCCCCCGGGTCTTACGATACGGGCCTCGCCTTCTTCAATCTCCCTATTCCCTTCCCTATCTCGGGTGGAATAACCGGCCTGGGAGGGGAACCCCAGTCTATCCAAATGAAAGTAGTCGGGCCTAGGTTTTCCCATCAACCTAGCACTCCGCCTACTGTCTGGCATAGGACCTGCGCTGGCTCCCTCTTCCTCATCTTGACAAGGTCCAGCCGAGTATGGCGCGGAAGGGCATTGCCCTACAATGGTTTCAGATTCACCACCTGGGTCCGTCTGCTCACCTCGGTCTTGCCGGCTTTCTCTCACTTCCTCTACCGCCCATCGCATCTCAGCCCGACGGTCATCTAGTTCGGCGCTCAATCTCGCCCACCTGTCCCGAACATCGTCTTGCTCGGCGAACACGACTTCCATCTCATTTGAGATATCCATTATCCTTCCTTCTATCTGTCTTTGGCGTTCATCTATCTGTCTTACTCTTCCATCCAACTGTTTCTGTCTATTATCCATACCTTCCATTCTACTGTCCACGCTCGACAGCGTTTGGCTAATACTGGATAGCATCGCCATCAATCCTGCGTCCGTCCCAATCGGTCGTTGTCCTCCTTCCTCCCTTCTTTCCATATCTCTCTCGGTCTCGTCTCCGTCGTCAGTCACAGAAACTTTAGACATGACACTTTAAAATAGCAAATGCTATATTCTTTAATACAAAATACAATGAAAAGTCACAATACTAAATAGCGCAATATAATACTCAACGGCTAAAAATACATTCACTCCACATATATTCGTCTCTATAACTACAGGCAACGGCTGATCAAGGTAATTTCTGGTCGGGGTTTTTCCCTTACTAATCAAACATTCACGGCTGAAGGTCTAGTTCATAACATACCGCTGAGCTCGTAGTTTACTGTCTTCCACGATCTCGACGTTAATGTCCTCTTTCTCCGCTTGAATCACTGAATCATCCTGAGTCCTTCTCCTTGCTTCCTGCTGCAACGTAATTTAGATCCTTGTCGTCGTAATCGCCAATTTGTCCTTTCGTTTCCTCTCTTCGTCGTCGTTACTCAACCACTTCGTTCGGCTGAGTCTCTCTTCGGTCCACTTCACTTCAATAATCGCACTAATCCTTTTAACGTCGTTCTGATGTCGGCATCCAAGAAGACGGGCTTCGTTTCGCATACTTTTCGACGAACAATCCAACTTTAATCACATAATTTAGAGCGCAACTTCCACGAAGAATCCAACGTCAACAGAGCGAGCGAGAGCGAACGAACAAGCCCTGATTGCTTGCGCTCGTCCCTTTTAAACACTTTCCATGCTGAGCTAAGCAGAAATTCAGCATTTGCACGGTCTCTCTTCCTTTGACTCCTTGCCTCTGTCTGTTGTACGTGCCGCGATCCTGGTCTGTCAGCCACGCCACCACGTCTAGAAATCGCTGATGCAGCGGGTCCTGGTACAACCTCGTCAGCATGGTCTACTAAATCAGCTGTCTGCCTTCCCACATATCACCACACACATCCATACACATACACACATAGTTAACGATAATTGCTATTAAAAGGCGCTATATCAAGTGCAATCTTATAGAATCGCACACTCTCCTCTTCTCACAAAAAGACCGAGACCACGAGGTCTAATTTTAGTTAACGATGTGTCCTCAAATATTATCAAACCCTATTCTAACATCAAAATCAATGCAGTCAGCCCTATATAGCTAAGTGTAATCACAGTCCCTATTTTACTCTTAACACAATATACGTTGCAATGTCTTCAGCAATTACATGACCTTAAATAGTACTTCAATGTTCTTACAATTCAATCACATCAATCAATTCGACAATAATCCATCAATCAAGGCAGTTCATAAATCAATCAAAGCCTGTTACAATCACTCAATGTTCTCTATTAATAACTGTTCACCCTATTTACTTCAGTAAACTTCTCACAGTTCATGTCACAGTTCATTTCCACTCATAATAATTCAAAGTAACAAGAATACACATATGCATGCACTACAAATAACGACTTGGCTTTCGCTTCGATCGATCTTCTCGTTTGTACGCTGACGATCGGATAATAATAATAGAAAACAGAGTCCCAACCGTTGAATCATCGAAGACGGCCGATGGCGACTGGTATAGGTAACCGTCGAGTCTGGTTCAGTTGGTGAAGAGAACGTCCCAAGCCCAGTTGGTGGGACGGTATCATCGTCCTCTTTAGTGGCCCAAAGTACACGTCCTCCTCTCCCCATCCGTCTATTCGTGTAGCTCCCATGGAAGTCCAGGGCTGACGATAGCCTTGCTTCCTCGCAGCTCGTCCGATGTCAGACTTCCTGTCGACTCCATTCCGCTTCCTGTTACTGTAGCTCCTTCCTCGTAGTACTCTGAAACATCTCGCTGTCCCTCCGGTACTGTCTTCCTCTTCCCACAGTGCCGCAGTGTCTATTTCCAAGTCACTGAACGGTGGAACGATAACGTCTCTATCCTCCACCACCGTACCACAGCGAGGTTCCGTGTTCAGAAAATGCAGATCGGCTCTCCTTCCCATAATTTCAATCCATTTTTGTCTCATATTCCACACAATGTGTTGGTCAGCCATCCATTTGTATCCCAACAAAATTTCGTCTACTTCCGGTGTCACTAACGCATCCACGTAGAATATTCGACCAACCATCTGTAGTGCTAGTCTAGTTCGTCCCAGAACAGTTATTGGAGAATTGTTTGCTGCATATATAGTATGATGTGACGGCCTGATGTCAGCGTCTCTGACTAATCTTGCTGGCGCTAGAGAAATGTGCGCTCCAGTGTCTAATAAACAATCCTGCCAGTGCCCGTTCAACTTCATTCTTAAATATGGGCTGGTTGAATTCGGTACAAAGCGTACATTGTGCGTCTGTGGTTCCTGCTCAAAGTATTGTTGTTCGTTTCTCCAATTTCCGTTTGCATTTCTCTCGTTTTGCATCCTGTGTGGACAAAATCTTATCAAATGTCGGCCCTGACAAAAAAAACAGCGACGTGTGTCGTAGTGAGGCTCTTGCTGATGATGGTATCTCTGTTGTTGATAATTCCTATGTTGATTATTATTGTAGCGTGGCGCGTAGTACATATCATTATCGTTCCTCGGAGGGCGCATCGCTCTGACGTCATTCCTTCTCTGATTTGTTTGGCCGAAATTTCTCTGTCTATTTCGGTTCCAATTATTGTTGTAGCGCCGTCCGTTGTCTCTTTCTGAATCCTCGTCATTTTCTGTTAACCTTCTCACGCGATCATTTCCTCTGTTTCCGTTTCCCCAATTTCCATTTCTTTCCGCTTGCTTGTAACTGTGTAGCCTCAACGCTATCTTCACAGCTTCCGTCAATTTCTGTGGCTCTTTTTCTTGTACCTTAAGCGATAATTGTCTGTCCTCCATGGCGTCTAGAAAAGCTTTTACGGCTATCATGTCTCCCTGAGCTGACGGTTTTCCTGGATACGCTAGCATCATCAGTCTACCTATTTCAGTTCCGAGTTGGCCCAAATCTTCATTTTGTTTTTGTCTCTTGGAGTTTAGTTGAACTTGGTACATTACTTGTTGATCTCTTGTACCATACCTGGCTTCAAGGTGTTTTAAAAGTTCCTCTGCAGAATCCAACTCTTCGATCTCTCCGTCCGGAATCACATAAGCTGCTTCGTCTATCAGAGCGCACGTCAAATGATTTAAACTGTCCATTGCTGTCCATCCATTCTGACGTCGACACACATGGAAACGGCGTAGAAAAGTAGCCCAATCTGTTTTTCCATTGTAGTAACCTAGTTTGATCTGACTGTTCTTGCTTGTAGAGCAGTTGTGTGCCTTTTCAACGACAGGTTCCGAAACTGTTTCTGTAGTAGGCCTAGTCCTATTGTTGATTTCGCTTGCTGTAGTCTGCGTTGCAATCGAAATTTTCGGAGTGAAGGTGTAGGTTTGAGATGCTGGTTGATATAGTTGTGCAGCCATGTTATTCAGTCGTAATGGTATTGTACTTGGATAGACACAGTTCCTTGAACTCGTCGTCGTCGTTCCAGTTGTCAAACACGATCCATATAAATTGTGTGTTTGTGAAGGCAACAAATACTCATTACGCCCCCTGGTGAATGCATTGGAAACATTCGCCATATTGCTCGTTGGGATGCCAAAATGATTTTCAAAATTTTGATTAAGTTGCCCATAGTTAACGTTACGTTCAACACCATCAAAAACAACATCATCATAGTTCTCATACATCCGTTCATCAAATCTTAATTGTCTTCTGTCTTCTCGTCTGTTCGTCGTATAATTTCCTCGTCTGTTTTCATTACAGTCGAAAATCATTCTTAATCGTTCTGTCTCTTCATCAAATTCATCTATCCCTCCCTCTCTATTCCTTATTTCTCTTTCGTTTCTTCCTTCTCTCCTTCCTAAATCTTGATCCCATCCTCGTCGCCATTGTGGAGTTCGACGCTCCTCGTCGCTTGCGCTTCTGGTCTAGAACTACCGGGAGGGAGCCCCCTTGCCCCCGGATCTAGCATTTCCCGGTCTCCCGACCTTCCGCTCAGCGACAGGAACGCTTGGCCCAAGTTGAACTCCGGTGTAGTCTTCGGGGAGGCCAACGGGCGTGCTACTTCCGGTTGTTTGAGTACCCCCCCGGGTCTTACGATACGGGCCTCGCCTTCTTCAATCTCCCTATTCCCTTCCCTATCTCGGGTGGAATAACCGGCCTGGGAGGGGAACCCCAGTCTATCCAAATGAAAGTAGTCGGGCCTAGGTTTTCCCATCAACCTAGCACTCCGCCTACTGTCTGGCATAGGACCTGCGCTGGCTCCCTCTTCCTCATCTTGACAAGGTCCAGCCGAGTATGGCGCGGAAGGGCATTGCCCTACAATGGTTTCAGATTCACCACCTGGGTCCGTCTGCTCACCTCGGTCTTGCCGGCTTTCTCTCACTTCCTCTACCGCCCATCGCATCTCAGCCCGACGGTCATCTAGTTCGGCGCTCAATCTCGCCCACCTGTCCCGAACATCGTCTTGCTCGGCGAACACGACTTCCATCTCATTTGAGATATCCATTATCCTTCCTTCTATCTGTCTTTGGCGTTCATCTATCTGTCTTACTCTTCCATCCAACTGTTTCTGTCTATTATCCATACCTTCCATTCTACTGTCCACGCTCGACAGCGTTTGGCTAATACTGGATAGCATCGCCATCAATCCTGCGTCCGTCCCAATCGGTCGTTGTCCTCCTTCCTCCCTTCTTTCCATATCTCTCTCGGTCTCGTCTCCGTCGTCAGTCACAGAAACTTTAGACATGACACTTTAAAATAGCAAATGCTATATTCTTTAATACAAAATACAATGAAAAGTCACAATACTAAATAGCGCAATATAATACTCAACGGCTAAAAATACATTCACTCCACATATATTCGTCTCTATAACTACAGGCAACGGCTGATCAAGGTAATTTCTGGTCGGGGTTTTTCCCTTACTAATCAAACATTCACGGCTGAAGGTCTAGTTCATAACATACCGCTGAGCTCGTAGTTTACTGTCTTCCACGATCTCGACGTTAATGTCCTCTTTCTCCGCTTGAATCACTGAATCATCCTGAGTCCTTCTCCTTGCTTCCTGCTGCAACGTAATTTAGATCCTTGTCGTCGTAATCGCCAATTTGTCCTTTCGTTTCCTCTCTTCGTCGTCGTTACTCAACCACTTCGTTCGGCTGAGTCTCTCTTCGGTCCACTTCACTTCAATAATTAATCGCACTAATCCTTTTAACGTCGTTCTGATGTCGGCATCCAAGAAGACGGGCTTCGTTTCGCATACTTTTCGACGAACAATCCAACTTTAATCACATAATTTAGAGCGCAACTTCCACGAAGAATCCAACGTCAACAGAGCGAGCGAGAGCGAACGAACAAGCCCTGATTGCTTGCGCTCGTCCCTTTTAAACACTTTCCATGCTGAGCTAAGCAGAAATTCAGCTTTTGCACGGTCTCTCTTCCTTTGACTCCTTGCCTCTGTCTGTTGTACGTGCCGCGATCCTGGTCTGTCAGCCACGCCACCACGTCTAGAAATCGCTGATGCAGCGGGTCCTGGTACAACCTCGTCAGCATGGTCTACTAAATCAGCTGTCTGCCTTCCCACATATCACCACACACATCCATACACATACACACATAGTTAACGATAATTGCTATTAAAAGGCGCTATATCAAGTGCAATCTTATAGAATCGCACAAAGTCACTGCAAACGAGTCAAAGTGCCATCTATCGAACAATGCAGAGGTAAAGTGTTGAATCGCTTGCACGCCATTGTTTTACACACCACTCGGTTGAAAGAGAAGTGGTGTAACCATCGCCCAAAGCTGTTAACACCACAAGCTGCTCTGAGTAGCTTAACATACAAGAACTGCAGTTTAATAACACATACTAAATTTTTCTACATAATTCCTTTTAGCATGCGCCTGATAAATACCTGTATTACAAGGCTTCACATTAACAAGTAGTAGTATATATGTTCATTGAAATCTATATGTCAAACTGCATCCAGTTACAGATTACATGAAAAGGCACACACTAATTTTCAAATTACAGTCAGGCTTTACAAATAAGTCTAAAAAGATGGTTCAACAAACCGTGGCTCAAGTCTGCAATCACGCTTAGGCTATTGAACTAAGTGACTTGTTTTTTCAATACCGTAAGTATTTTTCCATTATGTCATTGAGACTTAGGTAAATGGGAAACTAACCTTTTACAAAGAGATTGATGTGTCGTGACTCCGACCTACATTCCCAAGCATCGATTAGTTGCTCGATTGAGGTCAGGTCGTTCCATGAAACACAATTCAAACGAACCATCCGATTTTCGTAACTACACAAATATTAAACAGTTGTTGAAGCTTACCTGTGAAGGACATCATCGTAAAAGTCTAAGCTGATGTTTACTTTCTAAGCACATCTAGTCCAAGATATGCTTAGAAAGTAAACATTAACTCAAAAATAAAATCTTGGTCAAACTGCTATTCCTTATATTGCATGTAGTTTAATTTAATTTTTTAAAGAAAAATCCAAAGGGTTGCAATGGCAATTTGCTATTTTGCTGGTTGATTTGACATGGAATGACCCAAGATGCATTAGGATGCATTCTCTTATATATCAGAACAACAATGAATTAGGGTCATTCCGCCTCAATTCAACAAATGGCTCCAGCTTGACCATCTTGGATTTTAATGAAAATTTTTCAGAATGTTTGTTATGGTATTAGAGGAAACTACGCCAAATTTTAGGTCAAAATCTTAAGTGGTTTTGAAGATATTAATTTTCAAAGACGTCTGGGGTGACCTCGTTTTCGATGTTTTGGGAGTCACGTCTAAATTTGTAACAACGTTCAGAGGCTCATAACTTCATTAATATAGCAGATAATTTTATGAAATTTTCAGGATGTTTAGTCTTTGTGGTTTAGATGACATGCTGAAGAAATGAAAGATCAGTGTTGAAAATTCTGATGTCAGGACCCTATTGAAAATGGTTAAAAAAAACTTGTGGATATCTGACGATCATACTTTGCTGCCCTGGTGTGGCCAAATTGAATTTTTTTAATAGAATATTTTAACAACTTGTGATACTAATGTACTTTCTCTACAAAAATATGCAAAAATTTTGAATTTCTGATGCATGCCTACTACCATATGGCCTCCCAAATTTGGAAAATTTCATTCCGAAGGCCATTTTCAAGGTCAAAGATCATCATGTTTGATAGGTCATGGAGCAATAAAATTTACATCATTGGAAAGAGCAGCTCAGATACTCTAAGTTCACCAAAAATTGTGATGATGTCTCTTCTTGTTCGTGCAATATATTTTTTTCAATTGTGGCAGTTTTCTGCATTCGCGAGTTTATAATGTAGTCAATATCAGGGCATTATATTGTGAAATAATATCTGTAATAAGTCAATTTTCTCAGATTTCAGTCTCCTCATCTTCCTCAGGTCTTGAAGTTATTAGGTGGTTGTCTAACTTGAAGAGTCACTATCATATGAAAGATATATCTAAGAGATACACATGCCCGAAAAAATGTAAATTGGCATTTGTGCAACATTTACAAATTTATCAATTTAAAATCACAAGGACTACCACCCAGATTCTTGCATATTTGGAAAGAACACAAAAAACTGATTAGATGAAAAAAATATCAGCTCACTGGTTAATTTCCTAGCCGTGATATGACAGTCCAAACTTGGTGGATCAGGCCGTTTCTCGTGAATGATGTAATATGGCATTTGTACAACATCTGCAGATTTATTAATTGAAAATCACAAGGACTACCACCCATATTCTTACATATTTGGAAAGAGCACAAAAAACAGATTAGATGAAAAAAAATATCAGCCCACTGGTTAACTTCCTAACCGTGACATGACAGTCCAAACTTGATGGATCGTGCCGTTTTTCGTGATTAGTTTTGTGCCACATGAATCAAAAGCTAATCACGAAAAACGGCACGATCCATCAAGTTTGGACTGTCATGTCACGGTTAGGAAGTTAACCAGTGGGCTGATATTTTTTTTCATCTAATCTGTTTTTTGTGCTCTTTCCAAATATGTAAGAATATGGGTGGTAGTCCTTGTGATTTTCAATTAATAAATCTGCAGATGTTGTACAAATGCCATATTACATCATTCACGAGAAACGGCCTGATCCACCAAGTTTGGACTGTCATATCACGGCTAGGAAATTAACCAGTGAGCTGATATTTATTTCATCTAATCAGTTTTTTGTGTTCTTTCCAAATATGCAAGAATCTGGGTGGTAGTCCTTGTGATTTTAAATTGATAAATTTGTAAATGTTGCACAAATGCCAATTTACATTTTTTCGGGCATGTGTATCTCTTAGATATATCTTTCATATGATAGTGACTCTTCAAGTTAGACAACCACCTAATAACTTCAAGACCTGAGGAAGATGAGGAGACTGAAATCTGAGAAAATTGACTTATTACAGATATTATTTCACAATATAATGCCCTGATATTGACTACATTATAAACTCGCGAATGCAGAAAACTGCCACAATTGAAAAAAATATATTGCACGAACAAGAAGAGACATCATCACAATTTTTGGTGAACTTAGAGTATCTGAGCTGCTCTTTCCAATGATGTAAATTTTATTGCTCCATGACCTATCAAACATGATGATCTTTGACCTTGAAAATGGCCTTCGGAATGGAATTTTCCAAATTTGGGAGGCCATATGGTAGTAGGCATGCATCAGAAATTCAAAATTTTTGCATATTTTTGTAGAGAAAGTACATTAGTATCACAAGTTGTTAAAATATTCTATTAAAAAAATTCAATTTGGCCACACCAGGGCAGCAAAGTATGATCGTCAGATATCCACAATTTTTTTTAACCATTTTCAATAGGGTCCTGACATCAGAATTTTCAACACTGATCTTTCATTTCTTCAGCATGTCATCTAAACCACAAAGACTAAACATCCTGAAAATTTCATAAAATTATCTGCTATATTAATGAAGTTATGAGCTTCTGAACGTTGTTACAAATTTAGACGTGACTCCCAAAACATCGAAAACGAGGTCACCCCAGACGTCTTTGAAAATTAATATCTTCAAAACTACTTAAGATTTTGATCTAAAATTTGGCGTAGTTTCCTCTAATACCATAATAAACATTCTGAAAATTTTTCAGTAAAATCCGAGATGGTCGAGCTGGAACTTTCTGAAAAATTTGTTGATTTGACATGGAATGACCCATTAGCAATGCATCAAAATTGATCGCATAACAATGTAAAGAACATCTTTGATTGAGCAGCATTCTAGAGAAGAACTTCATTTCAATCAGCCAGATTTGTCAGCTTCTCTTTTGCTGCAGGTAATCATGATGTGATTTTAATATGGATATCACTGCATACTTTAAAAAAGGCGCCTTTGTAACACTGTGTTACGGCGCCATCGAATCAACACATAACATGGCCTGCCTGTTTTGCCTATGCCTAAGGCCAGCCCTGACAAGAATAGTGATATGATAAAAAAATTTTAAACACATAAACAATAACAAAACATGAACTACTCAACAGAAAGTTGATATTAAGTCAAACAAATGCTCAAATAATTATTATAGCCAATGTGAGCAAACAATTTTTTTTTAAATTCTGCAAAGCTATCTGAGCTAGGAAACAACTTTGGGTAGCTATTCTCAAACAAGATATCGAAACACTAATTTCTTTCTGGGTCCATGCTCCATTGTTCCAAGTCATCTTAATTCAGAATCAGAGTTCTAACTGTTTACAACTGCGCATCCTACTGACTGATTGGAAATTTGATTAAAAAACAAATACTTTTCCGACAGTAGATCAACGATCCTGAAAAGCTTTCTGAAGAGGGCGTCTATACTCTTGTGGCATGATGCAGGATTGCTTTGCGCTGCTGGAGAGCAGAGTCTGTCGTACAGTTCGTCAGAGTCGATCAAATGTTTCTGCACCTTTTTCCGAACTTCTGCAAGAATTTGTCTGTGGAACAACACACAGTTAAACAAATAATAATTATTATCAATCAATCAATCAATCAATCAATGAAGCAATCAATCAATCAATAAATCAATCAGTTCGTTCAATAGAAGTACTGTCGGGCTGCAGCATTGGACTAGTCTATACGCATAAAAATTACAACATTCATCATCTTTTAGAACGAATATGAGGCAGTATTATAACATCGGCATTTAGGCCTATCCTTCCGATTACATCTCTAGCAGGACATAATGGTTACTCAAGAACCGTTTTCCTCTAACATTTAACAGCAACAACCAAACAGATAGGCGCCTGTTTATGGCCGCCGCTACTTTATATTTTTACATTATTATTACCATACTTTATTATTATTTCTGTGTATTATTTTACATTTTTTACATGTAAGCGGGTGCGGTTTGTCACCAGTATTTGTCTGATTTTTAATTAAACGAATATATGTATATATATATACCTACATTTTATTACTAACGCTGTTCAACAAATCGTTCATGTTATCCAGACGATCATCTTCTAATCCAGGCTCAATGCCTGTGTCGAAGACTGGTAGACCATCCCAATAACCCTCCGAAGATGACTTCAATCGTTTTGCCAAATGTCTAAAGACCAATAAAGATTCTTTTCCTTCGGCAGTGGCACACGTCCATTCGTTGAAGTATAATTTTTCGATAGCATTGCACGCCGTTTGCAAACGTCTGGCTACAGCACGAATCGAAGCGTCAGTCATGTTTCCTGTGATTCCATCAATTTTCTCTTTAAATAATGGATATGACAAATAAATGACTATAAATGAATAAGCTTTTATAAGATTCAATTGATAAATGAAACTTTAATATAAACAAACTCAAGCTATAATTAAAATTAAAATTGTCCTCTTTTAGTGTCACGTGTTAAATATGCACCACAAAATATTCGCAATATTTTGTTGCGCTATTTCTTAACTACCAACTGAGTAAGTAAGTAAGTATATCCTTTAATGTAACCAGTTATGAATATGCTTTATTGTAACGCAAAGGTGAGTATTTCGTATATTTACCCATCGCATGCGAACCATGTCGAACTGTAGTAGTTTTCTTACGTTTATTGAGAGTTCACCTAACGACAAAGGGTAGTGAATACTTCAGGGTCATGGGAATTGGCCCACAGGTTGGGAATTAGCCAGTAGGTCGAAAATTTTAATTGCAAAGAATATTAGAAATTCCAAAGAATCTTTGGAAGGTCATAGGCCTAAAAGCAGGTCAACAGTAGAATTAGGCAGGTCGAATGACCTGCCGGGAAATAGACTCCTATGGAGGCGCCGCCATTGCTAAAATAAGCCGATATTAGTGGACAGTGGTGCACAATAGACTTATATTATTAACAACCCCAAGTATCATTTTCTTGCAGTTTTGTTGTTATCCACGCAATTTTTCAATATTCATTCATCTCGCCCAAGCCTGTTATTGTTATTTATACTGTAGAATAATATCGATTTTAGTCCTAGCCTAAGCTGATAACTATCTGTGTAGGCCTGTAGGGGTTAAACGTGTGGCTAAAAATTAAATTACACAAAATAGCTGGACGTGTCATTTCAATACAGACTGGTTGTCGTGACTTGATACACTCATCATGTTGGTCAAGATTTCGACTTTAAATATTTTGTACCGCTACTTCGTTTGACAATATTTTTAAACCAGGTGTTTATATTCAGAACCGGTTTTAAATTATTCTACAGGGTGGGTCATAAAAAAGTAATCACCTACGGCTTTTTACTAATGTCTCGGACAAAAATAAGAATTTTTCAAATTAAGTTTTACAGGTTGAAAGGTAATTAATTCGTATATCCACGTACAATAACCAAATTTCATCAAAATATTTGTAACTGAACAAAGTTATATCGCTTTTCGTGAGACCACCAACTGTTTTTGATGATTCAACAACAACCGATTTTATTAAGTTGTATCTCAAATTATTGTTGTCAAATGAACTTGATATTATCAGATAATCATTATCGTTACCATTTTTAAAAGCAACATGTACCAGCGTAGATGCAAGCCACTGTGAGATCATTTGACAAGATGAACATGAGGCTGCAACAAAAAATCAGATTCAAATTTTGCTAGTAAAACAGTAAAATTGAAATTTATGAGACATTAAAATGGCCAAGGTTTCAATGACAGACAAAATGTGTATTCAGATACCTCATGAGCAGGGTCTTAGAGCCTAAGCTATAATCACCATTCACCACTTAGGCCTACTCCTATAAACAGGGAGAGCGTAGAAAATAAGAGTTAAATTGAGAGTTACGAAATATGCCGTTGATGAAAGGAGAACGGCTCAACGTCAATATTATTGTCCTGGCTTCATTGAGAAGAACCAATAGCCCCCTACCATAATCTCCAGATTTTTACACGATAGATTATCAAGTGTGGAGAGCCATGCCATAGAAATACCATAATCTAGGGTAAAACCAAGAGTGACAAGAGAATTGATGGTCGCATTGGAAATGATATGGGAAGACTTACCTCTCAAAGACATCAACAAGGCCATCAAGAACTTTGAAAGAACGGAGAACATCTTGTAGCCATTAGGTGTCTACGGCCCATCTACTCTTCCGTACTCTTTCTGTCTTGGGATGCTTGGGTGTATTGAGGGTTGGGCATTGCCTATATAAGCCTTTGCTTTAGTGGCAAACGTCCCTGTTCTGCGGTTGTGGTGATGTGTGAGGCGTGTGGGTTTGATGTCTCTCGTTGAGTGTGTTCCGTCTTCTACGTCGCCGTCTCGCCCTGTTGGTGTTCTGGCAGTTCATCTGTCTTCCTGGGCTTCGTTAGCCGTTGTCTGCTGTGCTGTCGTCCGTACTGCTTCGTCTGGTTTGTCAACTTTGGTTCTACTAGACGGTAACCTTTGTTATTTGCTGTAAATATTGCTTGTATGAATAAATCTATCTTATTTTACAAAAGTTGGGACCTTATCTTTTGATAGTCATCCTCGTAGACGGCCGTGAACCTTACAAATGGGGGCCCTCCGTGCTTTTGCTCATTTTGGGTATTTTTGGTGAATGTTGTGGGTGAAATTCCGTTGGGAAATTTCGGATATTTTTTGGTCCGTGTAGTTCGCCGGAATTTTGAGAAATTTGCCGTATTTGTCGGAAATTTTGCGGTGTCGCATTTCGTTTTGGGGGCCTGGGCTATTTGAATTTCGTGCGTTGGCAGAAATTTTGTGCGTTGTTCGCATTTGTGACAGTTTTGAAGTGGACTGTCGTGAGAATTGGGAATTTTGGGGAGAATTTTTGGTCTCCGTGGTCTGCGCAGGTAGACTAGTATGGCGTCCTCAGAGGAAGTTACTCGTCTGGAATGGGATGAGTTAGTGGAGTTGCCGGTGGACGAATTGAGAAAATATTGTGCGACGTTGGGTGAGGACGTTAAAGGGTTAACGAAACCTCAATTAATGAAGTTGGCTAGAAAAGCGTTGTCGCCTAAACAAGGAAGTGAGGAACGGAAACTTCGGGCACAAGCGAAGAGAGAGGCCGTTGAATTGGAGCGCCTGAAATTTAAGGAGGACAGAGAATTTGAGTGGGAAGTAGAGAAAGAGAAAATGAGACTGGCGGCGGAGGTAGAGAAAGAGAGAATGAGAATGGCAGCTGAGGCAGAGGAGAAGAAAATGCAGGCTGAGGAGAGGAAATTGAGGATGGAGGCTGAGGCAGAGACAGAGAGAATGAGAATGGCAGCTGAGGCTGAGGAGAGGAAAATGAGGATGGAAGCTGAGGCAGAGGAGAGGAAAATGAAGATGGAAGCTGACGCTGAGGAGACGAAAAGGAGATTTGACATAGAGGAGAAACGGATGTCTTTGGAGGTAGACAAACAGAAGTGCGATATTGACTTGCGGACGTTAGAATTAGGAGGTGTGCCAGACCGTCCTGTGCAGCACAAGGAGGATTTTCGTTTTGGGGCGGCAATGAAATTTGTTCCTAAATTTGACCCCTCGGATATTGAACACTATTTTGCGGCGTTCGAGCAGGCAATGGCTTTGCATAAAATTCCGATGGAAAAATGGTCGTCCCTTTTGCAGCCACAACTATCGGGAAAGGCGGCAAATGTATTTGCGTCTTTGTCTTTGGAGGATTGTGTGAAATATGAGGTTGTTAAATCCACATTACTCACAGCTTATGAACGGATACCGGAGTTCTATCGGAAGAAATTTCGGGGGTTGAAAAAAGAACCACGGGAGACTTTCGCAAATTACGCGTATCGATTGCAGATACCTTTCCAACGTTGGGTAGAGGGTACAAATTCGTGGGATGATTTGGCTAAATTTAAAGAGGTCATACAGATGGAGCAATTTGTACAAGCGTTGCCGCTAGAAGTACACATGTGGCTGTTGGACAAAAGTCCTGAGACTGTAGCGAGTGCTGCACGAATGGCAGATGAATACGCTGTTTTGTATAAACAGGGGCCGAGTAATTATGCTGGGGGATTCCAAAGGAGTTTTTCTGAGCGTACAAACCGCTTCTCATGTGACGATAGTGAGAAGAAAGACGTGTGGAAGCGTCAGGGGTCAGGGTACAAGGAAGGTGTACGCCATGAGTCAAAATGGAGTAAGCGTTCGCCTCAAAGAGGGACGTATGGCTTTAAGCAGCAAAATCGTAAAAATGATGACGTTGAGGGGTTTGGAGAGCAGGTCACGTGTTCGTTCTGCAGAATTCCTGGGCATTTGAGGTCCCAATGTCGGAAATTACAACGAAAGGAGGGGCCTGAAATTGAAAACTGGAGGGGTCCGAAACCCGTGGGGTTAGTACAAACTTTGTCGGCGCCTGTTAAGGAACAGAGTTTTCAGAAGCCTATTGAAACTGTTGATAAAATGTATGCTCCTTTCTGTGTGAATGGGTGTGTCATTAATGATTTGAATGAACGCAAGGATGGTGTTTTTCTGAGAGACTCAGGTTGTCTTCAATCTTTAGTATCGGCTGAATGGTTGGATGAACATGATTTTGTGCAGTTGAATGAGACACGCCTTCTGAGAGGTATTTCTGGTCAAATTATGGAGCGCCCTCTTGTGAAAGTGAACGTGGAATGTGCATTTGTGAAAGGCGAGATTCTCTGTTGTACGCTGAGTTCTTTTCCTATGCATGGTGTGCACGTGGTGATTGGTAATGACGTAGCGCTTTCGGGTGATATTGTGGATGTGGCTATTACGACCCGGGCTCAAGCTAAACAATATGCAGAGGAACGCAAGGCGACAGAGACCGCTGTGTGCAGTGAACCGACGCGTTTGGAGCCGACGATTCTGGGTCAGAGTGCAGAGTCGGTCGATCGGGATTTATTGACAAATGATTTAATGTGTACGTCTAATGATCAAGCGCATTTAGACGAAGGTGACTTGGAAGCTTTATTCGAGTCCAATGAAATTGTTGACACTGACTGGCAGGATGTCTGTATTCCGAGATCAGAATTAATTACGAGGCAAAGAAGTTGTCCTGATTTGATTCCAATGTTTGAGCTGGCGGAGAATAAATCGAAGGGCGATGACCGTGTACAACCGTATGAGTTAGTGGAAGGTGTGTTGATACGTCGGTGGGACGACAAGTTAACACCATTTAAGATGGGTGTGTCACAGATTGTGGTTCCACGTCAGTTGAGAATGCGATTGTTGCATGTGGCCCATGATATACCAGCTTCGGGTCATTTGGGAACACAGAAGACTTTAGACAGACTGTTGAAGCATTTCTGGTGGCCACTTGTGAATAAGGATGTACGTGAGTACTGTCGTTCATGTGATGTTTGTCAACGGTTGGGTAAAGGTAACAGAAATTATAGAGCGCCTATGGTTAGTGTGCCTGTTATGCAAGAAGTGTTTGAACGTCTCGCGATGGACATCGTTGGTCCGTTAAGTGTTTGTGCCTTAACGGGTAACAGATTTATCTTGACTGTGATTGATTTAGCATCGCATTTCCCATTTGCATTTCCGTTAAAGACGCATACGGCCCAGGATGTTGCGAAATGTTTGTGTGAGGTGTTTACGATGTTCGGTTTTCCGAAAGAACTACTTTCTGATTGTGGGACTGAGTTCATGTCTGATTTGATGCAGGTGTTTGTGCATGAATGTGGTATTCTACAATTGAAGACGAGTCCTTATAGACCACAGACGAATGCGTCCTGTGAACGCTTCCATCGTACCATGAAAGATATGTTGAAAGCGGTGGCTGAAACGTATCCGGGTTCGTGGGATACCATGCTCCCTTGGATTTTGTTTGCGTATAGGGAAGTTCCTGTACAGGGTACTGGCTTTTCTGCCTTTGACTTAATGTATGGTAGAGATGTGCGTGGTATGCTTCAGTTAATGAAAGAGGCATGGTTGTCAAAAGATGTTGTAAATGAAGTATCTGGAAAGAATGTGATTGAATATGTCTTGCAGTTGCGTGAGCGTATGCGTGTTGGGTTGCACATGGCAAGTGAAAATGCTGTTGTTGCTAAGGCTAAGTCGAAGCAAATTTATGATAAACATTCGAAGGTTGTGACTTTTGAGGAAGGTGAAAAGGTGCTACTTTTGATTCCATTGGTGGGTAAACCCTTACAGGCCAAGTATTGTGGACCTTATGTGGTATTACTGTAAAGGACCAGCCCTTAGCTCACGTGCCACGTGATACGGCCAAACGGTATAGTGGAAACCGCCGAGATTTAGCGGGCGCCAATTAATTACCCATAGCGACCGACTGATAGTTAACGCTTTAAGATTAAGATCTTTCTTTTTCTGGTTGCGTTCTGTAATGGCTGACACGTTGTCATATGGCCGGTTTTAGTAATTTTAGTTGAATCGGACAGTTTGTTTGCGATTTTACTTTAATGATAATACACTGCGAGTGGTGATTAAGTTTGCGAATCTTTGTGTGTTGTTTGTTGGTGAACTGATGCAAGATAAAATGGCAACGCAACAAAAACATTCCTCCCATGATTCAACCCTTAATACTGCCCACGTGTACTCGAACATTAATAACTCCGCCTGCGATCGAGCAGAAGACGCATTCACACAGGATCCGAGGGAAACTATAATTACAACCGCGGCGGACGACGAGACCCGAGCGGATGCCCGAGTAGGACTCATGCAGTTGTGGCACGCTAGCGTGGTGTCAGGCCAATTAGAAGCAGACTACGGCAGGGAGCAGTCGGACCCAGCCCGACCCCTGGCGGCGGGCGTTCTCGGACAGAGAACCGGCGACGATATGTCCTTTATTCCACTCGAGCGGCGTCCTGGTAGAATAACCGCTAACTCTGAAATATACGACTCCTATTCAATGAACCATTCCGTTTTGCAACCTATTCCGAATTCTGACTCTCTAGGTTATCAAGCTACAACGCCTCTTCATAATCATCCATCCATTGCTCCCTCGGCGTCCCCCTTCGATGAGATAGCGACGACATCAAGGGGGCGAAAGTTTACAAGTGATTCCAGAAGTGTGGGGTGTGTTGAAATGGATGAAACAGGACAGCCCAAACTTACAAGTGATTTCAGAAGTTGGAGATTGCGCTTAAAAGATGATGAAGAGAATGAAAGGTGTTCGAGAGTTGATAATGAGACCAGAGACGAAATAGAGAAACGGAAAGATGAAAGGAGAGGCGAGATATTAAGAGGCAGTGAAGTGAAGAAAAGGAGTATATGTCAACAAGAGTACGCAAGGGGAATGGAAGAAGTTGATGGAACTAGCATTAATTCTTCACGACTAAAGAAGAACACGACGACGACCCAGACTGGACAATTGCAAGACCTTTTAGCACCACTACAAGAACTGTGTAGGCATCTCAGTGAGATTTGCGGGCAGAGTGGAAAAAGTGTAAGCAATGGTCCTGGGCTGTGCACGGAAGTCGGACAAACGTTAAGTCGTCCCTTGGTGACCAGTCCGTTAGAAACTCGTCCAGTGATTTTAGTTGAAGGCGATGGGTTGAGATATAAGCCGACCATCGAACCGAAATCATGTACGAAGGATGAAACGAAGAAGCAACCAAGAGAACAGACACAAGCAGTGGCTGAAACTAGAGAAATTTGATGGTCAAACGCCTCTGGAAGCGTTTCTAGTCAAGTTTGAGATCTGTTCGAGACAGAATGGATGGGACGAGGACGAAAAGGTGAACCAATTGATGTGTGCCATGGTAGGACCAGCAGCGCATCTGTTGTGGGAATTTCACGCCTCAGGTCTGTCATCCTCGAGCGATCTGATAAAGCGACTTAGGAGCAGATATGGATGTTCGGACCGGACAACATTATATCGTACGCAACTTCGTGCGCGAAAACAGAGAAAAGAAGAGTCCTTGCAAGAATTAGCGCAAGACATCCGACGCCTGATGGTGCTGGCCTATGCTGGTCCGCCCACGGAGATGAGTGAGATGGTCGCCATCGATGCATTTCTCGACGCAATAGACGACTCCGAGCTTGCCCTATGCGTGAGAGACCGCGAACCGACTAACCTCGAAGCAGCGTGCAGATGTGCTATTCGACTAGAGGCGAATCGAGCAACTCGAGGTAGAACTGGAGACCATGAGCGTAGATCGGGACGAATCCAAGCGATCCGAACAGATGACAGTTCTAGCGAAGAATTGCTTCGTAGATTGTCGGAGCAAATGGCTAACATGGAACAGCGTCAACTGCAGATGGAACAGTGGTGGTGTGGGCCAACGTTGCAAGCATCTGACGGAAGGGAAAGACACTCGGTAGAACCTCGATATGTGCCGATGGAAAATCGACAGAGATCGGAGGGAGGAACGAGAAACAATTTAGAGACGCAAGGTCGAAGGAATCGACGAAGTGGTGGTCGGTGCTTTCTCTGCTTGCAGCCAGGACATTTCCGGAAAGACTGTCCACAAGCAAGGACAGACGTACAAAGTCAAGAAGAAGGAGAAAGGATAGCTAACGCAAGATATATCCAAGGAAGTACTAACGCGTACTTGCCACTTCGGATAAACGGGCGCAAGATCCTCGCTCTGATTGACACAGGAAGCGAGATGTCGTTAATTCCTGCTTCGTTAGTACGTCTTCAAGACATGCGAGAATCGCGACAGCTCCTGAACGCGGCCAATGGCACCAGCATCCGAGTGCTGGGCGAGATTACAGTGCAAGGTGAAATCGCAGGGCGGATTTTCCAGATTCCGTGCCTCGTCACCGAGGAGCTGAACGAGATGATTCTGGGACTCGATTGGCTGGAACAGCAGAACGCGAGTTGGAATTTCCGCGAACGGTCAATTCAACTGCAGGGACGAGACTACGCACTGTCTCGTGGAGCTGGAACTGCGCGATGTCGGAAAATATCGTTGGCAAGAACTGTTGCGCCACCTACGAGCGAAGCGTATGGGGAGGTGTTTGCCGTTCTTCCCACCAAGAAGGACGACCTTCGACCCTGTCCTGTACCGACGCAAGTGCTCGAATCTGACATTGTTGTAACCGGTGCGTCGCTGCCTGCTCGAACCGCAGAAGTCGATGTGTCTGGTGACCCAGACATCCTGCTGTCTCCTCTACGGCAGAACGTGTCTGACGACGTTCCGCCAGAAGCTAACGATCGGCCGACTCAGACTGCGCCCTCTCAACTGCGAGCCCCGTGTCTCACCGTCGTTGAAGAGTGCGATTTCGAGAATCAGCCCCAACCCGACTCCGCGCGACCCTCCGCTGACGAACTCTCACGTCGACCGCATCATGTGGAGATGGTGCAGACTACGCGAATTCCTCTTCGACCGGAAGAATCCCTCCCAGACGACCGCAGCATCCTCTTACCTGGAGTGATGGCTACGTACCGCGCTACCAAGCGTTCGGGTACGAAATTCGGCTCCAACCTCCTGTTCGTGGGACGAGACGTTAGCGCGCCCATCGGCCAAGTCTCTGGCGATGGTTCGGCGACAGAACTCTGCGACCAAACAGTGGACGAATTGGTGGATCAACGCCTGCACCGGATGCAGGGCACCTATCGTCTGGTGCGAACTCACTTTCAGCAGTTCGTGCAGCATCGGACTGTTCGATACAATGGTCGAGTGCGCCCAGCCGCATTCGGACCTGACCAATGGATATGGTACGGCTGTCCCCGTCGACACGCCGGTATCAAGACCAAGTGGACCTGTGCTCTATCGAATACCGAGGTCGACCCGTGCTCAGCCGAAGTTGGTTTACGTGGACAGACTGAACAACTTTGGGAGAGACTGTCCGAAGGACTGGGATATGCCGATCTCGAACGATGTTACTGATCGAGACGAACTTTTGGGACTTGACGAACTTGTCCGAGACGAGGAACTGAACTCTGTCCCCAGACCAACCCGTCCCCATGTTCTTCCTGTTCGGTTTCGTTTATAAACCACGCCCTGACCAGTTATTCACCGTTGTGAAAAACGTATTATTCACCGTTGTGAAACCGTGTTGGTGATGTCAATCACCTAGATAAGTGTTTGTGTTGTCCGAACCCGAACTTCTGATTAAAGGATTGTGCAAGGAAACAGACGACCCTGGGTCGTGCGATAGTTAATCATGTAGCAGGCTAAGGATGATTCTACTGTTTCGTGTTAGTTTGTTTCTGCATTCTGTTGGAGCGCTTTGTTACAGTTGCGTTATAACATTGGGTGCATGGGTAGGAACAGTCGGTGACCCTGTAGTCCAAATTTACATTTGCCGGATGCTTTAGGCCCGAGGTATGGAAATTTGTAGAGGGGTTGACCGTTGTTTGAATGGTTCATCTACTGTTTGTTTTTCCCGGGTTTCACCATTTGGGTAGGCGGAACCAGTAGTCCAGATTTACATTTGCCGGATGCTGTATTTTGATATAGGCCCGAGGTATGGAAATTTGTAGAGGGGTTGACCGTTGTTTGAATGGTCCAGTACCGTTTGTTGGTTTCCCCGTGGTTTCACCACTTGAGTAGGTGGGGGAGAGTGTAAAGGACCAGCCCTTAGCTCACGTGCCACGTGATACGGCCAAACGGTATAGTGGAAACCGCCGAGATTTAGCGGGCGCCAATTAATTACCCATAGCGACCGACTGATAGTTAACGCTTTAAGATTAAGATCTTTCTTTTTCTGGTTGCGTTCTGTAATGGCTGACACGTTGTCATATGGCCGGTTTTAGTAATTTTAGTTGAATCGGACAGTTTGTTTGCGATTTTACTTTAATGATAATACACTGCGAGTGGTGATTAAGTTTGCGAATCTTTGTGTGTTGTTTGTTGGTGAACTGATGCAAGATAAAATGGCAACCCAACAAAAACATTCCTCCCATGATTCAACCCTTAATACTGCCCACGTGTACTCGAACATTAATAACTCCGCCTGCGATCGAGCAGAAGACGCATTCACACAGGATCCGAGGGAAACTATAATTACAACCGCGGCGGACGACGAGACCCGAGCGGATGCCCGAGTAGGACTCATGCAGTTGTGGCACGCTAGCGTGGTGTCAGGCCAATTAGAAGCAGACTACGGCAGGGAGCAGTCGGACCCAGCCCGACCCCTGGCGGCGGGCGTTCTCGGACAGAGAACCGGCGACGATATGTCCTTTATTCCACTCGAGCGGCGTCCTGGTAGAATAACCGCTAACTCTGAAATATACGACTCCTATTCAATGAACCATTCCGTTTTGCAACCTATTCCGAATTCTGACTCTCTAGGTTATCAAGCTACAACGCCTCTTCATAATCATCCATCCATTGCTCCCTCGGCGTCCCCCTTCGATGAGATAGCGACGACATCAAGGGGGCGAAAGTTTACATTACGTCGTCTGGGTCCGGTTGATTATTTGGTATGTACGCCGGATAGACGAAAAACGGAACGAGTGGTACATGTGAATTTGATGAAGCGATATGTGGATCGTTTGGATGTGATGCATGATGTGTCGAAAGATGATGTGATTGCTTCTGTGTTGTTGGTGGATACGGATGTGAAGGTGACTGAGTTGACTTTAGAGGATAAAGTCTTACAATGTGCTGTGTCTGCTGAATGTCGTGATGAATTACGTGATGTTTTGCATGACTTTGCACATGTCTTTAGTAAGTCACCGGGTAAAACCAACATGGTGTCACATAGGATTGAGTTGGTCGAAGGTGCTCGTCCTGTTCGACAATCACCTTATAGGTTGAATCCTGAGAGGATGGCTAAGGTGGAGAAAGAGGTGGAACAGTTGTTGAAGGCTGGGATTATTGAGGAGTCTGAGAGTCCTTGGGCGGCTCCGATCGTTATGGTTCCTAAGCCAGACGGTACGGATCGCTTATGTTCAGATTTCAGAAAACTGAATGGATTGTCCGTAGCGGATCCATTTCCGATGCCCCGGGTGGAGGTCTTAATTGATCGACTGGGAAAATCCCGTTATTTGACAAAATTGGATATGGCCAAAGGGTATTGGCAGATTCCAATGCATCCTGATTCAGTCCCGTTGACTGCTTTTGTAACCCCGAAGGGTCATTATCAGTGGAAATATATGAGTTTTGGCTTGAAGAACGCTCCTGCCTCATTTTCAAGATTAATTACGAAAGTTCTGAATGGATTGAATGATTTTTGTGATGCATATCTGGATGACATAATCATTTTCAGTTTGGAATGGTCGGATCATTTGATGCACTTGAGGAAGGTGTTGAGTAGGATTGCGGATGCATGTTTGACTTTGAATCTAGCTAAATGTGTATTTGCAAATGCTGAAGTGGATTTTTTGGGTCACCACATTGGAGTGGATGGTGTCCAGCCACGGGTAATGAAGGTGGAAGCGGTGTTGCGTTTTCCCAGGCCATGCAATAAGAAGCAGGTGCAATCGTTTCTCGGGCTTGCAGGGTATTATAAGCGTTATTTACCTCATTACTCTGACATTGCTTTGCCGCTGACGGCGTTAACGAAGAAAGGGATTCCTTTTCGATGGAATGAGGAAGCAGAGAGTGCCTTTGTGGATTTGAAATCTCGTCTTGCTTCTCGACCTATTCTTATACCTCCTGACTTTTCTAAACAGTTTTGTGTTGGTGTTGACGCATCTCAATTCTGTGTGGGAGCCTGCTTGTTTCAGATACATGAAGAACTGGAGCATCCGATTTGCTACATCAGCAGGAAGCTGCTCGCGCATGAGGTTCGATACTCAACCATTGAGAAGGAGGCGTTGGCACTGATGGTCGCGCTACGAGCCTTCAGTGTGTACTTCGGGTCCGCACTGGTCCTTGTGTACACGGATCACAAGCCTCTGCAGTTCATCCGGCAGATGGCTAATAAAAACATGAAGCTCTTGCGTTGGAGTTTGGAGCTGTTCAATCTGGACATTCGGCATCGTCCGGGCAGGTTAAATGTCCTCCCGGATATTCTCAGCCGTCCGTCTCAGTTGTCAGAGGAAAGCAACAGTTCAGTCACTGCCAAAGTAAAAAAAAATAAAGTCGTCACAGTTGTCAAATAAGGACGTCCGTCAATTGAAAGTTTCGAACAGAACACTTCAGTGAGTGTCTTGTCTGCGTGTAGCAGCCACTTTCCAGAAAAAGTGGTGGAAGCTTCATCGCCTTTTTCAAGAATGACTCAAGAGTTGGGGGTTCTTGTTGGGGGTTCTTGTTGGGGAAATTAGGTTCTCTGTTAGCGTGCAGTGGTTGACACTGTTCTCGTTCGTCTCGTGTGGCTTTGGCCAATGACATGTTAAAATTTTTGGCTCATTTTTGTATACACGTTGAGTGTCCAAAATTTTTTTCGTGTGTTATAGTTTATATGATTCGAACTTTTGAATGACTTTGAATTATATGAACTCTCAGTTACTTATGATGATGCTTTAGTTAGTAGTTTATGCTGCGTTAGTTGTTGCAATGAATTGCTTAGTACGCTAACTTGTAACGATATAGTGCTTTGCGATTCTTGTTGCTATGAACTTGTAGGCGTAGCGTTTGTTGCTATATTTCGTCGTCCCCTCAGGACTCCTCATGCTTTTGGGAGGGGGATATGTAGCCATTAGGTGTCTACGGCCCATCTACTCTTCCGTACTCTTTCTGTCTTGGGATGCGTGGGTGTATTGAGGGTTGGGCATTGCCTATATAAGCCTTTGCTTTAGTGGCAAACGTCCCTGTTCTGCGGTTGTGGTGATGTGTGAGGCGTGTGGGTTTGATGTCTCTCGTTGAGTGTGTTCCGTCTTCTACGTCGCCGTCTCGCCCTGTTGGTGTTCTGGCAGTTCATCTGTCTTCCTGGGCTTCGTTAGCCGTTGTCTGCTGTGCTGTCGTCCGTACTGCTTCGTCTGGTTTGTCAACTTTGGTTCTACTAGACGGTAACCTTTGTTATTTGCTGTAAATATTGCTTGTATGAATAAATCTATCTTATTTTACAAAAGTTGGAACCTTATCTTTTGATAGTCATCCTCGTAGACGGCCGTGAACCTTACAATCTGAACAAGTGTGAGGACTGGTGCATATTATTGGTGGACACATTGAACACAAGTTGTGAAGCAATATCAGGTTCATTTGATAGCAATTATTTGAGATGTGACTCAATAAAATCTTTTTCTGCTACTTTACGTTGCGCTACGTTTTTGGATCGTCAAAAAACAGTGGGTGGGCTCACTAAAAGTAATATAACTTTTGGTCTGTTTCAAATATTTAGTTGAAATTTGTCTTGTACGTAGATATGAATTAGCCTTAAGCATGTAAAACTTTATTTGAAAAAATTCTTATTTCTGGCCAAGATAATAATTGGCAAAAAATTGTAAGGGATTACTTTTTGGCCCACCCTGTATGTAGTTGCTTAATTTTTAAAATGTTATGGAATCAAGTATTTATTAGGTCTACTACCTGTAGGCCTATTACAAAAACTTTTCAAAGGCCTAACAGTAGGCCTACTTACACAATACATATTATCTTTAAAGTACCTTACTACTCCGGTATAACTATTCTTGTACTCCAATTACTGTTCAAAATACTTGAGGGCTGATGAGAGAAATTCCAGGTTCTCTGGGCAGACAGACATGGGTCCATGAAATATTATATATCTTAATGCTTCATGGGAAAAAATTTGTTAGAAACAAATTAAAATAATGAAACATAGGTTCAGGTATGACCTATGATTTCATAATTATATAATTATGCATTATGCAGCAATCATTTTATTCAGATGTTGACTTTAAATCTAAACTGATCGTGGTTAATTATCAGTAATATCACATTTAAAATGGCATAAGTCATAAATCTGCATATTATGTAGAACTACCTTTTAAGCAGAGAAAAGACAACTTGAAACACCGTTGGCATTTTTGCATAGAAACAAATCTTCAGTGATTGAACACAATTACAGGAAAACCGAATTTCGTAACAATTTCTTTTAAAAATAACCGAAATTACGTTTATTTAATACAATACATCATTTCTTCGACAAATGGTCAGTCCATGATGACATGTAAATTACGACTGGCATGTCAGATGACCATTGACCATCCGGAAGCCAACTGACCTTGCCTGGCCAGCATCTTCCAGGCACCCAGTGACCTTATGCATCCTTTAACTTTCCTACAGTAATAAACCCGGGCAATATGAAAATGTGTAGGATGATTACCATCTCGTATGATATATCAGACATGATGAGCAGCACTGATGCAACGAGTTCTTACAAATAAGAAAGCTAGAAATATTGTGATGTCTGTTTAATAATTGCAAAATAATTGGACATTTATAAATAGAAACTTCTCAGCAGCGGCCCCTTACACTTGCACGGCAATCATATCAGAAGTAGCCAATCCAGTTAGTTTTGCCCGATTGAATAACGCAACCACAGAGAAGAAGAGCTGAAAGATATTAAAGCAAATAAAACGATGATGAACGAGAAATTGTCGAAGACACGATTAGACATCGCTACAACTGAAGTTGGACAAGTACACACTGTGTGAAGAAATATCTTCCCTCGAACAAAAAGTAGTACTGTGCATTTTAGATTATAAGAATTACATTCCTGCACGAGGCCTTCAACCTGAAGAGAGGTCTTAGCCTTCGGAAAAAGGACGGATCCCGACGACCCACCAATTAGGCGTGCACATAGCTTCAGACATGCTGAATCTAGCCTTACAATCTTTGACACAAACACACATTGACTTTACTTTACAGTCAATATCCTGTAAAGTATGCAACCTTCCAACAGTCAACCAACCACACTCAGAAAGTACAGAGCAGTACACAGAATTGAAATCATCGTCATCCAATACCTTGTCCTCCTTTAGAAGACGAAGGGCGTTGGCGGTAACAAATTACAGTGAATTTGCTTCTCTACGAGCATGAAATTCCAAGAATTTTCTAGAGGTCACAAGCACTTGACCTCATAATTTATGAACTGATACGGTTGTGACCCAGGAATCAAAAATCTACAATCGATGTAACAGCATGGTTGGTTCAAGGTAACATCCACTTCCAACAATTCTAAATTTAAACACCTTACTTGTCCACCATTCCCACAGACAGCCCAGGAGACAACGATTTTACCCAGGCCGCTAAAATCAACCGCAATCTAGCGTAGCAAAAATAACTCTCGAGTAACCTAAAGTCAATAATATACAGGCTAAACACCACATTTGGTTAGAGGGAAAGAAAATTCTCAGACTTGTTAATCTCTGACTAATCTAATAACGAACTCACATTCCTGATTCTTTCAAACAATTCTTCAGTTTAACCTACATGTAAGGGACCGTCCACATGTTACAAACGCAGGGCGTGGGAGTGTCACCGGATTTAGGCGACTTGCATATGTGGGTGCGTACAGAGGGTGGGGCAGAGCATCTCGACAAAATGTACGCACGCAAAAATAAATGTCCAGTTACGATATTCACATTATCCTATTTATAACTGCATTATTTATCCCGTAGTCATCCAGTGACTTCATTAGAATTAAATTCTGTCAGATCTAAGGAGTAAACCAAAACAGTTTACAAATTCTAGCTAGCAAAATTAATATGGCGTGTAACAAATATAAATATTAGCCTACGGTAAAATAAATTCATAGGTGACTCTAGCTAATAAACTCTTGGAAACAGGTGGGGAGAGGAGAGCTCATTTGTACGTACGCATAGGGGTGGGGGTCTGACACAAAAATGTACGAGATGCAACGGGGGATGCCGTAAAAATTACGATCTTTTGCACAAGTATTGTATGGATAGGCTGTAATACAAATTCGATGAACCTGATAAAACTTTACCTACGCTGACAAATGCTCGGACGGTGACAAAAGTTTGTTGCAGGACAGCAGCCAGTACCAAATGAACATAATAAAATAAAAATAATGAAGAGTAGCCACCCTTGGAGTCACTGAATGTCGCCACATCCTGATGAGCAGGCAAGCATACGAAAACAGACATCTTGAGCCAGACGCAGCAATCACATTGGAAACAGTAAGACAGAGTCCATAGCCTCCAAGAGAAAGTATTTATAGAACGCAGGCTTCGCACTAGAATGATTACAATTCCAGTAACGCTGTGAGCACCACCAATATCCAAGCACACACACACATACCTCGTCATTATTCAATGATCAAAGGATGTTACAGCTTTGTTGAGGAACACAACCACCAACCAATAACCACCAACTCAACTCCACCCATACCACTCAGTGTAGCTCAATTATCAGGTATGCCACTGCTGTCATGAGACACTGTTCAAGTCAGGGTTTAAAGTGTGCCTGGACGGTCATGGACGGCGTCCATGCACTTGTTTTAAAATCTGAACACCGTCCAGTCGCTTACTGGCGAGCACAGACTGGAAAGGTATGGGGCGTCCATGCACTTAATTTTCCACACTTTAGGCACTGGTTCAAGTGGATCTGATTATAAGAGTGAGAAAGAGATGCATAACAGAACTTGGAATCCCACAGAACCCAACCATTGGCGATTTCTCGAGCATCACTCGAGTAATAAATACCCACAATCATCTGAGCAACAGGCAATCTGAAGAACTGTGACTAGAAACAACGTGAGATGATATTCTTTCCATTTTTCAAAATGAACCGAGCAACGCCGTCCTTTGGCCAAACGAGCAGCGTGAAGAGCAGGACACGAGCAGTGTCTGAAGCACCAGACACATGTGACAACAGAATGCAAGAACATCGTGAAATGTCTACTTCGACCAGACACTATTGAATGATAAACAAAGCGATCCTGGAAGATGTTGGCTTTCGAAATTCGACACAAAAAGTATCTGATGATGCAGTGAGATGAGTTTAGATCGGAAATACATGGCAGTCCACGTCAGACACCAACGTCTTACAGAGGGCCACATTAACTGCGCCAAAATACTAATTTGCAGAAATGAGCATTCTTCTCAAGCGAGACTGGCATCAACTGCCACCACCAATCCACTTTTGGAATGTCATCAATGACTGCTCTGTCCAACTGAGCAATGGCCATTCAAAGGTTTCCCACATCAGACCATGCCGCAACAGTAGTGCCTGCTTCCACAACCACTCCACAACCCCGGCCACGCTACAGATCTGCCATCACTTGCCGCCAGAGAACATTTCTTTTACAGTACAGCGATGGAAACGGAGGCAAAAACAGAGCAGTACAGACAAATACTGAGAGACACAAAAACAGACGCAGACAGACACAAAGACAGACAGAGACACAAAGACAGACTTACGCATACACATACAGAAAAGCAGACAGACAGACAGAAAAGTGGCACTTTTGATTGTCTCCCGCTCAGCTCTTTTGCGGCTGACTCGGATCGTAAGTTCGAGACGCCGCCTGAAGACGATATCGCTTTCCGCCGCAATTCTCGTGCAGCGCTCTCTGTGCGTTTGCAGCCGAATCGAAGACGGCCACCACGGCGCCAGCTGAACCAACGCAGGTCATGTCCTTTGACCCCGACGATGACGACATGTCGAGGTCGTCGTGAACGTAGAACCGTTTGGCACCGAAAACTGTGAGATCGTTCAGGTACGAGTCAAGGTCACGGCGTGGAAGAACAGGCGGCAGGTCGCAGACTTCAAGAAGTGCGGAGCCAGCTGAAAACAATCGAAATTCGATTATCATTGATATCATCACCGAAATAATCGTCATCATTATAAACATAATGAAATATTTTTATCATCATCATCATCGTCACTTTCACAATCACTATTATTATTTTGATAATTATTATTTTTATGATTATTATTATGATTATTATTATTATAATTACCGTATTTCGAAAGTTTCATATAGCGGTGGTTCACTTAAAATCAAAGATTGGAGAGAATGTAATAATAAGAAAAAAAGAACAAATAAAGCAAGGAAAGATGGAACGTTCTAATGATAGCAAAACATTAGAAATGATAGAAACACCAGTCAAATGGCCTCCTGTCCAATGGCCTATCTGCTTCCCTTAGTCTAAGTGCTTGCCGCTTCCGCTCCCTTTGTTTGACTGTACACTCTGCTCCTTTGCTTTGCACCTTCACTATGCGGAACCGTGCCTTCTCGGTAGTAGGACCCTCAACCTGGAACGGCCTCTTTCCGCTTTGCTACCTTTCTAGAACTCCTTCTCAGACATAACTCCCTCATCCCAAAACAGTCTAATTTGGCTGTGCTTCGGTTGGGAGCACCTCTGAGCAGTCCCCTTGAAAAGGAGCTATACAAATTCATTTCATGAATGGACGAATTACAAGTTTATGTTAAAAATTCCTCATGTAGCATTTGCAAGAGGAGTTTCGACCGAAACTTCCATAAATATAAACAAACAGTATCTCATTTATCGAATAATGCAACCCATAACCAGCTGAGTTCTACGCAGACGTGTGCAATTCCATCGTCCTACCTTCAGCATAATAGGTGGTGCCCTGACGTGACTGCGTGACGAGACACTTGCGTGGTTCGTTGGAGACCGTAACGCTCCCCGCGTTGTTCAGACTGCCACTCATCATCCTACAGACAATAATATTGATGGTAGTAAAGACAATTTATGAAAAAACAATAAATCGTTTGGTCGCAACATCAGAAATCTTGTCGTGCACCGATCCAATCTATGCAATGGAAACACAACATTTTCTCGCCACCTTTGATTTTTCCATCGGCGTTTAACCACGAAAGATGAAAAATTACACTTAATCTTCAACTAAAAAGTTTCACATCATCATTCTCACCTTGCATGTGTCTTTACTCTGGAAATGGCCGCTTAGCATATCATGAATAATTCAGTAAACAAAATAAGCTAAAAGTTGATCAGTAATTTAAAGGCATGTAACCAAGGTCTAAGGCAGCGGTTCCCAACCCGTGGCCCGCGGGCCAAAAGTGGCCCGTCAGGCCTAAAAAAGTGGCCCTCATCTCTCAAATAATTAACAAAAATATATTAAAAAAATTGAAATTTAGACAGGATAGAACACACAATTATTTCTTATTAAAAATTATTTTATTTTAACGTCCACAAATAACATTAAAATTCTACTTTGAATCAATTATAACAATTTTGTGTGCTTTTAGCTAATTAACTTTTAGATTTGTGGCTCCTAATGACCTTCAATCTAAGAAAAAGTGGCCCTCGTGTCCTCCAACGTAGAAAAAGTGGCCCCCGAGTCAAAAAAGGTTGGGAACCACTGGTCTAAGGCATACATTTCAAGAAGATCTCCTAGGCAATGCAAGCAAAGCACTGGACTGTGCCTTTGAAAAATTATCTAGTCACAGCACAGCAAACATTCAGAACCTATTAAAAACCTAAATAGCATAATTATTATGAAATAAATTCGTAATGCGCGTACTGCGTAAGGACAAACTGAAATGTCAATCTGAGGCATGGATAATCAGCTGCCATGTAGAAATTCAACGAGTTCAGAGTCAATTTATTTTCAAAGGAAGGAAATGAATCTGAGCTAGGAAGCCGGAGCGGGAGTTGATTCCATTCCTGGGAGCAGTGTCATGAAATAATTATATACAGCAAACATTTAAACATGTATCTGTTTAACTTATAAGCATATTACATAAATCAATTACGTCAACATAATAGTTAAAATCTAAATACTACTTTCATTTTATGCAAACAACCTCTGAACATGTGCAAGACATCTACCTTGGTTTTTGCAGAAACGTTGGTGGAAGAGACCTAGCCTGAGCAGCCATGCGTGGCATTGACACCTGAGCGCACCTGGAATCACCTGAAGTACATAAACAAATGACGATGTCAGGTAAAAGTCACACTCGTCTGCGGTCATATGGTCAAATTACCTCAGCTGCTGGCTGCAATGCAATTAGCCGTTACACAATTAACTGGAATTAAAATCCAAACAGTTCTATATGAATCACAGATGACTTCTTTAACCCTTTACTATTAACAATATTTAGTATTCCTAAAATAGCACTGACAAAATAATAACAATAAAGAAAAAAAATTAAAATAATAATAACAGCAGTATTAAACGACAGAGGCAAAAACTAGTCCAAAGAATTTTAATAGAGCAACAATCATAATAGTAACTATTATTATTATAATAACTAGCATTATTATAATAACTATCATTATTATAATAACTATTATTATTAATTTCAGTAATAAAAATTCTAAAATAGAAATAACGATAGTAGTAATTAAACCAATTTATATGGCACTGCAACACTGCTGTAAGGGTGCCCACAGGAGAAGGTTTGAACCTGCACCATCTAAACCTATAAAAACAAGTCGTAACAATTTAATGAACCAATTTTCTTCTTATCCACCCGACCGATTTTTCTCAATATTTACAAAAATACTTTTTAGCATCACCGGGGAACACTATCGGGCTTCGCGATCCAAAAATCTTACCGTTTCCCGAGTTTGAAACTTTTAATCTTCTTTCCGAAAGTTAACGCAATATTTAAGATTGGTCGCCGGAAGTTTCAGAACCCTTTTGAAAGAATCCATAGATTTATGACGTCATCACTTCTTCATCTCACTTTAAACGGCCGATTTTATAGCGCGCGCTTTCGCAAAATAATTATACTAAAAACGCTGATAATAATTATGAATGGTTGATCGCACAATAATGACAATGGAAACTGGTAATTAATATTATACTGTGCCGTCGTATGTAGGCCATCTGGACATTATTTAGGGCGGACGGGTTTAGGCAAAAGAACCAAGATTCACCGACAAATGCCGAGCGAAACCGCCCCGCAGAGGCGGCTGGGAGATGGGTTGGGCGAAAACCCTACATTTCACGGAAAACGCCAGGCCGGGTTGTGGCCGATGGAAGAAGGCGGGGGTGAGAAAGGCAGAGTGGGAGCGGGGTCAGCGTGGCTGGGGACTAAAAACCGAAATTTCCCGGGCAACGCCGGGTAATTTAGCTAGTCTACTTATAAATACCAAGGTACAGACTCCAATCAACCGACTTAAAAACTTGAGACTCATGTTTTGTCTCATGAAAACAACATCTGAAAAGACTTCAGATCAAGTCAGACAACTTATCACAACACACCGTTCAAAGATTTATCACACATTTTCAAACTTCAAGGCCCACCTGAACCATTATTATTATTACTATTGTTACCATTATGATTAATTACCTGTGTTCATGATGACAGGTGGACGGAAGGCGATGTTGTTCTGCATTGACGATCGCAGCCCCGTCGCAAACCGCGGCTGCCTCGCGGGCTGCGGCCGGCTGTAGTCGAACCCCATTTCCGGTGGTCTGATCCCCGGATATTCCGGGGTTGGCGGCATCCTCACAAGACCCCCAGACGGCGCTGGCGGAGCGGGGAACTGAACCGACTTGGGGGACGGCGACCTACGGGGATACGACCGCGGGCCGGACACCGGGCGCTGGGCCATGGGGACGAGGCAGGGCGCTGGGCCACGCATGGCTGTGACCCCAGCCCCGGCAGAAGTGGGAACGGTCATAACGTTCGGGTAGCAAGGCATCAGTTGAACGCCGCCGGTCTGTGCTGCTGTTGGCACGGCTGCCTGATATGTGTAGTGCACATACTGTGGTGTCCCGGCGCCGACGTACGCGTGACTGTCATGGTTGGACGGTGGCACCATCTGGGGCGGTGGTTGTCCGTACATGACTGGGGCACCGTGCGTAAGGTCTGCGTTGGAGGCCGAGCTAACGACGACCAGCTGAACCCCCGAGGACGAAGGGCCCTGACCCCCCGTGGCAATGAGACCACCCCCTGCCGAGTCCATCGTGTAGTAGGCAACGGAGGAGCCACGACCCCCTCCTCCTCCGGGAACGAACGACATCGGCGCATACTGGTTCCACGTCGCCTTGTCCGTGTACTGCGGAACCAGTGCGTACGGCTGCTGTGACGGCGCCATCTGTTGAGTGCTGAACGCGAGAGGCGGCTGCTGGTAGATCATCTCGGGCGGTGTCTGCGTGGCTGCGTATCCCATCACCTGGAAAGAGTCTGACGCTGGATAAGGCCCTGACGGCTGCATGTATGCGTAGTGCGGGGTCTCCGGTGCGGAAGCGGGCGACGGCTGCTCGGTTGGTTGCAGAGGAGGGGCTCCGACGCTTGGGTAGGACATACTCTGGGGTAGACAGGCGAAACGAACTGCGTGGACAGGCCCTGCGGCCGAGATGGGGCAGTAGGGCATTGGAGTGGTGGCAGAGGGGGCGATGTAGACCTGCGGAACTGGAGGTGGTGGCGCCACCTGGTACTTGCCGGAGGACATGACGACGTACATCTGCTGCGGGGTGGCGCTGGTCGGCGCTGGCGGCGGAAGGGTCGACATGGATGACGGAACAATGGTCGTCGATGGGGCTGTTGAGAAGCCGGAGTACGGGGAAGAGATGTTCCTGGCAGAGGCTGGGAGGGTCGTGATGTTTGATGACGATGATGGGGGAGTGGCGGTGACGAGTTGTGAAGCGAAGTGGGTCTTTGTTGTGCGGACCGATTTGAAGCTGGCGGATGAAGACGGTCGATGAGAAGAATCTTTCGTCTCCTGTTACGAAGACAACGAAAACAGTTAGCAGCTGAGATTTAAGTTATTGGTCGTGCACGTTGGAATCAGCTCTCGTCATTGACACGTTCTTTGTTATTTACTGGTACCCCAGCACATCTGACCACAGTCTCAAAACTACTCTCTTTTCTCGGGTCATTCACACAATCAATCAACCAACCAACAACTTAATCAATCAGCCAACCAACCAATCAAAACCAACCTTGTCCAAACAACCAAAACCCATCAATCAAGCAATCAACCAACCAACACCAATCAATCAATCAATCAATCAACCAACTAACCAAGCAATCAGTACAAACTTGACAGCCCTCCTTCAGGATACCTACATAAGGCACATAATTAGATAACAGATCTCCTGCAATTAAAATACAACACACTGAATGAGTTGAACCATCTTTTCCAATATAATTCCAAAGTAAAGAGCCTTAGAATGAAAATCATGAAACGACCTGCACTCGTTCTGCTGACTGGTGCCGACTAACAAGACCTCTGCTTGAATGACGAGGTGCTTCCGGCACAATTTCTGGCACCAGTTGACGCGCTGGCACCTCCGTCTCGACCGAAGGGGTCCTTGGCGGATCCTTCTCAGGAACGTGCTGAGCAGGCGGATACCAGCGGTAGAGCGACCCATCACGGTTCTTGTAGGCTTCACGGGTGTGCGGGTTGATGATGAGGCTACCCGGGGGTATCTGGCCGATGGTGCTAGCCACCCAGATGGCTAATGGCTCCCCATTGTCATCCTTGAATGGAAGAAACGGAGAGGCGTCGGTTGCTGGTCCATCTCCACCTGCGGCATAATTCATTCATTCATTCAAGTATTTATATAGCACATTTTCAAGGAAACTATTCAGAGGTGCTCCCGACTCCAGCACCACAAAAAAGAACTGTTTCAAGTGCTTGTAGAATGTGTTGGAAGGTGACCCAAGGAACAGGCGCAACTCAAGAGGAACGCCTATCCAAACCGCTTGGCCAACCACAGAAAAAACATGGCCTAATGTAATGCATCAACATAATTTATTCAGTCGCTGAACAAGGGGCTGTCTGAATTTGGTCACCACCTAGCTCCAATCTACCCTAAGCTGCACCAAATCAAGGTTCATACTTTTTTTGCCGGTCTAAATCTCGTCTGGCACCCAAAGCGCCAAATTATCTTCGTGATTTCATCCGCCTGTTTACTTCAGCATCCTATCTTCGTTCACTACGCTCACATGATAGACAATCTCCTTGTCCCACAATCAGGAACTGCTTTGGTCAAAATTTGAGCGTTTAACTGCATTGGTCTTCTGTACCTTGGAACCATCTTTCTATATTGACAAATTCTTTGTTATTAGCTGTTACTCAAAGCACATCTTTTTGCCATCTTAAAACTACTTTATTTTTCTCTGGGTCTTTTGTACTGGACGCACCTCTCAATAGTGCGCACTATTAGGGGCGCCTTATAAATTTATTGATACAATACAATTTTATATACAATTATACATACAACATATTACACATGCTCTGGAATCCACAATCAGGATGGAATGGATTTTAGTCGCAGCATTTATCTGGACAGTCAGGTTTACTATACTTACTTAACATACTTTGCAGTTGTGTCAGGATACTTAATTAACATACTCTGCAGTTGTGTCAGAACACTTAACATGCTTACTTAACATACTCTGCAGTCATGCCAAAATACTTACTTAACATACTTACTTAACATACTTACTCAACATACTCTGCAGTTGTGTCAGAATGCACAGCATATAATATTATTGTCCGCTTACCTGCATGCCAGTGATGCTGATTGTATGAACTTTCGGCAGACTGACTGGAGGATAACCCATCTCCACCCGACTGGTTGTCATCAGCGGGTGGTGACGAAGGAATCGTCGGGGGTATGACGATGGGGCTTCCGAGGTTCAAGACGCCACTGCTGATGGAGTCTGGAACAATCGCGGACAGACCGGAGTGAAAGGTCAAATATAGGTCACAGAAACTGGAGTCTTGTTTATTAGTAGAGTTACAGCTCTGCTTGCGAGCCCTAGCCGTGCCTTATTAATGTGAAGTCTTTTCAAGTATATTTATTTTCATCATTATACCTTCAATTATTAATTCTTAGAATAAGCAACTCTCATGACAGCAAGGATTATGAAGAATCCAGCCCAGCCATAAGACCTGTTTTGAAATCTGCCTTACAATAATAATCACAATAATATATAATATTACATAATAATGAAGTCAAGCAAACTGCCCAGTACAGCACTTCATCCTTCAGTGAGGTTCTTTCAACTGTACTTACTCATCTTAGTTATCCGCATCTTCATCTCGCTCGTTGCACTCTGACCCTTCTTGGGGGGTCCGTAGCTCAGTTAAACTGAGTGTCATCCACGCAACCCGGGTTCGAGCCTCATACAGGACATTAATTTATTAAAGTTTCTGTTAGCCACCATTGGCGTTTTTCTGTTGTGTTGATTGACTCGGTTTCTGCTGAAACCCTTCCCACTTCTGGCTTGGCCGAACCAGGAGTGATCCAGCAATTAGGTTACCGAACCCACTGCTGTAAAGCCGACCTGCGTGTCGTGCTATAGTGGGCTGTATTTCGTATAACCTGTACCTGCAATCATTCTGCGGTTTGTCAGATTGAGTCATTAAATGAAGATTATTATTCTCTTCCCAGGACTAGGACTGCTCCTGTCCAGTATCGAGCATTTTCTGTGCTTGGCCCTTTCGTTTGCAATGACCTTCCTCTTTCACTATGGCATAGGCTAATTACTGGTGGATTTCTCTACTGTCTGTCGCCAGCCAACATGTCCTACAGCTCAGTTGACCAACGCCATCTGCTGAATGGAAGGTTGAGTCGATATTTTTTGGGAAGGAAGCGGGAACCGATTCTGCGTGCATGCGCTCTTCGCACCAGAGTTTCACCATAACCACAAACCGTCCCTATAAAGAACAGACTTACTTACTTACTCACTCAGATATTCATATAGCACCAGTAGTGCTCACCTGTCTTTGAAAAACGGCTGCCGCTGCTCATCGTGCTCGTATGACTGTCGCCACGAGCAAGCACCGTGACACCGTGAAAGCTGCTCGCCTTGGTAACGCCGACTCGTAACCGTGACGATTCATCCGTGCTGTATCCGCTGGAGTCCGTGCTCCTCCACTGCCGCACGTCCGAGCGCCAGCGCAGTTCATCCTTGCTTCCGCATTCCACTTCTCCAATGCTGCAACAAGATCCACAAAGACAATTATTATTGATCCTCTGTGTTGATCAAAAACAAGTAATAAAACAAACAATAGGGCTTATGTTCATTGTTGTCAAGGGACAACTTAGAAGGAGCCAAGTGGGTCTCGCCATGTAATGACATACAGGCGGCAGTAACAATGGTTAACTTTCTCAATTTATGCAAGGCGCTACAATTATAATTGTAGCGTCTTGCATAAATTGAGAAGTAAACCATAAATAAATATTTATCTTTAAATCCTTTATTCTACACTGTGTCCGGATGAAAAGTAGTACACAACTAAAAGTGTCATAACTCGGTCAAAACTTTTAGGATTTATCTGAAATTTTTAATACAGCAACAGTGACCATATGTACACGAGATTCCAAAGTCGTTTGCAAATATTCGCGAGTTTGCCAAATTTATGAGCGTTTGCGATGGAGCACTGAAAAATTAAAGTTTCCAACATGGGCCCTCACATAAGAGAGTGAAGTTCGGCTACAGTTGGTGTTCAAAATGTCCTCCTTGTTGACGGACACACGACCGTAGACGTAGACACTATGGTGTGATGGTCCGGCCGATGATCACCTGGTCAAACATCTGCCACCCTTCAATCAGACGCGCCCTACGCCTTACGGTTATCGATGTCATGAATACGCCAGATCGAAAAACACGCTTCTCCAGTAAATGTACGTGGTACTCCGGATCGAGGTCTGGACTGCAGAGCGGCCACAGCTGCAGGATTTGAAGCCGAGTGTCTCCCGGGATAAACAACTACGCCTACGGTTGTGTGTTCGTCAACAAGAAGAACATTTTGAACACCATTTATAGGCGAATTTCACTTCCTTACAGGTTTTCCATGTTGGAAAGTTCAATTTTTTGGTGCTCCATTTTGAACGCTCATAAATTTGACAAATTCACGAATATTTGCAAACGACTTTGCAATCTCGTGTAAATATGAGCACTGTTGCTGTGTTTAAAATTTCAGACAAATCCTAAACGTTTTGACCGGGTTATGACACTTTTAGTTGTGTACTACTTTTCATCCGGACACAGTGTACATTCAATTTCCATGTTGCATTGTGCATTTGGTAAGCGAGAAAAAAGGATAGATGCTATTACTCACTTACTTACTAAGCGATGATCGCCATATAAATCTCGTTAAATGAGTTGTTTTAACAGTGTTTTATAACAATGTCATCGGGCATTGTTTTCCTCTGTGCTAATGATTACAAAAACAGGACCCTGTCACAATTTCCAACAGTGGCAGTGGCACTGCAGTTCCAAGTTGAGAAACATAACTGTTCTTATTCTTTCACTTTTACTTTGAAAATCAAGTAGCCAAAGTCATTAAATTATGTAAACTACAAGGAGTTACAAATTTATTTAATAACAATAATAGACAAAAAGAAACTAAGTACCTACCTAACTGACAACTCAATGCTTTTGCACTCCTGCGATACACTTTCCTGAAATGGCAAACAGTATCCAATGTACACTGCATGCAAAAGCAAATTGTCAGCTACCTTGCACTAGCATTAAAAAATACTAGCAATAATAATACCTAGCATTCAAAAAATACTAATAAACCCCCATCTACTTTTCAAGCTATCACAACGCAGCACAATTTATTAATAATTAATTAGTAATTAATTATCAGTCAATTACAATTAATTCTAATTCCAATATGTTGAGGGCTTGAAGCATTTATAGGCTGACCCCAACAGAAACATGGGTAAACCACACAGAGTTACAATCTACAATATTACCAAGAATTGTCCATCCACATGACGCTCAACTTTATACTCGATATAATGCTCAAATTCACACTTGGCATGATGTTCAAAAATTCTTACTCAATTTAGCGTTCAAATGCCGACTCAATATAATACTCCAATCCACTCTCGGCATATTGCTCACAATTCATACTCAATATAAATGCTGAAATACCTACTCAATATGTCTTTCATTAAATATGCGAAAATCCATACTCAATATAAGTCTTTCATTACAGTAATAACGCTCAAATTCCTACTCGATATAACGCTGTTTATATCATTTGGGGTTAAAATTTCTCTAACCCTGACCTAAACATAGATGCTACAACAGACCTACATATATATAAATATTAGCCTACTTAAGTCATGCTGCATTCAATAAATAGGCCGCCCAATGCAAAATATATACAATAAAACCAGTTTATCTTTCACAAGGTATTAACACATAACCTGCCTCACTATATCCATAGTTCTGCAGCTGGTTTACAACCACAGAAAATCTATCACATGCAAATAATTAATGGACGCCTTGAACGACATTGAGCCTTGCACCACGACAACGCTCACCTCCTTAAAGATTCGACTCCTCGCCTCTCGATACTCTTCCGTGCGCTCCTCAAATGATTTGCTCTTTCGATCATCGAGTGAGATTCGATCGACACCAAGATTCTGCAACGTTGTTGAAAAGAAGAGTGAATAGGAGTTCAACGTAGAGTGAAGTATACCTGCATTCTATTGAATTATGTATAGAGAACTCTTAATAATAATAATATTACTATTGTTGTTATTATAATATTAGTTTATTTTTAAGCTTGTGTGATTTTTAAATAAATGCTGAGTTACATATAAAAAATAAAAATAATGATTTATAATAATAATAGTAGTAATGCCTTGCTGTAGCGTTCTGCTTTCAGAGGAACAAATATAAATGATGATGAAGCTTGAAATGCAATGAGAATAATAGCAATAATAATAATAATAATAATAATAACAACAATAGTAATATTCATTGACAATTATTCATTGACATTAAATGCCTACAAGAAATATTTTATCTCATGACGGATTTTACACCAAATTTGAGATAAAAAAATTAAAATAATAATACTCTTAAAGGCAATGCTTGATCATAGCACAACTTGCAAGACTAAAACACTGGTAGACATCGGCCCAATGTGGCCTGCCACTAGACATTTAATCTTGTTCTTATAAACGTTCCTATAACCTGTTAGACTTTAGGCAACACGTACAAATCTACAGACATAAATTCCTGAGGTCACGAACTACAATGGTTTGCTAGTGGTAAATTCATAAAATTGAAAGAGCTCGTCCTCCATCTCAACTCTTCAAGGGCATCTAGCTAAGTTGACCTTGACCAAAGTCAAGGTTCGGAGCAAACCTCTTCAAGGCTCGTGCAGTCACGATGTCGCTTTAGGATCGACTTCTTTGGCTGTTCGTCGTTAGAACCAGATGAGAGATCTTCGTGGATGTGATCGCGAAACTTGAATTCCGGTCTAAAATATGTTAATAGAATGAATGAATAAAAAGATGAATTAACAAATGAATAAATGAATTCACAATAAATGCATTATCGAGAGAACGACTTAATGGACAAATCAACAATGAATGAATGAATTCACAATAAATGCATTATCGAGAGAACGACTTAATGGACAAATCAACAATGAATGAATGAATTAACGAATGAATTAACGAATAAATTAACGAACCTTATCCACTGACTCACTTTATTTCTAAGCGTGAAACACAAGATACGCCAATTGACTAGGGCAGACTCATCAGTATTTCATAGACTCCTTAAAACTTTCTTGTATCACCATAGTTGAACTGGGAGCACCTCTGAGTGGACATCTTGATGCGGCGCTACGTAACTTCCTTAAATTAATGAATGAATTATTAAATAAAATCAAGTGAAAGGCGATTTTTCATCACCTGTTAAGTGTTAACATCAGAAAATAAAGTTGATAAGACGATTTCTGTGGCCTTACATGCGCGTTGTTGGCTGACGGCTGACGACAACGCACTTTCCAGAGTCGTCGATGTTATGGTCGAGGCCGAAAAACGCGGCGACACGATGGACGAGCATTCGATGGTAAGATGACATCTGCGGAAACTTCCACTTCTCCTTACTTACAAACAAACAATCAACAGATACAAATTACAAACAAACAATCAACAGATACAAATTACAAACAATCAACAGATACACATTATAAACAAACAATCAATAGATACACATTATAAACAAACAATCAACAGATACACATTACAAACAAACAATCAACAGATACACATTACAAACAAACAATCAACAGATACACATTACAAACAAACAATCAACAGATACACATTACAAACAAACAATCAACAGATACACATTACAAACAAACAATCAACAGATACACATTACAAACAAACAAACAATCAACAGATACACATTACAAACAAACAATCAACAGATACACATTACAAACAAACAATCAACAGATACACATTACAAACAAACAATCAACAGATACACATTACAAACAAACAATCAACAGATACACATTACAAACAAACAATCAACAGATACACATTACAAACAAACAATCAACAGATACACATTACAAACAAACAATCAACAGATACACATTACAAACAAACAATCAACAGATACACATTACAAACAAACAATCAACAGATACACATTACAAACAAACAATCAACAGATACACATTACAAACAAACAATCAACAGATACACATTACAAACAAACAATCAACAGATACACATTACAAACAAACAATCAACAGATACACATTACAAACAAACAATCAACAGATACACATTACAAACAAACAATCAACAGATACACATTACAAACAAACAATCAACAGATACACCTTACAAACAAACAATCAACAGATACACATTACAAACAAACAATCAACAGATACACATTATAAACAAACAATCAACAGATACACATTATAAACAAACAAACAGCAGATACACATTACAAACAAACAACAGATACACAGCCAGTTCTTTCGAGGCTAATAGAAGACAATTCCGGTGCAACGAATTTTAAAGTTGTATCCAAGGTTGAAAATCACTGGTGTAGACAGTGGAAATAAGCAAGTATTGCTTGACTGATTGATTGATCAACAATGGTTAATTTTTCCCATTTACTTGATATGATGATGATGCAGTTGTACAGACAGCTGAGCTGAATAAACAATAATTTGAGTTTCCATATAATTATTTCCAAAATATTCCAGTGGTATACACACACTACCCTACGTAACAGAATTACAATACAATAATTTTACTGATACAATACAATACAACAGCATTTGATTGACGTTCCAAAGCACACACAGTGTCACACGACCATACACTGAACCATCACCATCATGCTTCAAATATTTACTCACAGCAACTCAGCCAAGTACATAGTGAGCATCTAATTGAGGCTCAACCCTCAAACCTGTACAATCCACACTACAGACCAAGCGCGTGCTCTGCCCTTTCAACTACAGCACCCGTCATGAACTTCCAACCCACACTCTCCCCACGCAGCACTCTATCCATTCAGCGACTGTGACCAACAACAACAACAGGTCTTTCAACACAACTTCAAGGTTGCCTAAATAAGACATTTAACCAGACATTTTGAAAACCATCTCAACTCCTTTCAAACAACTGACAAATTTCTGACTCAACAATTACTTCACTTTTCTAACTTTCGTGTAAGAGACAAAACACGGTCCACAATTGATCGATTAGTAAAGAATACCCTGTGGGGGGCGGTGGTGTAGTGGTGGCGTCATTGCCTTGAAGCCGGAAGGTTCGAGGTTTGAATCCACCTCAAGTCGCCGCGTAGGAACCTTGGGCAAGTCCTTCACTCGCAATTGCTCAGCGCTTCGGCGTGAAACCCCGAGGCAGTGTCCGCTCTGCAGTCGGGAGCGCCTCTGAGTAGAGTGCTTGAAGGGGCGCTATAAAAAGTGCACATACAAACAAACAAACTCTATTCTATTAAACCATTCAAAATCCACGTTCGGTTACCATGCGATGTACCGTTACCTAATGCGATGTACCATTACCTATTAATGCGATGTACCATTACCTATTAATGCGATGTACCATTACCTATTAATGCGATGTACGATTACCTAATGCGATGTACCATTACCTATTAATGCGATGTACCATTACCTATTAATGCGATGTACGATTACCTCGTGTCGCCAATGAACGTCGTCATTTCCGCTTCCAGTCGCATCAGCATGGATCGGTCGTTGCGATTCTTGTTCAGCGTCTTCATGATGAATTCCTCGAGGTTTGTTCCGGTTGAGTCGGTGTACGAAGTGTCGATGCTCGATGCACGCGACATGGCCGGTGATGGACCTCCATCGGATACGGTAGATCCCTGAGAACTTCCCTGACCCAACCTCAGCCGGTCTTGGGGCCTCGTCTAAAAAATATGTTTCTGTATTAAGACAACTGGAGAATCTTGGAAAATAGACGAGTACTTGAACCGAAATCATATCATATCATATCGTGAACTGAGGCAAGCAAGGTCAATCAATCAATCAATCAATTGATGAGAATTAATATTGAATCCTTTCAAGATCCTTACTATTAGGTGCTCCTGGACCAAGCCAAGCTAAAAAAAACAGCCTTAAACAGTTGGTGAGACTGACAACAGTTTGGGAGGTGTCGTATAGTATAGACAAGGGAAGCACGTCCCAGTTTGTTGCACCAACCACAGACAAGGAACGACAGAGCGGGCGAAAGGGACCATTAACTTACCATGGACAGCAGAGTGGCGTCCACCGGGCGCCACTTTCTCCCTCCCTCCCCTCCCGCCCTCCTCCTCCCTCCCTCTCCCTCCCAAGATTAATTATCGGTATCTACAGCCATTACCTTGTCTTATAACTTCCGATTAAACGTTCATATAATAAGTGCTTTATTATTTTTGCGAAAACATGTGCTATGAGATCACACTTCAGCAAAAAATGACGTTAAGAAGTTATGACGTCAAAAATCTATGAGTTCGTGTTGAAAGTCGATGGGCGATGTAAATACTGCGTTAACTGTGGCAGAAATTCAAAATGTTCCAAACTCAGGAAAAGGTGAGATTTTTGGATCCCGAACCCCCATGTCCTGCACAGGGTCCACCCCGACCCCCTGCGAAGGACTGGGGTCAACTGATTCAAAACTGTGGCTGTGTTCATCTAACAAACAAACAAAGAAACACACAGACTTACTGAAATATATATATAAGATAAAGTGAGCAATGACAGATGTAGTCGTCTTGAAAGGACAAAACATATTCCCTTTAACTTGTCACATTGACTTGCATGGAATGATAGAAAGTAAACACATTGTGCCATATCTCCAATATCATTACATTCAGATTCTGCTTCAAAGCCTCTACTGGACACACGTAAAGTAAGCATACACATTCACTACCAATCACATCTATCTAAACCACGTGAAATTAGACTGAAAAGAAGTCCAGTTAAATTGAAGCAGGCCAAACAAAAGTAGAGTCCATCATAAGCTAACTATCAAGGCAGGTCAGAAGCAGTCCATCCAAAATAACTTGACCCTCCAGCACACAACAGTAATATCTGGCTGCAGACACTAACCTACCAAAAAGAACTGCACCACTGAAAGTTTTGCGATAGTGACCTACTAAACCCAAGTCACCAAAGCTGACGCTATATTCGAATACATTTGTCAATCACTGCATCTTGTTATATAAGTTTCAGCGTTTTAACACTTTAATGACAAGGAGCTGCACTGGATTCCCAGTCTATTTCAGTTCACTCTAATTGTTAAATTATATATAAATTCAATATATGTTCTCGGAATGAAAGAATGAACACAGTGTTAGCTCTACATTTACCAGCTGTCATGGCCGCCAACGTCCACCCTACCCTATATTCTGTTTATGGGCTGTTAGCATACAGAAATACCGCAGGCTGTAGACCTCAATCGGAAGTGAAGCCCTATGTTTCCGAAGACATAGAAGATTGCCAAAGCAATGAGCCCTGATGAATGTCAACAATGGTTCTTCATAACATGAAATCACTGCAGGTGGCATTGACGGAGGCTGGGCAGGTGGCACAGTGGTTGAATATAACTCGTCATGTTTGTCGTTGCATTTTCAATCTGGGTAACCGAATCGTGTGATCGCATTGAAGGTTGTCTAGCCGCTTAATTGCTTCAGCCATGTTTGTCCTTTGGCCGGTAGCACAGTCTGTTTGCCTGTTGAGGCTGCTGGACTAAATGTGGCATGACATTCGGGAACAAACAATCGGTCATTGTTAGCGAACTGTTTTTTCAAAACTAAATGTCGGTCAAATGGCTAGAGATCTATAAATCATCGCACTGGACAGAAGTGCTACAAGTGCCACCGTTTGCACTCTGACAGTGCCAGTCCCAAGCCTGGCTAAAGGAGAAGGGTGACACTGTTCATATTTTTTATGACACAGTGCCGTTAAACAGTAACACGCATAGAAGTGCTGCACATAATTCCCAATCACCTACATCACGTTTCTCTATCCATCACCACTCGGGCCTTCAACCCGAAACTGGAGCCTCACCTTTTCCAAGAACTCTCACCCGATTCCTCTGATCTTCCGGCTTATTGTTCTCAACCGGTCTAACCGACAACACCCACCTCAACATCTACTTTGCCCCTCTGGAAACCAGATTCGGGCCTCCATCCAACAACTCAAGTTGCATAACTCCAATGACTAAATGCGGCACTCATGAATAAGCCTGTTTCCTGTGCTTGGCTCTCAGGTGACAATTTAGATGCTGGGTGGTTACGATTACAATTCTACACTATGAAAACGCATGCATTTTATATTCTATAGCGACCATGCGCCCTCAACCCTGCTCATTTACATTCTGTGACTGCCTGTTTTAAACGGGTGCCCTGCATACCCTGCCCAGTGTCAGTTAGAGTCCAAATGTGCAGACCATGCTAGCCCGAGATTTCAATTAACCACCTTAAATCAGTCACTATAGGCATGCAAACAGGTACGTGAACACAAACAGGCACACGGATGGACATGTGCATTAACCAATGCAGCTATTAACCGCGCCATCGTGCTTCCCGCCTCCTCACCTGGGCAGTTGGTGAGACCGTCAGAGACGATTGGCTGGCTGAAGACGGCTCCAGATCGGGCGTTTCCATGACGACGACCGGTGACCTTGCACGGTGAACCTCTGGCGGCGGGGAAGCATCATCGCGCACCGCCTGGCACCGCACGAGTTTCACTTTTGGATTCAGCGCCTGTGCGGAAAAAAGCGTCAAAATCGGTTGATAACAGATCTCGATAATTTTTCTTTTATTTATTTATCGCAATTGTTATATATAGCGCCCCTTCGAGCTCGCTACTCAGAGGCGCTCCCGACTACAGCGTGGACACTCCATCAAAGTTTCACGCCGAAGCGCACGAGCGATTGCGAGTGAAGGACTTGCTCAAGATCCTTACATGGCGGCTTGAAGTGGATTCGAACCTTTCAGCTCCAAGGTACCGAACCGACCACCACATCACCTCACCCCAAAATCATGGGAAGCATGCTAACTGAAGGACCATCCGTTGTATGCATTGAGGGGCTAGACCAAACACCTAAGTCAGCATATGAAGGTCTAGTATTCATATACGCGCAATGGCGTCGCGCATGCAGTATATGTGTATATGTGTGTGTGTGTGTGTGTGTGTGTGTGTGTGTGTGTGTGTGTGTGTGTGTGTGTGTGTGTGTGTGTGTGTGCGTATAATATAGCTAATTGAGGAACATTAAGTTGACAGGCCACTACATATTACATGATAATTATAACTGATAACGTCGGTAAACATAAAAAACAGGATAAGTGATGAATGTGGCAAATAACTCGCCTACTATTTATAGCCTTAATCTCACACATAAAGCTGACATCATACACATAATCACACACATAAAGCTGACATCATACACATAATCATACACATAAAGCTGACATCATACACATAATCATACACATAAAGTTGACATCATACACATAATCATACACATAAAGTTGACATCATACACATAATCATACACATAAAGTTGACATCATACACATAATCATACACATAAAGTTGACATCATACACATAATCATACACATAAAGCTGACATCATACACATAATCATACACATAAAGCTGACATCATACACATAATCATACACATAAAGCTGACATCATACACATGTATAATCATACACATAAAGTTGACATCATACACATAATCATACACATAAAGCTGACATCATACACATAAAGCTGACATCATACACATAATCACACACATAAAGCTGACATCATACACATAATCATACACATAAAGCTGACATCATACACATAATCACACACATAAAGCTGACATCATACACATAATCATACACATAAAGTTGACATCATACACATAATCATACACATAAAGCTGACATCATACACATAATCATACACATAAAGTTGACATCATACACATAATCATACACATAAAGTTGACATCATACACATAATCATACACATAAAGCTGACATCATACACATGTATAATCATACACATAAAGCTGACATCATACACATAATCATACACATAAAGCTGACATCATACACATAAAGCTGACATCATACACATAATCACACACATAAAGCTGACATCATACACATAATCATACACATAAAGTTGACATCATACACATAATCATACACATAAAGTTGACATCATACACATAATCATACACATAAAGCTGACATCATACACATGTATAATCATACACATAAAGCTGACATCATACACATAAAGCTGACATCATACACATAATCACATACATAAAGCTGACATCATACACATAATCATACACATAAAGCTGACATCATACACATGTATAATCATACACATAAAGTTGACATCATACAAATAATCATACACATAAAGCTGACATCATACACATGTATAATCATACACATAAAGTTGACATCATACACATAATCATACACATAAAGCTGACATCATACACATAAAGCTGACATCATACACATAATCACACACATAAAGCTGACATCATACACATAATCATACACATAAAGCTGACATCATACACATAAGGCCAAAAAAAAATAATGCTGTGTTTCCGGTAACAGAGCTAAAAAAAATTGGGTAGGTAGGTCGAAAAATATTTTTATTTTGGTAAAATATTTTTATACAGTGACTATACGAAAAATTATACCAAAATACTATTTTTTGCATAAAGGTACACGCTGCAACAAAGTACGTGTTCTAAGCAAGTATAAACTGCCTATTTCCCTGTACCTAAAATTGCTCTAGAAAACAATTCTATTAATTTCATTTTGTTGACATCCTTTCTGGTAAGATAAAGTGGGAAGGGAATGGGAAGATGAGCGCGAACAAAACATCACTGCTAGGGGTCGTTCCAGACTGATCGAGCCAGTGGCTAGTTACACCTAGAGGTTGCTAGATTTATTTTCCCTAGTCACCGTTAGAGGTGACTCAAGTGAGAATGATAAGGCTAGAGGTTTCTCAAGACTGGCAACCAGGAAGTAGTTAGGCAGGCGTGAAACTCTAAGGCAATGTCAATGTAAATAAAAAAAATTACGCAAAATTTTCCGAGTCGCTGCAATAAAAGTGAGTCGGTTGGGTTACCGGAAACACAACATTTTTTGCCTAAGATCCAACTCTATACGGAAGGCAATGTCACCGTATTATGTCAAAACAAATTTTGGAGGAAAAAAATTTTTTTCATAAAATTTTTTTTTTCATAAAAATTTTTTTTTAAATAAAATTTTTTTACAAAATTATTTGAGTCGCGGCAATAAAAGAGGGTCGGTCGGGTTACCGGAAACACAACATTATTTTTTTTGGCCTAATCACACACATAAAGCTGACATCATACACATAATCATACACATAAAGTTGACATCATACACATAATCATACACATAAAGCTGACATCATACACATAATCATACACATAAAGTTGACATCATACACATAATCATACACATAAAGTTGACATCATACACATAATCATACACATAAAGCTGACATCATACACATAATCATACACATAAAGCTGACATCATACAATAATCATACACATAAAGCTGACATCATACACATAATCATACACACCATCTTTTTGAAAGCAAGATGTCAGCAATTGACAGATTAAAGAGGCTGAGGGGTTGAGTAAACACGCAACAATAGTCCTGAGCAAACATGAGATAAAGAAAACAAGAGCAACCCTGACATTTTGAATGAAGCTTAAGGTTTTTTTATGCAAGGACACCGACCAAAAAAAGTGAACAACCTGTCACGCCAGTCATCCAGAAGAGGAAATCATTTTAGAATGAACGCAAACAATTGATATTAAGTACTCTATAGTAGGAGGAAATCTAGGTAAATCAAATTATACGGGATAGATAGGACCATGACTTCAAATGAAGATAAAAAAAAGCAGTCTGAGACACTCGTGCACAGAGACAGACAGACACACAGACAGACAGAGACATAAGGAGAGGCTGAAGTTGATAGTGACAAAGGGCATTCCCAGAACCGGATGTTAATTAACTCAGATCTTCACAGGGCCCACTGGGGTGGGGGTTGTGGTTGTTGGGGGGGGGGGGGGTGAACATAAAGCAAGATGGCACCTCAGACATAGCCCAAATGTCACAACTGATTGAAGATGCCCCAATGACGTGATGGGGTCAGTGCTTTTGTGCCACCTATACAAATTTATCTCCCTGACTTTCGAGCTGTCAACCCCAATGGCAACATCACTGGCAATGAACAATTACATCAATTATGAAGTGGGTTCGAGTCCTATTTACCCTCCCAAACATCCCCTCAGCCCATAATTCTTACCAGCATTGAGCAGCTGGAGTCAGAGTCCACGCTCCTCTGAGCTTCCAGTCTGATGACAACCTCTGAACCTGACACCACCCCATCACCAGAGGTCTCCCCATCACCACAGGGCTCCCCATCACCAGAGGTCTCTCCATCACCAGAGGTTTCCCCAGACCCTCTTGCATCTCCACCAGTTGAATCTGTAATGCAACCAAATTTAATACACATTAAGCACGGCATACAGAGACAAAGAGACAGCCATACAAACCAACAGATAGACAGACATACATACAGTAGATGATAATAGCACTTAACAAATTAACGCTAAATAAATCAATGCATATTAAAATAATATTACTAAATGATAAAAATGATGATGATATTAAAAATAGTAATGAAATTATTAATGGGATAATTAAAAATATAATTAATAATAACAATGATAATAATTATAATAAAAACAGTAAACACAATAATAATGATGAAAATAATAATATTATTGATAGCATTAAATAACAAAAATAATTTTACAATGATGATGATAATCATAATGATAACAATAATGAACATAATAACATCAACAATAATAATTACAATAGCAATAACACCAATACACACTGACAGAACAATATATAAAATAAATCCTTATTACTCAACCTGTCACAGTTGCCATGCAACATGAGGTGTCACCATTTGTCCTCTTGTCCCCAGTGACATCACCGCCACCTGCGTCCGTAACGGCGTCACCGGACGTGTCACAAGGCGTCACATCCTCGGTCATTTCGACCTCGTCCTGCTTCGACAGACGCGATTTACTGCTTCGTCGCTCAAGTGGATCGTGGCTTCGGAGGATGGATGGAGGTGATGCAGGATTCGAAGACGACGTCTCATCCATTGATGCGAGTGGAAGCGGGGATGAGGCGGAGTTTGTGGACATTACAAAAACTCTGAGAGACAGTACTGAAAAAACAGAGCAGAAAAGTGATCATACACATGCTAACCACTGCATTGGAACATCTTAAAAATGTTAACCAAAATATTGGGACATCTTCAAAATGCTAACCCAAAACATTGAGGCATCTCACAAATGGTAACTGCGACATTGGGAATATGGATCACCTTAAAAATTCTGACCAAAGCATTTGGGCATCTCAAAAATGGTAATTGCAACATTGGCAATTTGGGTCACCTTAAAAATGCTAACCACAACATTGGGACATGTATCTTAAAACTGCAACCACAACATTGGGACATCTTAAAACTGCAACCACAACATTGGGACATCTTAAAACTGCAACCACAACACTGGGACATCTTAAAAATGCTAACCACCAGAATAGGGCATCCTACGTGTTCTAACCACAAAATTGTGGCATACAAAATAGATGCAAACCACCAGACTACAACCACGTTCAGATCCACATCAGACAAGCCACTATCTGTCACAAATACGGCATCTCTAGTATACACACTGGCATCTACACTAGCATCTCTAGTTCTCTAGACTGGCGTCTCCACTATGCACACAGATATGTAGTTGTTTAGTTATCAGCTGTCTGTGTTATTACAGCCAAACGCTGGAAAGACTACATTAAACCCGGCAGTCTCAATAATCAGTCTATGCAGGGTGTGTGTGTGTGTGCGCAGCGTGTACACTGTATCACGTACAGTATCTAAAGATCAGGAACATCACCTAGTTATTACTCACGGTCTATCATCAACCTTCTAAAGAGCCTTCTGCCAGGATACGTTAACAAATTATGAAAGCATTCTATTCGTAGAAATGCTGCATAAAACTAAATAAATAAGATTTATTTGCCAGGCATGCAATTTAGAAATTTAGAAGACAAGATGAAATCATTGGCGCATGCATATTAAACACAATTTAGTCGTTTAATGACTTCTCAAGTTAATTATTACAGCTATTAAGTTATTCCGCTGTATACTGATTTGCTGACGTCCAAAGCACAGAGAGAAAGTTTCTCAATCCTAACGAACAACTTACAGTGTTTTATGTGAATATGTGTTTCTCTTTCTATCTGTGTCTCTGATGCCTGGAGAAGTGGAGATGTTATTTAATGCCAGATTTAAGTATAAAGGAATATATCTAAAGAAAAGTTCTAACAGAGGCAATACGGTAATTATATACAAATGAGAACAGACTCGGATCAGACCCAGACCGGATCTACAGTGGGTGCTGCAGCACATGGGCCCACAGCTTTGAGGGACCCGCAGTTATAGATATGGCGTAGTGGACCAGTGGGTTGACGCAGGGTGGGTGTGGGGACAATCACAGAACTCGGCCTCCGCAGTCATCATCATCATCAATCATCATTGGGCTCAATGCCCGTAAGAGTCCGACGCCACTCTCTTGTCTTAGTTTGTCTCGCGTCATGTTGCCCAGCTTCAACAGGTCCAGTCAGCAGGTCTGCTCCATACCATTAACATCTTGAACCAGCTAGACCACTTTGTCTGATTGAAGAGAATATTGGGAGAGAGGCACGAAGGACAACCTGGGTCAATGCCCGTATGTGTCCCACGCTCTCCCCGACTCTCTCCACCGGTCTGTCCTGACCGGTCTGTGCATGTCAGCTCCACATCATGACACCTTGAAGCATCTGGGTCGCTATGTCACTTGTGCCGTGGTTTTTGAGGATTTCAATCGTCTTGGTCTTTTACCACCAGCGTATCACCACCCATCTGGCAAACCTTCCTCCTTTGTCCGGGCTTAGGACCGGCACAGGGAAGTTGTTGGTTCCCTGTGGTGGGGCCTCTGCAGTACTTAGCCTTAATGCGACCCAGACGGGTTATCATAAATTATTATACTAATTATAGATTTCAATGAGAGAATCATAACACTGCCCCCCCTCACATCTCTTAGCATCCAACCTTGCACTTACTGACCTATTCCAAGGCCCCACGAGTACAGCAGGGTGGCTAGGCTCATCCCACAGGCAACTTCAAAGCAAGGGAACTGTCAGCCGAGAAATACGACTGTTTAGCTGTTTAGCCAAGAAACCATTTTCTATCCATCTGCTACCCCTCTTCCTCTTCTGCTTCCTCCTCTTTCCTCTTCGAATCCTATCTCTCACTCTGTTTTCACGGCCTTAATATCTCTAGCTTCATCTGGATCTATGCCTGCTTTTCCGTCTATCACTCTCACCTCTCTATCCACACCACTTCTAGGTCTCTAAGAGTCTTCTGTATCACAGTATGTCTCCCTGCCTGTCTGTATGTATCCCTGCCTGCCTGTCTTTCACAAACTGTCTCCCTTCCTGTCTCTCTGAAGTCTGTCTTCTTGCATGTCTGTATGTATCTTTGCCTACCTCTCTCTCATAGACTGCGTCCCTGCCTATTTGTCTGTCTCCCTACCTGTATGTCTCTCACAGTCTGTCTGTCTCCATATCCATCTGTCTGTCTGTCTCCCTACCTGTCTCTTCATCTGCCTATCCACCTTCAAACACCTAATTTTCCAGTCTCTCTCATGATTCTGTCAGTCTTCATCTGAATATATGTGGCCGTCATTCTCTTTCCCAGTTTTTTCGTTCTATGTTCATGTCTTCCGTTTGTCTGTCTGTCTGTCTGTCCGTCTGCATGTAGTTTGTCTGTCTCTCTTTGTCACTGACCTTTTCAGGCTTTGGCAAACAGACGGCTGACGTTGTTAGGTGGATGCACAGAGAAGGAGGATGTGCAAACTTCACATGCACATCACACAAAACACACAGTCTGCCTCTTTCTGTCTGTGAGTGTCTGTGTCTGTCTATATGTGTGTATTTTGTCAGTCCGTATCTCTCTCACACACATGCAAGCACACACACAGAGATGAAAATACAGATGTCTAATATAGCCAGCCACAACCTGTATTGTCCATAGAATAAGACGAACATTATCATCACACCTTTACACTTCTGTTTCAACTCCTTTCTCTTCTTTACCATATCTGTCCGTCCTCTACTCCACAAGTCTTCCCAGGGTGAGTCATTTCTCCATCAGGAGGAAATCTAACCCATTTATCCATCCTCTCTTACAACTCAACCCCAACACGTCCACAAACCACAACCATGCCTGGTTAATAGCTCAGACACCCACACAGTGACCAGAAAACCCTAAATGTCTAGCAGCCACACACAGCAAACGAAGTCCGCAGTTCCAATATGGCGGAGATTTGGTCGGAGATTTCTGCTCCACATAAGATCCATCGGAAACTCAGTCATAATGAGTACATCGACCGTACACTGTTGGTGGGAAGACGAGACGGCGAGGAAGAGGACTGGGTCATCCGGACTCATATGCCGAGGCCGAGAAAGCGAAGTCATTAGCAGTTCATATGCATGGTCACTTCAGGGCTAGCTTAGCTGACTGCTCTTCTTTGTCTAGTATGATTCATATAGCTTCAAGGCAACCTATAGCATAATAATAATACAACAACCTTTACAGACATGGGCTACAATGTAAATAATGAGGAGGAGGAGGCCCTGAATAAGGACAAGATTTACTGGCTGTTAATAGGTTGCAATAGCAATGCCTACATATCACTGATGACTCAGTGAGTCTTCTATAGACACATCACCACACACACATGCGTGCGCACACACGCACTAACACACACTACCGTGCACATTCAAATGTGCTACAGACCTTTCAACTTTAACCTATCCAGTCTGTACTGGTTGAAATGGTTTTTGACTTGGCTCCGTCCGTGTGTCACGATCACAAAGCACATATTGTCACACTCATGACTGACTTGACTACAGCGTATAAGCTTACCTCTGCATACGGATATGAAATCCCATTTAGTCAGAAGCTAATTTTTTACATTATCAAATAGGACGTGGTGTGGGTGGGTGGTCAAATGGTAAGGCACTTGCACGAAGATCAGAATGATGTGGGTTCAACAATCAACACCTCCCCCCATCTCATAAGGTTGACTCAGCCTTCAAAAAGCGACCGTAAAATAGAGCAGTGAGACAGACGGACGCCTTGCAGGCTGCCGTGCACTTGAATTTAAATCACTTTCTTAAACCTGTAATCATCAGATTCTGTAAAGTCTACAACAAATGGTAAAGAGTATGAATGAATTATTATGTCATTGTCCTCGGTCACTTATTATGTCATTGTCCTCAGTCACTTATTATGTCATTGTCCTCGGTCATGTAAATTATGTCATTGTCCTTGGTCACTTATTATGTCATTGTCCTCAGTCACTTATTATGTCATTGTCCTCGGTCACTTATTATGTCATTGTCCTCGGTCACTAGTCAAGTCCATTACCACCCATAGTATAAATCTAAATGATGTTATGTTCTCATTTATATTGTTAGTCCGCCGTGGTCTTTGCCTGCTTTCTTTTTCCATTGAATCTCGCCTGTAGTGACCCAATACAAGGAATCGTAAGCCAATGAAATGTGCTCAGAAGCAACAAAACAACAAAATGTGCTCATAAACAACAAAACAAGGTGTGCCACAGTCTGCACTTACTATGTTACTGCTACACAAAATGGCTCAAAGGAACGCAGCATTTTCCGACGTTGTAGGCTGAGATCGAAGACGGTAAACTTGGTGTATCCGAAACCCGTTTTCAATAGTCAAACGGGCAAAGGTGGATGATAAATTCAGCCAATACCATAATAGTAGCGTTGAGGCAACTGGGTAACTGTAGAAAAAGTCAGTCAGCCAGTCAATCAGCCAGTCAATCAGTCAGTCAATCAGCCAGTCAATCAGCCAGTCAATCAGTCAGTCAGTCAGTCAATCAGCCAGTCAATCAGTCAGTCAATTAATTGGTCAGGCTTGACTAATCAGCCAGTCAATCATGTCGGTAAGTCAATCATTCGGTCAATCAATAATTAATCAGTCACTCGGTTAGTCAATCAATCAGTCAGTTAGTTAAATTATTTAGTTATTCGGTTTAAGTTAAGTTATTCGGTTAGTCAATAAGTCAGTCAATCAATCAATCGCAATCACTGGCCAGTAAATTAGTCAGTCACAAAATCGCAAGGGAAAATCATAAAATTTAACCAGACACTGAGCTCTTAATAGTCAGTCAGTGGGTGGGTGCAAAATAGTCAAATCTTTCTGGAAATCTGTCACATTTTCTGGAGTCACCACGCGTCTATAGGTGAGCACGTGTTCACTTGTTGGGTCTGGTGCACTGCCTCCTTTGCTAATTGGTCTGTTGTGATGACCGGCCATTCTACAACAGCAGGAGACCAGCAGGGGGAGGGCAGCGAGGCAGTTGGAATCACTGAAGACCAATCAGAGCAATTCACACTTTGGGTGCGGCCGGTAAAAAGCACCCCTCCGTCTCCCACTCATTTCTTCCGTTATACAAAACAACCCATAACGTCAGCACCCAACAACCCGCGATTGCGTATACAGGCACACAGCCAACTGAAGATTTCATCCTACATTTCCTCCTGTTGCATAATCACATCTTGTCTTATTATATGTGCTGTCTTGCCCCCCTCCATCCCCGTCTTCTATCTCTGCCTCTCTCTGCACCTCAACCTGGTCTCTGTCTCTGTGTGTGTCTGTCTGTTTGTCTGTCCAACATCTACTTCCCTACCTCTCTGTTCCCTCTCCTTTCCTGCTCTGTCTCTCCTATTCTCAAGCCTCACCACTTCCCTCTCCCCATCCTTTTCACGCCTCTCTTCCCCTCGACATCCACCATTTCCCCCTCGTCCTCTCCCATAATTCTGTTCTCCCCCCTTCTCCCATCTCAGCCTCCTTCCATGTTATCCAAGTTCTCTTACATCCCCTTGCTCCTCCCTCCACATCCCCTTCCATCCTCCTGCCGGCTCCGTCCTTGGCACCCTCGGTGCTATAATCAACAGAACATTACCCAGAATCCTCCTCGCATCTTCCCTCCCAGTCCTCCTCCTTCCAGCCCTCCTCCTCGCATTTCCCCTCCAGCCCTCCTCCTCACATCTTCCCTCCCAGCCCTCCTCCTCGCATCCTCCCTTCCAGCCCTCCTCCCCTCCCCTCTCCTCCTCTCTTATCGCTAATCCTCCTCACACGCGGAACAGGAAAACGCAGAAGACCGACATAGTCCATAAAGCGGACACGTTAAATCTCGCTGGCGGTAACAGCGGTGGTGCCTAACGTAACCAGCCCCATGATACCTCCTTTGGCTCCGTTCCATTAGCAACGCAGGTTTAAAGCGCGCACGTCAGGGCAGGGTTAACTCCGCCACTACCAGTGCCAGTCCCAAGCCTGGATGAAGGAGGAGGGCGACGTTGATGATCGATCTTTGTTATCGTAAAAACGAAGCCTAGTACTACTACTGCGCCACTGGGCGTGAGAAGTCACGTTCGCCTACCGATGCTGGCTTTAATATATCCGAGATTCGAGATTCGATACTCGGGCAAGAATTGCCACTGCTCATACTTTGGAAGTGCCAGTCCCCAAGTCTGTCCACAGAAAGGAGGAGGGCGACACAAAAGACAGTACCGTTAAACAGCAACAAGTGTGGGCAAGAACGGTTTCTACACAGTGGGTGGGGGAGGTGATTAAATGGTGAGGCGACCCTTAAACGCGCAAAGGAGGTTAAGAAGAAAAGTTGTTATAAATACTGGAACACACAAGATTTAGGATCCTCCAATGGTTCCCTGCGATTTGTCATTTCCTTCAACTTGTTGTAGCCAGGTCCGTCCGTCGACAGAGGAGAACAGAGGAGGGGGGGGGCAAATGACCAGTGGCCTGACCACTTTTACGGGCCCAGGCTGGTGGTAATATTATGTACAAAGTTTATGATTTGTTCCATCTTAAACAATTTCTCATAGCGTGCACATTAGAATGGTTTAGGGTCCTGTGACCGCTCTGTCTAGGGGCCCCGGAATGTCTCTCAACAGCCCCCTATAACTCCTTCATCATTCAGTTCAAGAGCATCATCATCAGTCCTCCTCCTATCGTCTCGCCAACCATTCTTCTATGCTTCACTTCGGCCATTCTTCCATTTTATTAAGACTGTTTCTTTCTGCGTTATTCTTTCTGTCATTTCCTGCCTTCAAAAATTCTGACATCTTCATTTCCTCTTCGGTGGTTCCTTCCATTTTTAATTTTGCCATCCTTCTCCTCATCTCTGTGCTTGCAAGCTTTTTTTAATTTTAATATCATCCCATTCTTCCCTCTTCGCCATCCCTCCTCTTCCATACTCCCATCTTTCTCCTACTCTGCCTTCCCTCTTCTTCCCTCGTTCCCTCAACTTCCATAGACTATCCCTCTCCACCTCTTTCTACTTAGCTCACATCACTCACTCACTCATCCCACCATGAAGGTGACCAGACATTCTGTCACTTAAGACAACATTTACCCAAATTAGTCATCAAAAATACTAAATTAATAATATAACAATAAATTCATTCATTATTCATTATACAGATTTATAAAACTTCATGGTCACTACTCTGGAGCACTCCCGACCCAACCTCGGCTGAAAAGTCCTGTTTTAAGGCTGCGATAAAACACACTGAGCAGATCCTAGGCATCTAAAGGCATAATTTAGCAAATTGCTAATGGAAGACTATTCCAGCATGAAGGAAGGTCCAATACCCGGTGGGCTTGCAATCCTTGCATCGATGTATGAGAGCGTGAGACTATCAAGTCCTCATTAACAACTAACAGAAATTGAACATTTACATTGCAAGCATGAAGCTTGTCCACGATAAAAATCCCATATCCTACGCAACCTCTGTTTTGCTAACCTGGAAGGAGGCCATCAAGGTACAGCAATTGTAAAATGACATCTATATAGCACCAACAAAAGAAGTTTTGTTATGAGAATGTTGTATTACTTTGCATAAATATACCTAATATTTATTTCTTCTGTAAACTACTGTGCGTACTACCTGCTTACTTCAAGAAAAACTTGCAAGTGGCAGTCTGGACTCGAACCCGTAATAATTACGGCCGCAACTTTGCTTTCTCGATCTCAGCATACAAAGAAATATGCATACGATTATTTATGATGATGATGATGACTTATACATATAGTGAATTTTAACAGTGTCACACCACAAAGATGCTAGAATGGCAGCCTGTCCAGACTTTTGAGACGTGGTCTTCCCACCGATGGTGTACAGTCAACGTAATCCTTTTATACAACGAAGCTTTGATGGCGGGTGGCCAGTCCTCTCCTTTGCCGTCTCATCTTCCCACTGACAGTGTGCGGTCAATGCACTCATTACAGTTGAGTTGGCTAGGGTGCAGGTAGAGCGGAAATATTGACAAACCAAATCTCTGCTCTGGTGTGGATCTGAACCACCGACCTCTCGATCGACAGTTCAGCATGCAAACCAACCTGCCTACTACCTACCTACACAATCGAGCATCCCCTTTGTTTGGCATCAGTGGAACACAAACCTCACTGTATAGCTTTCACTATCCTAGATGAAATGAGTTGACAGTTCAAACTACGGTCTATGTATTGCATCTCCGGTGGAAAATTCGTTTAAACAATTAATAGTTTTCAGTAAGAAGGACAATTACTGCCGACTCTGATGCCATTCACCATTGAAAAATTCACAATTGAATGCCATGTCAACTACATCACTGTACAAAAAGTGTTAAATTAATCATTTCAAAATGCATGTACTTATGTCCAGATATGCCGTCACCCACTATTCGTACTATTCAACAGAAAAGTGTAAATAATTAATCGTATTCGGTCGAATAGCAAAAAAGCTATTTGGTACAGCTCCATTAATTTTAATATCACGGGGCGAAAAACAAGAATTTACATCATACTGCAACCTAACAAATGCTACATGTCATATTTCTAAGCAATGCGCAATTAAGAAATTAAAATTACAAACACATGACGCTTTGTATTAGCCAGTCGATGAATTTTTAAATCAGCAACAATGGTACATAAGCGTTTTATATCCCCATGTGTGCTGGTAAAAACCAATTAGGCAGTTTAAGCACACAACATCCAGCAGTTCATAATTATACTCCTTTACGAACAAAAGCCTTTTGGGCTTTTAGTACACTGGCGCTATATCAAGTTGGGCTCGCTGGCCTACCTTGAGTTGAAGAATAGACGCTCGCAAACTTTTACAATACGACGTGTCAGTTTTAAGTCAGACGAATGTTAATATTAATCCGATACTTCGCCAATTTTTGTCGCTTTTAATGGTCCACATTTCAAAATAATAATAAATTAAATTAAATTAGTTGTCGGTCGAAGCCGAACACACACCACCATCTTATAATGGCGGACAACGAATGGAACAGAGGTGGCTGTTGGAAGAGGATTGGCCACTACACGAATTGACTTTACACAAACCGATTTATAAAAATTACTTATAATTCCCATAAGTTTTTCGATTGTTTTCGATTTTTTATTAATTAAATGCTACATAGTAAATTAATCACTTGCCGAATAAAAATTAAGAACTGATTACCCGCTACGGGCATACGGTTAAATGTGATACCTTTCGTGTAGAAGATTAGCATCGATCAACATTAGGCCTATCGTTTGCAAAAAACGCAATAAATTATTTGCGCAAAAATCACTATGATTATTATGTCCAAGATTCCTCTACAAATTCCGAATTTTATAGCAACTAGCCTAATCCAACTTTACAAGCAAAGCAGTCCGGATGCAATACTTTATAAAACCTACTTATTTGATGACAAAGACAGCAAGACTATCCAGATAAAATCATTTATTCAGAATTATAAAGAATTTAAAATGCAACCATTAATTTTTGTCAACAAGTGGGCCTACACAGTGGCGTAGCCAGTTATTTTTTCATGGGGGGGCAGTGGGGTGGCAGCTTAAAATGATGGGGTGGCTACCGTTGGCAATTAAAGCGTGCATCGGCATCGGTATATTGCCATAGACTATGTATTTTTAGATTTTGGATGTATTACAGTATTGGACATAATACGCATGCAAGTCTCACTAGCTTGTCTGTCCCACAGTGCACTATAGTGGCCTCTCCCACTTTCCCATCACCCACCCTATAAGAAGTTGTACAGGAAGTTGTATAAAAAACAAAATAAGTCAGAAATTATATAACATTCTTTAATTCTTTATCACTCGTAAAAGTAAAAAGTAAAACAAACGCAGGGATTGGGGGGCAGCTGGGGGCAGCCCTTTCATTTGGGATCGAGTCGGCTGCCCCCCTTGCCCCCCGTAGTTACGCCACTGGGCCTACATAATTAACAATTGAGCGTATATCAGAGACAAAGCTTGATTATCTCGAAGTTTGGCTAGTTCTTGAAAAAAAATTCTAGCTGAGTTCTAAGATGTCGATCGTGAGCAGCATATTCGACTGAGCGATAAGCTTTAGACAATTCACAAGGAATTTTAGCTACTTGAGCCAGTCAAATATAGGCTTAACTTCTCAAAACACCTCAGATACTATCATACGAGATACATAATTTTATCAACACCTCTATAGAGTTTGAATTTGACCCTCCACAGAATCTAACTGTTTAGAATAATTCTGAGGTTTTAGGCAGTTATTTCGACAGAATAATTTTTAGTTTAGACCATCAGACACTAGCATGTTTCTTATGAAGTCAAATAAAATCGAATTTCCTTAGTATTAATTTATTGATTTCATTGAAACAAACTGGATTAGTTGAGAACGATAATAATCTCTGTCATACAGCATGCTCACTACAAATAATTATTTATCGTTTAGTCATGCGCTACAACAGAGTGGAGTGCCGTGCAGTGCCTTGAAATTTGGTTCTTTAGCGATCGTCAAAATTCCGTTGTCATCACTGTCATCATGTCGGAAAGATACAGCTTTTCTCTTACAACTTTCAGGTTAAATTTATTGCAGAAGCAGCTATAGAGCCTTTTATTTTAATTTATCTTATTACATCTGTAGCTTATTCGAGATTTAATACTTTATTCAGATAGGAAACGAAGCCGAGAGGGACGTGAGCGATAATACCAATGAACCATGCGTTATATTCAAAAGCTGCTTGATATGAAGCTATTTATTTATTTAAAACAATTATTAGGCGCAAGATCTGAGGCGCGGATGTACGTTCGCTAGGGTCCAGGACGGAGGAACGTAAAGGCTAGAGTAAAACAGCGAGTTTTAATGGGTGACATGAAACGAGTAGCAAGTCATCTACAGGCATTTTGTGGTGTACGAGTTCAAATACGTGCGTAACGTCCAATAAGACGTTCCGCTACTAATAGTTGTCTGAAAACGGATGCGGCCAGAATCCCCGAAACCAGAATCCTCCCAAATGAATATTTGCCGGATCCCCCGAACCGACGCGCGCTCTGATAGTCTTTTCTCATCTCAAAACCTGCATTTTCTCTCGGGGTTGCACGCACTAGGAGCGCTTCTGAAAGGCTCTTGCTGCGAGAAGCGCTTTATAAATGGTAAGATATAATACAGCACAATATATCATGGGATGCGCCAGGTAGTTTGCAGTGCTGTATTTGAATGAAGTTGGTTGACACTGGGCAGCCATATTGTTTTGTAACCACGCAGTCTTCAGGATTACCAGAGACTTTTAATTGCGTGGAGCTTCTATAGATTAAGGGGATACACTGCATATCACTGCTGTCGCAGTCACATTGAGAACAGTCAGCAGTAAAAAAACTATTTTAGCCATGTTGTCAATAAGCGAAAGCCTTACATGGCGAAATGCCCTAATGCGGTAGAAACAAGACCTCCAATTAGATGGTATACAATTTTATACATGAAGCACGTTCTTGCCATGTTTATAAATGATAAATCGGAGATGTATTTAACATATTTATTTTGTTGATGCCTTGCAGCCCATCAGGGAAGTTGGTCCAGATTGAATATGCTCTCGCAGCTGTGGCTTCTGGGGCACCATCTGTCGGCATCAAAGGTGATTATCATTTGCATCTAATTATATGATACCCAAATTACCCATACTGGTTCAAGTACAGTACACGTAGCCGGCAAATGATTGGATTACAAAAGGCCTCATTGTAAGGTGGTTCTTGATGTAAACCGACAGCGTGCTGGATGCGCCTGATGGTTAAGACCTGGATATGTCTTGGTCAGTGTGTTCGCCCATAATCCCCCTACTGAAACCACATTTAAAGGATTAATTTGTAAGATACAAGTGGTTTTAATTTTGACCTTCATTATCAAAAACCTTAACGGAGTGAGTCTTTGGTTTCGACTGGCTTATTGCTAGAACAGCAATTTTATTTTATTTTATACGCAGTGAAAACTGACACATTTAAACTTTTATTCTCAATTTTTATAGTCTTTAGGCAAGACTCTGAGGGCCAGAAAATCACCATTGGTAGGCCAGAAAAGGTCCATGGACTAGACTTTTGATACCCACAGTGAAAGCCACTTCATGAGTTAAATGACAAATATGGCTATGCTATATATTCATGGTGGTGTATTTTGTATTTTAAAACGATTTTGTAGCAAGCAACGGCGTCGTTCTAGCGACAGAGAAGAAGCAGAAATCCGTTCTTTACGATGACGCCTCAATTCACAAGGTGGAGCTGATCACGGATAATATCGGAATGGTTTATAGCGGCATGGGACCCGACTACAGGCAAGAAACCTTCTTCCAGACTTCTTAGATTTCACAGTGTACAATTGAATTTCTTGCGATGAAATAATGGCACAGGAGTCTCTCAAAAGCTGCCTGAGTTACATTTCTTATTATTCTTAGTTTACGTTAAACTGAGGTGAGATGCAATATGTTTACCGGTTTAAAGGTGTGCGCATTTTGTTTATCTGTGTAAAGGTGTGCAATTTGCTTAGCTGTTTAAAGGTGTTCAATTTTTTTACCTGTTCTAAGGAGTGTAGCAATTTGTTTATCTTTTGACGGTGTGAATATAGATTGTTGCCATTCCAGGAACAGACTATGAGGATGCTTAACTTAAACCCCTAAGTTGCATCCCATTCAGGAAGTTGCTCCAAATTGAATATGCACTGGCAGCCTATTCTTTCAACTTCCACTCTTATTGTCTTTGTTTCTGTTCTCTGCTAGAGTGCTGGTCAAATCAGCAAGGAAGCTTGCTCAGCAGTACTTCCTGACATATCAGGAGCCGATTCCAACGTCACAGCTCGTGCAAAGAGTGGCCAACGTCATGCAGGAGTACACGCAGCAGGGGTATGTTCGGCATTGTCAATGGCATGGCGGTTCAACTCTCGTGAACTGGCCACGTGTTTTACCCATGTCGAGTAAAGTTTATAAAGCAATTTAAAAAGTCTTTCACAGGATTTGTTTTCCGGTGGAAGGTGTGTTGTGGAATGGCGGAAGAATTGCTATAGGCGGATCAGGAAAAGATAATAGTCATCTTTGTCATTAACTAATTTTCTTAGCTGCTGTTAATGTTATTTCGGTCTCTTTCTCAGTTCATTCCTTTCGGAACATCGGGCGACACCGGATTGGCAGCCTCTTGTCGTTTCTGTAGCGGTAGTTGAGTTTTACAGGGATGGGGTTGCTAACCCCATGCCCTAATCCTCCTCCTTTTTCAACCGGGCTTCGGACCGGCTTTGGTGGAGTTACTGTTATTTATTGTTTACTTTTTCTCTGCATCTATTTTATGTCTGTATTACAAAGTGCGCTTAGCAAAGTTGGTTAATAAAGAACATATACTTACTTACTTGATCACGTTTGAGTCATTCGTGTTTCTGTGTCTTTTTTTCTTTAGTGGTGTTCGGCCGTTCGGTGTATCCCTGTTGATTGCTGGATGGGACAAAGATGAATCGAAACCATACCTCTACCAGTGCGATCCATCGGTAGGCTAATCAATTTTTGTCGTAGATATTTGCGTGAATGCTGAATGTAATTTGATGTTTATTTATTGAAAACAGTAGACGTTTCTGCACTATATAATGTGTTGCATGTATGCAAAAGCACCTTTTATATTGGTAGTATAAGTATTTTCAAACAGTGCAAAGATATCTGAAATGTACTATCTTTATAAATAATGTCTATTTCCGAATTTTCATTATACCGAACTTTCCAATGTTGTTTTATACGATAAAATAGTTTGCTGAGTGTGAAATATGAGATCTGTGTTGGAACAAATACTAGTGTGGTAGAGGCAGTTTCCAAACTAAACTTGGTAAATAATTACATTATGCAGCTTTGTGGTGCTTCTATTTTGAATCTGGAGTATCAAGGTTGTTTCCTTAGTAACCATAACTTGGCTACGGTATTACTCCATGAAGTATCCACCTGCCCCATGTAGTGCTTAAAATGGTACATATTGTGTGCACTTGGATTGTAGGGTGCATACTTTGCCTGGAAAGCAACAGCCATGGGGAAGAATTTCACCAATGGAAAGACGTTCCTGGAGAAGAGGTGAGATAATGTTTCCTTTACCTCTGCTTTGCCTCATCAATATTATTATATTGTTGTTATTATTTATGCTTTTATTAATGCTTTAATGAACGAGTTGTAGATTGAATATTCATGACTTGAGGCTTTAATATTTGTGAATGTTCGTTTACGAATTAAAGTGAACCATTGAAACCTCAATGCTATTGTTTGAAATTTGAAGGGCTTTCTAATTACGTGACCCGAGTTTTTCTGGAAAATGTGTCTTGGTGATTGACGACGTGTCATGGGCGGAGACTTAGGGACGGGGACAGGGTTCGAATCGACCTCAAGTTGTTGTGTAGGGACTCTGAGCAAGTCCTTCACTCGCAATTGCTCATGCACTTTGGCATGAAACTCTGATTTAGTGTCCACTTTGTAGTCGGGAGCGCCTCTAACAGTAGAAATTTGAAGGGGCGTTGTAAGTGTTCATACGTGCATACATACGTAAATTTTGTCTGGCAGTACAGTACGGTTTTCTGCTGTTAATCCTTCAGGTACATTGAAAACCTGCTAATTGAGGATGCTGTCCACAATGCCATCCTCACGCTGAAGGAGAGCTTTGAAGGTCAGATGACGGAGGACAACATCGAGATCGGAATCTGTGACTCGGAAGGCTTCCGTCGTCTCGGTCCATCGGACGTCAAGGATTACCTTGCGGCGATCGCATAGCGGGAAGCGACCAACTGACATCTGACATTCGCTGCTGCTGTTGCGGGAAAAGCTTAGGAACGTGGATTTCTGTAGTTGGTGGTGAAAGCCCAGAACTGTGTTTTACGTTTTCGCACACCTAATTAATTCTTAATAAAAAGTTGTGCATTGTTTCGAGACATTGAGCGTGTTGTCTAATCTGTTCTGTGTGCTTAATTGAATAATGCGATTATTGCAACAGAAATGTAATGCATTCCTTGCCAGCGGAACTGGTGGCTGTGGAGTGCTATCGTTTATTCACGCGTATCCAAAATAACGGTCTAAGCAGAGAGTAAGCACTGTAGGTGTATTGTATTGTATCTGACCATTCATTCATTCATCATGAGAATTTATATAGCGTCCCTTCAAGAAACTACTCAGAGGCGCTCCCAGCCCAACCACGGCAAAAGAAAAAAGATTTGAGAGATTTAAGAAATGAGGCTTGACTGGTCAGGTGGAGGAGGTGCTTATAAGGTGCTTCTCGTAGGACGAGCCTTTTCAGAAGCGCTCCCAGTGCATGCGACCACGAGAGAAAAGACATGATTTTGAGGCGAGAAAAAGATGAGGAAAGAGTGAACTGATGGGGGGTCCATTCTATAGAGAGGGACCAATGCAGCAAATGATCTGGATTGAGCCATGGCACAGGGAACAAAGTGGTCAAGCCAATCAGAGGACCTTAGAGGATGCGGCGAAGTGGCAGAGAAGGGGCGAGGTACGAGATTATTAAAGATACTTTGGGGCAAGACCCAATTGAGACTTAATGACCAAATAAAAACCTTATTTTTCGGTCCTTGAGTCTCAATATTGGGCTAAATTCATGGATGAAGACCTAGGGGGGGACGGTCCCTCCAATGAAGGTGTTGGGGGGGGACGGTCCATGCATTTGTCCCCCCTCAACCGTTGAGAGTCAAGACTAAAAAAAAAGGGCATCAACTTATCAACTTTTTTGGCGGTGAAAATAATTTTTTTTGAGATTTCGCCGGTCGTCAGAAATTTTGGCCGGCAAAAGATGGAAATTTTTCTGAGACACTCAACCATTCGTCCATCAAAAAATCTTGTGTCTTTCCTTTCCCCCCAAGTTTCGGCCTATGGTTAAATTGAATATGAGGAAAAAGAAGAATGTGGGAGAATCGAGGAAGACTGTTTGGGATATGCTAAGCCAACAGAACTTTGGACTTTGTCTGCATTTATGGAAGCTGAACAGAAAAATTCAGAAGGTTTTGCTTCTATTACACAAACGTTAAAAGGTCTGTGAACTACCCATCAGTAACAAGCCATGGTAACCGATTGGTTAGAGCCATTGGTAGCTCTTAAAAATTTTTGGGGTAGTTTTCAAACAGACAAGTCCAAAATGCACACACACACTCGGTCTAACAAAATTCAGGAAATTGTTTGTATTAAGGGTAGCTGAACTGTAAAACCCATAAATACACCCATGGTTAGAGCACTCCCCTTCAAATGGGGGGAAATTATGAGTTCGAATCTCCTCTGAAACAGTCACTGTGTAGAACGAGCTGAATATATGTGTAACATAATATACTGTACACTGCCTTGTCTTTGGAAGACATGCCAGTGTTGATGGTAAGAAGCTGAACGGTTTGAAACTTTGAACTATGCAGCCAGTTGAGAAAAGCATTTCTCTTACATTTTAAAATTATACTACAAGATGTTCTGCTTCATTAACTCTTCATCTGTTTTCTGCATCGCAATGAAATAGTCTTAAAATGTTCACGAGGCAAATGATTATTATTCAGCCTCTGTCGTAGGTTTCGTTTGAAAGGTCGAAGGTCGTTTGTAGTGGAACGTCAGGTGACTTCCTTCGTCATCTTCATTTTCGGTCGTAGTCACATGCTGAAAAACATTTAAAAGTTGCTGAAAGTTGACGAAATCAGCATCTGTTATCGTTTAGCAACTCTATCAGCGAAGATTACGAATTGTTGCTGATGGTGGTAATAACATAATTTCACAATATTAAGATGACCATAGCTGTAATGCAGTAGAGTAGGTAGTGGGATATCGTGCTCATCCTGTAATATTTATATTTATTTATTTATTAGGATCACTTATTTAGCGCCCCTTTAAGACTATCTACTCAGAAGCGTGGTGGTGTAGTGGTGGTGTCGCTGCCTTGAAGCCGGAAGGTTCGAGGTTCGAATCCACCTCAAGTCGCCGCGTAGGGACCTTGGGCAAGTCCTTCACTCGCAATTGCTCAGCGCTTCGGCGTGAAACTCCGATGCAGTGTCCGCTCTGCAGTCGGGAGCGCCTCTGAGTGGAGAGCATGAAAGGGCGCTATAACAAGTGCACACATATACAAACAAAAAAGCGTTTCCGACTCAAAGTCGGCTAAATAGGACAGCCTTAGGGCTAGAAAAGGACATGGTGCAATGATTCCTAGGCAATAGGCTAAGTGCCCTGATGAAGCGATGCTAATGAAGGCTATGCTGATGGTAAAATGCACTAAAACAATGACTTGCATGTCAGTGAGACAGCATAGCACTGAGAATGTAATATAACGACTTGTTTTAACAGGCCTACATAGTTAATTCATTCTGGAATTGACAGAGTTCCATTGACAGCGTTTCTCCTCTGCGAGACCTACTCAGAGGCACACAAATTGCGAACAGAAACTGACCTGGCATCCAGCAGCGTTGCCCAACTGGATGACCTTCTCGTTGAACTGTTCCACCTGTTCCTTGCTCAGTTCCAGCAGGAACCTGGAAGATGGAAATCATAATAATCTATGGAAGAGTGTTTTGTTTAATTGCAATACATCATTGGCGACTCGGGACGAACTCTTGGTTAACACTTCAACTACTGATCCTACGGTACCTCGACCCGAACCACCACGGACTACTCTCACGGACAACCCTTCTAACTCAACGCAGCGCTCGTGAATAAGCCAGTGCCCCGCTCTTGGCTTTCCAGTGGCGCTTTAGAAATGAGATTACGAGCATGTCAATCAATTAATCTAAGTGAATTTATATAGCACCCATACAAGATTCCTACTCAGAGGTGCTCCCGGTCCAGGCCAGGAGAAAAAAGCAGTCTTTTTCAACAGTTGGTGAGACTGGCAACAGTTTGGGAGGTGTCGTATAGTCATGGGAAGCCGGTTCCGGGGGGGGTTTGGACCGTCGGACCAACCACAGAAGGAATGGCTCAGCATTGTCACAGAGCGAGTGAAAGGAACCATTAAGTCACCATGGACAGTGGAGCGCAGTAAGCGGTGGCTATACACGCGGAAAGGGGGAGGCACAGCTCATGCAGATAATGTGTGATCAATATGGAAAATAAGTTCAGATTTTACACTTCGCTTTAGGGTAGCACGTTAGAAAATTGGGATTTACGACTATGAACTGGTTCAACTAGAAGCTTCCTCCTAGCAATTTTCAAGAGCACGTTTGAGTTGTGAGGGTTACTACCTGGCAGTTTCGACAATCACTTGAGCAGAATCGGAACACATCTGCATGAGATCAGCATTCAGGTGATGAGCCATGCTGTCAAAGACCAACGCCAGAAAATATTACACATTATCAAAGATGTTCATATGGTAAGTTGTTTTTCTAAACAGAGGCCGACATCAAATTTCCAAAACTGAGGCTATGTGGGTAACCTGGTAAAGTCATGTAAGGTAAGTTAACAGGTAATTTATAAAGATAGACACACGTTGTTTACTGAAGATTCTTGTACGTAAGGCTGTCAACCACCGGCCACTATGCCTCACAATGTCTAGCGGAAAACACATTCTCTGATCAACATCAGAAACGAAAAGTCAAAGAATGCTCACCTATTTGACAGGTAGATGAGATTGAAAAACTGCTGGAACTTTGACTTTTTTATCATCTCCGGAACAGAGTTGATCGAAAGAAGGTAGATCTTTGCATAATCAAGCGGCACTTGTTCTGCATGAAAAATAGACAAAATGGCAAAATTATTGGCCATGCAACGTAAGTTAAGATAAGTTACAGTTAATATACGTTTTACTTCATGCGTCAGTCTTATTCATTATTATACAGAAGGATGTTTAACATGCAACAATAGAAAGCTGTTAACGACATTCAATATTCTGGTCGTACAGGCCTTATTCATATACTACAACAGCATAAACTAAACTTTTGTTTGCTGTGTTATATTTAAAAAACGCTGGGAGTCGATTATTGTACTGAAGTCATAATAACACTGATCTCGAAATATCTGGCAAAGTACATATAACTATAGCTACAACATTGAACTTATACCACTTCGAACTGACGAGTCTGGTAGCAGTCACGCTCTGATTCTATAATAAGCACTCAAAAACCGTTCTTTTGGAACGTGCTGGAGACAGGAGCACTTCTGAGTAGTATCCTTGAAGAGGTGCTATATAAATACTTGAATGAATGAATGATATCGTATAAGTGATCATGTAATTCATGAGAATTTGGCACACATCAGTCTGCACTGAACTTTCTCTTCTTGCATTGTTTAACTTTGTGGGGAATTGCATTTACAATAATGTATTATTAAGCATCACTTTACAATGAAAAGTATCACTAAGCAACTCAATTGAAACAGCCAAAGCATCCGAAGACAAAACATTTACACAGGCATATGCACAACCGGCACCATACTAAACCATTGTACACCATTGTCTTTTATATAATAATTGGTGAGTATATAAGACAGAGGATTAATCCTACCATATTCCATGTCTACAGGATGTTTTGCATCTGTGGAACCAGCGTCCTTTTGCGGAGAGCAAGCCTCAACTGAAGAGAGAAAGAGCAGTAAGATAATTGTATTTTAAAACTTATACTGTAGACTACGTGAAAAGCAGTAAGCTAATTCCTCAACACATTGCTCCAACAACACTCAAATTTGTACTGTAATAATGCTAAAGAAATCACGTAAACTGCTACCGTACCTTTTAGGAGTTTCTCACTTTGAGGGGTGCTATATAAAATCTGCGATTAATGGATTACACATTACGCTACATTACAGATCTGTTAATCACCTTTTCAAACTTGAATTTACGAACACCTCTGTCTAACTCTACTATGATTGATAATTGTGTGTTTCTAGCAATGACTGATTATGATGATGATGATGATGATGATGATGATGATGATGACTAAAAAGTCTTTCTTCTAGTGGCATAATATAAACTGGAGATTGTGATTACAATATTGAGGATAGCAGCATGATATTGTGACAGAGACGATAGAAAATATGATGTACTGCTAATGATAAGTGATGATGGAAATGCTGATGATGACGTCGGTAAGTCAAGATATCATATGATGACGATTATAAACTCTGTTGGTGAAAACAATGGCTAAATTGTCATCACACCTGTGATGGTCGTTGCTTTCGATTTGACTTCCGGCTCCTTTCTTCCTGTTGCCTCAACTCCTTTGGCCTCGTCCCTGCTTCCTTCGGCCTTAGACTCCACGGCCTTGGTTTCGTCTTCTGTCCTTGTCCCTATCACTTCGTCCTGCTCTGTTTTCGGCGCACCAGTTTCCTTGACCTTGTCCTGCTTGGCCTTCTCTTCTTCTTTTGTTTCGCTTTGGACCACATTTTCTTTGTCCTCGTTCTCGTTGTCCTCAGATTCTTCGGCCTTTGCTTCGTCGTCGGATGAACGAGAATACTTCTGGCGATGTAGAATCTCGTGCAACATTGACAAGACGTTGTACTCTGCCACATGTTCACTCGTCTGAACAGAAACAAAGTAAGTAACATTTATTGATCGATCTCACTAATCTAATCTAATCCAATTCAATCCATAGCTGGGTGACTAATCAAATCTGATCGCTGATTAGCAAATCGATTAGACAAATAGTAAATTCTAATTGCAACCGACAGCTACAAGATTTTGCCAATCTAATCTAATCAGTAGCTCACAAGAGCTAGCCAATTCTAATCCTAATCTGATCTCCTGTACATAGATTTTTGTGGTAGGAATTTAGCAACAGCCAGAGCTTTTTTGAAACTGCAGTTCTTGACAAAATGTGAAGTACAAAATAATTTTTTGGTGCAGTTGTAGAAGCACTGCTGTGCAGCTAGGAATAGTAAAAAGGTCATTGTTATCCGATTGGAAGTAATTTACCATGTATGATGGGAAAGGAAAGAACAGGTTGTGCAGTTCTAAAAATTCCTTTAAAAAAGCCATGGCAACAACTAATGCCACTTTCCAGTCTTCACCATTAATTTTTCCCAACAGATCGAATTTAATCATTTAATCAAAGTTAAATGTTTCAGATAAATTATTTTTAATCAATACCAGCCCTGCCCAAAACAGACAGAACGGAATAAAAACAAGACCTTTGTATAGATGTTGTTGGACGTCTTGAAGAAACTTTTCTCTTCACTTTCAACACCAAACACAACGTATGGACCAACAATGATGTCGCCCCAGTAACCCCTTCGCGCCAATCGGTCACCATCCTAAACAACAATATAAACACAAACAATTAATAACTCACCGCCAAATAACCAACATTGTTTTCATTAAACAATGCTCTTGTACAATATCATCCCTTACTTAGTCGCTAAATATTTTAAGTGTCACTTTTAAGATGCAAATAAAGGCTGCTTACTAACTATAAATTCATGCGACAGCTTCCCAAGTACTGTGTAGAATCTGTAGACGTAGTAATAATATCTAACAATAACAATAATAATAATAAATAAAATACCAATAGTAATAAATAATAATAGCAATAGCAATGACAACCATTTCAGATCACAATAGGACCATTATTGCTTAAACTCAATCCTTTACCATAATTGATCCTCCTTATAGAATTCTGTGTGGGACTCTTTTCTCTGAATCGCTATCTGCATATCTCTCTCTCATCTCAGATCCATTTTTTTCTCTCAGGGGCTCGCACTGGGAGCGCTACTGAATGGCAACGGTCATGAGCGGCGCTATACAAATTACTAATTACATTACATAGCATTACAAGTACCGGTACCATAGATAAAAGAATATTAAAAATACTAATAACAATAGCAATATTAGATCAACATACAATACTTGACACTTGAATCAGAATGCTTAGTAAGCACAGCTGTTATTTAACATGAGACAGCTTCTTAAATACAGCCACATCGTATAACAGTTTCCAAATCACTGCGTCTCAAGGCCAATGGCTGCTTATGCTTCACTCAGAAGCTGCTTATGCTTTACTCAGAAGCTGCTCATGCTTTACTCAGAAGCTGCTTGTGCTTTACTTAGAAGCTGCTTGTGCTTTACTTAGAAGCTGCTTGTGCTTTACTTAGAAGCTGCTTGTGCTTTACTTAGAAGCTGCTTGTGCTTTACTTAGAAGCTGCTTGTGCTTTACTTAGAATCTGCTTGTGCTTTACTTAGAAGCTGCTTGTGCTTTACTTAGAAGTGTGACTAACATGCTTGAAGACCATTCCAGAAGACAGGGTTTTGTTCGACGTGCCGTAAGTTGCATCGCGAATCTCATATGCGACTCCTCTGTGACGCCATCGCAGATAATTGCGACTGTTGATGATGCCAGCCTAAATGAGAACGGGCATTGGTAAGCAATGTAACAAATTATGCATTAATGTTCGTAATTGTAAATTTATATAGCTCCACATTAGACTCATCAGAGGCGATCGCAGTGTCAATCTTTCAAACAGAATGGTAAACTTCAAAGTAGGTCTGTAAAACAAACCAGAAATAGGAACATGTGGGTTGGTCAAAGGGCTGAAAAGAGAAATTCAGGGCCAATAGGCAGGGCAGAGATGGGCCCCTAAACTACTTTAAGGTTCAATGGGAACAAATTTGTTAGAAGCATAATGAAGGAATAATCATAACATAACCATAACCACAAATTTTATTGCACCAAGATAATAAAACTTTTGTGAAGTATATATAGAAAACAGTTGGTTACAACCAGAAACCAGAAGGGATTAGAAATCCCACTGGAAGGGCTACCTATGCATGCTTTCAGATTCAAGATGGTAGATAGGCAAGTAAGTATTTACAATCTGGAAATACACCTGATGCAGTCTTAACTAAAAACATAAACATTCACACGAATTTCACAGTCAAGACAACATGGTGTTGTTAAGCAATCAAACCTTAACTAAGAAAAGGAATAAAAAGAAATAAACCCTAACTAGAAAGAAAAAGAAAAGAATAGAAGTGATAATGTGCAGATACTATTTTATATTTATATATAAAATAGATTTTATTCAGTTCTTAACTTGAAGCTTAAACTGATTATATTTCAATAACATTATATTTAATACGTCATAATTCATAAATTTTGCTATATAAACCACCTAGCCCTCTGCCCTCCTCTTGGCATCTATGGTTGGGCGCTGCATGGGTTTGGATGTCCACCAGTAGGTATTCTTCTGATTGACTTTTTTGCAGTCACACTGTTTAATGACCTCTTATGTCACTATCCTATCAAATAGACACTGTGACTTCATATAATAATTGCATTGTGATTTCATACTCTTTAAATAGACTAGTAACCTCATTGTAACCTCATTGCATTGTGATTTCATACTCTTTAAATAGACTAGTAACCTCTAATAATAATTGCATAGTGATTTCATAAAGACTATAGATTGCCATAGTAACCTCCTATAAATAATTGCAATTGTGATGTCATAGTCTATAAATACACACTGTGACCTTTTATAATAATTGCATTGTGATTCATAGTCTATAAATAGACCAGTGACCTCTTATAATATTTGAATTGTGATTTCATAAAGGCCTTAAATTATCATAGTAACCACTTATAGTAATTATATTGTGATTTCATGTCATCTATAGTCTATAACTACACACATTGACTTCTTATAAAAATTGCATTGTGATTTCATAAAGGCTATAAGTTGCTATAGTCATAAACAATTGCATTATGATTTCATAGTCTATAAATAGATGAGTGACCTCTTATAATATTTGCATTGTGAGTTCATAAAGGCTATAAGTTGCCATAGTAACCTCCTATAATAATTGCATTGTGATTTCATAGTCCATTAATAGCCTAGTTGTTTCAAACGTTTTTATCCATTAAAAAAATATTATTTTTTTAATAAAACGTGTTTTTTCTCATATCGTTTTATTCTGTTTGATATTTTTTGTGTGTAAGTTTATTTATTTACTAGCTGGGGTACCCGGCATCGCCCAGGAATTTTAGGATTCAGGCCGTTTGCTGCCAATCCCTCCCTCCATCCCACCATCCCTCCCACCCTCATTCCATCCCTCCCACTCTCCCTCCCTCCATACCACCCTCCCTCCCACCATCCCTTACATCCCACCCTCCTTCCCACCCTCTATCCCACCCTCCCTCCCTCCTACCCTCCCTTCCACACTGCCTTTCACCCTCCAACCCATTGCTGATTACCAGGTAAGATAAAATTGTGTAAAAAAAGGTTTTTTAAGTTTAAAATGCAGTTGAAGATATAACAAATTCAAATTATTTTCCGTTTCCGTTTTTTTCATCGTTTTATCTATGGGTTTTTCAAACAAAACCATGTTTAAAAAAATTAAAATCCGTTTCCATAATTTTTTTTTTACTTCTATGCCCTCCTCTGTTGTCCAGGCTTGATACTGGCACAACCAGGATAAGAAGAGTGGCAGCAGAGTTTCAAAAATGGTTTTAACCCTTTAACAACAAGTTGCATGGGTCTCCCAGTCACTCTTAGCACACGCTCACTGTTTAAAGCGCTAAGCCACTTAGGCTCACACAAGTGGTGTTTACGAGAGGTACTGCAAATTAAATGACCAGATATACATAGAGTAATGCAACAAGTATCCATACAGTACCTTTTAAACACTTCAAAACCCCACCCTGAAAAGCTAATACTTAGAAAACAAATGTCATGTCCAACAAATTTATCCAGCAGGGGCATACAAGAAAGGTGGTCATTGTCATGGTTACCTTTCTGTCAACAAGCTTCATGTGGAAGTCCCAGTCGAAAACGTTCGGGATGGCATCGTACCGAGCCCCCAGATACTGGCGAAGTCGGAGTTCCCTAGAAACAAGCAAAGTGGACAACGCAAATCAGTTGCGATGTAACAATATTAATTCAGACTTTATAATATACATTGTACTTTAAAATGCTTTGAATTGATGAAAGCAGAGATATGCAGCTTCGGAAGGTGGAAGATTTGATGGACTATATAGAATATACTAGGAATTCTTAAACAGGTGAGACTGCGTTTGGAGTGAAAAAACCTGTGTGTTGATAACTACTAAGTATTTTGTATGCGCACTTGTTATAGCGCCTCTTCCAGCCCTCAACCCCTACTCAGAGACGCTCCCAACTACAGCGCGGACACTGTATCAGAGTTTCACACCGAAGCGCTGAGCAATTGCAAGTGAAGGACTTGTCCAAGGCCCTACGCGGTGACTTGAGGTGGATTCGAACCTCGAACCTTCCGGTTTCAAGGCAACGACGCCACCACTGCACCACCGCGCCCTACTGCACCAACGCGCCCCACAAGGTAAAGGCACTTCCGGCAGATAACAGTGTGTGCTGGCCTGCTGAGTGGTTATTTCTACAAGCTTGTTGAAATCTGCAGTGCCATGGTTCGTAATATACTTAACTTACAAGTTAAATTAAATCGTTAAATTAAATTCAAATTAATTGTAAATGAAATTAAACTGTACTTAAATACAAGTTTTAAATAGGACTTCTTATATTGGATTAATTAGCAAATTAAACGTTCGAAGCATTAACTAAACTCAAAAATTGAAACGAATGATTAATTACCAGCACTTGGCGATGTCGAACAATTTTGTGTCGGGGTTCCGCCAGAATTTGAAAATTCCTTCAAGCATATCTCGCTCTTTGAACTTAGAACAGAAATTTTACAAAGTTACATATAACAAAAATCCATCAGTATAATAATAATAATAAATAATAATAATAATAAATAATAATAATAACTAATAATAATTTTTATTTATTCAATAATCCGGTTGACAGACCGCAACTGGTTACAGCGTACAATTATGCAGTTGAAACAATTCACAAGAACGCAGATCACAGAATACACAAATCTTGACTATACTCACAGAACAGACAACCTGCAATAATCGGTGAAAAGTAGCAGCCTACAAGGCATGTCCACCATACGGGGCGCAAACTCGTTACCTCTTGCTCTCTACCCATTACTCTACTGGGTCCCCAAGTAGCAGCAAGGAGTAGAACAGAACTTGAGAGAATGGATTAGAACACAAAGAGATGGAATACAATGAGATGGAAGACAACAAGATGGAACACAAAGACACAGATAAATAAATTTTTAGCAAGATGTTAACTCAAGAGCAACTCTAACCCAACCATGGTGACTGAAAGCGGGTTTCAAGCCTTAATAGTCTATGCACATGTGCAGGTAAGTCCACACACATATATATATATATATATATATAATATATATATTAGGGTGTCCCAAAAAACACTTTTTCTTGAAATTCTTAGGTCTCACCAGTCAAAAAGTTTCCTATGGAGATGATAATATTTGTGTAATTTTTTCGAATTTTTACAATAATTTTTAGAGCGCCCCCCAGGAGCTCCAAATTTTATATATAGCGTACAATGATATTCGTGTGCAAATATTTCAATATATCCTCATATATCATATATCGTCATTCACACCACATATATTTTAAATGCTTTTGCACAAAATATGATGTGTCATACTATGTAATTGCTCAAAAAATGTTATGCTGTATTTTTCTCAGACTGGTTTTGCAGTTAATTGACTGAAATTTGACAAAATTGATATATGCACAGACTTTCATATAGTATTAGAATTCGGAATATTATTTAACCATTATTGACTACTATAATAATTCGAGCAGTTATTCAAGAAAAGTTTACTTTGAGATGGTATATTGGTACACAGTACCAAATGTGAGATAGTCACATGTTTGATCCAATCAGTAGTTCACTGCATCGGTAGAAGTGACTCAAGTGAGTCATGGTCGCAATTTGGGAAGTACTTTCGATGTTTTTCAACAGCTTGCAATTAGAACTGTTTATGACTTTCATTTGTTATGGCATTAAATGTCTGTATCAGGCACAGCCATTGACACATGACAAGTTGTTCACGATTACAATGGCTTAATTGAACGATTATCCAGATGGTCAAACAGCAGGACTCTCTAGAAAGCTGTCGTCAATGCCGGTAGTCTGGAAAAAGCTTTGAGAGATATATAGCTCTTGTAAAGTTGTGGAAGAAACTTTGCCAAGTGAGATCCAATTTCGGGGTCATGTGTAGTACGAGAGTTGCTTCCTTGTGTGGTGTTAAGAGATCAGAAAACAATTCAAGAGTTGCGTGCCCTGGACTGAAGTATCAAGAATGGCATTGCATTACTTTAAGTGCAGTAATACTGAGACCACGCAGGATAATCACATGCTTGTAATCGTCTAACTAACATGATGCAATTAAATGGAGCATCAGCTGACGTCGGACAGTGCTCCAGGATAATATGTATAGTGTACATCCTATCCTGGACAGTGCGCCAGGATAGGATGTATGGTATATATCTCGTACTACACATGACCCCGAAATTGGATCTCACTTGGCCAAGTTTCTTCCACAACTTTACAAGAGCTATATATCTCTAAAAGCTTTTTCCAGACTACCGGCATTGACGACAGCTTTTTAGAGAGTCCTGCTGTTTGACCATCTGGAAAATCGTTCAATTAAGCCATTGTAATCGTGAACAACTTGGCATGTGCCAATGGCTGTGCCTGATACAGACATTTAATGCCATAACAAATGAAAGTCATAGACAGTTCTAATTGCAAGCTGTTGAAAAACATCGAAAGTACTTCCCAAATTGCAACCATGACTCACTTGAGTCACTTCTTCCGATGCAGTGAACTACTGATTGGATCAAACATGTGACTATCTCACATTTGGTACTGTGTACCAATATACCCGGTACCATCTCAAAGTAAACTTTTCTTGAATAACTGCTCGAATTATTATAGTAGTCAATAATGGTTAAATAATATTCCGAATTCTAATAATATATGAAGGTCTGTGCATATATCAATTTTGTCAAATTTCAGTCAGTTAACTGCAAAACCAGTCTGAGAAAAATACAGCATAACATTTTTTGAGCAATTACATAGTATGACACATCATATTTTGTGCAAAAGCATTTAAAATATATGTGGTGTGAATGACGATATATGATATATGAGGATATATTGAAATATTTGCACACGAATATCATTGTACGCTATATATAAAATTTGGAGCTCCTGGGGGGCGCTCTAAAAATCATTGTAAAAATTCGAAAAAATTACACAAATATTATCATCTCCATAGGAAACTTTTTGACTGGTGAGACCTAAGAATTTCAAGAAAAAGTGTTTTTTGGGACACCCTAATATATATATATATATATATATATATAGTATAAATATAAGTAGCCAATATTTGCATCAGAGAAACAATGCATGCATTATATTATACAGCGTCTACATACAGTCTTTAAATAAAAGGTAACAGGCGCAGACTATAAGGTAACACATCTACAACAATTAACAGAACTACTTGTAAACTGTTTAGATTAAACAAATGGAAGCAAAAGATGTCCTCTCTGGAAAAGCAAGTAGGTCCCACTTGATCTCACGAGGTGGTGGCAAGAGCTGATGAATGCAGTGACCAATAACGAATTTGATATAATTGCTATGTCTTAATATAGCTTCACCATTTAAAGTAAGTAAGTTAGTAAGTAAGTAATATCTTTATTACTCCACTTGCAAACGCACAATGGGACACAATTATGATGCATTAGCGCTCTATAGCCAGACTGACCTTCAAGCTCGACAGGTCAAATATCGGAGCCTTTCCAGCTAGGTAATCAAAATCTGTTACCATTCTGTAACAAAACAGGAAAAAATTAGAAACAATCAAACAATGTTTTATTGATATATGCAAGCAAACAATAATTCATGCCAATGGATAGGCCCAAAGGATTATAAGATTCATCAACAATTACTCCAATGACCAGTATCTTTTTAAACATTATGCAACATACTACAATATGTCTTCAAACAATGCTTAGATATGAATCATGCCCCACAACCATTTTTAATCTTACTGCAATAAGCAATCTAAAGCAATAGCGTTAAATATATTTAACTGAAAAGGCAAACTCTTCTTACCTGATGAAATTATGAGACATTTTCATGACGTAGTCCATTGTTTGATCACGAACGAGACTGTTTGAGTGGATTTCCAAGAGCAACTCCGTCTTATCTAATAAATATTGCAGAAAAATGAACAGCAGAATTCAAAATCAGATGAAAGCAAACGAAAATTAGAAATTATAAAATTAGGACAACAATCTTGAGAAGAATTATTGTCTATCATCATGATCATTGTCGTCGACATCATCATCACCATCATATCATCACCATCATCATTACCCTCACCATCATCATTATCATCATCATCTTCACCATGTAACATCATCACCATCTTCAACATCATCACACCATCACCATCTTCATGACCCTCACCATCATCGTCATTATCATCAACATCATCGTCATCATCATATAACATTATCAACATCACCATCTTCAACATCATCGCATCATCATCACCACCACCACATCATCGTCATTATCATCAACATCATCGTCATCATCATATAACATTATCAACATCACCATCTTCAACATCATCGCATCATCATCACCACCACCACCATCATCATGGCCATCGCCATCATCGTCCTTATCTCATCATCATCATATAACATCATCAACAGCACCATCTTCACCATCATCATCACCATCATCATCACCACCATCACCACCATCATTCACATTTTTGTGCACCAACACCATCAACATCACCATCATCATCATCGCAGTCAGCTTCATCATCATCATCATGTTCATCAAAACCATCATCATGAACACAATGCACAAAGCTGCATCGGACAGGTGATCTTAACAAATGCAGCTAACTGCGTTGTATACAATCCAGTTGGCATTAAGCGAATATCTAAGTAAGATTTGAACTACATTCTACAGACCATTCCACTGACCTACCCTGTAAGCCAAATCGCCGCTGGGGTTCTAGGGCCAAACAGATGAGAAGCATGTGCCGAGCGTACAACTCCAGACCAGTTTCGATGACGTAGAACTACAAGCAAGCGTGAAATCACATGACCACATGATACTTCTGATACATGATACTTCTGGTACATGATACTTCTGGTAAATTAAGACAAGGCTACCAATTCTCTCTGCATCAATGTATGCTAGCACCAGAAAGTACTAATAAGCCAGTTAGTATGTGAAATGTTAAGTCATATAACTCATTCACTTCCTTGCTCGCTCACTCACTCACTAACTCACACATGTGCTTGGGCTTTCTCTGTCTGTCTGTCTGTCTGCCTGTCATTTGCTCAGTGACTCATGCAGTCACTCGCTTACTCATTGACTCACGTAGTAACTCATTTACCCAGTGACTTATACAGTAACTCACATACTCAGTGACTCACTGAGTGACTCATATACTTGGTGACTCACCCAAATGTTAGGCTAGCTGCAATATATAAAAAGACTGTTTATATATGTCTGTCTCTGCCTGTCAATCTGTCTGTCTCTGCTTGTCTGTCTTTATGTCTGTGGAAACTCCTTTCTGTCCATGTCACTTGCAAAGTTCTGTCACTTACATTCACTTTTCTTGGAGCATGTCGATATGAATGTGCGAGAGTCTTGATTATATGACGACAATCACCGGCTCCAACCATCAGCACGTTCAATTCACCTAGACAACAGTACAAGATAATGAAGAGCTAATGAAAACTGTCAAAAATAGTTTCACAGCTGTGCTGATGAGCTTCGTATGTATCTAAACAACATGCATAGCTGAATGCAAGATATGACCAGAAAATTTTCTGATGGTTCCAATGGACACATGGTTGCAAAATATAAAGAGTAAGTTTAGAAAAATTAGAAATTACATATTTCATTGGTTTGAACTCGTAAATTCACCCTAAATCCTTCCATGGCAGAAAGGGAAATGAGTTCCTGAGACTTGGTATTGCCCAGTGGAAGCCATAAATAATTAAAATGTACAGCAAAATAATAAAGTTCTGCTTAGTAACACAACATCTTAATATCAGAATAGTGCAAAACTGCCTTAGAACCAGTATTTGTGGCCTGACACAGTTATGTTCTATGAGAAATAAAGCTTGTATTAAAACAGTGTAACCAGATCTAAAGATCAGAAAACAACACACGTTCTTTACAGTGTCTGAATGCGTATATGAGAGCGCCATATCCCACATGGCATAGTGTATCTGACATGATCTGCCTCCTGAATTCCACAAATTCTCTATTCCTCCACCATCACTGCCAATCACCAAAAAATCAACTGCCTCAGGTTCCTCTATATGTCACTCCGTGGGGCTCTCCATTCAAAACTGAGGTCCCACCTGTTCAAGAATTCCTACCCCGACTCAAGTACCAACCAGCCAGCCTCCAATTCTATACCTAAACGACACCCACCTTTACAGCTACTCTGACCATACGGCAACCGGGGTTATATTCTATAATGACTCGGTAGACGTTCTAGAATGACTCGGTAGACACCAAGAACTAACGTTGCAGCGTTGTTATCTTTAATAAATCAAACTTCTAGTTTGCCGAGAATCCTTTTAATCGATCCAGCTTCTCTTTAGGCAAGAATTTGTTCGCTAAATCCCGCTTCTATTTCGTCAGCAAATATTTTTCATCCATTTTTCATTGAAAATTATTGTTCATCAATCCAGCTTCAGAATGACTGCACTAACCCTAAAACTAACCCTAACCGACCCTCACGACGCCTAACCTGAGCCCTAACCGACCCTCACACGAAAAATCCCGCTTCAATTTCGTCAGGAAATATTTTTCATCAAATTTATAAAAAAAGTTACTTGCTACCGAGTCATTATAGAATATAACCGGCAACCGGACTATAGAACCTATTGACTACCCTGACTTGGTCAACGCAGTGTCCATGCGCTTGGCTTTCGAGTAGTGCTTTAAACGTTTAGAGCTTACGGCTTGGAACTCATTCAGCATCACGAATTTATTATGTATGTGTAGGCACTCACGCATGGAACTGCGCTTAAGAGTTTATAAAGAATCGTTCTACCATTTGAAGTTGAAATCGAATCGGTCTGCAAGTCCAAAGCCGGCGAAAATCCCCACCACGAAATAGCACCAAATCCATCCATCTTACGCACCGACACATACACTACGACAATAAATTTCTATAGATTATGCTCGAAATGATGCAAATTCTCAAATATTCATATTTCAAGACATCACACGTGGACAAGAACTTTCTTCAAAACTTTCTGAAAACACGTAACTAACGACGCCGGAAATAATTTATATATTGGCAGCCATGTTTACTCTCGATGTCCGGAAGTGTTACATTTGAAACAGCGCAAATCAGCAATATTTCAACAATTTTGATACAAATTAAATAAACTTAATTTAAAAAATGATTGTTAATTGAAGTAGAAATTATTTTATAGAATATAAAGTAAAGAAACACAAATAAATTTTTAAATGTGGTTTAGACTTGAACATAGAGACGCAGCTATAAATGCATTCACGGCTCAGAACGCTATATTGCATCGGGTAGCGTAGGCTACTGTAGCCTATAGCAGAAAACAATATTTTCTTTAATTGAGCGCCTGCAAACACACTGCGCTTTACATGTACAAGTCATACAGTGATCTTAATTAACATCAAACTTAACTACTAATTGAACAGACAGCCTGCAATACACGGCGCTAATAGTAACCTACAAAGCATGGCCAACGTTCAACCAGTGGCGTAACAACCTAGCCGGGGGCCCGTGGACAATGAAGCTCGGGGGCCCGGTATAGGCCTACCTACATGATTGTATTAACGACGCCAAAGAGTGAAAATTGTGAACTGGCTATAAACTGCAGTTAGATTAAAATAGAATATTAAACGATATAGACAATAATCCGTAATTTAAGGCACATTAATAGTTCAAGAGAAATCAATAAAACAGTATAGGTTAGGCCTAGGGCCTGAATGCATATATTGAAATACATTTGCCAATTTAGCCTCTAGGCTACGTGGCAATTGGATTCAAGAAGTCGAGGCAATAGTGGAAGTAAAGTGTGCCCGTAAGACAGTGGCGTAGCCAGGAATTTATGATGGGGTAGGGGGTTGAGGGTTTTATGGCCTGGCTGGATGCTCTTCCTGATACCAACCCAACAGTATTACAGTAAATAAAAAGGGAATAAAGCAACAATGGGAATAAATTAAGAAAAAACAATTGTTACTACAAGATATTGTTTTTTTCTTATTTAAGCGGATAAAAAAACTTTCTTAAGACAATGGGGGGTTTAACCCCCGAAACCCCCTTGGCTACGCCACTGCCGTAAGATATGGTAAATAAGACAGTCTTAGGCAGAAGAGAAAATGGCCAAGATAAATTAAGTCACTTTCCTCACCTCCAGTTTTTTTTCAAGGGTGATGGTGTTAAGTTTCGTTTAGGATTAACAGCAAACGAATGATTATAACCGCCATCAATTCTTGACGCCTGCAGCCAGTATTGTTGGCGGTGATGGGTACGAATAAATGACATCCATTGCCTCATGTTCATTTGTCAAGTCAATTGATATTAAGTCCTCCTTTATAATTATTTTCTATCCAGAGTAGTCTTGGTATGCCTTTATTTCTTTTTATTTCTTTTCTTCATGTATAGGCCTATACCCAATTGAGTGGAATTCGGGCAATTGGCCTTCTCTCTCTTTAGGCTACATGTTCAAACAGTCGTTGAACGACTTGTTTAGCAGAGTTGCTTCGATTCTTAATGCTGTCTAATGTCATAGTTTTTTATGTTCTGTGGTCTTGAAATTCCTGCAATCAACTCATTTCTGCAGCAAGAATTCTTTTCTCATCCTGTTTTCGCATTGTTTAGCATTCTGGTCTGGATATGAAAATCGGTTGAATCGTCTCGTATAGTTTGTTGTCTTGGTTTTCTCTGATCATCATTCCAAAATGCTTGTGAGGCCCATTCAATTCTCGTTTGTAGGTCTATATTTTTTTAATCGTTGCTGCTATCTGAGCCTATAAGCCCTCTTAGATAAACTAACGGCCATAAACGAACTGTTCAATTTTCTCAAAACCTTAATTAATTATCATTGGATGCTGATGCTAAATAAAACGCAGCGTCATTCCAAAAGACTCAAAATTGTAATTCTCATTAGCCTGAAATGCCTTACGCATAGTATACATGTATATTACTGTGTAACCTACTATATGCCTATACACTGTATACAACTTGATTTGGATATGCGACGGAGGTCCGTGGGTTCAGATTGAGCTGCCAGAAATTTGATATTATAGGAGGGCCAAATGCAAACCCTGTCACGCATGAGAACCTTAATGTGTTTGGAAGACTAATCTGAGGAGGGATATATCTTTCCAATTCTAAGGCTTGTGGTGATGGGAAGGGGATCAGATGCAGGGTGCAGTGACCTAAATTATTTTGAAGTCTCTGGCATAGACTATGGATAACCTGTTATGCTGAACGGCTGGGTCAGCCTGGTTGTCTGCTTCATTTTGCTCATCTGACTGCCTGACTCCTGTTAGATACCTTCGTCTATAGATTCGTTTATCTGTCAGTCTTCCAACCACCTGCCTCACGCTGCCTCAAATGCATGTAGGGGTTGTTGGCCTATGTGTGGTGTCTGTGTATAGAACTTCAGGGGTCGCAGAATGTGTCAGTATTTGACCCCAAGCAGGAACACATCATTCCCTACATGCATCTGAGAACAAAGCGTATCATTATGTATATTGAAACAGCCGTCATAATTATGCATGCTTTAGTTCAGACTGCAGATTGCAGTCTGAAACTCAATAAATGGAAAAGTAGATAAACGTGGATTTTTTGGTTACAACTCTTGGGGGCCCTTTGAACCTCGGGGGCCCGTGGATTTTGTCCACCTTCGTTATATGGTTGTTACGCCACTGCGTTCAACGCAATCCACTGCAGGACTCGTTCGAGAAGCTGGTCATGTCAGTCAAGGGTGGATAGGCCTACAGAAATTTTCGACGGGGAGGGGGGCAAAGTTTTGGGTCTTGTGCCTGGAAAAAATGTTCGTCTTGGTCGCCGAAAAGTCTTATGACCTCTTTTTTTTAGTCATTTGTCTTAGGGTTGCCAGGTGGCCTTCAGAAAATTACCGGACAATGGCTATCACGTTACAGGACTATATATATATATATATATATATATATATAAATATATATATATATATATATGTGTGTGTGTGTGTGTGTGTGTGTGTGTGTGCGTGTGTGTGTGTGTGTGTGTGTGGTGGGGTGAGGCTTGGCGGGGGGCGAAAAACCGAAATTTCCCGGGCAACGTTGGGTAATTCATATTATAATATATATATATATATATACACACATATATAAAAGGCAGTATCGGTGCCGGGGATGTTTTAAAGTCGCAATGTGAGAGCCAAACCACGGACGCCTAGATAAACTGGCTGTTTAAATCCAGACGTCCGTTTGGAAACTCAGCCAAGTAAAGCAAAGCCTATATGCTAGATCTGAAGGGTGGATAAAATTATGCATAGAACTATATGTATATAATTATTATAGTGGCTAATTTGAAAATTTGGCGCCGGTACGAATGAGTAATGACTGAATTCGGATATTAAACAATATTAAAAATACATTTAACGATTTTAGCACTCAGTTCCATTCTGTAGATAACCTCAGTTGACCTGTAGACCTTCAAAGCTAAATACGATCGCATCATTAAGGCGCGAATTTCTTTGTACTCAGACAGATATAATTAATCAATGGGGAGGGGTGGTTAAGAGACGGGCTAGAAAGACCAGAGCGAGCTAGAGTGGCAGATTGACACAGTCAGACAGACAGACAGAGATAGAGAGGCAGATAAGCACGGGCAGATTAGGCCTACAAGCGTCCGTGTTTAAGCCTTAAGGGAAAAGAGAGAGATAGACAGACAGAGATGGAGATATCGTGCAGAGAGCCAGACAGACGAACAAACAGACAGACAGCGACATGGCCTAAATACGGAGATTCGGTTCAGCCATCATTTGAACTACGAATCCAGCCTCCAACTTTATACGCACAAGGTATACAGGCTAGTATGACCCGTGCATCATATAGTTGGCTCTGTTATGATAGTTTATTTAACGACGCCGTCATTTCGACGATGATCGGTGTGTAGGCTATAAATTTGGCTTTGTTTCACTAGGCGATCCATACGCGGGAAAATCGTAATCAGATATTTTCATGGCCCCAAGAAACTATACACTCCAAATACACTTGTTGCTAGCAATAATTATTTACCGGACACAGCCATGTCCGGTAATGTCTGAAATTTCTGACCGGACAGTTCGTGTAAATACCGGACTGTCCGGTTCATTACCGGACGCCTGGCAACCCTAATTTGTCTCGATTTCCCAAGAGAAAGATACAGACACCAACCATTTCATCCGCCATCTGCCAAAATAGTTGATGACCTTTTTTGTTTTTTTAGTCGTCAGTTATCCTGGTCGGAGTAATGGCCTCTCTGGTTTCCTGCCTTTTTGACTGGCTTAATGGTTTGTTGAAACCAATTGGGGGGACGTCCCATGCACTTTTTAAAAGGGGATCATGGCGGGATTGGTCCCCTCTGGATCCGCCCCTGAGGTCAGTCACATCAGCGTCTCTGTAACCATGCAGTGGCGGCGCCAGAGGGGGGCTGGAGGACTAAACCCCTTTAAAAGAGTCATCCGTTGGCTAAGCCCCCTTAAAAAATAAAATGCATCCATGAGATTTCGACCAAATGACTAAAAAAGGTCGTCAGAAATTTTGGCGGATGAAAATGGGAAATTTCCTCCGCGAGGATTCAGCCCCCAAAACTGAAATCCTGGCGCCGCCACTGTCTGTAACCTGGCGAATGCCGTTCAACGCAATCCAGTGATGTGACGATTCGACAGGATAACACTGCATCATACTCAAACAGCTGAAAACGACAGCGAAGTGGTGGCAGTGCTACCCGTCGGAGATCTTTCCCTCTTGATGCAGCCTGATCGCGGAACTTTGAATTAAGACAACTAGGCCCAAGGGCGGATACGGAAATTTTCGAAGGTGGCCAAAATCCTACGGAACTACTCATGGGGGAAGCCACGCCTACTTTCCGAGCAAAATAGCTGGTCAAAAATAAAGAAATTTCTAAATGGGGGCTTGGGGCCATGGCCGGATTGCACCCCCCCATGAATCCACCCATGACTATAGTCCCTATCACCTTCAGACTAGAATCTGTTGCCTGGAGTCTGCGTGTTTGCGATGGAGTTTTGTTTTCAGTGACTTTTCTGTTTAGGGTGGTGTTTGCTGTAGATGTATAGGCCTAGGCCCCTAATTGTAGATCTGTCGTGATGATAACTCTAACTTCAGAGGTTTTAGATAGGGCGGATGTTTTTCCCACTATGCGACGTATGCGCGCCTCTGAATAGTTATTCTTAAGAGGCGCTATATAAATCCTTAAATAGGCTTACATTAATCTTTAGTTTTCTGTAACGCGCTTTCGTGCAAGATTTAGATTTTGTTCAAGCGCGCTAGAATGCCTAGAAATGACAGTTTAATAATAATAATAATGTCCGCCCTTCGCCTACTAGGGTGGTTCGGAGAACTTCGGATGACGAGTTGCTACAGTTGAATTGCGCAGTCAACAATGAGTCATAGATCGATCAATTGAATAGTTATCACGTCAGAGAAGATCATATCTCTGACGTAATAACTATTCAATTGATCGGCCTATAGACTATACCGCCAATAGTAGAAACTAGTGTCCATCGCGGTGCTAGCGACGTATACGTTATCGGACGCAGGCTGTCGGCCATTATTACTGGGGAGGGGAGGGTCAGTGGCACAATGAAGAGCAGCTCGACTAAATAGACTGAGACTGACGTACACCAATGCACAGCAATTATTTAATTTCTGATAACTCTAGTGCAGCGTTTCCCAAACTTTTTGGGCCACGGAACCCTTTGCGTCCTAATATTTTCGGGCGGAACCCCAATCTCAACTAAACGCATTGAATCATGCTGAACGCACGGTAAGCAAAGGCTACAAATAATAATTATTATAAGCCTACATACCTAAATGCACTAAATTTTAGAAGGTTTATTTTTCTTAAAAATAGCATGCAAGATTAAATTACTCTGTTTTAAAAACCACGATTTGTGGATTCTGCTGACATGCAGTATGCCCTATACAAGGTTAGAATGTGAAGGTTCATTGGAATTCTGCTTCATTCATGATAGGTCACTAAGAAGTTCGTAGGCCTATAGTCTCCATTAGCAGAGTTGGCTGCCTTTCACCTTCATTGAGTGCTTTTGTATCTTATTATTATCGTAATTCATGAAAAGGAAGCATCTAACCAAGTTCGTTTTCAGGTCCTGATTATGATTTGCAATTTTCTGAATGATATTGTTTCCTCGTGAACCATTAAAAATTGTGTGAGTTTGGAAAGCGTTCCAAGTTTCTAAATTAAATAAAAGAGGTTAGAGCTGTAGCTAGCGTACGTAAAAGTCACTCAATTTTGGCAAATTATCACACAAACAAATTAAAATCACTATTTGTTGCTACGTACTGCTGCTAGATCTGACTTGGCGATTCTTTATAAACTTGCGTTTTACGGTGACAAAGATGATCGACTGCGTCTCTGTTCAGACTAAGGCCTAAAGCTCCGACCTACATGTACGTTACGTTCAGCAGTGATGTCTAAGCTTCTACAAACTACATGATGATGATGATGATGATGATGATGATGATGATGATGATGATGATGATGATGATGATGATGATGATGATGATGGTGCTCTGCCCGAAGGCAGGTTCATTGGCTTTACGCCCCTGGGGATGAGATGAGTGAGGTGGTTTCCCGTTGCCTTTCCCACAGACAATGATGGGTAAGCAACTTGCCCAAGGTCGCTCCGCAGGAGCTTGCGCCCCTGAGTCCCACACGTGCTAGCCCGAGATATCTAAATCTCTGAATGTCAACTCCCAGCCCGGGGCTTGAACCGCAGTCCGTTGCAACCAACAGACGAATGCAGCGCGCTCTTACCGGTGTAGCTAACTAGGCCAGACTAGACAAACTACATATATCCAACTATGATGCTAGGCTAATTATTGGACTGCTAATAGCCTAATCACTGAGAGATCGGGTGAGGACAAAACACAAAAGATGACTGACGCTAGTTTCAAACTTCCAGTGCATTTTCAAAAGCTGCTTGAAATGTTGTATTACAGAAAAATTCATAAGAAAATTTTCTTTTTTCTCAACTTCTCGCGGAACCCCTGTGCTCGCCCCGCGGAACCCTTGGGTTCCGCGGAACCCAGTTTGGGAAACGCTGCTCTAGTGTAATAAGAAATTGAGAAATTTAAAATATTGATATTATTTTGAAATTGAAATCATAGCCTAGGCCCTAATTAATTCATAAGTTATAATAGTCCATACTGACAATAATCAAAAACGGAACTCTGTAAGTATAACCTATAATAAATAACATTGTACTTAAAAATTTTACTCATAGGCCTGCCAGAACTTAAAATAAAATATATAAAAAATTCATTTTTTGTAGGCTACGTATAGGCCTATATATAATTATATAGGCCTACTGTGGTATTTAGGAAGACTTGAAAACAGCTCAAAAGGGTCAAGTGACGGAAATTAGCTGAATCCTTGAAAGTACGGAGACAATGTAACGAATTTCAGACGAAAATAAAATAAAGAAAATAATTGTGGACAGTAAATAAATAAAATAAGGTTACACAAAAAACAGAAAAAACGTGATGAAAAATGAAAACGAAAAACCAATATTTCCCTGGTAAGAATAAAAAAACACAACACTTTCTTGCAATTAGGCCTATGTGTGCAATCATCCACGTAGGCCTACATCAAAGTAATTGAAAAATTGTTTACTCAGTCTTCCATTGAACTGTATCTCTCTAAAAATCATTAAGCTTAATATGCATCTGAACGTAGGCCTACTATGGCCACGAGATTAGTATTGTCCCTTGATCAACATCGTCCATGTTGTTGCGATCATGCTCTGTCACGTGTCTTCACAACACGGTTTACATTATATGGCGCTCACCAACCCGATAATTTTCCAGTTATTATGCACCAGTTCAATATTTATCGATCTAGTTCCACCCACGAGGATCAATAAAATCGAATTCCATTAGAATTCACTGGACCAAAGCATCACGATCAATGAAACGCGGTTGACCGTCGCTCGCATTAATTTGTCAAAACACGAGAAACTTTTGAGCCATCCACGCGTCTAGGCTAAGCCTATCCGAACAAACATCTATACGAATGCAGGTAGGACATAATTATATAGCCATAGTACTAGCTGGATCATTGAAATCCTTCTATAGCGCTTCATCAGTCGACCTAGAAGGCTTCAATTCGTCGTGGCAAACATTTTTACATTAATCCTGTGATAACAATAACGTTAGCGACAGTAAACAGCGCAGTAATACAATTAAACAGTATAATCGCAGCAGACGCAGCGCGGCAATTTGCGCTGAAGTAGTGCGCCTCGACCATAGAGCTGTAAATAGGAACGGAGTGAGCGTTAGGCGGTGACTGGTGACTGAGTGGCCGCCATTTCTACGATTTCCCGCGAGATGATTCGAAGGCTACCGGTCTCGGTAATCAGCAAGTGGCCACCGCCGCGGCCGATGGACGATGCAGCGAAATCTCGAGAAATTGCGAATCTGGCGCGAGAGTTGAACGAGATGCTGATCAGAAGAAAGCCTGGAAACGTCGTATGTTTCTGCGCAGCGTTTCTCGAAGCTAAGCTGGCAAAGCGCCACCTGGAGACGAAAAACAGCAGTAAGATGTCACACAGATAAAAAAAAATATATCCATAAAGTAATGGAGACTAGCAACAACACCTAGCTATGGCTAGTTTCAGGGATGAACTTGTATATATGTACGTACGTATGTATGTATGTATGTATGCATGCATGTATGTTTGTATGTATGTATGTATGTATGTATTATGTATGTATGTATGTATGTATGTATGTATGTATGTATGTATGTATGTATGTATGTATGTATGTATGTATGTATGCATGTATGCATGCATGTTTGCATATATGATGCATGTATTCTAGCACTGAGGATTTGAACGATTACGCATGCGCTGTGAATAAATAGACGAATGCACAGTAAAGAAGCAGGTTCACAGACATGTGTGGGCAGAAGTGGGCATCTCAAGAATTATACTCGCGTAAAAGTTTACTTACGACATGCGATTTGGGGGTGGGTACTGTATTTTCCGATGCCTATGGAGCAATTAGCTAGCAGGAGCCGTATGATTGAGGAATACGGCCACATTATGGTATATAGTTTAAGCAGACACTATCCTCCAAAAATACGTATTGCTAGAACTTCTAGCGGACGAGAGGAAGACGGACATGCACACGCCTTTGATATAATATATCAATCATGATTTATTCTTCATCACAGAAATGAATACGAGAAAAAACTGAATTAGGCTATAAGTATGTTGGCTGAGAGAAAAGCACATGGAAATCTAAAGTCATGCATGGGAACGACATTTCTGCATAAACTATACAGTCTTCTAATGTCGTTTTTAATGTACGCTGAATAATATTATAGTCTATACTTGTTTCAGTTTGACTTTGGTCCTTGCTCTAGTCTAGAACTAGGGTATACTCAATCTTGATCATTTGCCTCAATTGGTCCTTCTCTTTGGAATGCGCTTTCTCCTTCTGTTCGCTCTACAATTCTTTCTGGCAATCTCTCTTCTGCGTTCTTTCTTCTCAACATCTGATTCTTCTCACGGGGTCTTGCAGACTTGACGGTTCACCCTAATAGAGGCGCTTTATAAATGTTTAAACAGAATGCAATGTTTTTACTTTTATTTTGCAGTGGACACAAAGACAGGAGACAGGACAAATCCCTTTAAGATGATGTGGACTGAATCGAGTGGAGGACATGATAGGACGCCGTCCCCTGAAGAAGACAGGATGAAGGTCAGCTGGTCGGAGTCTGACCTTCATCAAGACAGACCAGTCTCCCACAGATCACTCGTGTCGGAGGAATTCACCCCAAGGACAGAACGCTGTTGGGAAGACGTGACCACGGAAGCATGGAACGGAAAGGAAGTATCGGGGAAACGGGTGGAAACCTCGGGATTGGACGGAAGAGCTGGAAAAACCAGAAATTCTGTTTTCATTGTGGCTGATGGAGGACTTTCCAGCGGGAGTGATTGCAGCGTTACGTGGAGACACGGTCCTGGAAAGAGCGGAACGAGTCCAGATCCTGGAAGAAAGGAGCCGTACAGTGGAAACAACAGGAGAAGTCGAGGTGGAGTTGGAGTAAAGGTGGAAGGGAGCCGTCAAACGCGGAGTGGTCGGACGACTGGTGAGATCCTGGTGGACGGGAATGGAAAATCCGGGAGAGCAGGTAAAAGTAGAAACACGTTCCAGATGTCAAGACTTGCGGAAAGAGTTGGACAGGACACGACGGACTGCTGCAGTGTATCGTCGGGAGAGAGTGGAAGTGGGAAAATTACCGATAGCGTTTACTGGATTAAGCTCTCTGATGAGGCGAGGCTGAAGGAATCGAGAAGTAGCCCGGTCTCGGACAATGGCACGACCGCTGGTAGACTATCGACCCACATAATACCGCTCCACCCTCCAACAACACACGAGAAGAAACGTCACAATGACGTCACGAAAAGAGAGGCTCTTGTCGTAACCAGCGCTGCAGAGCGCCAACGGGCTTCGATGACGTCGTCACCTGACGTCATCATCGACGTCAGTCGCAACGACGTCATGACCGCGGCAAAGGAACCCAGATTCCCCAACGCTAAACCGATGTTGCCAACTTCACGCGCATGTGGCAACTTCACACGAAAGGAACTCTCGTCAGCTCCGTGTGACGCGGCGAAAGCGATGACGTCAGAGGATGAAGATGACGTCATCGGAGAATTTACGTCGTCTGCTGCGCGACAAGTAAACATCGCCCAACAGGGGTCGCCACTTTCGACGACGCATTCAGACGCTCTCTCCACTTACACGTCCGTTTTCAAGGTTCCACGGCAAGGAGATGACGATCCTGGTCAGGTTTCCGCCGCCCCTTCTGTGAACGAAAGGCCCTTGTCCCCCGGAAGTTTCCTTTTGACTGGTAGCTACCGTGGCCTTCTGGTTGGACACACTGATTCGATCACTCAATGCCAAGCTCTGATCGATCACATCGTCACGTCATCACTCGACTCCACTGTACGGGTCTGGCATCGCAAGCTACTCACTGAGGTTTGACCTTCACACTATGATTAATAATTATAGCTAGAATTGGTTCAAACTTCTTTCTTAGAATTGGTTTCTAATCAAAGCTTTATCCTTCACTGAAGTTTCAGTGGATTAAGGAACTAAACGATAAGACGAAGTTTTTTAGAGCGATCGATCGATCGATCTATCAATCAATCAATCAATCAATCAATCAATCAATCAATCAATCAATCAATCAATCAAGCAATCAAGCAATCAAAGGTAATTCAATCAATCATTCAAAAAACCAAATAACCAATCAAGCGATCAATCGATCGATTAATTAATAGATCAATTCCATAAATCAAATCAATCTCATCAATCAATCTCAACAATCAACCCAATCAATCAAGTAATCAATCAACTATTCAATCAACCAAGCAACCAATCAGTCAATCAAGCGATCAATTAATCAGCCAAATCCATCAGTGAAATCAATCAACTAATAAATTTTAAAAGTCAATCTAGTCTATCAGTCAATCAAGTCAATCAATCCAATCAATTCCATCAATCAATTATCCAGTATATCCAACAAATGAATCAGTTGATCAGTTATTGATTGAGTAAAGATGCCAGTCATAATGATTATTATTCTCCTCTCCTGCAGATGGAGGTGCTGCCCTGCGACAGTGCCGTCCACAGCTTCCTCTGCTTCACCACCGACGGCCAGCCCAACTATGACTCCGCCCTCATCGTCCTTGCAGCCACCGAACGGGGCTACCTCTTCACCTGGAAACTGGAACTGTGTCGCCATGACAACACCGTGTCCTCCGCCAATCGGATGAACCGCCTGGCCCTCCACGTTCCCAACCCCGTTCCCTCCCTGGCCAGCAGCGCCGACGGGAAGAGCCTTGCAAGCGGATGTTGCTTCATGATGCTCGACGTAGCTTCGAAGGCATCGATACGCAGGAGCGCCAGGGGCACGGTCAAGGTCTGGCGCACCTCGGAGGTTCTTGACGGAACCCCCAACGAAGAGATCAGTCCGGTCTGCTCGAAGACAGCCGTGGAACTGGTCATTGGGGCGCGCCCCGCTAAGGACCCACATCGTCGAGGTCCGGGGACTTCTCAGGGCCAACGATCGTTCGGAATAAGGGGCCTGGCGTTCACACCGGACGGGTCCAAGTTGGCCGTCGGGTTCGGGTACCCGGGCGGGTACCCGATGCGCTTCGAACCGGGCGTCGTGTCGCTGTGCTGTGCGCGCACGCTGGCAGTCCTCTGGACGATGAGGGAGGGAAACTTCAACGTCTGTCGTCTGAGGTTCTCGAGGAAAGGAAGTGGAAAAAGACGGTCACCATGGCAACTGGTCGTATCGACGGAAAGGTCGATCGGAAAGATTGCCATCTACCAGAGGCATCAGAGAAGTAATTATTCGCGATAATAGTAATAATATTGCGTTTAGTAGTAGTAGCAGTAGTATTTGTAGTAGTATTTGCAGTATTAGTATTAGTAGTAGTATTAGTAGTAGTATTAGTAGTAGTATAGTAGCAGTAGTAGCTGGTCGTAGTAGTGGTGGTGATGGTGGTGGTGGTGGTAGTAGTAGTAGTGGTAGTAGTAGTAGTAGTAGTAGTAGTAGTAGTAGTAGTAGTAGTAGTAGTAGTAGTAGTAGTAGTAGTAGTAGTAGTAGTAGTGGTAGTAGTAGTAGTAGTAGTAGTAGTAATAGTAGTAGTATTTGTTGTATTAGCAGTAGAAGTGATATAAATAAAGATAATACTACTATACTACTACTAATAATAGTGATAATAATAATACTACTACTAATAATACTACTACTAATAATAATATCAATTGATTATTATCTCAAAGACTCTGGAGAATGAAGTACCCGAGGGCAAAAATAATAATAACGGTAGCAATAACAATAAATAATAAATAATCACAATAACAATAAATAGTAATAAATAATCACAATAATAATAAATATTAATAAATAATCACACTAATAATAAATATAAATGAATAATCACAATAATAATAATATCCGCTTTAGTGCTTTAGTTCAGGTGCGTTAAATTTTCAGATATTTTTCATTTCAGAAACCTTTCTCATTGTTGTTAATTTAAACGCAGACTTGAAAGACGATCAGGATGAATTGTACGAGCATCACGTGGAGTGGCAGAGAAACTTCGAGGACGGACACTCTGGATTGTCCCTGACCTCCGACGAGATGTTCATTGGATCAGCCATCGGAGAAGAGGGGGTCATCTGGGACTTCGAGACTGGTCGCAAAGTGACCTCTCTGAAGATACCTAAAGGTCAAGGACTCATCTCGGATGACGTCCGCGTAAGGGTCGTTGGGACTGAGGTGTCCGAGGACTTGAAGGATGTTGCGTGCAGTCTTAGCAATGCGTCCGTCTGTGTCTTCAGGACCAGTCTGGTGCAGGACATGGGACGAGGGAGAAATACGGACACAGACTGATCTTATATTTATTATATATATATATATAATATTGCATATATTATATATATTATATATATATAATATTACATATATTATTACATATATTATATATAAAATATTATATATTATATTATATATATAGCCTATGTTAGGGCTGGTTGTGATTAAAATAAATTTAATTCTTCAATATACTGCATTTAATCGTGAATAATTGATTAAATACGATAAATTTGGTCTACATCAAGCAGAGCCAGAGTTGGTTACTTCTTTCTTTGTACAAAAATCGTCAATCAAACTGTTTATTGCAAAGAAAACAATAAATATTGTCGCCATATTGGTTGTTCCCATCGGCATTTAGTGCAATGTTAAATGATCGCTTGATTATTATTTTCCACTTCAAAGTTTTACATCGTCATTGTTCACAGTATTGCTTACTCTGGAAATGGCTGCTTGGTATCACGAAATAATTGTTTTTAAATAATCGAAAATAAATCGTAAAAGCCCAAATTTATTATATTAAAATTATAGTAACAATTAATCGATTAAAATCCGCTGCTATAATGTGCAGGGTGAGAAAAAAAGTAGGCCTATACTCACCTAAGGTTTTTGCAAATATCTTGACCAGATGTAGGAATTTTTATATTAAGTTTTAAAGGCTTAAAGGTAATTCATATTTAAATACAACAGCCAAATTTCACTAGAATATTTGGAGCAAACCAAACGTTAGATCACTTTTAGTGAATCCAACAATCCTCTGTTTTTGGCGATCCAAAAACACAGCGCACCAACAAGTAAAAAAACGAAATTTTCCCTACGCCTATGTGTACATAGGCTACATAGATCTACATACTTGCATACATACACGTGAGGCGCGGTGGTGTAGTGGTGACATCGGCACCTTGGAGCCGGAAGTTTCCAGATTCAAATCCACCTCAAACCGCCGCGTATATGGACATTGAGCAAGTCCTTCACTCGCAATTGCTCGTGCGCTTCGGCGTGAAACTCCGATGCAGTGTCCGCGCTGTAGCCGGGAGTGCCTCTGAGAAGATAGCTTGAAGGGGCTATAGAAATGGAAAAATAAATACGGCAAATAAAATATAAAATGCATGCAATGCACGCATATACTGTGTTCAGAATGCCAGTGTATATAATAGCCTCCCCGTCTTTTGTGAGTCGGTTCATGGAGCAATAACTTAATCGTTCTTGTGTAGGAGACGGCGTCTGTGTAGAATCGGATCTGGAATGGACAGCGCAGAGAAGTCACCCCCCCCCCCCACGAGGTCACCCCCCAACCCTCCCCCATTGATCGCCCGCAGACAATCAGTGGAAGACCCTCCTGATCCGATTTAAAGGATCGGCCACTCTGGAATTAGTAAATCTCCATGGCGACGCAACCGGGGTGGGGGTGTTGGGTGGGGACAAACCTGCAGTTTCGTTTCCCCTCACGGCTTTCAGTTTTTCTCTTGGTTTGCCGATAGGTTTTATATATAGCTTTATAAACCCTTCCTCGTTATATTTTGGCTTCTTCCACGCATTCGTCACCCATTTAAATCCTGATCAGACTGATTGCCATCGTAATATGATCGTATACATCCACCACCGTAACTTCATGAGCGCTCGGCATAGGGGCACTTCCCCCAACTTGAAATCTGACGCCAAATTTTTATGCTACTACTTTTGATCAATGGTAAACAAAGTGAGAAATAAATGAGAAATGTTCAATTAGAAGTATCCGTGTGCTTTTCTCTCAGCCACCATACGTACGTATAAATCAGTTTTTTTCGTAGGCTTATTCATTTCTGTGTTGTGGTACCAACGTTTGATGAATAGATCATGCTTGAAAAATGTTCATGTTCTCTTAATTGCCTGCATTGCATCTTCATGATTTGTTAAGAAATCTAACCGTGACCATTGTATTTTGTCTCCGGGCTGTTTTATAAGGGAATTTTAAAACTGCACAACTCCTTCTTCCCTTTCCCATCATCCATGGTAAATTACTTCCAATCGGAGTACAATAACCTTTTTGCTAGTTTTAACTGTACAGAAGTGCTTCTACAACTGCACATTTAGTGTACAACTGCACGTTAAAAAAGTACTGTTTTGTCTGCCCCTCCCACAAAACGGTCGCAAATTAAGTGGCTATAGACCGAAACAGTCTTTATTAGAGCGGGACAAACGGCAACTGTTTACTGCGACGATGCGAATAGTTTTTGTTCGATAGCAAATTGCAAATGAACGAGTGAAAAACTGGCGCAATGGGAACCGATGCAACATTATCATCTGTAATGCAATGTGATGTAATGCAATGTAATGTAATGTAAATCTTCGAAGATTTGTCCGCACCCACAAATTCCACGGCAATGACAAAAGCTTAATAACCGCGTTACATGCTAAGTAGGCTATATAAAATCAAATGCACATGATTTAAACCATCCTGAACGCTCCAGTGCCGGGTCAACATCCAGGGAGACCAGATATACTTTAGTCATAATCATGAAGAGTTTTTACAGTCCAGCAGTACAATATATTTAATCAAGTAGGCACGATTAAGATTACTTGCTTACTTACTTACTTTCATACTTGACCGGTGGATCACGTGGTTCCTGCTATATTATACTCTTGTTTCCTGCTCTTTCCGCGATTTCAACGTCACTGAGTAGCTCAACCAATATGGCCGACCACATAGGCCACGCCCTTTTGCAATAACTGAATAAGATGCTCTGTCTAGTGACTCTAGTGATATAATGAGAGGTCGTTGGTCTGCCTTTCAGCTCGGACTTCTCATCCTCCTTATCCTTTTGCGTTTGTTAGGTGGGCGTGTTTTAATTTCGTTACGTCGGCGTTGTAAGAGAAAATGAACAAAGAGCATTTGGTCGTAGCATTGGTCCGACGGAAGTAAAGGCCTCGTGGTCGTTTTAAACGGATTAGTAGACATTTCATGCTCCCACGTTTGTAGTCCGAGTCAATTCCGCTGCACTTTCCGCTGATTAATTCGAGTCAAAGTCGCGGCCGTAGCACTATTTAGGGGGCTTAGAAGTTCAACCCTTCTCGAAATAAGTAATTTCAGATATCTGTTAAAAACAAATTCTATGCATTTTACGACAATGTACTTTGGAAATCAAACCGAAATAGAAAGCCCCGATTTTTTTCTGGCGGTGCCAATGATCGATACGCAGCAGTCTTCGCTTATCAGCGCCACTCTATAACGACGCAAGAGGGTTTGGCGACACAAACCTTTTCTCTTTAGAAAAAATATTTAGACGATGTTCGCATTTGTGGCTGGAATATATTAGGTGTGTATGTGTGTATGTATGTATGTATGTATGTATGTATGTATGTATGTATGTATGTATGTATGTATGTATGTATGTATGTATGTATGTATGTATGTATGTATGTATGTATGTATGTATGTATGTATGTATGTATGTATGTATGTATGTATGTATGTATGTATGTATGTGTGTGTGTGTGTGTGTGTGTATGTATGTGTGTGTGTGTGTATGTATGTATGTATGTATGTATGTGTGTATGTATGTATCTATGTATCTGTGTATCTATGTATCTATGTATCTGTGTATCTATGTATCTATGTATGTATGTATCTATGTATCTGTGTATCTATGTATCTATGTATCTGTGTATCTATGTATACGGATGTTCAATGTCGAAGGTTCCGACAAGTAAATGTCGCAACGCACACTAGAACCTGTGCACACCGCGATATTCTTGGAAGCGCAATGGTGAGATTTGCTGAGAGGGTTGGGGCTTCAACCCCCTCACCGTCTTTCGTAGTATACCACAGTGAAACCTTCTTTGCACATCCAAACTCAACGTGATCATAGTCCTGGGCCTAAACCCGTTATTTTCCCACAATTCTTATAGAGGTCGAGTGCCAAACTGCAAATCGACCACGGCGCATGGCCTTACATGCATGTGCTTTGAAATCAGCCAGGATTGAACTTGCTTGCCTCGTCTGTATTATACTGTATAGCCACATTATAGTCTGCGCGTTAGTGTGGGGAACGGTGTGTGTGGTGGGCTCTAAGCATGGTGACGATTGCCGGGTATTAGCGGGTTTCAGATCCCCAGCACATCTTAGGACCACAGTTAAGTTTTCTTTGCATACAACAACTGCACGTCAGTCATATAGTCTGCAGACCCCTCCCGTTATTTTCTACAATTCTCCGACTGGCTCTAAGTATGCATAGCATTTTGCTTTGTTCGAGGCGCATTGTTATTCGGTTCGGTATAAAAAATATCTCACACGCGAGTCAGCTTTTTGGACTAAGCCCATCAATCGTCCACATTTTTGGTCAACCTTGTCACAGCCTAACATAGTTCAGGGTTTAAAGAACTTTTCAACGAAGCATAAACATGAGAAACGGTGCTGAGCAGTACCGGTACAGCCGTATATAGGCCTATACTCTACTCTTGCAATTATTAACAGGTAAATTCGTACTAACTTGGTCTATTTAAAAAGGCAAAAGAACTTTTTCAACGAAGCATAAACATGAGAAACGGTGCTGAGCAGTACCGGTACAGCCGTATATAGGCCTATACTCTACTCTTGCAATTATTAACAGGTAAATTCGTACTAACTTGGTCTATTTAAAAAGGCAAAGCCAAGACAATGCACCAATAATCGGCCACAAAATCACATTGAGAGTATTCAATGACTGTCCATAGGCCTGTTATCATTGCAATGTGGGTTTACGCAGCTATTAAATAGTTATTGTCAACTCCATCATATGTGTTGACCCTATATACTTATGCCTATATTATTCATAGGCGCAAAGTCAAGTATTTACCACGTTAAAAATCGACCATATATCTAAATGTTCATTAAAAAACATTTCTAGTATAATTATTTTATTGCATGCTTATCTTGCAATGAGGAGATCCCTGGTTCGATCCCCCCATCAAAGTTTGCTGTGCGAGCTCCTTGATCGAGTACTCGACTAACAATTATTCATTCGATTAATGCCTGGTAATTAGAATGGTGACACTTAGCCTATAGGCGCAGTAATAATCTAAAAATAAAAGTCTATGCTTAGTAAATTAGTCATTTGTATACAACGCAGTTCAATATTAAATACCCCAGAATATTTTTTTATCGGGGATGGGGTGTATGGGTGCCTCGGTTGGTCCAAACGAACAGTCCTATAAAGACGACATAACTGTGTTAAGGCTCCATATGAATTTTGTATACACACATGTATACATAATTACATATATACATACATATATATATACACACACACGCATATATATATATAATGACTAGTGCAATCGATAGATGCTTGGTCATTATAGATCGTGGCGCCTACAAATTCATATAATAACAATACAAAATATTTCGCGATATTTTAAAGAAGCTGATGGCACTTTATTTCAGGTGATCGTTAGCGACGTACAATGACAGTTACGCAATGTAACGTAGTCGAAGTCCACATTTATATGGCGCCCAGATAAATCGCCCACACATCGAGATACATTACGCGTTTACATGTGTGCGCACAATAGAATGAAACAATATAATGATAACTTATATTATAGTACCGGTATTATAAGCGTCTTAAGAATTCGAGATGATCAAAAGACTATTAGCAGATTTAATAAACTAGACGTGATGAATAAGGAGTTACGATACCAATAAGGATCAGATATCAAGTGTTAATAAATTATAAGGATTTATCGGTGAAAACGCCGGGAAAGTGAAACGCATGATTATTGTAGAAAGATTAAATTTACAGCAGAACAAGGAAGAGTCGAGGCTGGTGTCATTGTTGCCACAGCGAAGAAGGGCCAGGCATTCGACCAGCTTCTGGTGAGGGAACAGCGAAAGATGTATCAATGGCAACACTGTACAACGAGTACATGCATACTCCACAATGGCGTCCCAGTTAATTCTCGGTTGATTGCAGTTCAGTCGGAAGTTAGATGCATCATGGGAATCCTGGGTTCGTTTATGACATCACCACGACTGCGGGGCCACCAGGTTGACGTCCCTGTTGCGGACCTTCCGCCTCTCGCCCGCTCCTCCCAGCAGATCCATGATCCCGAACCTTCTCGACGGTCGGCTGAACGCCGTTTCCGGTACGTGCATCACGTGATCGTCGTGTGACGTCATCTCCCCGGCCGCCATCTTTAGTGTGTCGTCGAGGTGCCTGTGTCTGACGGCGTTCTGATTTTCGTCGACGGATGTCACTCCAGGCATCGAGAACTTCGCCTTCGAGAGTCGTCCATCTTCGACGTTGGGATGGGTTGAACTGTGGAGGACGACGTCGCGCCTTGGATCCGACTCAAGGACCGCGGCAAGAGACGATTGACGCGGCAAGACGGACTTCGGGTGAGCGTGGCCGGGCTCAGTCGGGCTCAAGGGAGTGGCCCCGAGGACGCCGGAGAAGGACGTGGATGGGGCGGACATCCTCCGAGGCGCTGAGGACGGCTGGTTGACCATCACTTCCGGTGTTTCGTGTCTCACCTCTTCCGGTAGGTCGATGACGATCTTGCTCGGACCGAAGACCTCGCTCAGAGACCGCTGGAGGACTCTGAGACTGCCGCCGCCACCACTTCCGGTGACGGAGGAAACGGTTCGGCTGCCTCCACTACTTCCGGCGGAAGTGTTGTTGGCAGACCGCGATGCATTCTGGGAAGGATCGCTCGTTCGTTGAAGGGAAGTGGCCCACGTTTCGCTTCTGCGCATCGACGTTGATGACGATGACGATGACGGCGCTATGAGGCAGAACAGGAAACAAGAATGTATCACGTGATCAGTCAGAGAACAGGAAACACGAATGTGTCACGTGATCAGTCAGAGAACAGGAAACAAGAATGTATCACGTGATAAGTCAGAGAACAGGAAACAAGAATGTGTCACGTGATCAGTCAGAGGACACCCGACTTCTGTTAGGAATCGGTAATGAAATCACTGGTCAGAATTGGCGCTATAGAAGCTACTCATATAGCGCTATGACACGACGCCTAACCTGACCTTGACCGACAGGTTGGTCCACGATACTATAGCTATGCCCGGATTGGTGCATAGCAGGCTGCATATGCAGTTTGTAAAATCGACTTCTGTAGGCTATTACTTGTTTTCATGTCTTTCAACTAATTCCATGTAGTCATAATTATATGCTGCGGTTGGCCAGTTTGAATTAAAATAAACGAACAAATCTTTGGCATAACTATAGTATCGGGACCAAAAATGTCGTTTAAGGACAGGCTAGGCGTCGTGTATGTGTCGGCTAGTGCCAGGTTAGGCGCCGCGATGGTCGGTTAGGGTTAAATGCATGTTATGGTTAGTGTCGTCATTAGATACTATATCCAAAGATATATCGTATGCGTCGGATCCGATAGTTTTGCCGAGATATTTAGCCAGCAATGTGTTAACTGTTAATCTTAGTCGTAATTTCCAAATTCCTAAAGCGCTACTCGAAAGCCAATCGCAGGGCACCAGTATATCCACGAGGGCTGTTAGAATTAATTCTATATAATTATAAAACTCACTGATCAGTTGCCTGTACAGTTTTGTTAATCTCTGCCGCGTTGTTTGCATGACTTTTAGATTTCTATTCGAACCGTTTCAGAAGTAAATCCACCCTTCTTCCTCCTTCACTTTCGGCAAAACAATTTCCGGAAGCTGTTCCCGTTGCTACTGGCAACCATACACTAGAAATTACGTCATCGTATGTCGATGACGCAATCTGTTGATTACGATTTGCCTTTCGATTGATTACGAAAATGCCTTTTAAGTTTTTACTAAACAATCTTGATATTGACCCCGACATTAATTACTACAATAATTGTGTAAAGTTGTGCACTAGTAGCCTAGATACGTGTGTGCTGACGAAATCTGTACTAATTTCGACCAAAGTCAACAATCCTTTTCGATATTGCATCTTAATTGTAGAAGCCTTCAGAACAAGGTATATGAAGTGATACTAGTCTTAACTGAAACCTGGTTGGACATAGACACAGTGAGTACCATTCATATGCCAGGCTACAAATTCGTATACCGATGTAGGGCCAACCAGAGCCGTTTTAAGGTCAAGGCACGCGAGGCACGTGCCTAGGGCCCCGCGCAACAGGGGGGCCCCTCGACGACACAAAATACTACATCGCATTACAAATTAGCAACATAATTATTATACGAACTTTAACGTAGATCTATGTTAAACTACTCTATATCTGACACTGAGAGATTGAGGCGAAAATAGGGTTACATTCAGGCATCTCTCGGGTTGGGGGAACTTCACCCAGAAAATAATGACTACCCGGCCGGTATCCAAAACATTTGACCACATAATAATAGTTTTAATTGCTGTTTACATTATTGTATTACACGAACTCTAGTAATATATGATTATGATGATAAAATCGACTAATAAAATATATGATAACATCATATTAGGCTACAATGAGTAGGCCTATAGTTTACTGTTAATATTTGTACATGACAATTTTTGCACCACTAATTGGCGTCTTTCCATGCTACCTTTCAAAATTTAATGTCAAACTGCCAAATTTTCTAAATATTTTGTCCCTTGAACACTTAGTAGGCTAAAACAGTAGGCTATCATTACTATACACGGCGTCCCAATTTTGGAAGTTCTTCCTTGGTTTGTGTAACATCTGTAACGATTCAGATAAAATTTAATGTGTCCTGGGTCAGCAATGCGCATGACCTTTCTCAGCAACGGGAATAGGCCTAAGCTACTAATTATTCATGTGAAAAAGTAATGGCTTACGCAATTACAAACCTGTCTGCAGTTATTCATTATAGTGTAATGGTCCAGAAGCAGCAGAACTGAGCTGCTGAACTTGATACGTAGAGAAATTCTTATTGTAATAATAATTATACTTATTGATATTTCCAATCACTCTTTTGTTATAAGCACTGAAATAATAGAGTAACTCTTGTTAAAATCTCGGCGCAAAATGCAATGCTGCCATTACAATGTGGAAATTGAAAAAGAAATTATAATAATGGTAAGAATATTTATTGAAGTCTTAGCAAGGCCGTAGCCAGGATTTGATTTCTTGGGGTGTTTTATTCACCAATTTCCCTTCCCCAAAAAACTGATGACCTTTTTTAATCATCCAACATTCTGTTTTTTTTCTATTTTTCCATTTCGGGGGTGTTTTCATGGTTTTATTTCATGGTTTTTACATCATATGCTCGTAAATGCATTATATTATTTTTCACATTTTCCATTTCGGGGGGTGTTCAAACACCCAAAACACCCCCCTAGCTACGGCCTTGAGTCTTAGGCTAGGCCTACTCATGTTAGCACTGCAATAGTTGATCAATTTTGCTAGGATGCAGCTAAAGATGTGCAGTCATTGCAATGTGAAAATTCAAAAATTTCTGGTGGGGAGGGCAAATTTCCTCCCCATACTTTCCCCTCTCGGCGCTACACGTCTCAGCAATCTACCGGCAAATACCCGTTCTCAGTTCCCTGAAGCCTTGATTTCACAGCAGCTTTAAAGGGTTTAGATTGGACTCATGGCTAGGCTTACTTTTAGGGTTAGGGTTTGTGCCTAGGGCCCCAAAACTCCTTAAAACGGCCCTGGGGCCAACTCCACTTTATTATGTTTGCTGTCGACGCTAAATGTTTTTTTTTATGTCAAACAAGTATATGGATGTACTGATTAAAACAATTAATGTGGAACTAAAACATGTTGGTGAATGGTTTAAGGCCAACAAGTTATCGCTAAACCTACAAAAGACCAATTTCATTTGGTTTCATTCTAAAAGAAAAACTGAACTTAAGTTAGACTGATATATATTTAACTGTTAACCTAGATGACCAAGGTATTACTAGGGCTTCTACTAAATTCTTGGGCATCCACATTGACGAAAATTTAACATGGAAGGAGCATATAACTTATATCTCCAAGAAAATATTTTAAAAAATATAGGTATTATCTCTCGTGTTCGGCATGTCTTGCCACGCCAAATACTTGTCAATTTGTATTATACTTTAATACACCCTCACATTCCTACTGCAATCTTGTGTGGACTTTTACGTACTGAAGTCGACTAACCAGTTTGACGACCTTGCAAAAGCGAGTTGTGAGAATTATAATTAATGTGCCTTATAGAGCTCACACTGTATCTCTATTCTGCAACCTAAAAATATTACCTTTCGAGTATATAGCCTAAATAAATTTCAAGTAGGCTTATTCATGTATAAACTTCAAGCACATCAAATACCTACTAATTCTGACTACTGGTTTTGTATAAATTCAGATGTCCATGACCACTATGCGCGTTTAGTCACTGCATGCCTGGCAACACAGTATTAGAACATGGAACTCACTGCCTAATGACCTTAAACATCTACCCACTCTTTATCAATTCAAGCGGAAATGCAAAGGTTACCTTTTGGCTGCACTTATTTGAGTTATCTTATTGTTGCTTGCATGATGCACTTGTACATGCACTACTACGTTTATATATACACTGCATGAATTGTCTATGATTGTTTCTGTTTAGTGTGCTTTTACCCATCTTGCGAGGAGCCTTAAGCTCCCAATAAAAATCAACTGTTGAGATTTTACAATATGACTATGAAGATATAATGGTGACCATCATTGTATAATAACTGATAAACTACTGATGTAAATAGGGAATCCTGTCTCGCGGAACCATATATACCTTTGGGTTTTACCTATTGACAACCTGTATACGAATTTGTAAACTGTACGCTTGTATTGCTTTGTGTTGGTGGTCAATAAAGAAAATTGATTGATTGATTGATTGATTTCCTGTTAGCTGTTGCCATTGCTACTACTGTGGCGATACACGAGAAGTTTGTCAACAATAGTTATTGTCCATGACATAGCCTCATTCATTGAGCACAATTTTCTCGGATGCTGTTCCCGTTGCTATTGGCAACCATACAATAGAACTTTCGTCAACAATTGTTATGACGTAACTGATAGATTTACGATTTTTCGAAAGGCCGTTGCTACTAGCAACGATGTACTAGAAGTTGCGTCATCATTAATTATTGTCGATAGCGTGACCTATTTTATTCAAT